>OX637333.1:12439202-13065675 GCA_951799405.1 Agapetus fuscipes | reverse complement strand
ATTCAAATTTGGGTTTGACAGATTACATATGTAAAAATAAATAGGTTCCATTCCAGACAACTTCAGGCACAACGAAGGAAGAAACACTTTATGTGTAGCTACTTTTTGCATTTGCCTTGCATGAGCGGTGGTAGTACGGCAAACTATGAATCAAAATCAACGACCACCATCACGCTTTATATGTGATTTCTCAACTTTGTATAATACATTTTTGAAGCTACAGGTAGTTCAGTCGATAGCTCAGTTGGCAGAGTGCTTGCATCCCATGCCGAAAGCCTCTGTTCAAATCTCATCAATGGTGTCAGAAATGATTTTGGTGTTTATTTCAACCCCAAAATAAAATACCGGCAAGGTTTATTCAGCATTCACAAGAAATGAGTACCACCCGCTCAGGAGCTGGGAATCCCCTAAATAGAAATGAATAGGTTCATTCGCCGCATGCCACATGGGAGATCGCGGCAAGAAGTAACACTAGAAGTGTAGCTCAGGTTTAGGTTCCTTATCCTGGCCTTTCTGCCAGATCAGACATTGTTAAGCAATTTCACAAATGTTCCTTATCCTGGCCTTTCTGCCAGATCAGACATTGTTAAGCAATTTCACAAATGTTCCTTATCCTGGCCTTTCTGCCAGATCAGACATTGTTAAGCAATTTCACAAATGTTCCTTATCCTGGCCTTTCTGCCAGATCAGACATTGTTAAGCAATTTCACAAATGTTCCTTATCCTGGCCTTTCTGCCAGATCAGACATTGTTAAGCAATTTCACAAATGTTCCTTATCCTGGCCTTTCTGCCAGATCAGACATTGTTAAGCAATTTCACAAATGTTCCTTATCCTGGCCTTTCTGCCAGATCAGACATTGTTAAGCAATTTCACAAATGTTCCTTATCCTGGCCTTTCTGCCAGATCAGACATTGTTAAGCAATTTCACAAATGTTCCTTATCCTGGCCTTTCTGCCAGATCAGACATTGTTAAGCAATTTCACAAATTGTCGTCATACAAGAGAAAGTGACCAACTTACAAAGTGTACATTGTTCAGGAGAGTCATTTAACCATTTTTACATCTTTGTTATATTTTTATTTTTTAAATGGATCTTTTCACCCTTGTGATTATTTTTGTGTGTATAGAAATATTAATTATTATCAAAATAAACAAGAAATATTTTTGAAATTTTTTGTACTGTGACTTTTAAAAATTCCCAAAGTAGTTGGTCAGTTTTTCCACTCATGAATCAATGCAGATACTTACTTTAGAATGAGGTAAGCAAAATGAAAGATGGATACTTAATTAATGGTTTTGTTATTAATATTCAGAATTACTATTATGAGCAATAGAAAATATTGTTTTTACTAATATTTATAATAATTATTATGAGAAACAATTTTGTTGTTGTCTAAAATAAACGACGTAGATACATAACATAAAAAATAATTGCATTGAAAGTTCAGAAACCAAAAAAATAGTTATTCAGCCTCAGATTCAGAATCCATGTTTGGTTCTGGCGCCCTGTCTTTTTTATTATTTACAGAAAGTGATCTGTACCATCCATGATACTCACAAGGAATTGCTCTAGTGTCACACAACTTTAGTAATATTTTTTTTTTTCTTGGTTATACTGAGTTCTTCTTTGTATAAACACTTCAACGGAGGATAGATTATTGGCAAACGTCGGCCAAACACATACAAGATTTTAAAATCTTCACTATAAGAATACTTATAAAGAATTTGTCCTGGTCTGGCATGCTCATATCGTAAACATTTAATTTTTAGCCACAAAACAATTTCATTTTCATCATTTTTTAAACGATTTTTGATGCAAGACTTTGTATGGCTCACGGTTTTTATTTTTATTTTGTTGGGATCAAGCTGCTTTAAATATGTTGATCCAATAATTAAGGGTATACCCATTAACATGTTTTTTAGCGGACTCTATAGCACTATGCATAGAATCAACTTCCATGTAAGAATGCCCTGATTCCATGAAGTTATGCTAGATACATTTTATTGGAGTCGTATGCGTTATATACAGAAACAATGCCGCTATGTATTGATTGCGGTTTTGTCCAGAGCAGGTATCTGAATACAATGATATTTCTGTCACATTTGTATCCAGATTCTGTATCCATGCCCACAACGCTGAGCCTATTTCACAACTGCCACGTTGTCCATTTATTTCTGTCCAAACGTAGCAATGAGCAGGGTTTGGAGGAGCAGCCTAATAGATAGTCAAATTGTATGTGCATAGTCTACGACTGTAGGACATTTGTGCAGCTTCTGATGAGGGAATTTGCAAGACGCTTTGTAAATCGAACGTTGCACTTTTAAACGTAGCGTTATTAGTTGCACGTATTTTATCTAGGGACTTTGCAGAATTGGCTTCATCACGTCTTGCTAGGTGTTTTCTGTAATTGCTCCTAGAATCAGTTTTGCCTTCCTCTGATCCATTATTGCACGTCAGACACTGATCTTTTTTTGGGCGAAAAAGGACAGGTTAAAATTTTTCCCAAATATTCTAGTGTAGGTGATTTTGGAAACAAAGTTCATGTTTTTATCAGTCTTACAATTTTCAACATAAAATCTGTACATTTTAGATATTGACAGACCTGGAGGAAGATATTTTCTGTTGCTTGACTTGCGACAATTATGGGATTCCATTACTGAAAATTTCCCAATATGCTCCTCGACTTTCTTAGTTTGAGCTTCCGAAGTTTTGTTTCCAGGCGCAGACTTTCCTCCTAGATCAGTACCACTATAAACGCTGGATACCGCGTTTTGACCTTTAAAAGCCTCGTCTACTGGACCATGGCTTTTACAACACGTTTTAATAAAAAAACTTTTACAAACACGTTTTAATTCTGTATCTGTAGTAGTTTTTTAAATAAACACATTAAATCTCACCCTTTTGTTGATTTTGACACATTTCCACTAATAATTTACCTCTGTTGTTCATTTTACTTCAAATTTTGTCACTTTATTTCGAGAGAAAAGTTTAAAAGTCAAACAAACTAAAGTCGAACAATTCGTAAAAAGCCGAAATCTTTGACTAACTGCACTACGGTGAAATTTTTACAGCAAGAGAAATTGATCAACTGTCACTTGGTCACTATTTCATGTACAAGATAACAAGCAGAAATGACTACCTCCAATAGTCAATTTTGCTTGGCAAGAAAATTAATATCAATGCAGTTAGTCATTTTTAACAAGT
Organism: Agapetus fuscipes; assembly: GCA_951799405.1. Lineage (NCBI taxonomy): Eukaryota > Metazoa > Arthropoda > Insecta > Trichoptera > Glossosomatidae > Agapetus > Agapetus fuscipes. The sequence continues at coordinate 13,062,469 of OX637333.1, read as the reverse complement.
CTAGATATTATATTTCCAACTTCAAAATCACTTTGGCATTTTTTCCAGGCAACCATTGTGTTAGTAAGATGTCAAATAGTCATTTATCACGTTTTCGCGAAATATGCACTTGGTCACTTTCTCTTGTATGACGACGAAATGTTCCTTATCCTGGCCTTTCTGCCAGATCAGACATTCTTAAGCAATTTTACAAATGAAAAAGACAAGTAAACTAGGCCAATCAAGACTTGCCTAAAGATCCAGCCACATCCTTAGAGACGACCCAATACTCTGGTCTATCCAGCAGCATGTCTGAGTCATCTGGCAGATCTCTCTGTGTGAGTCTCGCCGGGTCACACGAGGTAAGTCCTAAGGCCAGGGCGCCCCCATACGAGCTCTCTGTCTCCAGGATCCTGATGAGAAGGCGCTCGTTAGGGGCAAGGGGCCTAGCCGTGAAGGCGTAGCCCTGACAGAACTCGTTACGAGATCGGGATGCCACGCCGGGCTCAGGACCTAGTTTCATGTGACGACCGCATGTTCTGTAAGTGAATGCATAAGAATCTTATTAAATAAATCATCATTTTATCAATAAGTTGCAAATTGAATTCTGTAAGAATGGGAAGATCAGGTGAGGGGGGATGCAACGTGGTTCCTGCAGATGCTAGGCTGGAGGACATAGACGCATGGAGACTCAAGATAGTGGAGCTCCAAGGCTCAATATGAGCTGTAGAGACATTGAAGAAGAACAAGTCCCTTAGTAAAACTCTTAAATACAAAAACACACATCTCATGATTGGTGAGTCTATAATCTAAGTTGCAAAGACGTATTAACATTTGATGCATGCCCACGAGCAGACACATGGAAGTTAGTACTTACATAAGCTACCAGTGGTGAAGTGTACTAATGATACGATTCCCATCGGCTTCCCTTTTGAAATGAGGTAACAAAGTAATTAAAAAATATATCCACAAAGTCAAAAAAATATTCAAAACAAAAAAAAATATTGCGTAAAATATTTTTTCCTAAAATATTATGAAACTATGCAGTCTTTGCCTAGGCCCTCAAGCGCCAGAACGCGGATCCGCGCTCATAGTACTAAACGCGATTTTTTTATGTTTCTTTAGTTTTAACACAGCAATAAGATCAAAAATCGCATGAAGTACTGCTATTTAGTAGAACCATCCACCAATAAATTTAAAGCATTCATTTTTGTTTGTAGGTATTTAAAATATCATATATAAGTTGACCTTGAAAACCAACTCTGGAAAACGCCGAATTCCACAATTTGTTGACATAAGAACACTAACACACTCAAAAAAAATCTTTGTGCAAATAAAAAAGGTCATAAACTTCTATTTTTTGGGATGCATTTGGATTTCGTGCCTACGCATACTAATGAGGTATATCTATTTTTAGAATCTCGATCTTTTTTCCATAATCTAAATTATGATGGAGTATAATAATAATTTCACCATTTTTTATTTTTTTTTGTAGGCACTAAACAAAATTTCACTGTTTTTTGAGATAAAAAAACCCACAGGAGATATGTTTTGTATCTTTGGAGATATTTATTATAAAAAACCACGAGTTGGGTGTCTGAATTAGGCAGAAAATCGCTGGTGCTTCAGAGGCTAGTAGGCAGAGCGAAAAATTCTGCGCAGGAGCGCTCTGTACTATAATGCATACCCTATACCAGAGGTGCCCAAACGGTCGATCGCGAGAGGTTTTAAGGTGGATCGCCGAGGATAGCTAAAATTTTCATTGATCGACCTTAAAACTGTAGTTTTTGCAAAGAAAAAAGTGACATACAGAAATATAAAGTTTCATGAAGAACGTACTATCTGCTTGGCGTTCTCTCTTCGTACTCACTTTCGCAATATGGAGCGCGCGCAGTATGTTGTCAGCCCAGCGCAGTGCGCAGCCGCGAGGTACCTAACCTACCTACCCCTACCCACCCAAAGCTAGAGCTGGCGAGAGTAATCCTTACTAGTTACTGGTCATCTATACCCGAAATGAAATATCCGTTAATAAAGCAAACTAAACTATTAACTGCAAAACACTTTTTTTGTTACAAATGATTGACTATGGCAGTGGTCGGAAAAGTGTTGCTCGGAAGCGATAATTTTAATCAACAACTAATTGATTTGACTGATTTGTTTTGTTGCCCATTTCATTTGACCACACAAAAAATGTACTTTTCGAAATTGCGTGCCTACCCCCTCCCCCCCTGACGCTATTTATGGCCTATGTTGGACACCCCTGAAGTGCAATTCTCGATGTTCGGTTGCACTAAAGATATTAGTTGCCGGTGGAGATTAATAGCCCTTGCGAAAGAGTTCCTTTGCCGTTTTGCGATTCTCGTTCCTACCGACCTTCCGACTATCCTTACAAGGGACAGCAATGGGTTTTGTATGTTTTTTCTCGATTGGCCAGACTGACGGATGATCGATGTGATAATCGTCCGACAGGTGCCAGCCCAAAGGGTAAATTTCCCCATATATTTAAAAAAAATACTAAAACTTCATCAAAAAGTAGTAAAACAATAATAAGTGCAAATAAGTACGAAACAACGGAATGAAAATACATAAAACTACATTACAATGTAATAAAAAACTCAGTTCTCAACAATACAATGTTTGGTGAAAACTATTGTTTATATTGTACTTTTACTCCTTCAACTTGTTAAAACTAGCCCAATTTATTTTAATTAAAAAATTTAAGGTGATTTGTTTATTTCAAATATGTTAAAATTAGGAAATGATTATAAATAACATTTTATGTGAAATTATTTTTCCTTGGACTTTGGGGGCAATTCTCATAGTTCACAGCTCTCGCATAGCAGGCTGGCAAATCAGGCTAACTTCACGTCTGCTGTCAACTGACATTTGACAATTAAATCTATGCTTAAATCTTTGTAAATTGAGCGTTATAATGATTGAAAATCACTTGTAAATAATTATGTTTACAATTTATCACAAATGAAGATGAAACTGTGAAAAAATAACGCAATTTCTTAGTGCAAATTTATTGTTGTCAAAAGCATAATAATTATCTGCATGACGTACTTAGCGACGCGCATATTATGCCGTTCATGTCACGTGGGTCACAAATAAACATAAGGAATGAGTTTGCGAATACATTTATTTAGGTCATTAAAGAAAATAAGTCATATATTTGTAATAAGTTTACTGACAATTTCTGTCCTTCGCTGTACGGCGGGGTAAATCGGCCGCGCTATATTTTGACAGTTCCGGGAGATTCCTCACCTTTATAAGAAATAGCCTTCAGCCAAATTTTCGAACGAGAATCACAATTCACCTTTCATTCGGCAACGAATCGGTATCAGTCGCCTTCGGCCTCGCCTTAGACATCCAGAATAGCCCTTCTGGGCTATCTCCTTAAGAAAAAGTATGGGCACCCCTGCCCTATACAGTCAGCACGGTTTCTGCAGGTAGATATGTTTTTCCTCGTCGCAAGGACAGAGTTGTTCGGCGTTGCGTATGTGTAGTGGTCCATATAGACTAGAGACGTAGGCACACTAGCATGCCTTACAAGGGGATAGAAATCGAGTTATATCTGATAGTGATAAGGATAAAAGAAAAACAGCTTTGTTTTCGATTACATGAGTTTCGAAAACAAAGCTGTTTTTCTTTTATCCTTAATGATGAAGGATTACAAAGTTAATGCCTCTACAATCAACATATCTGAAAATATTATTATCTCAGATGCTGGTGGCCAAGAAAGTGATACTATTTATTGTTTTTTGTTCTGCGCTGGGTGTAAGGTTTCATTGTTTTGAATAAACAAACATTCAAATCTTAAATTTAAGCATTTGCTCCATGTGATCATATTTTAGCTCAACATCTAGCAGGATATTTTTAAATTTGGAACATTTTTCTTGACCCCGATCTGGCTTTTATGGAATCGCCGTCCATAATTTCTTGTATTTCAGTTCAGGTGCGAGCCTCATTTATGATTTTTTTGAGCTTGTGACTGCGTACTTTCGAGCTCCATAAAACAATTAATAGAATATTTTCTTTGAGGCCCCAATAATTCAAACATATTAATACAATTTTAAAATATGTCACTACTTCATTTTATTTGCAATAAATTTCACTTTGTACATTAATGTTGCTATTTTAATTTCGATCCTCTTCAACAGTTTTTTTTTGGTTACGAGTAAAATGACTGTGGAACATATTATTGTCACTGCGTCTATCAGCTATTGCACTAGGGGTGGCCAGTACCTCCTCAAATGTATCTACCCCACTTTTCATGCCGTGGTATACTCATAAAGGGCGTTTTCAAATGAACATAAACTCTACAACTTCTGCCAACCTTCCCTGCAACAGGGGTGACATTGGCATAGTGAACATTTTTTTACAGCATGGGGAACAGCCTAATACTGACCTATGAGTCATGACTTTTAATTAATTCATTTTCAATAACAGAAAAACATTACATAACAAATAAATTGCACAGAATCTGCACTCGACTTTCTTGCAAAAATTAACCCACTGTATGATGTATGTAAAGCTATAATCATCTACCAGCTTATGCAGTTTCAATGAAAATATATATATTGATAATAAATCAATTTTATTCCACCGCGGTGTGTACCTGCATACCCGTGCGAGTATGGAAATAGCCATATAAATTCTTAAGTGAATAAAAAATTTTTGGATGATTTATTTGGTGAGCGCCGTTTTGTGTGAATCACACCTCAAGAGCCCTCTGCGAGGTTGGTCTTCTCTGGAAAAAGCGCCAATTACACAAGAAAGATCCTCGACTCATAGGTTGGTATGAAGCTGATTTCTGTACTGTACTGTACTGTATCCTGCCACCGTTTCATTAGGGGTGGCCGGTACCTCCGCAGATGCGCCTCCACTTTTTGCTGTCATCACCTTTTTCATACATACTCTTCTCTTATTCTCACTCTGCAGGATCCATTCTTTCGCAATCTCACCTATTTGTTCTAACCATTCTTTCCTCAGCCTTCCCCTTCCGCGCTTTCCTCTGACATTTTTTTTGTACACTTTCTTCGTTATTTGTTCATCATCCATTCTTTCAAGATGTCTGAACCATCTCATCGTACTTTTTTGTACTTTCATTCTCATATTCTCTTTTAAACCACACTCGTTCATCACTCAAGCATTACGTACTCCATCACTCAGTGTCTTTCCAGCCATTGCTCTCAGGTAAGCCATTTCAACCGTACTTACATACTTTACTCAGCTCACATTCATTAAGCCTCACTTCCACCAACCAATATGCCATTGTGGACCGCCGATCTCATATTCTTCGTAAGTTTCCTATTCCTTGTAATGCTTCCAATCGTTTCCATTACACTTCTTCCTCTACTAGCGCGCTTTTCTAATTATTTCGTCAATTTCGCATTCGACTCAAACTTGCTTCCCAGATAATCAAATTCTTTCACGACCTCCACTCTTTTTTCATTCAGTCTTATCTCAATTTTCTCGCATTTCTCAGTCCTCCCAAAGTGTAAAAAATAATTCACTTTGTTAATGTCACCCCTGTTTCAAGGAAGGTCGGCAAGAGTTGCAGGTTTTATGTTCATTTGAGATTTGGTTTTAATTTGTAAGTAGAAATTCAGCATTCGTAAGCGCGAAATTACACGTACCTGTTTGTGGGCATGCATTTCATATTAGTTTTGAATGTTTATATTTCATTGCAACTTATATTCTAGATTTTTATAGATGGTCATTGAACCCTTCTGTATGCAAACTAGGACTTTGTATGGTGGGTAAACTTTTTAGTTATATTTTGAAAAAGTGACGACTGATTATTATTGGTATTTATAAAATTTTAAGAATCGCAGCCTTTTATCTATTTTTAACCCTTTGACTACCAAGAAAATTGCTAATACATTTTGTATGGAAAATTTTCACTTTGTATGGCGGCCATACTTTTGATTCACTTTTTGGAAAAAATAATGATGGCAATATTTAGGTTTTTATTATTGTTTTACATTTTTTTATTAACGCTCTAAATGCCGAGAATTTTTCCATTATTTTTTTCTTTTATATGGCAACTCCCTAAACCGAGATTATGATGAAGAAATGATTATAATTATTAGATAGCACTATTATATAAATGGATTCACAAAAAATTTAAGAAAAATCGTCAGAGCCATTTTTGAGAAAATCGCATTTTAAATTTTCAGCTCTTCAGAAGCCATCTTGAATTTTCAAAAAAGTAAAAAAAAAATGATTACGAATTAAAGTGATAAGCTTGTTCTTTCTATCAAATCTAAAACAAATTTAAATATCTTGCACTTTAATAGGTTTATGTATAATTTTCGATTTAAAATTTCAGGTCGTGTAAACGGTGCTTAATATTTATTTTTTCAAAAAAATTTTTTATCAGTTTGTAGAAATTTATGTTGTCCATAATATTGTAAAACATTATATTTTTGTTGACCCCTTAACTTTCGAGAAAACCACAATCGTTTGTTTTTTTCATATGGCAGCCCATAGACATAGATTAGTAAGAGTGTTGCCATAACTAATTTATTAAGTTAAAAATTAATTAGTGGTAACTCTGAAAATTTAAGAAAAATTCTTGGAGCCGTTTTTGAGAAAAGTGCAATTTTATGTTTTTTTTGTATGGCAGCCATCTTGAATTTTCAAGTTGGTGTAATGCCATGTTATTCATACTTAATACATGTCCAAAAAAGTTGATGTAGCCAAAATTTGGTATCTCTAGGTCTTATACTTTGGAAAGTGACACACACACATACATACATACATACATACAGACAGACGTTTTTGAAAGATAGTGTTTTTTGGCATGTCCTGCACCAGGACAACTCATTTCCGTGAAAACCTCGAAATTTTTTTTTCACACCAAATCATAACTTTCTTTATAGCCTTCGGCTATAGCAAGAAAGTAAAAATTACAATGATTTTCTTCCCCCTTTTTTTACCCTCATGCAAAAGCAGATGCTTGTGTGCGTGTAGGGCGAGATCCTTGTTCTATCTTAAGGCCCTGATCGACGGGCGAGTAAAACCGCGGTGTTGCGGCTCGTCGGTAATGCTCGCCGGTGTATCATTGCAATACCGCGGTATTATATACCGACGAGCCGGGCTCGTGGCTCGTCATGTATGTTTGATTTTTTACTCGGCTCGCCATGAAACCGCATTATTGTGTTTTGTTTTTGTATTATGGGTGCCACTAACGTCAACAATTCGTCATACAAATCCGCAGACATTCTGAGGTAATTTCTGTAATCAAGTGGTTCTGCTGACAATTCACGTATCAAATGGGTATGCGACAAGTGCTGCCTCTTTTCGATCCAACTTTTAACCCTAACTCTAGGGCGTCTACGCTTATTTTTTCTAATTTCGTTGCATGCTATAGCGAGGTAACACAAAACTTCATATTTTGAGCACGACATCTTGAACCGACCGCGATCGCACGACTGTTTTGCTCGCTAGTCGATCAGCGCTGACGAGCCGCGAGTAAAACCGTCGCTCTAAAACCGCGGTATAATAGCTCGTACGTCGATCACCCGCTTTACACGTTTACAATCTATTCCTTAGCAACTACTAAAATCAAATCAAATAAGAATAAAAGTCAATTAATTATAAAAAAAACAATTGGATGAATAAATATTTGTGTAATGTACCTGTGAAAAGTAACTGGTCTCCAGGCATCGTTTATGCTAGCTGCCCTTAGGGTGGGGATCAGGTTTCTCTCTATCTCCTCCTCGATGAGAGAGTTGGCAGAGTTCCTCTCGCTCAACGACACATTGGACACTGAGGTGCTGTGGTCCACGCTGTGCGAGTCCTCCAGTCTTCTGGTGGCATTGTTCAGCTGCGTTCTGGAGTCTACGAATTGGATGCCAGTGCAGTTGCCGTAAATGTCCAGCAAGGCCCACAACGGGGTTTTTGTGTCCACCTGTAAACAAACAACCAAGACTTTTTATAAGAATTTTTAGTTAGACATTCTTTCACATTTGCACAATAACACATGTCTGCCTGTGAATGAGCATTGAGTTGAAGCCTTAAATGCCGATAACTTAAATCATAGATTATAGATTACACAACAAAAAAACAGTTTTCTTTGATTTAGGGCTTAACCCATTGAATTTAACCTAGGCTGCAAATATACTTCCATCTAATGAATAAAGCTGCAACTGGATGAAGGATTATCATCATCATCTTTTAAAGGCAGCGCCTTGTTGTGTCAGCCAATTGTCTATGTCTGTTGTCACCCTCTTGAGATGCGAATAGGAGGAGACATCCATGAGCCGCTTCACATCCTTGAAGTTCTTGGGCGACCTCTTGTTTGTCTTCCCAAGATTTTGCCTTTGCAGATGTTGTTAAGAAAGGTGCTATGTCTATGGAGTGGATGAAGGACAGAGAATACTTACACCCTGAAAGAAGACTCCTTTATCATCACCGTCCACGCTGAAGTGCACGTCCCCTGAGTGAGTGACGTGATACTGCAGCAGGGAGCCCCGGTCGCAGAGTCTCTCCGCCAGTGCCTTGGCCCAGTGGCCCGGCTTGTTGGTGAGGTCGGGGCACACATACTTGGGCAGCGCGCCCGCCAGCACAGCGGGGTCGTGGGAGGTGAAGCCAAAGCGGAGGACCCCGCTCCAGTTGCTGGACATCTCGGTGAAGCGAATGCACACCTGCGGACAGATAGATAGTCATGAGGAACAGTTGACAAGCCATTGGCATATAATAAATCCAAAACTAGCTTGCGGCATTGAAGCAGAGTATGTATGAGAGACAAATGTCAGCCAGACTTGTCAAACATAGAATTGGCCAACACAACAGTGTCCAAAGATGACACAAGGCGTTCAGAAGGAGTGGGAGGAGGTCGTCGACTAACCCCGTTTTGGACACCCAACAATGGCCAGAACCATCAAAATATAGATCACGGCTTGTGGATGGAAACATGGATAGTGAAGCAACACTCGCCCTAACAGTCCTTAATGGCTCCTTGTGTTTTTTCTGTTTCCCTGAATGAAGATAGCTGAAAGTAAAGCATTAGGACACCGGGGAACGCATCCAAGCGCATGCTTATGCAAACATTCCTGAAAGATGTTTGCTTAAGCTCTGCTCTTGAAGATGCCTCATTAGGCGAAAATATTCGAGCATAAACAAATAAAATAAAGTGAATTAAAACAATGTTTTACCATTTATATTTTTAAATATTTATATTCCTGAAAGAAGTCCCCATCGAGCACTTTCAGTGTGTCTTCTAGACAAGCCTGCAAGTGCACAGATGCAGCGGGAGTGTATTTTGAAGTATTTTAAGAAGTTTTGATGAATAGATCTATTTTTCCCAGAAAATATGTATTACTTTCGTAATGTACCATGTACATAGACAAGTTCTCACAGTTTTGGCATAAACTGTAATTGTAAAGACCAGCCCGTAGTCTAGTAGTTAAAGCTTCAGACTCTTGATCGAAAGGATGTGGGTCGATTCTCGGCCTTATTAATCTGCCTTTATCAGAGACCGGTCAAGATAGATCCATCCAGCTTTACAGTAACTGGGTCTTGCTGTAGAATTGGCGCTTTCTATAGCGACAACCGAGAGCTCTTGAGGTGTGATTCGTACAAAAACAGTGTTCACCAAATAAATCCTTCTAATCATATTGTTTTTTTTATTTTAAGAAATCCTGTGCGGGAGACTCCCTAGATTTCAGAGACTCTAGGGGTCTATGACACTTGTTGTAGTGCCGCAGAGGTGTTGCTTACGAGCTTGGTTGTCGCTACAAAGCGCCAATACTCAAATAAATAAGACCGTTAGTTCGAGTTTCTACGGATTACGGCAAATCAAGCTTGTTAATAACTGTCTACCAATGGAAGCAAGGAAAGCTTTAGTAAATGCATTTGTGGTATCTAAAATAGACTACTGCAGTAGCTTACATGCAGGCCAACCAAAATGTCAATTAAATAGGCTACAATTGGTTGTAAATGCGTGCGCTCGCATGATTGCTGGTCAGTCGAAATTTACACACATTACTCCTCTTCTCCACAAGCTTCACTGGCTCCGTATACCGGAGCGCATCGAGTTCAAAGTGTGCACGATGGTCCACAAAGCTTTATTTGGAAAAACACCCAAATATCTCGCTGATTTAATCAAACCAGTCACCCTCGGCACAAAAAGCCTAACACTGCGCTCAGCCGAGACTGGAGCCAAATCAAGGATTGAAGAACCTATAAGAAGAGTTAACACAGTGTTTGGAGAGCGTGCATTTGCAGTTGCTGGCCCTCTGGCCTGGAACCACCTGCCACATCATGTGAGAGAGCTAGAGGACCATGGAAAGTACCGGAATGCACTGAAGACAAGCAAATTTCTGGCATCGTTTGCACCAGCGCCCTTGGAGTGACTACATCACGAAACGGCGCTATAAAGAAATCAGCAACTCATCATCATCACCATCAGCAAGACCCAGTTGATGTACGGCTGGATGGACCTTTAGTGATTGGTCTTTGGTAAAATAATATGAATTTTTCACACAGCGAAGAGCATATTTGAAAATATAAATGTTTTTTTTTTGTGCTCCGCCGGGATTCGAACCCATAGCCTTCCATTTACGAGTCAGAAGTGTTAACCACCAGCCTACGGACCGGTCAAATTGGTCAACCGGGTATATTGAGTTATTCAAGAATTTAGTCTGTAGGGCTCGGCTCACCTTCTCGTTGACGGCCACAGGCCTGGCGCTGAAGGCCACGCCCTTGCAGAAGCTCTCCACCCTGCGCGCCACGGTGCAGTCCCTGGAGAGGCGCACGTTGTCCCCGTGGGCGGCGTGGAAGCACAGCGGGGCGGGGGACACGGCGCCGCCCACGGGGGGCGCTGCTGAGCCGCCCACGCAGGCTGCACGACCTGCAACAATGGGGAGCAGGAGAGCTACAGACATGTCACGAGGAATTCTGTGTGGACTTCTTCCTGCTACAAACCAAACTAGGGAAATGAGGACCGCACACGAATTTACATAGACAAAATTGTGACGCCACGCGGCCGGGCTACCAGTGAAAAGGCAAACAAATATTACTAGTGATTGCTAAGATTTTGTTCTATCCAAGTGTGACGTTTGCCCGCCGAGAAAAAAAAATCTGAGTCCAGTGTTACGATTTCAAACAATGAAATAAATATTTTTTTACATATAGATTTTATATATAGGGGTCAGCCTCATACCAACATGTTAGTCAAGGAACACAACATTTTCGGAAAGTGAAATAATTAAAGAGCTTAAAATCGAGTAAAAATATATATTAAAAAAGTAGGTATATTTATTATGTTCCATAAGGAGTATGCTTGCTTGTAGTCGTATTGTACCTCGCTCCCCCCATGCTATAACGCAGGGAGCGAAGGAAAGCGGCAGATGTTCGCCGGGCGAGTGTATGGGGCCTGGCCCCCTAAGCTGGGGATCCGGTCCCCTGCATTGGGGGGGTATGTCGTATGTGGATAATATTACTAACTATTCTCAATGTTTCATGAAGGAAAGGTAAACAGCTCCTTGCGATAGCTTTAATTTAACTTGCAAACATATATCATTTGAGATTCATATTAAATGCATTCCCACAGGCAGACAGGAATAAGTTCGCGCTAACACATGTCGCATGCAGACCTACAATATAAACACCCAATCTCAAATGAACATAAGCCCTGCAACTCTTGCCGACCTTCCCCAGTATAAACCTGAAACAGGGGTGACATTGGCAAAGTGAACCATCTTTTTACAGTATGGGTGGTCAGCCTCATACAAACCTATAAATCAAGGAATGACCTCTGGATTATAAGTCTGCAGTATTAAAAACCACTAGTGACAAGACTACAGTCCGGTCAGAATGGTTGCGAGTTACTTAGATTAGAAATGGCCGAGTTATGAATGAGAGTGCAAGTACAAATAAGTACAATAATATGAATCGGGCTTCTAGAAAGAAATAACGATGAACGACTGACATAGATATGTCGGCGGAGGGAGTCAAGTCTCTAATTGTATTTGAAATAGAATAAAGCTGGTTCGATTCCCGTCTGGTCCCCTGACCATAACTTTGATCCTGGTTCAACAGATGTCATTGGGTAATTATTAATTAATCTGTAATCTGAGTTGCAAAGATTACTAAAATTTAAGTTTCATAATAGATGCATTCCCACAAGTAAACAAGCGTGAGTTCGCGCTTGCACATGCTGCATGTGCACCAATAAAATAGAAACTCAAATCTCAAAATGCATAAACCTTGCAACTCTTGCCGACCTTCCGTGAAACAGGGTTAAACATTTTCTTACAGAATGGGCTAACCCAGAGGTTCCCAAAGTGGGTGCCGCGGAGAGAGATGAAGTCTCTACTAAAAATCAAAATTTTACATTTTTTTTTCCCCACCTATTTTGCCTGGCCAGATGTCTTCATGCGAAAGCAGAAGCTTGTGTGCATACATGAATACAAACATTTTATGGAATTCAGCCGTACAAATATGAAATATACCTACCAACCTTACAGCTTGTGTGCATACATGAATACAAACATTTTATGGAATTCAGCCGTACAAATATGAAATATACCTACCAACCTTACAGCTTGTGTGCATACATGAATACAAACATTTTATGGAATTCAGCCGTACAAATATGAAATATACCTACCAACCTTACAGCTTGTGTGCATACATGAATACAAACATTTTATGGAATTCAGCCGTACAAATATGAAATATACCTACCAACCTTACAGCTTGTGTGCATACATGAATACAAACATTTTATGGAATTCAGCCGTACAAATATGAAATATACCTACCAACCTTACAGCTTGTGTGCATACATGAATACAAACATTTTATGGAATTCAGCCGTACAAATATGAAATATACCTACCAACCTTACAGCTTGTGTGCATACATGAATACAAACATTTTATGGAATTCAGCCGTACAAATATGAAATATACCTACCAACCTTACAGCTTGTGTGCATACATGAATACAAACATTTTATGGAATTCAGCCGTACAAATATGAAATATACCTACCAACCTTACAGCTTGTGTGCATACATGAATACAAACATTTTATGGAATTCAGCCGTACAAATATGAAATATACCTACCAACCTTACAGCTTGTGTGCATACATGAATACAAACATTTTATGGAATTCAGCCGTACAAATATGAAATATACCTACCAACCTTACAGCTTGTGTGCATACATGAATACAAACATTTTATGGAATTCAGCCGTACAAATATGAAATATACCTACCAACCTTACAGCTTGTGTGCATACATGAATACAAACATTTTATGGAATTCAGCCGTACAAATATGAAATATACCTACCAACCTTACAGCTTGTGTGCATACATGAATACAAACATTTTATGGAATTCAGCCGTACAAATATGAAATATACCTACCAACCTTACAGCTTGTGTGCATACATGAATACAAACATTTTATGGAATTCAGCCGTACAAATATGAAATATACCTACCAACCTTACAGCAACTGGGTCTTGCTTGAGAATTGGCGCTTTCTACAGCGACGACCAAGCTCACAGAGGGCTCTTGAGGTGTGATACACACAAAAACAGCGCTCACCAAATAAATCATCCTAATATTATTTATTTATTACCACAGATCGATATTATATGACTAGGGTGCCGTGAGAAAACTCAAAATTTCAAAGGGTGCCGTGACTTGAAAAAGTTTGGGAACCTCTGGCGCTAACCTAACACCAACTGCTTATAAGTAAAGGAACAGAAGAATGATTATACTCGTACTATATAAAAACAACAATAAATCAAATAAAACATATTAGTTTAAATAAATTTTATTTAACATTATATTTCGTAGATTTATTGAATGGTTTGTTGTTTTTACATTGTACATATATATTGAATACAATAAATAAACCTAATTTAAATCCAAGTGTGTTTTAATAAGAATATAATAATGAATCAAAATGCTATAGAAAGTGATATCAGTGCCTGGTAAAGAATCATAATTAAACATTTAACCCAAGTATGACGCTTGTATAATTATGTAACATTTATTGCTAGAGTGGATTTATACTTTACTTTCAAAGACAACTCCCGCGGTACAATAAAATATATATTAAAACTTAAATAGCTTCTCGGACCGGTCCGTAGTCCGTTGTGGCAACACTTCGGACTCGTAAATATTTGGAAGGTTGTGGATTCGGATCCCGGCGGAGCACACAAAAATACCATTAATATTTCGAATGTGCTCTTCGCTGGGTTGAAGAATTCATAAGCCTTTACCAATGACCGGTCACCAAGGGTCCATCCAGCCTTACAGCAACTGGGTCTTGCTTGAGTATTGGCGCTTTGTAGCGACGACCAAGCTCGTACACCTCTGCGGCACTACAACAAGTGTCATAGACCCCTAGAGTCTTCAGAATCTAGGGAGTCTCCCGCACAGGATTTTCTTAAAAAAAAAAAAAAAAAAATAGCACCTCTATTGAGCGGTTTAATTTGCATACATTTTTGGTGTCCGAGTAATGTGTCCATGCTTGGGGCACGGTTTGTATGGGTATTTCGCTTGCCCGGATGCGAACCCGGGTCTATGGTTGGGTAGTCGCGCACGCAAGGCCGGCCAAGCGTTAACCCAACAGCGGACGCCATCTTGCATCGGCACTTGGCCACAATAGAAGAAAAAGAAGGTAAAAACAAAACAATAGGCAGAAGGTATCTATTGTAGCCAGGAATTGTTTGTGGTCCTTAACTTTTAGGTTGGTATGAGGCTGACCACCACGCTGTAAAAAATGGTTCACTTTGCCAATGTCGTCCCTGTTTCAGGGAAGGTCGGCAAGAGTTTCAGTGTTTCTGTTCATTTGAGATTTGGGTTTTATATTGTAGGTCCACATGCGGCATGTGTATGTGCGAACTTATACGTGTCTGCTTATGGGAATGCATTTAATATGAATCTCAAATGTAAAATATCTTTGCAACTTAGATTATAGATTATATGCTTTAAAGATCGATCAAAATAAAAGAACTAGATGGAGTATGTCTGTTTCTTGCCACGTGCCACGGACCGCAAGTGCCAAAATTGGCGCTGACCAGCATGGAGCAGGCTCTTGAGGTGTGATTCGAATAAAAACAGAGCTCACCAAATAAGTTATCCTGAATTTATTTATTTTATTTTATGTTTTTTTTATGCTCCGCTGGAAATTTCATTTTTCCTTCTTTCTGCGAAGCCTTCCTATGCGAATGTGAAGTTTTCCGCAGGCCAAGACCGACCTGGTGGTGTACCATACCAGCCGACTCCTGTCCAAATGGCAAGTAATAAGACCGACCAGGTGGTGTACCACACCAGCCGACTCCTGTCCAAATTGCAAGTAATAAGACCGACCAGGTGGTGTACCATACCAGCCGACTCCTGTCCAAATTGCAAGCAATAAGACCGACCAGGTGGTGTACCATACCAGCCGACTCCTGTCCAAATTGCAAGCAATAAGACCGACCAGGTGGTGTACCACACCAGCCGACTCCTGTCCAAATTGCAAGTAATAAGACCGACCAGGTGGTGTACCATACCAGCCGACTCCTGTCCAAATTGCAAGCAATAAGACCGACCAGGTGGTGTACCACACCAGCCGACTCCTGTCCAAATTGCAAGTAATAAGACCGACCAGGTGGTGTACCATACCAGCCGACTCCTGTCCAAATTGCAAGTAATAAGACCGACCAGGTGGTGTACCATACCAGCCGACTCCTGTCCAAATTGCAAGTAACATGATCGAGACCGATTTTCGCTATTGTTGTAAGAAAATGGTACAAAAGAAGAAGCCATTGTCAATAAGAATGTTTATCTTTTCCCTAACAATATGAAAATGTACCGAGATATTTTTTGAATTTTTATGGCATAGCCATCTCTCGATTAAAAACATTATTTTAGGATGACAATTCGCTTCAGCCGTTCTTGAGTGATGCGGTTACCAACGAACGTTATTCCGGTACAGTACTTCTTTGCCACTATTTATTTTGAAATGGTAGGTATGTTATATATGTGTGTACCTACTCGCGAGGATGACGCAAGAGTAAAGCCCTTGAGAAATGACACATGTCGCAGTTTTGTGCATGGAGTAATGCAATTTCATCCACACCCCCATTTCATTTAGTTTTCGAGTAAATGTTTAGCGATAGACAACCATTTCAATCTATAATCTAAGTTGCAAGGATATATTCATTTAAAGCTCTCAGATGTACGCCCACAAACCAACACGTGTAGTTCGCGCTTACAAATGCTGAATGCGTACTTACAAATAAAATCCAAACCTCAAATGAACATAAGCCCCACAACTTTTGCCGACCTTCTCTGATACAGGTGTGACATTGGCAAAGTGAATCATTTTTTACAGTATGGGTGTCAAGGAATCATCACCACGATCATTCTTACCTACCGAATATCGGTAATACTTGTATGAAGACCTGTCAATCCAAGATGGCCGCAAGTAAACAGCTGATTAGTCTTCATACAAATATTACCGATATTCGGTAGGTAAGGATTACCGTGGGGATGAGACTTCCAGCCCTGTGCGGGAGACTCTCTAAATTGCAGATAATGTAGAGGTCTTACGCCAACCACTTTTTCCCACCTTCCGAGGGTTTCCCACCTTCCGAGGGGGCTGGTACTCATTTCTTGTGAAGACTGGGTAAAACTTGTCGGTATTTTTATTTTGGGTTTGAAATAAACACCGAAACGGGTAATCATTTCTGACACCCTCGGTGGGATTCGAACCCGAGCTCTCAGTACGGAATCTTGCAGCCCGTGAAAATTGAAAGAACAATGTGTGTTTTAATGTATTTTATTCGAGTAAGACATTCTTTGTATGATGTTTTAATCATCAGATCATGCCACGGTTACATTTGGAGCGGAACCGACAACTTACCATGGTGAGCCAGTTCTTTCGGAGTTGTCTGTAATATTGTTCGTACATTTACGGCTTCGTGGATTACGTGTTCAGATACTTTAAGCAGTGAACCTTAGACTCTGGGTTCACAAGACTTTACCCATATACGTTTACTGCGTAAGAGCCTTTTACTGTCTGAAAGCTTTCACATGGTTTTCCGGCGATCCAATCCGGAATCATAGACACACCGGACAGAATTAGTGCGGTGTGAAAACGGCGTAAATGACTATTTAAAATTTTGTTCGAAAATGAGATGACATTTCTAGAAATGTATAAATACTAGGATGATTTATTGTGTTTTTTCTATGCGCATTACACCTCGAGAACCCTCTACACTTACAGGCTTGGTCGCCGCTGATGAGAGCGCAAATTCTCAAGTTGCTGTGGATGGGCCCTTGGCAGCCCTTGGTGACCGGTCTTTAGTAAAGGCGCATGATTTTTTAAACCCAGCGAAGAGAATGATTTGAAAACTAAATGAAAATATTGTGTTGTGCCCTGCCAGGAATCGAGCCCACACAACGCATAAAAATCGCAACCAAGATGCACATGTATTGCAACATCGTTGTACCTAAAAGGGTCGCAAGTGTTATGCGGAGTCAGCCTTAATCCATATTACTTGAGGTGGGGGTTTCCTAGCTACCGTGGCGACTGGCGCTCATTGTTGCGTTTAGTGTCGTATGTGAAAATCTCAAATTTGGTCTTTATTTTTAGTTATTTATTTATTTATTGAAACAATATAACATGACAGTTGATACCATAAAGTTATAATGTAATACAAGTATTATAAAAATAAAACAATATTTTATGCAAAAAAAATCAAAACAATATAGGTAAGTGTATCATTCTAACATTCGTCTTTCTAGCAGAACCTTCCATTCACGCGTCAATTAAATATATCCAGATGTGGTGAGGACGACATCAATTCGTTTATGAGCGTTTGCGCTCGCGAAACAAATGAATTGCGAAGAATATTGGTTCGGCTCGCGGTGACATTAAAAAGCCTATGCGACCGGGCTCTGATAAATGAGTCGGGTACATAGAGCGTCAAGAAGCGGTCACTTAACACTACACAATCAACCTCACTCCTAAGAAGTTTGAGGATGAATCTCGCAAGTGACAGTTGCCTTCTCAGGAGTAAGGAGTCAAATCCGAGGTGTCCCTGTAAGAATGCAGTGGGATATAGGTAGGGATAATATCCATAGACTGATTTGTAATACTTTCTTAAAAACATTTTTTGTACCTGCTCTAGCATAAGAATATATTTACTCTCATGAGGAGCCCAGATTACTGCATTAGTTTCAAGGACACTTCGTACCAGTGCAGTGTATAAGGTCCTAATGGCCATGGCCGACATCATTTGCGTATTACGCATGACAAACCCCAACCTCTGGTAGGCTTTGTCCCTTACATTATTGACTTGGGTATGAAAGTTAAGTTGGGTGTCAAAGATAACGCCCAAGTTATCTACTGGTTGTCAGCTGCTGCCGCTCCAGTGATAGTTTAAGGGCAGCCAGCTATTATTAGTTCCTCCGCCTCCCCAAGGGGAAGATCCGCTCTCTTTGCTCCGAGTATAAAACATTGCGTAAGCTTCTCTCCACTGTGAAAATCTAAAAAATAATGTTAACTAAATCACTCAGTAGGAGCGCCGCCGTTTATTTCATAAACTTTCGATTCACAAAATCGAGGGGCATATATTATGTAACTGTTTAAGTAATACTCGAGGTACTTTCTCCCCTAAGCTCTGGATACAAACTCCGCTCTTATGTATACCTACAATATCACGTCATTATGGTGAGGTAGGCAGAAATTTACTAGAACGATATACCTAATAGTGGGAGTATATGTTGATATAGTATGTTGCCGTTTAGTTGAACTTTCTTTACATTACTTTATGACATAAAAATAGAGAAACTTTGCTATTTTTGTGTGTTTGTAAAACCATGATATACCTACCTTTTAATAATGCTGAAATTCTTGCCAAAACTCGTGGGTATTATGACCGACTATACAAATAAGTTATTGAAATTGAGAAATAAAATCATTATACAGAAAAAGAGGGTTAAGAACTAAATATAACATTGTTGCCGTCGATAAAAGGTGTGAATCGGAGTCAAGTATTCAATCCACGCTAGCTAAACCACGTTAGAGGGCTTACATACAAGAGCAATCAACAAACGACAATTCGGATTCAACTTGTGGCAGAGCTCTGAAGAAGTTACTTTTGTGTTTCTTTTTGTTTCGGTTACAGAGCTCCGTAACATCATTGATGTTCGGTTTCTGATAGTGTCTGTTGTGGAATCCCTTTGTAAGGAGCGGCTCCGTAGTCTGCTGTATATATAGCTGGCTTGCATCTATTTGCGACGGGTTCGACAGACTGGGAACACTTTTGCGATAGTGAATAGACTCTCAGTTTATTTTCGGTCACAAACGACAGAATTTAGGGCTTCCTGATTGTAAAGCTGTCTGTGCAGGGTCACCACTAATTAATATTGTTTAAAAAATATTTTTAAATGTCGGAGAATGACTGTTTTTCTGAATGCCATCAGAATGGCGGTAACAGTGAGGACTTTTGGGTTTGGACAAAAAAAAAGTATAAATGTAGACTTTTATGAACGTTGAGAAGATGAAATAAGGACAGAGGACGAAAGTGCAGCGCAATTAAACTACATATTTAGTGTAACTTTTTATCGTGTTGCCTCTGAAGAGGACGCATGTGGCGAGTCGAACCTATATATTTTTACAGGCCGGCCTTAAGCCAGCCCCTTCACTTGAAGTGGTTTGCCAGTATTTTGATTTTAAGTTAGAATAAATGCAAAAACGGGAATCAGCCTTGACACCCTCAATGGGGATCGAACCCTCGCTCTCGGCATGTAATTAAAGCTTTCTACCAACTGAGATTTTGACCGGACTTATGTAGATAAAGGGTTAGATATATTACTTTCGTAGTACGTAGATACATTTATTTTCTATTTAAAAGAAATCGGTTGGAATTTCGAACTTGCTAGATTATATGGTTATTAGAGTTGCCGAAAATGTATAAATAATACGAATATCTGTGGTATAATACAATAAATAATGACTCAATAAATCAGCATCAACTGAACCTTGAGAGTTGTTGCTCTAGCTGTCATAATGAAAGAGCAAATTGATGTGCAACTTGCATACTTGCTACTATGCTATACATTGAAATTATAACTTAAGGCCCGGTAGTTTCATCATTAGCATATGCGCCTAATAGCATAAAAATGACTTACTATAGCTTAAAATCTTAAAAACGGTATTTTGAAATATGCTTTAGCAAGAAAATAGTCTAATAGCAACGTTTTTCTACCAGTTTTGCGACCATAAACAAAAAGTTCTTGAATTCGTGGCTGTTAACTATATTATTTATGTGGCCAAATGCAGAATTTGAGTTTTTTTTTTACATTTTTCAAGTTTTGTCACGATGGTATCAACGCAATTACTTCGGGTATCTTCGGTATATACTAAAGATAGCCTATAGGCAAAATGGGAATCAAAATACTGTTTTGGTGTTACTATAGCATATCTCGAGCGTAAAATATGCTATATAAACTGCTTTAGCTTAAAATGTGAAAATACCGGCCCTAAGAACGCTATGGGCATCCCTGCTTCTTTGATATTGCACAATCTAAATCTGAAGGGGCTTCCGCGTCCAACAACTACCGAAATAGCACCCCTGTAGCGCCTTATAGCTTCTTTTAGGTTAGGATCGTTCCAAGTGTTTGTTTCCCCTACGCTCCCAGAGTTGTTTACTCGGCTATAAACACATGAAGATGCGTCTGAAAGAAACGCCGGGACTTTAGTGCATCCTACATCCAAGTTGCATCATTTCATGACGTAAGAAAGTAAGTGGATCGCTTGAAGACTTCCGAAAGTCTGGACATTCAACTAAAATCGATAAGGTACATAAAAGAAATACGAAACATTATTCACAAATCTCACTTAGGCCCGGTATTTTCAAGTTCAGTTATATTAGGTCCTTACATATGAAATCGGCGTTTTGCCGTACTGGCCACTTTGATCTCAAATATCTCCTCTTTGGTTAAGAGTTCCAAATTCAAATTGATACGAGATAAAAAGAAAAACCACTTTGTTTTCGATTACTATGAGTATTTTATTTTATTTAATACCACAACCGGTTTCGCAAACATCCGTTCGCATCATCATGTGGATAAATTAATACTAAATGGTGTAGAAACGGAATCAATCTTAGAGCCCTCTAAGATTGTGGTATTAAATTAAATAAAATACTCATAGTAATCGAAAACAAAGTGGTTTTTCTTTTTATCTCTTAAGATGAACGATTACAAAGTTAATGTCTCTACAATCAATAAAATCAAATTGATACAGCTATTTATTCATGTAATCGTGTTTTACAAATTGTAATTCATTTGTTCGTTCCTCACTTGTTTTTTTCTTTGCGTCACTCATTTTATAAAAAGGAAAACTTGAAATATTGCGTTATTTACGAGTAAAAGTTCCACCGTGGCACCAGTGTTGCAGAAACGGCTCTAAGGATTAATGATGTGTATGACAACGGTGTCGCAAAATAAAACATAGTGCGTTTTTGGTTCCAACGTTTTTTTTCTGGACATTTCGGCCTGCAGAACAAGCCTCGTGGACGGCCGGAGACCAAAATAATAATAATAATAATAATTGGACAATTTGTATACAGCGCCGTTTAGTGGCACTAGCCACCCCAAGGGCGCTTTTATGTGTTGAAGCTTCTGTTAAACAAATGTGTCTTAAGCAACTTCCTGAAACTGCCAACACTGGTCTCTGTTCTCAACTCCAGAGGTAGACTATTCCAGCAGGATGGACCAGCCGAACTAAAAGCCCTGTCTCCGAAACCAGTTCTGTTCCGTCGAAGAGGCAGTTGAAGCCTGTTTATGGCGTCACTCTGTGCAGAACGAAGAGTGCATCGTTTTCCACCTATCTGGTCGACTCTGCACAATTCACACAAGTACGATGGGGCAACTCCTCTGAGGGCATTAAAAACAGAAACACATATTTTGTACTCAATCCTCTCTGGGACCCGCAGCCAATGAAGGCGCCGCAACAGAGGAGAGACATGGTCAGTTTTTCGTCCTCCTAAAAGTAATTTGGCTGCAGCATTAAAGACGGACTGCAGTCTAGACTGCTGAAACCTTGGAAGACCCCAGAACAGACCATTGCAATAATCCAGTCTCGACACAACAAAGGACGCAATGAGAATCTTAGCAGCTTCAGATGTCAAACAGTTTCTGACCCATCTCAACTGCCTCAGGTGAAAAAAACAGGAGCTCACAGTCGAGCTTATTTGCGTACTCATGGAGAGAGTGTTGTCAAGATGGACCCCAAGAAACTTAATTGAGCTAGATGGATATACATCCAGGCCCATTACTTTAATTGGTGAAGAGCCAAGCAAGTGTTTCCTACCAGGAGACGACATCCAGATAAATTCTGTCTTGTCTGGATTCATTCTAAGGCGACACCTTGCCATCCACTCAGCCACCACTTCAATGCACCGGACCATCTCAAGACTACAGGCATCTGTCATAGATGGCTGACAGAAACGACAAAGTAGAATATCATCAGCATAAGAATAGTAGCTGGTGCCGTTCATCAGTACAGTGCTCTCAAGATCATTTGTGTACAGGGTAAAAAGTAAAGGCCCGAGCACAGATCCCTGAGGCACACCACAGTCCATGGGCATACCTGATGACTCACCATCAACATCCACAGTCTGACATCTGCCTTTCAGATACGAAGATAGCAATTTAGATACTCCTCCTCGGACTCCGTACAACCTATCAAGCTTAGTGATGAGTATACTGTGATCAACAGTGTCGAAGGCAGCGCTCATGTCAAGTACTGCCACCATGGCAAGAGCACCGTCCCCAACCGCAGCTATCACATCATTCACAATGCGAAGTAAGGCAGTCTCAGTGGAATGAGCTTTCCTATATGCTGACTGAAACTTAGACAGATATCCGCCTCGCTCCATGTGCTGAGTGAGTTGCCAAACAACGGCCTTCTCAATAATTTTCGATACAAAAGGAACGGACGACACAGGTCTATAATTTTCCACAGAATCAGCTGGAAGGCTTGATTTTTTGAGGATTGGTGTAACAATTGATTTTTTAAGTTCCGTGGGAAAAATACACTCTGTAGTGAGAGACTTGTTGACCAATGCTGACAGAATAGGTGCCACCTCACTTAAGCATCTTTTGACCAGCCATGTTGGAATTGGATCTAGTTTACATTGCTTGTTTGGACATGTGAGTACAAGCTTAACAACATCATTCAACAAGACAGGCTTAAATGAAAAAATAACATTGCAACAATTGTTTGACTCTGGGGGATTAAAAATGGTCGCTGCACTGGATTCTCTTATTCTTCGTAACTTCTCTGAAAAGTGACGAGAGAATTCACTTGCAGGAAGCTCCGGATGCTGAGTAGAACTTTTTCCCAGGACAAAGCTCATCGACTTCCACAGCGCCCTGGGGTTCTTGGCTTCGGTCTCCATTTTTCTGGTCCAGTAGGACGACCTTTTCCTCCTTATCAAAGTCCAATAGATGGTCTGGGCATTCATCCAGGTTGCACGTGCAGTTTCTGTGCGACACCGTCGATACCTCCTCTCAAGGCGTCTCATCTCTGCTTTGCCACATCTGCATTCCTCATCAAACCAGCACTCAGATCTTCTCTGTCTCCTGATGGTTGTTTTGAGAGGAGCGTATTTGTTGATCAGCGAGAGCATGGTGCTATTGTAAGTTTTGATAAGTTTGTTCGTGTCTGCCGAGGCAATAAAGTTTTTGTTGCAGATGTCGCTTCCAGACAACTCACATTGAAACTGCTCAACATTAAAATTCCGCCAAGGTCTGTTTGTGATACGTTTAAAAATTGGTTTTGGAGGGTTGAATACCGTAACTGCGGTTACTAGGCGATGATCCGTGTGGCCAATGTCAAGGACTTGACACTGTAGCAGAGGATCACCTGCATTACAAATCACAACATCCAGGATACCACCTGCATCATGCGTCACCTGGTTCACCCGCTGATGAAAATTGAAATCATGCAACATACATAAAAACTTGGTGCTGTGGCCATCCTCCGCTCTATCAAGTCGGATGTTCATATCTCCCACAATAAACACTAGCATGGAATAGGTTGTCAGGCGTGTCAAAAGCTTCTTGAATTCATCGAAGAATAACGTACAGGGAGGCTTGGATCCAGGCCTGTAGACATTCACAATCAACACTGATGATCCACGAGACGTAAACACGCCAGCAATGCACTCAAATGAAGAAAATTCAGGAACACTCTGTATCTGAGAGACCCTAAAACCATTTTTTACCACTATGACCACTCCGCCATGGTTAGTTATGTGTGCAGATTCAGTGGGTGGCATTTTTCGAGCCTTTTCTATGACAGAGTATCCCATGCTGCGTAGGCGCTTAATGCTGAGGTCTTCACTACCCTCGTGCCAGGTCTCAGTAAGAGCCAGGATGTCTATGCAGTGCTCGCTGATCACATCATCAACAATATCAACTCTCCTTGTTAGTGATCGGCAGTTCCATGTTGCAATCTTCAAGTTACGGTGACTCTGCGTTGAGTGACGACCTCTATTTAACTGACAAAGTTTGACCTTTCTTCCGGAGCGCTTGCCCCGAAATCTTGGTTTAAAAGTCGAGAGTTTGACAGATTGATGCAGGCCATTTGCTGTCAAAACATCAACATCAACAGTGGAGTTCCAATCACGCCAACTTAACAATTGTTCAATGCTGTAGCTGATCATTGGTAGGTAATTTGCACTTGACGCTGGCGCTCCTGCTCTTTAGCAGGATTCAACACATAGAAGAAGAAGTTTGCGCTCATAAATAACAGTTTGCAACAATAATAAGTCATTTTAAAAGTAAACAATTAAAGTTCGCAAATCAGTTATAATAACACAAGAAATGCACTGCAAAAGTCACCAAAAGCTCAAGCAACACAAAAACAGCAAACTATGACACAACAAAGACAAATTTGCCAAAGACTCGTAATTTTAATTAATTTTACAAGTGCAGCAAGCAACAAACACACCAGGCAGCTACAAAGCGCCACCACACGTCACCACCAAAGTTGATAATGAGGAATTTAAGGCTTTTGTGGAAGCGGATTCATGGCAAACCACGTCCGAGTCAGCTGTACGCTGCAAAGTTACTGATAAAACTGTTTTAATCCCCTTGAAGAAAATTGGAAAGGTCAAAAAGCTTGAAAGGTGGGTACCTAACTAATTGAGTGAAGCAAATCAACAAACGCGCGTCGACTGCTGCGTTACATTACTCAACCGGCACAATAATGGAGGGGTTTTAAATCTAATTGTTACCGGTGATGAAAAATGGATCCTGTGCAATAATCGGAAGCGCTCATCGCAATGACTGAACCCTGCCGAACCAGCCAAATCATGCCCCAAGCGAAAATTGACTCAAAAAAGTTACTTGTGAGCGTTTGGTAGACTAGTGCCGGTGTCGTTCACTACACCTTTCTTAAATCTGGTCAGGCGATTACGGCAGATGTCTATTGTCAGCAACTTCAAACCATGATGGAAAAGCTAGCTACTAAACAACCGAGGCTGGTCAATCGCTCTAGGCCACTGCTGCTTCGTGACAACGCTATACCACACACTGCACAATAGACGGCTACCAAATTAGAGGAGCTTCAATTGGAATGTCCAAGACATCCCCCGTACTCTTCGGACCTTGCTTTAACAGATTACCATTTTTTTCAAAATTTGGATAACTTCTTGCAAGGGGAAAAAATCATTTCCAATGGGGTAGTCCAAGCCGCCTTCAAAGATTGAATTGATTGCCATCTGAATGGTTATTTTAGTAAAGGGATCAATGAACTACCTATGATATGTCAAAAGTGCATAGATATCAACGGTATATACTTTGATTAAATAAATATATTGTATTTAAAAAAATATGACTTTTTGTTCCTCCCATACAAAACGCCGATTTCATATGTAAGGACTTAAGTAATATTTTATACACTGTAACTATTATTCAAAATTCTCCAGTTCGAGATAACTAAAACTGGGAATTCTGGAAGTGACGAGCCCCGCCCCAAAATTTTAAAAAGCATCATTTAGCTGGAAAAATACACCAAAAATGTTCAGCTTGGATCAATTTTGATGTACCTATCCTTACATAAAAAAAAAAACAGCTGCTGTCAGTGAACGCGACGCCATCTTGAAAATGGTTAGTTAACTGCCTCAATATTATCTATATATTTATGGGCGAAATTCGGTGAGTTAAATATTATGAGCTATAAAAATAAAATAAAATTGAATAAAAAAAATGTTATAATGTTAAATATTATTACTAAAAATTGCATTCCGTTAACTTTACTGTACTTAAAAATACGGGCCTAATACTTTCCTAAGGGCTCACTAGGGCTTATATATTTTTTTTATTCATGCTTATCTATAGTAGGTACACAAAAATGAAAAATAAAAAAGTAGGTACACAAAAAAGAAAAACACAATCTAAACGCCAGTGAGGGCTGAGGTTTGTAGGTGGGTAAGTCAATTTCAAGTTATCAATGCATCTTTGCAACTTAGATGATAGATGTCTATAATCTATAATCTATAATCTAAGATTTGTCCCATAGATGTGGCCGACACAAATCAAAATAAATTGAAACAGAAACAAGAAATCTCTTTTTGAAACTGCAGTGATCGAATGCGCACTACAAAGGAGCTCCTGCCTACCATTAAGCAGAGAAAGCTAATGTACTTCGGTCACATTATGAGAAATGAGAAGTACCGTCTCCTTCATCTTATCATTCAGGGTATGATTGAGGGGAGAAGATCTCATGGACGCCGAAGGACATCGTGGCTGAAGAACCTGCGACAGTGGTTCGGCAGAAGCACCAAGTCCCTATTTCGAGCCGCAGCATCAAAAATCAAAATAGCTATGATGATCGCCGATCTTCGTTACAAGTGGCACAAGAAGAAGAAGAAGTGATCATTTTTAACAATTGGTCAAATCATCCAAAATACAATATCACAAAATCAAGACTGTTAGACAGTAAAATATATATTAATTAAATAAACAAAGTTTTAATTCACTTTTATATTTTTTTATTTTTGTCTTCAGAATATTTTTGTCTTGAAATTCAGAATTTTGAATTGTCATTGTCCTGATGATGCCTTGTAGGCGAAAGTGCTAGACAAAAATATAAAAGTGAATTAAAACTTTGTTTATTTAACTAATATAAAATGGACTTTCACTGTGTAAACCACCAAACCCTTCTATAAATCTATCTATAATCTAAGTTGCAAGGATATATTCATTCAAAGCTTTCAGATGTATGCCCGCAAACAAACACGTGTAGTTCGCGCTTACAAATGCTGATTGTGTACTTACAAATAAAATCCAAACTTCAAATGAACATAAGCCCTGCAACTCTTGCCGACATTCCTTGAAACAGGGTTGACATTGGCAAAGTGAACCATTTTTTACAAGTTTGGGTGTTCAGCCTCATACCAACCTATAAGTCAAGGAATACGAGTAATAAATAACATTTAAGTATAAAAAAAAAAACAACAAAATCTTAAAAATAAATCTATTAAAAAAAAGTCAAAAATTTCTTATGCAAAAAATGTAGCAAACTTATAAACCAACATTAAAAATCAGCATTGCAGATTAGCCGCCACTTCTTCCTGTCCTTAAAAATAGTAAAATATATATTTTGGTTTCACAAGGTTTTCTTCTTGTCCACACTCTTATTCTTAGTAAATGAGATCAACTAATGGAGAAATAAACCAAAAAAGAGATAAATAATTTGTACTTTCGACTCAAAAAAAAGTAATACCAATTATTGCATCATTTTAGTTTCGCGCAACGTTATATAATTTAGAGGCAATCGGATATGTTTAGTTTAGCATTGGGACATACCGATACCTCAATCTCTATTGCAAGACTAAGCAGTGAAGTGAAGCCGTTAATCCGTTTCATTTTCTAATGCCATTTTGTTTCAGTGGGAACGCAATTCCTAATTCAACTATTTTCTCAAAAAATAAAAATAAACATTACTTAAAACAAAAACAAAATATTACTTAGTTAGCTTTGTCCCTAGCAACTCAGCCAGGTGATGACATAATTTAACTCTATTTCTTATTATCCTTCCTTTTCGTACATATCATCATTCATCTACGTTCACCCTGTATCACCCTCTCTTTTAAATATCCACCGTCCACCGATCTGATCAAACCGTCCTTTCCTAATAGTTGTTGACGTACTTCATAAGTCATAAACAACTGGAATAGATTATTACTGATATGAAATGATTGTAAGCTTCAAAAGACCTTGTCTCTTGTCTCTTCAGAAGGGCATGTACAAATTAAGTATTTGCACCGATTTTTAGTATGAATGGTCTTCCACGAACTGGGAAAATCCATCTAGCTACTAACCCATGATGTAAATGGGAAACGCCGTGCATTCTCCTTTAACATATATGTATATTATATTTTACCTGTGGGATTAAGATGATACTGAAAACAATAGAGAAATAAATTACCAATGCCCATCTTTTTCTTGATCTTGCTCAGCACCCTCATCTTGTTGGGCTTGTGGTGAGGCTGGCTACCTCTGGGACATCCTGCACATCTGCAGGCGCCTGCGCGGCCCCCCAGGGAGACCTGGCCCCCAGAGCCCACATAAGACATGCCCATGGGTCTTCCAATGCCTCAGGTCAAACGCTCAAAAAAAATAATGCCGCGTTCCAACTAAATTCACTGGCACATTTTTGGGTCTACAGTCTTGAATTCTTCATCAAATTAAAATTTTCTGTTGTCTAATGATTACTTTAAGCACTTGGAATCGTTTTGTTTGAAAAAAAACTTGATGTCTTATTTGATGAACTTTGTCTTCCAAATCCAACTGCTTTAGAAATTTGCTTTGTTCCAACCGATTTCACTTGTTCACTGATCCATTTTCACTTCTCCTTTGCTGAATTATTCACTAGATCCAATATTTCCGGGATATATCAAAACAAAAGAGGACCTGGAACCGTTTCAATAGTTGAAATAAATCACTCGATATCTTAATAACTGATTTTGGTCTTCTAAATCTTCTCTAATTTGCCCTGTTTACAACAAATATTTTTGTTCGACTGACACGCTTTAATGATTCCTGATGTCTTCCCTGACTTCAGTTTGTTAGGGTTGTTTGATTGAAAAAAACACTCGTAGTATTTTTTTTGATAAACTATACACTTGAAAAGACCAGGTTTATATATTTTTTGTACTCACTATACGTTATGTTCATTTCAATTTAATATATATGATTTATAAATTAAGTAATCTGTAAAATAAATAAAAAGGTTTATTGTTGGTTTTCATTTTTTTCATGGTAAATTTTATAAGCCAATGCATCTACAAGGTTGGAGTAAAAGCAAGGAGTATTGCTCTTTGGTTGCCCACATTCGTAAGCAGTAAGATTCTGCCCTTTCAGAAATAGTAAAACCTACCACATGTCTCATCTACAACACCAACCTTACTCCCAGTGACTTGTTTGTTCGATAGAGCAGAATTTTAAATTATTTTTTAAAAATCTAAATGTATGTGTGCCTTGACTTATAGGTTGGTATGAGGCTAACCCAACCAACGGCCATACTCTAAAAATGTTTCACTTAGCCAATGTCGCCTCGTTTCAGGAAAGATTGGCAAGAGTTGCACGGCTTACGTTTATTTGAGATTTCGATTTTATGTTATAAGTTCTCATGTAACCTGTGTAAGCGCGAACGTATCTACTTGTGGGCGTACATTTAATAAATATACTAAATGTTAATATATCTTCGAAACTTAGATTTAGACAGTCCTACCCATACTTGAATGCTATGCCCCTGGTGCATACAAGATAAGACTTCAAGTATGTTGGGGATTTTGTTTTACAATGGTAGCCCGATACGATAGTCGCGTGGTATGGTATAGTATAGTACCTATGGTATAGTATGGAATAGTATTATGTGGCTTAGGATGTAAAATTCAAAGGGGGACGCACTTCCTGTGATGCGGGAGCGGAAGTTACAATTACATACACGTAGCACCGCTATTCACAGAGATACGGACTAAAAGTTAGTCCAGGGTTAGTCGGCTGCTATTGACTTATTAAAAATACTTAGAAAAAATATATCAGCGCTGTGAAGCCAATAAGGCCCGTTACAGATAGACCAGTGTTTCTCAACATTTTAAGGGGGGGGGGGGGGGGGGGAGTAGGCACAGGTTTCAAACGAGTGCCCACGCCCTCACGTAATTTTCACGTCCCTTATAGCCCAAATCGCCCCGTGGTTGGGAGCCACTGGACTACCCGAATCCTGCCCGGCTTGTCTATAGACTACCGGGTCAAAAATCTAGTAGCGTATGAGGATGTATGAGAGCTTTCACAGTCTGTCCGGTACCTAATCTACAGACCAAAGGAATCAAATAAAAATACGTTTTATTTAAAGAACAGCAACCATGTGACATGAACCATTTCCTTGGTATGAAGCTTACCAACCAAAATGCGAAAATTGGTTCACCTTTCATCACCCCTGTTTCAGCGAAGGGCTGCAAGAGTTGCAGGGTTCGTTAGATTTTAATGATTTTTTTTTCAGCATGTGTAAGTGCGATTTTCCACGTGTCTGCTCCTCTGATCCTATGCATCTTGCATGGAATGCATGGGCTGCAAGAGTTGCAGGGTTCGTTAGATTTTAATGATTTTTTTTTCAGCATGTGTAAGTGCGATTTTCCACGTGTCTACTCCTCTGATCCTATGCATCTTGCATGGAATGCAAGCATTCTACAAACTAAGATATCGACCGGACCAGTCGTGAGTCTATTATAAAAGTGAAAGGGACACAGTACAATGCTTTTTCTGATCTTGGCTTGAATGTGTTTTGATTTCACGGGTACGGGTTCTCCAGAGTTTGACAATGCCACATAATATGAAAGTTTGGGAATAAAAGAAGAACCCCACAGCAGCTGGTATCAGAAGCCCAAGTGTAAAGCATAACGCTTACAAAGTCAATCGTAACATTTACCAAAACTGTATAGAAATTTAAAAAATATCTAGAGGCGCTTTTATAGTTAACATATATTTTTTGATTCTCTATCAGCGTTGAGTTTTATATTTTGGGTTGCACTGATGTTTTTCAATACACAATGGCTATTTTCCTTATCTATAAATCTATATTTGTAATACAAAATGTTCTTTTAATTTCACGTTATATTTTAGCTGCTTTTGGTGCCAAAGAACGAAGTAGGTATAAAATGAAAAAAAAAGATACGTGTCAAAAAGAGACATAAAATAACAGCGATTTTTGTTTGGTAGTTTTCGTTGAAGGTTGCCTGGGAATTGATTATCAGAAGGGCTAGGTGACGTCCTTTGCAGCAAATAATTGGCACGACAAAAGCCTTTGATTGTTTACAACTTTCTGATATAAATATATATAGATCGAAGTTGTACATCCGCCATCTTGATTATTGTATCAAAATAGACCCAAAACAATTCCACTGTTTTTTTTCATTAAGGATTCCAATATTCTTCGAAAGATTTTTTTCCGCAAAAAAACATGACTGCAATGGCGCTATGAATCATAAAAAAACCATGTGGCTTTTAAATTATATTGACATTCAATCAAACTCAACACATTTTAAATCGACTTTAACTATAAATTTATTGCGAAGAAATGAAGGCAAAAATACATGTAATGCGGCACTTATTATTTTTACTAACATGCAGTTAGTTGTTCCTTTTATTATGATCGGTGCTATTCACAAAGTAATTCGATACCTTAAAGGCAAAACTGTATAAGTGACATATTAAGCTTACGTGGGTTTCTCAGATAACATGCACCTTTTTTCCTATTTTGAATGAGAAAAACACTAAAGAAGTGTGAAAATCTTGAAGTTTAGAAGTTGTTATGAGCACTTCCTAATAAATAGTTCACTTACTATGAGAAGCTACTCCCAATAAAATGTGCAATCAACACTTATTCAGTTTTACATTTAAGGTCGCGATTTGATCCATAGTTGATCTACGGATCCTGGATTATTTGTATGGGAAATTCACTGTAGGCTGCGAATGAGCCATGGTTTTGCTGTTTCCACCGAATGAGTTTAAAATAAAATTAAAAACGTTAAAATTCAGAAAAAAGTGATAGGGTAACCAACAAAAAATGGCAGTTTAGAATGATAGCGTTAGCAATGAAAAATCCACTTTAAGTACCTTGATTAAATCCACTTTTAATTAGATTTACTCATTTAAAGAAACACATATTTTTTACGCGTTTTTTTAATTGTACGGTGCGAGGTGGCTAGAATTAAACACGACCTACCCCGACGCGTGCCCGGTGCGAACTGAGGCAGCGACTGCTTTTTGAAAAGGCACTCCATATCAGAAATAATATTATAAGGCGCTGTGTAAATGGCCCGGTGCATCAGACATGCCTTTTAAATCAATGGGTCGTATTTTTTTATAAAATGATCGAGGTATATGAAAATTGTAAAAATATAAAAACAATAGGTTGATGACAGTTTCTTTAAAGAAAAAAAAAAACACGTAAAGATCGACTTACAACAAGACCGGTTTTAGGCTAGTGGTTAAGGCTACGGACTCAAAATCGGCAGGCCGTGGGTTTGAGTTTCGTGAGCGACGCACAACATTGTTTTTTTAATTTTCAAATTATAAATAAAATTATTCATATTGTGAATGTAGGTAACTGACACTATCGCCACAGTCGCCATTCTACTAGGGTTGGAAAGGCCCCTACATAATTTCCACATTAATAATAATAATAATAATAATCTAAGTTGCAAGGATATATTCATTCAAAGCTCTCAGATGTATGCCCACAAACAAACACGTGTAGTTCGCGCTTACAAATGCTGATTGTGTACTTACAAATAAAATCCAAACCTCAAATGAACATAAGCCCTGCAACTCTTGCCGACATTCCCTGAAACAAGGGGTGACATTGGCAAAGTGAACCATTTTTTACAGTATGGGTGATCAGCCTCATACCAACCTATAAGTCAAGGAATTCGATTCCTATAATTGCATAGGTAAATCTTTTAGTTAATTTATATTCCTCATTTATTTCATACATTTCCTTCTTTTACAATCACTTTGCATATCCTATCATTCTTTCACAATTTCACCAATCTGTTTTCTCGGTTTTCTTTCCCTCTTTTTGGTCTACAAAATGTCTCTGTTGTGGCACATGAAAAATTCATAATAAGTAATAACCATTGAATTGGAATTCAAAGTTTAAATCAAGCATAAATCCCACTAAGTTATCAACTGTAGAGGGTGAAGATTCATTTAAAGTTGAAATAAATTGCACAGAATTTGCACTCGACTTTCTTGCAAAAATTAACCCAATGTATGACGAGAAGACTTGAAGAGCTAGAATCATCTACCAGCTTATGCCGTTTTAATAAAAATATAATATATAAATAATAAATCAATTTTATTCCACCGCGGTGTGTACCTGCCAGGGGCGTGCATTCCATACAGGCACATTTAGGCAATTCTGATAAAATGTGCATTAAACCTTGAAGTTAAGATTTAAAATTTGAATTTTTGGTTCAATGTGAGTTATTGTTAGCAAGTAAAATAATATCATATGTATTATTTTCAAGAAAAATGCATAAATATTTTTTCCGAAATGTATTTGCCTATACCCTATGCACGCTCCTGGTACCTGCATACTCGTACAATATGGATATTAGAGTGTCCCTTATTTTTCAACTTGATTATTTTTTAACGCATAGGGGCTATTTTTTGCGTATTGCTATAAAACACTTGCTCAGAAAATTTCAGATCATTTGGAGCACTGTAACCCGTGCCGACTTGTATCGGAACATTTTCATACAATTTACGCTACAGTACAAGCGCGCGGGTGGCACATTCTCACTTTGTCTTCAGTCAAATGCAAGAAGTCACGTTATCAACATGGTTTATTTAATTTGAATAATATTTCCGCTTAATTACGAAGTGCTAAAAAAAATATATTCTTAGTTGGGGAGGCATAACACCAAATAACAGATGACAGATTACCATCAAATCGTCAAGAGAAAGACGAAAAGTCACGGTAGCTCGAAATCGAGGAAGAAAAAAGAAAAATAACTGCAGGTACTTCACCGTATGTTTTTCTACAAAAGAAAGACAGGCTCCAGTAGACCATTAGAGAACCTATCTACGACTACATTCTCAAGGCCACCAAAAAAGCACTAGGTCTGAGCAAAGACGAATATCCAATTATTAAATCGTTCATTCAAATGGTTCAATCTCAAATAAGGAAGGAAAGGGCAGAAGCTATAAAAACGTATTTTCAAAGACATTTCAAAGACAAAATAACTGTTCATTGGGA
Source organism: Agapetus fuscipes (assembly GCA_951799405.1). Lineage (NCBI taxonomy): Eukaryota > Metazoa > Arthropoda > Insecta > Trichoptera > Glossosomatidae > Agapetus > Agapetus fuscipes. The sequence continues at coordinate 13,028,172 of OX637333.1, read as the reverse complement.
TGGGACAGTGTTACCTGAATTAGATTTCAAGATTTCTAAGGAAGAGCGGTTACCGGTTGTTGGTTTATTTTGATTATAAAGAAAAACTTCTTGCTGTTCCAAAACTGGAAATTTCTTCTGGTAGAGATCAAACCATGGCTGTTTTAAGCTCACTTCATTATTTAGACCTTAGTGACCAGGTGCAAATAATGTTTTTTGACACTTTAGCTTTTAATGTTGGCTGTTTTAGTGCAGCATATGCTCTTAAAGGATAAAAGTTGGAAAGAGAGGTATTATTGTTTGCTTGTCGCCAACATGTTTATGAACTTGACGTAAAAAATGTTTTTGAAGGAAAAATACCTCAAGTTACTAAAAGTTCGGATATTCCGCTGTTTTAAAAATTAAAAAATAATTGGAATAATATTGATTCTACCAACATCCAAGCTTGGCCAAATTTATGAAACAAAATATCAGTGATTGAGAAATCGATCGATTGGTAGTGTTTAATAAGCATGAACTACGAGATGAAGTACTGTAAACTGATGGAGCTACCCACCTTGTTTTTGGGTGGTGATGAGGATAAAACCATGAAAATAAAGCTTTTTGATGCTTAACATCAAGCGCGGTGGATGGCAAGAGCTATTTATTCTTTGAAAATATATTGCAGTCTCAATTAAAAATGATCACAATGGAAAAACAACCCCTGAGAGATATTTGCTTGTTTATTTCCACTGTTTATGTGAAACTTTGGTTTCAGTGCAGTTTGGCAATTAAAACACCTAATCAAGATTGGCGCTTTTTGAAAATTTTGAAGGATTACGAGAAACTTGAAACAGCTTTTTCTCAAGTAGCTTTGAAGAATTTTTGTCAGAACTTATGGGATATGCCAGATGAAATATCAATATCATATATATTTAATGATTTTGTGGAAGATGAAAAAAATAAAACTAAAAAGCAGGTTGTGGTTAATTTAGAGAGGGACAGTTCTTGCCCATTACAAAAGAGGTATAGTCCATATAAAGAAGAAATATCGAGATCTTTATACGGTAGGTACATATAAAATCATCGGTTCTTTTCATATTTTTTTTCTATTTATGTATTGATTGTAATAGTATTTTATTGTTTCAAATGTTTCACATAAAATTTAAGATCAGTTTGGGTCTGCCTCAAGCAAAAAAATATTTTTAAGATTAATGATTGAAAGCACTTTCCTTCTAGATAGCGTCTCGTCATGGATATAAAATGTTATTTGAAAGAAAAGAAAACTTACCTTTCTTAAAGCAGTCAAGGATACTGCAAAAAGAGTTGTGAAAAAAATGAAGATTTTTATGACAAAATAACGACTAAAGAAGAACAGAAGTACCATTTACGCTGCGCTCAGTACACAAAAAACTGTATATTTACTGCAAAAAGGGAGACGCTAAAGAAAAAATAGCTTAATAAATGTACCATATTTTTTTGCTTTTAATATAATTCCCCATTATTCCCAGATGTTTTTGTTTATTTTGGAACTTAAGAATAATAATAATATTTTAACTATCATCATATCTAGAAGAAGTGAATTTCTCTTATTTTGAAAAACTTTGAGGCCTCGTCGGCACGGGTTAGAATCATCGTATAAATATGAAATTTCGTATCTGAATAGGTTATAGTAATTGTAAAAAAGTTAGGGGGTATGCGTTTTCAAAATCGAAAAAAAAAATTTTTTGGCCATATAAGGGACACTCTAATGGATATAGCCATATAAATATTTAAATGAATATAAATATTTGGTTGATTTATTTGTTGAGCGCCGTTTTGTGTGAATCACACCTCAAGAGCCCTCTGCGAGGTTGGTCTTCTCTGGAAAAAGCGCCAATTATACAAGAAAGATCCTTGACTTATAGGTTGGTATAAAGCTGACCACCCATAGTATAAAAAATAATTCACTTTGTCAATGTCACCCCTTTTTAAGGAAGGTCGGCAAGAGTTGCAGGTTTTATGGTCATTTGAGATTTGGTTTTAATTTATAAGTACACATTCAGCGTTTTTAAACGCGAATTTACACGTGTATGTTTGTGGGCATGCATTTGATATGAGTTTTTAATTTTAATATATCTTTGCAACTTAGATTCTAGAATCTAGATTATTATAGATGGTCATTGAACCCTTTTGTATGCAAACTAGGACTTTGTATGGTGGGTAAACTTTTTAGTTATATTTTGAAAACGTAACGACTGATTATTATTGGTATTTAAAAAAATTTAAGAATCGCAGCCTTTTATCTAATTTTAACCCATTGACTACCAAGAAAATTGCTAATACATTTTGTATGGAAAATTTTCACTTTGTATGGCAGCTATACTTTTGATTCACTTTTTGGAAAAAATAATGATTACAATATTTAAACTATCATTATTTATTTACATTTGTAGAAGATTATTTTTTTATTAACCCTCTAACTGCCGAGATTTTTTTTTTTTTTGTATGGCAACTCCCTAAACCGAGATAATGATGAAGCAATAAGTATTATTGGTAGATAGCACTGTTTTATTAACAAATTCACAGAAAATTTAAGAAAAATCGTTGGAGCCGTTTTTGAGAAAATCGCATTTAAAATTTTCAGCTCTTCGGAAGCCATCTTGAATTTTCAAAAATGTAAAAAATCTTTCCATATGAATTATAGTCATAAACTTGTTCTTTCTATTAAATCTAAAACAAATTTAAATATCTTGCATTTTAATGGGTTTTTGCTATATTTTCGATTTAAAATTTGAGGTCGTGTAATGTAGAACATTATATTTTTGTTAACCCCTTGACTTTCGAGAAAATCACAATTGTTTGTTTTTTTTATATGGCAGCCCATAGACACAGATTAGCAAGAGTGTTGTCATAACTAATTTATTAAGTTAAAAATTAATTTGTGGCAACTCTGAAAATTTCAAAAAAATTCTTGGAGCCGTTTTTGAAAAAAGTGAAATTTTATGTTTTTTTTGTATGGCAGCCATCTTGAATTTTCAAGTTGGTGTAATGCCGTGTTATTCATACTTAATACATGTCCAAAAAAGTTGATGTAGCCAAAATTTGGTATCTCTAGGTCTAATACTTTGGAAAGTGACACACACACACACACACACACACACACACACACACACACACACACACACACACACACACACACACATACAGACGGACGTTTTTGAAAGATAGTGTTTTTTGGCATGTCCTGCACCAGGACAACTCATTTCCGTGAAAACCTCGAAAACAAATTTTCACACCAAATCAATTCTTTCTTTATAGCCTTCAGCTATAGCAAGAAAGTAAAAAGCTGATAACTGCTCAGAATAAACCATTTGATTTTTGAGTAAGAAAAATCAATGTGAGATGAAATCGGTGAACCATAATGGACTTAACACAGTCTTATTGAAAAATGTAAAATCACAATATGGTCGGACTAAAAACAAGTCAATTAGTCATAATTTCAACACAAAATTCGGCGTTATGGCCAAGCGGATAAAGATAGTAAATTTGATTAGCGTGTTTGGAATAAAAAAAACGCTGAGACAAGTCCCGTGTTCCTACTTGAACATAAATGTGAGCCTGGTGCAACAGAATGTCATTGGGTTATTATTGATTGATAATAATTGATTGAAAAAAAACGCTATTTTTTTTATTAATAATGCTAATGGCTAGGAGCAAGATAATCATTTTTTACAAATATTTTTAGGACCACGATATGTGGAATAGCCTCCCCTGGACGTCCAGAGTTGATAAACAGTCTGCCAGAAGGACCAACACATTTTCAGCTCTGGCCTGAGAACAACGCAGCGATTGTGAAGCCGAACCTACAATGTTATTTTATTAAAGTTTTAAACTTACGCTGAGTATACCTACCTTGCCGGCATTTTATTTTGGGTTGGTTTGAAATAAACACCGAAACTGGAAATCATTCCTGACACCCTCGGTGGGACTCGAACCCAACCCTGGGTATGGAATGCAAGCTCTCTACCAACTGAGCTATCGACTGGATGCTATAAAATGAAGTCACTCTATTTGTGTAGCGTTTGCACGCAAAATATATATTTGAAAATAAAAAAATAAAAATAAATTAAATTATAAAAAATATACTCGTACATTTACAATTCGCTTCTAGCGCTATTCAATTATGTATTTATTTATCTAAAAAATAGTTGTGTACCTAAATGAGATCCGAACATTTTTGTATTTGAAGCATTTTTCTCGGCGAGCAAACTTCAGTCTTATATGATACCACCGTCCACCACCATAACATCTGTATGCCTTTTCCCTAGCAGCCCGGCCGGGTGACGGTACAATTTTGTCTATGTCAATTCACGTGCGGACTCATTGTTAGTTTAGAAATGAACAGTTTGTTTGCATGGAGTGAGGGTATTGCTTTAGCCAGATGCTGAAAAAACGTCTTTGTATGGGAGCAACAGCTGTAGCGTTGAAAGGGACAGATGTTCGGGCACCTATTTATTTCTACCACTATAATATTAAGATGGTAGGTATACGCTTATATTATAGTAGTTCTAGGTAGATGAGTAATTGGCTGACTTCTGCACATGTCGTGTGGATCTGCTATATATATTATAATGTAAGCTGTAAAGAAATTATGGCAAAATTTAAGACTCAGCGGACACGTGTAGGGTATGTTTGCTTTTAGAAACAAAACAAAATTTTAAACGGACAAAAATCTTCTCCTTATCTGAAACCGGGGTGGCATTGGCAAAAGTGAACCAAGTTTTTACAGCATGTGGGTCAGCGTCATACCAGCCTATAGTCAAAGAAGTAATGCTCCTTGAATTATAGGCTGGTATGAGGCTGACCATTTAAACTATAAAAAAAATGGTTCAATGTCACCCTGTTTCAGGAAAGGACAGAAAAGTTGCTGGGCTTATGTTGATTTGAGGTTTGATTTTTGAATTGTGAGTACACATGCAGCATTTCTATGCGAGAACTTACACGTGTCTGTTTTTAGGATGTCTTTGCAACTCAGATTAAATTAGATGAGATCACTCACCGGATAGTTATTCAATGAAAATGAATGCGTTAAACTAATGTATAGATTGACATAGTCAACAATTAATTAAACAATTAATTGTGTGGAGGTCGAGCAGGCAAATATGAATGCGTTAAACTAATGTATAGATTGACATAGTCAAATTAATTGAACAATTAATTGTGTGGAGGTCGAGCAGGCAAATATGAATGCGTTCAACTAATCGCTGCCTTAGTTCTTGTTTATCGTATACGCCATTGAGAAAATCTTACATGAGCAATGTTTGCATGTGTACTGGACCAATGTGTCTTATGAAAACAAGAAATTTCTTTAAAAAATATTTAAAAGAACTCTCACATTATCGAGTTTTACGGTTTTTCTTAGCTCAGATTGTGTAGAATTTGATTCATAAGACAACTGCATGAAAAAGTCATATTTGACAAGATTGGCGTTTACGATAAACAAGAACTGGGGGAGCGTAATGTATAGATTGACATAGTCAAATTAATTAAACAATTAATTGTGTGAAGGTCGAGCAGGCAAATATGAATGCGTTAAACTAATGTATAGATTGACATAGTCAAATTAATTAAACAATTAATTGTGTGAAGGTCGAGCAGGCAAATATGAATGCGTTAAACTAATGTATAGATTGACATAGTCAAATTAATTAAACAATTAATTGTGTGAAGGTCGAGCAGGCAAATATGAATGCGTTAAACTAATGTATAGATTGACATAGTCAAATTAATTAAACAATTAATTGTGTGAAGGTCGAGCAGGCAAATATGAATGCGTTAAACTAATGTATAGATTGACATAGTCAAATTAATTAAACAATTAATTGTGTGAAGGTCGAGCAGGCAAATATGAATGCGTTAAACTAATGTATAGATTGACATAGTCAAATTGATTAAACAATTAATTGTGTGGAGGTCGAGCAGGAAAATATGAATGCGCAATATTATTCAATACAAAACACTGATTCATTTGTAATTCTAGCCGATTTCAAAATATCAGAAAGACGTTCACCAAATAAAGCAGCCAAGTTCCACATTTACTTTGAGTGGTTAACGTTACGAGCTTGTAAACCAAAGGAAACGAGCCCAATTCCTGGCGGAAAAAAAATCATTTCATTTTCAAAGTATGCTCGTAGCTGGGTTGAAAAATTCATATAATAATAATAATAATATGCGTTTATTCCAGCTTGGTCATGTGGAGGGTGCAATACATGACCAGCCATAAAAAAATAATACATCAATAGAAAAAGTACATAGAAAATTACAAAAATGCAGAAACATGAAAATATGTGATGAAATATATGAGAAAAAAGAGCAAACAAAATATATGGTTAAACAGTGAAAGAAAAGAGATATACCTTTATCAAAGACCGGCTATCAAAGGTCCATCCAGCCTTACAGCAAATGGGCCTTGTTTGAGAATTGGAGCTTTCAGTAGCGACTACCAAACATTCAGAGGGCTCTTGAGGTGTGAATCATCCTAATATTATTATTTGACATACTCGTACCTAAAATGGTTAATTTTGCCGAAGTCACCCCTGTTCGAAACAAGGACGGTAAGAGTTGCAGGTTTTATCTTAAATTGATATTTGGGCATGTAATTTGCTAGAACATTTGCAGCTAGTGTAATTTACACGCGTCTACTTTGTTAATCATTCCTTGCAATTGAGTTTTCATTGTTTTATATCTTCTCTAACAAACAAAGGAACGCTTTTTGCACGGATTTTGCAAAAAAACAAATCTCGACTCTCAAAAGTAACATCTCTATCCATCCATAGTCCATATCCATAGCAACCAGAAGTGCTATTCTGCTAAATTCCTAACACTTTGGATATCAATCCAAGCCGGAGCTTGCTAGCGTTTGCTAGAGAACTCCATAGATAAAAATTACAGTACACCTTAGGATACGAATCGCTATCTAGTCGCCTAAAGGTTGTAAGGAATTTAGCAGAATAGCGCTTCACAATATCAGTTACCCTCTGTACTAGAAACCGGCCGTGTGATGACAACTTTATTATCTTTTTCAAATGTCCCGACCACACTACATGCTTATACTTTTCTAATTATTTTATTAACTCGCTTTTGGGTTAGCATCTTGCTAAAGGTGTTTTGAAGGCACTATGTCCGTGGGCATTTGTCCGCAAGCTGTGCCAGCAAGGCATTTCTTATGACCGCAGTGCACACCGGCCCCTGCTTCCACAGACAGGTGACGCAGCCGCGCCGAGGAGAGGTTTTTATCTGCGAGGCTGGACGGAATAGGGGTGGACCCTGAAGGCGCAGGTGATCACATGCAGGTATATATACGGAGCAAGTTCATCTAAACACTCTTCAGATGAAGCAAATAAATATTTCCAAATTTTCATATGAAAAATGAGAGGAGTGTGTGATAGGTGACAACAGGATAGAATAGCAAGCTGGTGTGCAGCTGACCACCCATGTTGTAGAAAATGAGAGGAGTGTGTGATAGGTGACAACAGGATAGAATAGCAAGCTGGTGTGCAGCTGACCACCCATGTTGTAGAAAATGAGAGGAGTGTGTGATAGGTGACAACAGGATAGAATAGCAAGCTGGTATGCAGCTGACCACCCATGCTGTAGTCACCCCTGTATCAGGGAGGGTCGGCAAGAGTTGCAGGGTGTATGTTCATCGGATATTTGCGTTTTTATATTGTAAGTCCACATGCGCCATGTTTAAGCGGGTACTTATACGTGTCTGCTTGAAAAAATGCACATGACATATCCTCACAATGACAGTACATCACATGACAAAACATTACATGACAGTACATCACATGACAAAACATTACATCACATGACAAAACATTACATGACAGTACATCACATGACAAAACATTACATCACATGACAAAACATTACATGAAAGTACATCACATGACAAAACATTACATGACAGTACATCACATGACATTTGAATGTAAGCATGAGGTAATCTATTTTTTTTTTTGGCTAGGTTGTCTCTCCCACGCCGACCAGCTGTCACAAGTCGAAATATTCATTCCCACAAGTGCATGTAGCGCATACGCCATCTGCACTGCAGGGTGGCTCTGTAATTTATAATCAGAGTTGCATTCATTTGCAGACAACATGCTCAACTTATCGGCATTTATAAAATCATCAATAGCATTTTAGATTCACCTCATCTTTTACAAAGTATCCAATTCAATATTCCAACCCGTAGATTGAGAACCAATCAATTGCTCTCCCTCAATTTTTATCCTTCTAATTTAGCTTACTATTCTCTAATAAACAGATTGCCTCTGTAAGGCTGGATGAACTTTTGCAACAGTCATTGATAAAATTTGTAGATACAACATTAAAGCCAGCAAAGAGCTTTTCCGGAAATCGAACTCCTTTACTTTCGATTAAGAGTCTGAACCGTTGAACACTAGACTACGACCGCTCGTTTAAGGCAACTGATGTATTGGGCAGGCAGAATGTCGTGACCGATATACTTGCGATATTGTCAAATTAAATTGCATAAAAACCTGCAAGATCAACTCCTTATAAAGTAGTATGTACATAATATAGTCGAGTGCAGCTGAACTCCGCCCGAAGATTGACGTGAAAATCATCCAACTCCAAAACTACCTTGTTCCATTGACGTACAATAAAGTGGACCATTGACGTACAATAAAGTGGACCATTGACGTACAATAAAGTGGACCATTGACGTACAATAAAGTGGACCATTGACGTACAATAAAGTGGACCATTGACGTACAATAAAGTGGACCATTGACGTACAATAAAGTGGACCATTGAACGTTTCATAACTGGAAGCCCAATTTTGTTAGCACATCTAGATTTTTACCAATAACATAATTACATTTTACGCACAAACTACCATTGTTGTGTGTTCAGCACTCACAGAGATATCTAAAAAACAGTCTATCACAATTAATAACAAAATGTAGGGAAAACGATGTTTTAGCACTGGGAAATGGCGAACAAAATAAACAACTGTGAAGAGCGAATTTTGTGATTTTTTTTTTTTAACTCATGTGAGATATTGTCGCTGAGGATATTTTAGTACACTTTACAAATTCGTTTTCATGCGCTGTCACTTCGATATGGATTCATTTTTGTTTTTTTGACGCGGTTGTTGTGTTAACTTGTCATAGCCCCGCTGCCAGCCCTCACTGTTGATGTTATGCGTCATTTATTGTTATCCTTTTCAACTAAGCTCGTACGAACCCAAGCCATAATTTGTAAATTGTTATATTGGAGAGATCAATCTCCAGAATGGTTCGTGTAATGACACATTAAATGTAATGAGATGCCAATACTTCAATACCCAGCTGCCCTTCCCTGAAACAGTTGCGCAAGCCCATCCTCATACCCGTTCCGTTTGCACACTTCCATCCGGGGAAGCGTATCACAGAACGCTCATGCAAAGCTATAACTTTATTTAGCGGCGGAAGGCCTTCTCGATCGCGATGGTCAGGAATGAACAGGAGTGACAATGACAAAGTGAATTATTTTTTACAGTATGAGTGGTTAGCCTCGTACCGACCTATAAGGTAACCTCTGAAAATCTTGCCGTGTGTATTACATGAAACGGGGTGGCGTCGGACAAAAGCGTATCACTTTTTAAGTCTATGGCAAGTGTTAAAACGAAAATCAATCGAGGAATGAATGGGTTGATCAAATAAGCGAAATGTCAAATCATTATCTGCAGAGCGAGAAAAATATTATAATGCTTGAAGACAGCAATGGATGTCGAGAGATGAAAGCAGGGTGCAAGAGTCAGCAAGAGTAGAACAACTTGGAGACGCATCTGTGGATTTACTGTCCACCCCTAGTAGAAAGCGCATGGAAAATATTATAATGCTTGAAGACAGCAATGGATGTCGAGAGATGAAAGCAGGGTGCAAGAGTCAGCAAGAGTAGAACAAATTGGAGACGCATCTGTGGATTTACTGTCCACCCCTAGTAGAAAGCGCATGGAAAGATATTCATCTTCAAACTTAGCATTCAGATAAGTAATATTTTATGTTAAATAGCTTTGTATTTTGTCGGTTTTGGAATTCAACAAGACCGGTCAAAGAACAGCAGCTGATTTTTCATGAAACAATTATAATTTAAGCATGTAGTGTGTGGATTGTATATGTATAGGTGTTCGTTATTTAAAAAGTGTGTTCCCTGTAAACAACTGCCCGCCACCTGGCGCACGCGCAGCACGCGCTGGCGACCAATCAGGAGCCAGGACCGTGCGAGAGAGACAAAACATGAAAAAAATAATGGGGTTGGCTTTCTGCGACATAAAGTTCTGAACACATAATAGGTTCTTCATGCAATCCGAGTTGGGGGTACAGTTTTGAGTGTGTTGAAAGTATTTTTTTGTGTGTAGAGCTTTAGATGCCATGTTTAAACAGTTTGACGGAATTTTTCGGCACGTGTTCAGTTTTTTTTTCTTTCAGAAATTTGATAATCTTGACAGAGATATTCTGTTATTTTAGATGCAAAAAGTTATACTAGGAAAAGTTCAATACCTTCTAAATGGTATTGAAGTATACTTCTACAATAATAATACGCAACTAAGCTGCACATATGCAGCAACCGAAAGAAATCGTATGTGGCGAGTAGAAGTTTTTTTTTCACAGATAGGGATACCAACCTTACGCAAACCAATTCGGTAAAGTGAGGGTTTATTTGCTCCCAGGCCGCAGGTTTTCATTTCTTGTGATGACTGATACACTTTTCGGGAATCGACCCCTCTGAGACTGAAAGAAACCGTTCTACAATGCCGTTCTATCAAACTGAGCTAACAAAAGATAACAAAAAGCCTACAGGAAGTTAATCACAAAAACGTTGTCTTTGTTTTTAAGGAAGCCTGTGCGGGAGACTCCCTAGATTCAAGAGATTCTAGGGGTCGTTGTAGTGCCGCAGAGGTGTTGGTGATGTGGCAGTTGACGCCCTTATCCGGTTGCAGGGCCGTTAGCTGCGCATTGCTGTTGTGTGTTGCGTTGCTTTGTTTTGTTTTGAGATACTGAAAAGAAATGGCGATTGATATTGGATTTGGATCTCTTAGATTATCAGTTATTTATTCATTTATTTTATGTTTTGAAAAAAAGTAATTCTACTGACCGCTCCGTAGTCTAATCGTTATCACAACGGAATCGTAAACGGGAGGTGGTGAGTTGGATTCCCAGTGGAGCACAAAAATAACTGTTATTTAGTTTTCTATATTATGGTCTCTTCTCTAAATTGAAAAATACATTTGCCTTTATCCTATGTAACCTATATCGATACCACAGGTCCATGCATCCTCAGAGCAAATGGGTATTGTTTGAGAAATGACGAGAGCGACGACCAATGTTGTAGAGGGCTCTTAAGGTGAGATTCGCGCAAATTCAGCGCTCACCAAATAAATAACCTAATATTTATCTTCTTTACTCACAATGACTTCCTAAAATAAATTGCTGATTCGCTGATTTGAGAAATCTTGGATAAAAACATTTTACTGGGTGTACTCGTCACTTATCATAGTAATTGAAGTCATTACGAATACGGACTATTGCTCATGACAAACTTCTTAACTACAGAATTTTCACACATTTTTAGTGACTTCTCTCGCAGTAAATAGGAAAGAAGGTGCATTTATCTGAGAAGCCCATGTTAGCTTAGTATTAGTGATGCAACGAATAGTGTATTCGGTCATCCCCCGAAAGCCGAATATTCGGCATGAAGCCCGACCAAATACCGAATATTCGGTGGCTGTCCACCGCCTTCCGAGTCTTCACTAATGGTTGCCCAGCTTCATGGCGAGAGGCTACAGGGAGGAAGTTGGAAACGTTTATAAAGAAAAGCGTAATCACCTGCTTCCAGATAACGCTGACAAGATAGCCTTTCTTCATCACAACCTGCCTCTTTTAGATTTTAAATTTTCGCAAAGGTAAGAAATTAAACAGTAACTTTTTAAAATTGATTCATATTTAAAATGTTTTATGAATTACAATGAAACTATACACATTCAATAAAATAAAACTAAATTTAAAAAAAAACACGAAATAAACAATTCCATGGGGACAGGCGGCATGGTTCCCAAAAAAACAGGCAGCGTTGCTTGTTGCTACAGCCTACAATGTAAGATTTATTCACGAAATCCTGTTTTCAAATATTCCACTCACTCACTTGCACCACACAATGGTAATGGAGAGAGCATCGCAATTCTTATTCCTTATCTTTTAAATTGGTATTCGGCATGCCGAATATTCGGCCAAAATGTTACTATTCGGTTTTGGCCGAATAGTAAAAAAGTAGAATATGGCGAATATCGAATAGTTACCGACTATTTGTTGCAACACTGTTTGACCTTTAAGGTATCGATATAATACTGAAATTGTTAAAAAAAAAAAAAGGTTTATATTTCTTCAACAGATGAAAGAGGCAATATTGTAAATTGAGTAAATTGGGAGTGAACCTTGCCATCTGTATCCTGTTCAGTGGTCAGGACGAGATGATTTAAAAAAGCAATGGTCATCGCCAACAGCTGCCATCCAAGATGCTACCAGTTTAATGAGTTCAAATTTAATCTGAGGTCGCTCTCTTGCATTAGTTTTGTTAAAGACTTTGTTATTATGGCCAATAGACATCTTTCCTCTCCATTATAGCGGCGACAAAGTATGCAGGGGGCTCTTGAGGTGTGGTTCACACACAATTTGACACAAATAAAGCTCACAAAAAAATGATAATATAGATGTATTCACTATGTTTGTTGGCGCTATTGTCAAGCGGGTAAAGACGGTATCATTACACTGGCAAGCGTGTTTGAAATTAAAACTCCACTGGTTCGAGTCACGTCGACCTCATGACTATAACTTTGACCCTGGTTCAACAGCTATCGTTGGAAAATTATTCCTTTTCATGAATTTATTTCCGAAACAAAAACACACTATCGCTTATACACGAATATGTATCATTTGACGTTGGCATTTAGCAGTATTTATTTTCACAGGTGAGGACTAAGGAAGTCATCCTTTCACCAATACATATCAACTGTTGGCTTTAGAAGACGCCATTTAAAGTAAGTACACGATATGTTTTTGTGAGTAGGTAGGTATTTTGTGTGGGAGAGGTTATAATATTGCAATAAAGAAAGGAAGAAATTCTACCTAAAATTACGATAATAACTGTAATTCGTTTTTACTTTATTGCTATAGCTGAAGGATATAAAAAATCAAAACATATCTAAAAATGCTCGATTGGCGGTACGCAGTGGCATACTTTTACCCACCTTGATGTATGGAAGCGAGGCCTGGACGGTGAATGAAAGTGAAATTAGTAATTAGAAATTAGAAACTGAAATTACACGATATGTTTTTGTGAGTAGGTAGGTATTTTTGTGTGGGAGAGGTTATAATATTGCAATAAAGAAAGGAAGAAATTCTACCTAAAATTACGATAATAACTGTAATTCGTTTTTACTTTATTGCTATAGCTGAAGGATATAAAAATCAAAACATATCTAAAAATGCTCGATTGGCGGTACGCAGTGGCATACTTTTACCCACCTTGATGTATGGAAGCGAGGCCTGGACGGTGAATGAAAGTGAAATTAGTAAAGTCCATACTGTTGAAATGGACTTTCTAAGAAGTATCTATTATAAATCTATAATCTAAGTTGCAAGGATATATTCATTTAAAGCTCTCAGATGTATGCCCACAAACCAACAAGTGTAGTTCGCGCTTACAAATGCTGAATGTGTACTTACAAATAAAATCCAAACCTCAAATGAACATAAGCCCCACAACTTTTGCCGACCTTCCCTGAAAGAGGGGTGACATTGGCAAAGTGAACCATTTTTTACAGTATGGGTGGTCAGCCTCATACCAACCTATAAGTCAAGGAAATATATATATTTGTAATTTTTAGTATGATTGGAAAAAAACGGAGTGACAGGGTGAGGAATGATTTTGTAAGAGAAGAATGTGGTGCAAGAGAAAGTGTGAAAGTGAAGATTAAAAGAAGTTTGTTAAGATGGTTTGGGCATATGGAGAGAATGAATGAGGAAAGACTGACGAAGAAAGTATATCCTTAATTATATTGTCCTTCGTGGTCGTCAATTGCTTGGAGTTTCGATTTTCAAAATCAATGCCTCCATAGCGGATGACACACACTCCCAATGTATAGAGAATAAAATTTTGTATATATGCTGCAATGCTGCGAGCATTCGCATATGTGTTTGATCGCCTACTAAAATACACTAATAAACCATTATAGACCCTTTTGTGTTTGTATCGAAATACGTATGAAAATATATTGACATCTAGCGGCAAAATTGGAAAGTTTTTTTTTTTTTTCTTTTATTTGATTCAAAATTAAAAAAAAAAACGAACGAAATAAAAATGGATTAAATCTGTAATCTAAGTTGCAAAGATTTATTACATTTGAGATTCATATTACATGCATTTCTACAAGCAGACATTTATGAGTTCGCACTTACACATGCTGCATGTGTACTTACAACATAAAAACCCATTTCAAATGAACGTAAGCCCTGCAACTCTTGCCAATCTTCCCTGAAACACAGCTGAAATCTGCAAAGTGAACCATTTTTTAAAGTATGGGTGGTCGATTTTCTTTTACAAAGACTGCATGTTTTTTATTTTATATGTTTTCCGAATTGTAACGCGAGGAGACTATGCGCAATATACACATTCTCCAAATGTTAAGGGGTTGGGCTGCGTAGCAGCCAGGGGCAACGCCCCTAGTGTTGGTAGAATAGATGGATGTCGTGCAAGAGGAAGACCGAGAAAGGTATGGATGGACCAAATATCCGAAATTGCGAATGAATGGAATATCCAGAGTCATAATAAAAGAAGAGCTTGTATGAAGAAGGTTATGACTCTGGAGGAAATGAAAGAAGTATGTAAGGATAGAAAGAAATGGCGGTTGATCTGTGATGTTGGCGGCTGGGGTTTGTTAAAGCAAATATAGTATAATATCAATAGAGTACAGCTGTCAGTGGAGCTATTGACTAAAAATATTGTTTAAAAGTTCCAAAAGTGCATAAAATCATTTTTATTTCCTCGTGAATTTTAATTTTAACTGTTCTTACAACATCACAATTATAAGTTTTACAATTTGTTATCCTTGAGGTACTTTTTTTCTAACATTTAAACTTCAGTTTCGTGTTATTTGTCTCAAAAGTTTGAAAGAATTTATTGTTGTAATTTAATTGTACAAACTTCTACTTCCTCTTCTTTTTGGCAAAGTCTCACGGATACCAAGGCGCCAGTACCTAATCGTCTTCCTCTTCTTTGTGGCAAAACCACACGGATGACAGAGGCGCCAGTGTCCATTTACGAGTATATTGCAAATAATTAACTTATACACCTTTAAAATGAAGTGCAATAAGTGTTTCAACGACATAAGCCCAAAAAAAACTCTAAAGTGCTCGAGGTGCTATATGAGCTACCACCCGTCCTGCCAAGAGAAATCCTCTGACACCATCAAGAAGATGACTGCAAGGACTCGCTCTCAATGGGCTTGTAACACATGCAGAGTGGAGGACCCGAGAACCTCCAAGCCGGGCCCCACTCCATCTCCATGTGCAGTCTCTCACCCTGCAACAAGCTCACCACCTTCTTCTACAATCCATGTAGACAAGGTGATGAAGGCTCTGGAAGAGCTTCAGAGTAGATGTGCTGCTCTGGAGGGGAGGTGCAAGGATCTGGAGGCGGAGAGGAAGGTCTGCACGTGTAAGTGCGAAGAGAGGATTGATGACTTTGAACGTGCTTTGCAAACTAAGACACTCCTTCCAGAATCTAAGGATGAAGAACTGGAGCAACTAAAGGCTAATGTTGTTCGTCTCACGCAAGAAAATGTTGATAGGGAACAATACTTGAGATCGCACAACATTGAAATTACAGGTGTACCGGAGAATAAGGATGAGTCGTTAGGTGATATTGTTTCCAAAATTGCAGGAAAATTGGACATAAACTTTGAGATAAATGAGGTTAATTTTGCTCGTCGGGTTGCTGCCTGGAGTAATGAAAAAAAACCTTCAAAGATAGTTGTGCAATTTAAAAACCGAAGCCTCGTGGAAAATTTCTTAGCAGCCATCCGTAGAAGACGTGGCCTTAACATCAAGGATCTGGGTTTCCAAGGACAGGAGCACCGAATATACTTGAACTACCACTTAACACCAACAAACAAAAAACTCTTTAAACAGGTCAGGGAATTGGCCAAGGCCAAAGAGTACCAATTTGTGTGGATTAAACAATGTCGAATATATACCAGGAAAGATAGCAGTTCGAGGGCTATCCTCGTCAGAAACGAATCTGACCTTAAGAAGATATTCTGACTATTTATAAAAAGTACCCATCATATTGTTACGATTTGCTTTTCTTTTTCTTTTTCATTAGTGTCTTTTTTTCTCTATACATGTTACAGAGTTATGTTCTACACTTCTGTAATAATCGATTTTGTTATTAATTTGTCTACGACTACAACATCACTATCCACCTCTCATATTCCAGTCCTTCTTACCTCTTTAGCAGCATCCATGGTTGCCCCATTAATACTCATTGAATTCTATTGTTTTTCTAAACTTTCTCCACTATGAACCTGATAACATACTACCAAAACGTCAGGGGTCTTAGGACTAAAACACATCTATTTTATAGCAATATTTTGTGCAATGATTTTGATATAGTTTGCCTTACAGAATCTTGGCTGAATGAAAATTTTTATGATCACGAACTCTTTGACAGCCGATACTGTGTTTACAGACTTGACAGAGATTACCATACAACTGAACAAAAATTGGGAGGAGGAGTCCTTATTGCGGTTAAGTCTAGTTTAACATCATCTATCAGAACGGGCTGGGCTTCAGACTCAAAAGCGGAAGAGTTATGGATAACCATTACCTTGTCAACATCAACGAAATTGAATTTGTGCTGCGTATACCTGCCTCAGGGTCAAAACCACTCACAAAGACTAAGTAAGTTCTTTGAAAATGCATCGCAACTAGTATTAAATAATGTAGATGACAAATTTATATTGCTAGGTGATTTCAATTTGCCTGGAATATGCTGGGAGCCGACAGATGAACCAAATTCTTTTAGTGTAACTAATCATAGTTCCCACGATTCCCCTATGATCGATTTCATGTCATTCACGGATTTCAAACAATATAACGGCATTACAAACGTCAATGGTCGAATACTTGACCTCATATTAAGTAACATTGAAAGTTGTAACGTGTCTCACTGCACAGACTCCCTGGTTAGTGAAGATTCTCACCACAAATCTTTACTGTTACAACTTGACAATGTCAGCATTCCATACATAAAACTGGATCCGAGACGAGTAAAATTATTTTATAGAGCAAACTACGATCATATTAAACAGCATCTGGTAAATGTTGACTGGGGTAGCATTCTTTCGGGTAGGACTATTGATGAAGCATTGGACCGTTTCTATGAAATTTTGTATAATTGTATACAACTGTTCGTCCCATCAAAAATACGTACAAGTTCTCAAAGATTTCCCGTTTGGTATTCACACCCATTGGTCAAAGTTATAAGGGAAAAACTAAAGGTTCATAAGAAATGGAAAAAATCAGGCCTACTTCAGGACTATGATGAATATTCCTTACTTAGAGAACGCCAAAAAAAAATGCAACTCGAATGTTACAGAACCTTTATTAATAGAACAGAGTTAAATATTAAAAATGACCCAAAGAATATCCATAGCTACGTTAAATGTATGAAATCACAATCAGGTTTCCCACAAAACATGTATTATAAAAACACTGTAACTAACGAAATGGAACAGGTATGCGAGATGTTCAGTGACTTCTTTCAGTCATCGTTTACATCGAGTGCTTGTCCAGTACCAGACGTGGTGAGCCCTGGAGAGATTGATATCGCCCGCATTTCTTTTGAACCATCTGATATTTTGAAAAATCTCAAACAAATGGACTTGAATAAAAGTCCGGGCCCCGATGGAATTCCCCCGCTATTCATAGTTAAATGCGCAGAGGAATTGGTCGCTCCGCTTTCCATTTTATTTAATTTGTCATTTACAACTGGAGTATTCCCGGATACTTGGAAGAGATCCTTTGTGACTCCCATCCATAAATCGGGGCCAAAGCATAACGTAGAGAACTATAGGCCTATCTCCAAACTCTCCTTGTTCAGCAAATTGATGGAGAAAATCGTGGTAGAGCAACTGACTCCAGCATTAAAGAATTTTATTCTTCCAAATCAACATGGATTTTTTAAAGGCAGATCGGCTGACTCGAATTTGGTTGAATTCACTGACTACTTACACAATTCAATGAGTGGTGGGGGACAGGTTGATGCCGTGTATACGGACTTCTCGAAAGCCTTCGACAAAATTAACCATGAAATATTAATCCATAAGCTCGGGAGGTATGGAGTGCACGGCAACCTGCTACGATGGTTATCTTCTTACATTATTAATAGACTCCAAGCAGTAACGGTAGAGGGTAATACTTCTCCATTTCAACAATGTCCATCTGGCGTTCCACAGGGCTCACATTTGGGGCCTGTATTATTTATTTTGTACATAAATGATATTCAGCATTGTTTCAGATCATCTTCTTTCTTGATCTATGCTGACGACATTAAAATATACAAAAGAATTAAATGCTCCAAAGATTCCGAACAACTTCAGTTTGATTTACAGAGTTTGTCCCACTATTGCTCAAGAAGTAGCCTATTTCTGAACGTTGCTAAGTGCTGCTCAATATCTTTTACTCGTCGCAATACCCCTTACTATTTTAACTATACAATAGACGGTATATCCCTTAGAAAGTGTAGTGAGGTAAAGGACTTGGGTGTTGTTCTGGACAGCAAAATGACGTACAGGGCTCATATCAATTGGAGAGTGAGTGGGGCCCTTAGGCAGCTGGGATTTATTCTGAGAATCTCTAAGCCATTTAAACTACTAAATACAATAAAATTGCTCTATTATACGTACGTAAGGACATGTCTGGAATATGCCACGGTTGTTTGGAATCCTCAATATACTACGTATATTGATAGACTAGAGAGGGTCCAGAACAAATTTTTAAAGTCTCTTAATTATAGATGTCGTGTCACATTTGACAACTACCGCCTTTCTGCCAAATATCATCAATTAATGACCTTAGAAAATAGACGTACCGTTACTGACATGAAATTTCTACATAAAATAGTGAACAATACAATCGATTCACCCGACTTGCTTAAAAAAATTTTTTTGAACTGTCCTATACGACGAACTAGATCCTTGCTTACATTTAAACAACCTACCTGTGCAACTAATTATTTACAGAGCGCATTCATATACCGGGCCTGCAATAACTACAATATTTTTTTTGTCAACATTGATCTGTTTAACACCACCATACTGCAATTCAATGAAGCTGTAAAAAGATCCCTTATGACAGCGGGGGCTCATGGGGTTTAATCGTTGGATGCTTTTCCTTTTCCTTTCCTTTTCCTTTTCTTTTTCCTTCCCTTTCCTATTCTTCCCCCCATTCCTTTTCCTCTCTTTATGTGATGATTAAGTTAATAGTCGTTTTCTCTTTGTTTTTTTCTTTCTTCTTCTTCATTTTTCTCATATTACTTTCCAAATTTTTCTTGTTTCTCCTTCTTAATTAAGCTGTAAACTAAATTATACTACATTATGTTTGCAAACTTTGCTGGTTTTTGAAATTGTATAACTATGTTGTTTATCCCATATATTACATGTATAACTGTTTGTTTGTCTAATAAAATAAAAAAAAAAAAAAAAAAAAAAAAAAAAAAAAAAAAAAAAAAAGTAAAATTGGTATTATGATTTTTTTTTTTTATGTCCATGTATATATTGTTATTTATTGATTTAGAAAAAATGTAATTTGTCATGTATGTTCCTTGACTTATAGGTTGTTATGCGGCTGACCACCCATGCTGTAAAAAATTGGTTCACTTAACCAATGTCACCCCTGTTTCAGGGAAGGACGGCAAGAGTTGCAAGGCTTATGTTCATTTGAGATTGGGTTTTTATATTGTAGGTCCACATGCGGTGTTAGCGCGAAATTATACATATTTGCTTGTGGGAATGCATTTAATATAAATCTTAAATGATATATATCTTTGCAGCTTAGATTAGATTAGATATAAAGAAATTTTTGATTTGGTGTGAAAAAATTTTTTCGAGGTTTTCACGGAAATGAGGTGTCCTAGTGCAGGACATGCCAAAAAACTCTTTCAAAAACGTCCGTCTGTGTGTGTGTGTGTGTATGTGTGTGTGTGTGTGTGTGTGTGTGTGTATGTGTGTCACTTTCCAAAGAATTAGACCTAGAGATACCAAATTTTGTAACAACTTGACACTGGCGCCCCTGCTGAATGCGGGAATCCGCAACAAAGAAGAAGAAGAAAGAAGAAGATGATACCAAATTTTGTCTACATTGACTTTTTTGGACAAGTATTAAGTATGAATAACACGGCATTACACCAAGTTATTATGGGGCTTCCACACGCTTGCCAACCCATCTCAAGTCAAGCGCACAGTGTGTCGTCTAGAACATGCTAGCTAGACAAAATGAGTCCATTAGACAAAATTTTGTCCAGCTAGCATGTTCTAGACGACACACTGTGCGCTTGACTTGAGATGGGTTGGCAAGCGTGTGGAAGCCCCATTAGTTGTTAGTTATATATTATATTACTCTTACTAATCTGTGTCTATGGGTTGCAATATGAAAAAAACAAACGATTGTGATTTTCTCGAAAGTTAAAGGGTTTTAACAAAAATAAATGTTCTACAATATTATAGACAACATAAATTTCTACAAAATTCAAAAAAAAGTTTTTTTGAAAAAATAATTTTATAAAGCACCGTTTACACGACCTGAAATTTTAAATAAAAAACATTACAAAAAACCCATTAAAATGCAAGATATTTAAATTTGTTTTGGATTTGGTAAAAATAACAAGTTTATCACTTTAATTTGTAATCAAAGATTTTAATACTTTTTTGAAAATTCAAGATGGCTTCCGAAGAGCTGAAAATTTTAAATGCGATTTTCTCGAAAACAGCTCCAACGATTATTTTTTTCTGTGAATCCGTTTATAAAATAGTGTTATCTAACAATTATAATCATTGCTTCATCATAATCTCGGTTTAGGGAGTTGCCATACAAAAGAAAAAAAATATTGAAAAATTCTCGGCTGTTAGAGGGTTAATAAAAAAATAATTTACTACAAATGTAAAACAATTAAAATAACTTATATATATTGCCATCATTATTTTTTCCAAAAAATGAATCAGAAGTATAGCCACCATACAAAGTGAAAAATTTCTTTGCAAAATGTTTTTGTTATTTTCTTGGTAGTCAAAGGGTTAAAATTGGATCAAAGGCAGCGATTCTTAAAATTTTATAATAACCAATAATAATCAGTCGTTACTTTTTTTAAATATAACTAAAAAGTTTACCCACCATACAAAGTCCTAGTTTGCATACAAAAGGGTTCAATGACCATCTATAATAATCTAGAATCTAAGTCGCAAAGATAAATTAACATTCAAAACTCATTTCAAATGCATGGTCACAAACAGACACGTGTAAGCTCGCGCTTACAAATGCTGAATATGTACTTACAAATTAAAACCAAATCTCAAATGAACATAAAACCTGCAACTCTTGCCGACCTTCCTTGAAACAGGGGTGACATTGACAAAGTGAATTATTTTTTACACTATGGGTGGTCAGCTTTATACCAACCTATAAGTCAAGGATCTTTCTTGTGTAATTGGCGCTTTTTCCAGAGAAGACAAACCTCGCAAAGGGGTCTTGAGGTGTGATTTACACAAAACGGCACTCATCAAATAAATCATCCAAATATTTACATTCATTTAAGTATTTATGTGGCTATTTCCATATTGTACGAGTATGCAGGTACACACCGCGGTGGAATAAAATTGATTTATTTTTGATATATTATATTTTTATTGAAACGGCATAAGCTGGTAGATGATTCTACCTTTAATACGTCTTACAGTGGGCTAATTTATGCAAGAAAGTCGTGTGCAGATTCTGTGCAATTTATTTGATGGGGCATCCACACGCTTGCGGCAAACGCCTTGAGGCAAGGGCTTGCAAGCGCTTGAAAAACCAAACAGGGTCATCCACACGCTTGTGCGTGCGTCTGTGTGTGTTCGAATAAGCAAGCATGGCGGACGTTTAGCTTTTAGCTATAACATTTGGATAAACTTATTTTTATTTAAAAAAAAAACAAAAAGAGATAAACTTAAATAAAAACGAATAATTCGGCAAAGACGATTGTGGATGATCAAAATTCATAGAAACCGTACCGTACCAGAATGCGCGCGCACAAGTATGTGTGTGCCTGGCATGCGCATGCGTGAATTCCCTTTGATGGGGCTTCCACACGCTTGCCAACCCATCACAAGTCAAGCGCACAGTGTGTTGTCTAGAACATGCTAGCTGGACAAAATTTTGTCTAATGGACGCTTGGCTACAACCCAAGCGCACAGTGTGTCGTCTAGAACATGCTAGCTGGACAAAATTAGCCCATTAGACAAAATTTTGTCCAGCTAGCATGTTCTAAACGACACACTGTGCGCTTGACTTGTGATGGGTTGGCAAGCGTTTGGAAGCCCCATGACTTGCGTCAAAAAACCGACTCTGCGTGTTCTCATTCCACCACTCAAATCGAATGTTCACTCACACATGCACACGGAAGTATTAGAAATTTTGTTATATTAGAAATTTCAACAGTTATGAGTGTTGAAAATTGATAAATAAGACAGCTGGATTACATTTAATGAAAAGTTGAAGTTTTTTTAATTTAATTTCTATATAAATGACTCTTGAAAATGACGACAGTCGAAAGTACTCGAGGATAAAATAAGAAATATTAAAAAAAGAAAAATACTTACGTTTTATAAGAAATTCAATAGATAAAGATGAATTTTCACTAAGTAAATGCACAAACCTTTATAAGTTAAAGGTATTTCGATTCGATATCGAGGTAGAATTGAATTATAGCCCAATGTAATGAATTCGCTGCAGATTGTATTAAAAACTTTATAAAATTGGATCAGCAATTTGAAAAAATCGAAAGTTCACCAAAAACAGCACGAAAATGTTCTCGAAAAGCAAAAATATATTTACTAGTAACAGTGAAACTCGTAAGTTAAAAGATAATATGGTAAAACATACAGTTTATTGAGGAAATATGTTAATGACACCACAAAAAGGAGTACTCGTATCAACTTCAACGATCTGTCGAAAATCGAAATCACGTCTGGATTGGTTTGGATCCATTCTGGATCACGTTCAATCCAGTTCAATCACATTGAAATGAAATAATAATACAATCAACGGTTTTTAAAATGCGCGCGCACATTACTTCTTTTTCTTCTTGAAGCAAAAACACTTTTTGCGTATTACCAGAATGCAAAAAATAACACAATGCGTAATATTATCCACATATTAGCTACCATTGCTGTACGTATTTAACATATGGCAATACTTCCGTGTGCATGTGTGAGTGAACATTCGATTTGAGTGGTGGAATGAGAACACGCGCCCTGGTCGGATCGGCGACAAGCCGAGCCAAGGCGGCATAAACCACGCCCCCAGCTGAGCCAAACGGCCGTCCACACGCTTGGCTTGTAATGGGTTGGCAAGCGTGTGGAAGCCCCATGAACTTTATTCCATCCAACGCGAGGCTATTTTTTTGACTGGAATTATTTCCAAATACCACGGTAAAGAGTCGAGTAAAGCAACTGAGAAAAAAACATAACAACTACGACGCCCTATATACTCCTAATGGCGTAAGGCCAGCCCCTTACCGGTATAAACAAATAGTTTCCACACGCAACATGCGACAAGTTCGGGGACAGCGCGACAATAAGTTGCACTATGCATGCAGCTTAGTTAATTTTTTATAGGTCACATATTTAACTGTTTACTGTACTTATCAAAAAAATAACATGATTTTTGTAGGTAAAAACTTACAGGCATTATTTCAAATCAATGCTCATTGAGCAAATTCTTACCGCACTATCCCCGAAGGAGTCGTATGCGGCGTGTGCAGACGTACTTATTTTCAGAGGAAAGGCGGCCGGCGTTACGCCAACCTCGTCAATTGAACTGGGTGGAGGTCTCCCAACTCTCTCCCAGGAGCTCGTTCTTGTTTCTAATGCAGGCTGAGTAAGCCTTGCCGGTATTTAGACCTTGGATTTGAAATAAACGTTGAAATGTGAAATCATTTTTGACACCCGGACGGATCGAACGCTAGCTATCGACATGGAATGCAAGCATCCTACCAACCTGATAAATTAATATCGTAATTATTTTGTCCAAATTTTTGCTAAATGGTTTCTTGAGAATTGTTGTTAGTGATGGTCCATTGGTTGTGTAGCAGGTACACAGTATCAGATACTGCATTAGGAACGGCCGGGTTAGATTGTCCATGCTCCGCGGTGTGTGATGCCCGCTGCCTGCTGCTTCGCGGGCCGAGAGGAGTTCTCAGGAGAAATGAACCTAACAAGCGGGTGGTTCAGGTTCAAATCCATTTCACTAATAGACAAAGAGAGAAAGTTGAGGCGCTGAGCGCAGTGATATGTTGCTGAACTAGGGATAGAGGATGCTATGAGTTAAAGTAAGTCATCTTACACAAGTATCTAGAGACAATCCGGGATTATCCAAAAGAAAAAAGAATAAAAAACATTGTTTCCCTCCGTAACTATGTTAATAAATAAACAAAATAAATGTAAGAATAATTTGTCAAATGAGCGCTGTCTTTGTGGGAATCGCACCTTCAGAGGCCTCTGCGAGCTTGGTCGTCACTACAGAAAGATACTATTCTCAAGCAAGATCCAGTTACTGTGAGGCTGGATGGACATTTGGTGACCGTTCTTTGGTAAAGGGCCAATGAATTATTCACCCAACGAAGGGTATAAGCATCCTCGGTCGAAGACTACCTCATTCCCTGAGCGTCCTTGGAGGGCCTACATCTCGAAACGGCGCTATGAAGAAATCATCATCTCATCATTATCATCAACGGCGCTTAGTGCTACACCACACACAGGTAAGTCTTGAGGTTTTCCCTGAATCCTGTGTCGATGTGCCGAAAGAACGGTCGGCAAAAACTGTTCTGACCGTTCTTTTCGGTATTAGGAGGAGAGTCGTGCTCAAGTGTAAAGATCAGAGAGTCTGCTCATGTGCTGTCACCATCGCCTTCTTCGCTTTGCAGGCCAACATACACAATTTGTAAGTGACTCTTTCAGGAATCCTTAGCCAGTGGATATCTTGAAATAGGGTACTTCGTAGTACTTTTATAGATAGTGCACCTGGTTAATTTAGGTTATTTTACGCCATTTTATTTGCACAAATATTTAATAATAATTAATAAGTATAATATTTGCAGCGTGAGTTACAGCATGAACCGCCTGGCTGGTGTTGCAACGTTCTGAGTTGGCGCGCATAACTGTAAACCTCATCTGTTCCCACGGTCCAACTCTTCTTTGTTACGTCCGCAACCAGCGTTAGCGATACCGCATCACATCCCCCAAATCTACAATATTCAATAGTAAGAAAAAATAATACAGTGCAGGTTGCGTGCGGGTCCTAGCGTACAATAGGGGATGGGATGCATTTCGCATCTTGATCTAGTCAGATCTCGACCAGTGTTTCTTTCAGGTACGGAATAGCCCTACTGCCCCCCCGGAGTAAAATACCGTAAGCCGTCAATGGAGTCCAAATTTACATATAACTTTGTTTCATTTATTTTATCCGCCCCCCCAGATTTCTTATTTGCCCCTCATGATAATTTTGCCTGAAAGACACACTGATTTCGACATTTTGCCGATATGCAATCTCGACCATAGGTTCATAGGCAATCTCACTTTCTCTAACCTCGCTCGAGATTTTGTGTCTGAGAGTGCATGAATAATTCGCATTCATTCGTGCTACGAAGCGCGTGTTGACAGCCGACTTGCTGCAGCGCTTCAGGAAGGTTTCTTCAATCTTCTTCTATCTATACTATAAAACCAAAAAAGCGTTCGTTGGTAATGCGATAAAATGGTGAAGGACTCAACGGTTTTGGCTGTCTTTCATTTCAGAATAAAGTACGTAATCTAGGAAGGGTTATAGTGTACAAAAAAATTGATAAAATAACGCAGAACATGTTTAAATTTGTGAAATGCTGAACGTCGTTTTTATATGGGAATTGATCATTTCCAACTTCATCTAATTGACAGATTTTTGTTCCATATTCAAATTTCATTAAATGTGTTCGGTTTGAAATATTGTAAGAGGTTAAACAAAATCAAATTAATAAAATAAACTGGTAGGTACAAAATTTTAAAATGGAATAATTTTTTTTTTTCATCAACAGCCTTTACCAAACGGAACTCTTTTTAAAAAATTGGAATTTAGCTTTTCAACTGTCAAAGTCATGAAAAGCGTTCAAGGTTTAATAAATAAGTCTTTAATCTCAGTTACAAATATATGCACACATTTAAGGTTCATATTGAATGGATGCCCAAAAGGAAACACATGTTAGTTTGTGCATACACATAATGCATGTATATTTTCAAAATAAGACCCAACTGCAAATCCCAAATAACAACGGCGCAATTTATGCTGACTTTACTTTAAACAGGCAGAAGTGAAACAATTTGTACACCAACTTACAAGTCGAGGACTTATAATCTAAGTTGCATAAAAACATATGGTGGCACTTTCAACATTTCTTAGATCCGTCTAATCTAATCTAATCTAAGTCGCAAAGATATGTTACATTGGAGATTAACATTACATGCATTCTTACAACCAGACACGTAAAGTTCGCGCTTGCACATGCCTCATGTGAACCTACAACATAAAAACCAAATTTCAAATGGGCATACACCCTGCAACTCTTGCCATCCTTCCCTGAAACAGGGGTGACATTGGCAAAGTGAACCATTTTTACAGCATGGGTGGTCAGCCGCATACCAACCTATAAGTCAAGGAACATACACGACAATAATAATAATAATAACAGGCTGATTTATTTTAAATTACACATGATAAGAGAGCGCCGTTTTTGTGTGTGTCACACCTCAAGGGCCCTCTCCGATCATGGATAAGACTTTCTAAACAAGTGTGCCTTGAGTGCTCCTCGAAATACACCCACAGATTTGGAGTTCTTCACTCCGGGTGGCAGTCTGTTCCACTCCACCGGCCCCGCAACACGGAAAGCGCGGTCTCCGAAGTTTGTACGAATCTGACGGCGCGGCTGAACCAAATTGACTACTCCATCACCCGCAGATCTGAGTGTCTGCCTCCTAACACCCATTTCAACAGGTGAGATCATATCAGCCAGATAAGGTGGGGCCAAGCCATTGATGGCTTTATATACCATTAAACAAACACGGAAGACCACCCTCTCCGGGAAACGAAGCCAATGAAGTTTTTTTAACAGCGGGGTGATGTGAGCTAATTTGGGAATCCCGAATATGAGTCTTGCTGCCGAATTCAACACAGATTGAAAGCGATTAAACTGTTTCTTCGGCTGACCACTATAAAGCGTCGAGCAATAGTCAATCCGAGACATCACAAACGCACTCACCAGGGTCTTAACCGCATCTGACGGCAGACATTTTCTTATTGCCTTTATTTGGCGAAGCGAAAAAAAGGAAGAAGCTATTGTGGCATCTATTTGCCTATCCAGTGTCAGGTTACGATCCAGTAAGACTCCTAGAAGTCTTACCGAATCAGAAGGCTGGATTAGCTTACCTCCTATGGAGAGTGGTACTCTATTCACCAGAAGGTGGTCACGCCTCGTCACGCCACGACAAATTACATTTCAAAACATATATAATCTATCTAAGTTGCAAAGATATTTTGTCATTTTAGACTCATATTAAATACATGCCCAAAAGTAAGCACATTGTAAGTACATGCTTACACATGCTGCATGTGTACATAAACTTTGAAACTCCTGCCACTTTCGCTGAAACCAGGGGGGCATTGGCAAAAGTGAACCAAGTTTTACTCCATACTCGATCTTCTTACTTAATATTCAACTTTCTATGTGCAAACTTGAGCTCGAATTGTTCATACGAGGTAACAAATCAAAGCTATATGAAGTTTGTATCATCAATAAATTGTGAAAAAAGGATTACATTTTTTCCGAATCTAAGTTGCAAAGGTATTGGGGATTCACAAAATATGCATTCTCACAAACACACATGCATAAGTTCGCGCTTGCACATGCCACATGTGAACCTACAATATTAAAACCCAATCTCAAATAAACAAACACCCTACAACTCTGGCCGACCTTTCCTGAAACAGGAGTGATATTGGCAAAGTGAACCATTTTCTACAGCATGAGTGGTCAGCCGCGTACCAACCTATAAGTGAAGGAGCATAAACACAATGATCTAAATCTAAGTTGCAAAGATATGTATCATTTGAGATTCACATTGAATGCATTCCCACAAGCAGACATGCATAATTTCACACTAACACATGCTGCATGTGGACCTACAATATAAAAACCTAATCCGAAATAAACATAAGCCCCACAACTCTTGCCGACCTTCCCTGAAACAGGTGTGTCATTGGCAAAGTGAATCATTTTCTGCAGCATGGGTGGTCAGCCGCAAACCAACCTATAAGTCAAGGAACATTCACAATAAATTATATTTTGTAGGGTTTGTGTATTCACACAGTGAAAATTCATTTTATTTAAAATAAAATTATTTTTTCTTAAACATCACTACTCTATAATATATTATATAATATATATAATCTATTACATCACTCTTGATAATGACCTAAATATTGATGGTCGAAAGTGCTCGAGATATAAAATATAATTGTGAAAATTACACTACGTTTAAGAAAAAATAATTTTATTTTACAATAAATTATGTTTTTAAAATCAATAAACAATAATATATATGGACATCCAAAACAATGATCTACCCTAAATTATCTTTTTTTTACTTCTTCTAATATCAATCAATATGTATACATACACTGTACATCAACGATTGCAACTAGCTTTATTTAAAGCATCATTTAAAACCTATAAATGATCATTTAATTATTTTTGAAATGTACACAGAAAAGGTTACCTTCTGACCAATAGAATGACAGCATTTTTTTATTGGTATTAAGCAATGAATATATGCTTGAAATACCAATTACAGTGTGAAAATGACATAAGATACAGAACTTTCATATAAACCTCCACAAATTTAAAAGGCTACAACATCTTTCATAACTGCAATCCATAGTACTTCAATATCTATGAGCCCAATTTTATTTGATATAATGTCCATGAAAATATGCACGCTCAATTGTTCAAGTTAATAGGCTGTGCCGTGTCACTATAATAGTTACAATGATCACTTCAAAATAAGATTTCTTCGCTCATCTTTTCCATTTTCTGAAGAACAGCCATTCCCAAATTTACAAATCCACAAAACTATTGAATCTCATTTATAAAAATAAAGTCAGGATAAAATCTGCGGGGTCAGCTAGTTTTTTAATATTTTTCGAAATCTCGCCTAGGCAGGGGAGTGCACAGACGTTTCAAACGTGGGTTAACACAAATTTTGATTTTTTTTCAGTTTTCTGAAGTTCAATTCAACAAATAATAAAATCAACAATAATTCAGTCAAATTCAACTTTACAAGCTCACTATTGCAAAGATCCAAATAACAGGCAATGTATGTGCCCAGTTATAAAAATAACAAATATAGTTAAATACCTAGGTGTAATAATGGATGAAAACCTTTCTTTTAAAAACCATATTGGAGTATTATGCAGCAGAATTCGTAAGTTGATATTTGTTTTTAAAAAATTGCGTCATATTGCAGACACAAACTTAATAAGGAGAGTTTACTTCGCTTTATGCCAATCCTTGATAAGTTACTGCATCACCTCGTGGGGTGGAGCAAATAAAACTCTGATACTAACCATAGAGAGAGCTCAAAGAGCAATTCTCAAGGTGTCAACTTTTCGGCCATTCTTTTTCCCCACCAACATCCTATATAAATCTTGTAAAGTCTTAACAGTGCGACAGCTTTTCATTGTGAACATTGTCCTTAAACAACATGCAGCCATTCCTTTCAACACTGAGCTAGCAAACAAAAGGCGAAAGAATTTAGTATGTCCACGAAAACTAGCTATAAGACATGCCTTCACAAAAAAATTCTATGTGTTCTTGGGGCCATTCCTTTACAATAGGCTAAATGCACTGTTGGACATATATCCCCTGAATTTCACAAATTGTAAATTAACTCTCCAAGACACTCTAAAAGATATGACCTACGAAGTTACAGAGAAGCTCTTAATTGTAGTAGAGTAAATTTATATTTCTATTTTACTTTTGTTTATTTTGCTTTAATTTTTTTGAGTTACTAAGTCTATTCGTATTAGAACCAGGATTTAAGATAATACTATAAAAATGTGAATACATGTAGAAATAATTGTTTAGGTACATAATTTTTGTAAAATTATTTGTTGTATATTTTTAATGAATAAATTATTAAAAATTATTGTAAAAAAAAAAAAAAAAAATTCCATACACGTAAACGCAATGTTTTGCACTCGGGGCACGAAAAGTATACAATATTTTTTCTCGGGTTTCCCTGTTTTATGAATTTTAAAGAGCTTTAATTTAAAAACTAAGCCAGATATTGTTTTTTTAAAAACGCAGATGATTTTTTAAAAATCTAGTCTATCATTTTATGAAATAAAAAAAAAAGTTAAATTACCCTATTGTTAGTTCCATCTTTGACCTACAAGTATCGAATAAATGCTGTAAGCTAGCAAAAAAAAAAAAATTTGTACAGTGGACTGCACATGACTTTATAGCACAAAATACGGTCATGTTTAGGTCATAGCCAATTTTCATAACAAAACATTTAGTTGTGTGTAAGTAATGAAGCTAATCTTTTTTTGAGCAATCGTCTTTTTGCAGTATTATCATTGATCCCGTTTGTATCAAAACTAACACTTTGTTTGGTGGGTACCTATACTTTTCATTGATATTTTGGAAAGTTATGATTGATTATCATATGGGTACAACTTACTAGATTTTAAGACTCGTAGCCTAGTATTTTATATTAGGCGTTTTAGTACCAAGAATATTACAATTATTTTTGTATTAAAATTTGTCACTTTGTATGGTGGCTACACCTTATAATATTTATTTGAAAAAAGTAATGATTAATGTATGTAGGTATATATAAGAGCTTTTCAATTGTAGAACATTTTTTTTAGTTAACCCGTTCTCTGCCGGGAAAATTTAAAATATTGTTTTCTCTTGTATCCCAAGTAACCATTTAGGTTTTAAAAAGGTTACAAAATGGTCCCAGAACCTTTGTATGGAAATCGGCACGTAAGTCTTAGTAGTCTCAATAACGTTATATTATCCTTATACTAACCTCGTGAGTGCCAAAAGGGCCCCAGTTGTAGAACCTTGCAGAGAGCTACACCAAGACCTATAGCTCAAATACAGAACCGCTCTAAGAGCTACGGCAGAACCCAAATAAAACCTCGGCAACCTTAATTTTACCTCAATATAACCTAGCAAGACAGCTTTTACGTTCTAAATTAATCTTGGATTTAACTCTTATACAACTTACAACTCGGGTTCTCTCGCTCTCGCTCGGGTGAGCGAGAGCGAGCGCGAGATGTTTCTGTGGAAGATTTTTTACGCAGCCGTGAATTGAAATACATATTATAATGGCGCGTGCGCGCCATATTCCCTGTCTTACCAAGATTCAAAATGGAAGGATAAGTATGAGTTGTATTCAAACAAAATAATAAATGGCTTCAAGCAATCAGGGGAAATGTAAAACATACTGCGAATGGCACTTTATCGTGATACTTTAGGATAATAGTTCTGTATACGAGACGGGCCTTTCGTAACTTAAAAAATTTAAGATTTTAATTTTTTTTTTTTTTTTAATTAAGTGTTTGTGGTAAGTTGCATTATAAATAAAACTAATATTAATACAAAAAGGCATGTATTTTGAATCGCATACGATACCATATTTAATTTTGCATTTTTGAATAAAAATATTTCTGTTGATTAAGACAGTTAGTTTTTTTTCATCGAAAAAATATGGCTGCCGTAAAGAAATTACCAGTAGGCTTTAAAATTTACCTTTTCAGAACTATAACAACTAAAAACTCTTAATGTTTGCCAAAAAAAGAGCTAAAGGTTATCTCGCGGAGCTACTAACAACCACAAGGCTATTTTCGCAGCTTTAAGCTTATTGCGAGGAGCTCTTAAAGATTTGTCATCTGCGACAATAACTGCGAAGAAATATTCGTTGCCTTTAAGTTTTGTTGCTGACAGGACGTGTTGTTCATCGAAAGAGTGCTAAAAAAACAGCTACAGGCTCCTCTGAAAGTAAGTTCATTTTTTCAATCCCTTGAAAGTCAAATGTTAAAAAAAAACACTTTGGATTACCTTTTATGTCAAGTTTGTCTTTTTAACTCGCAGGTATTTTATTTTAAAGTTTTTTAAATCTAATCTAATCTAAGCTGCAAAGATATATATATAATTTAAGATTTACATTAAATACATTCACACAAGCAGACATGTATAATTTCGCGCTAACACATGCCGCATGTGGACCTACAATATAAAAACCCATCTCAAATGAACATAAGCCTTGCAACTCTTGCCGTCCTTCCCTGAAACAGGGGTGACATTGGCAAAGTGAACCATTTTTTACAGTATGGGTGGTCAGCCGCACACCAACCTATCAGTCAAGGAAAATAAATAATTAATAATAATGGAAATATATAATTAATAATAATGCAATAAATAAATAATAATAGTAATATTTAAGATGCTTTGTAGTCTTTACCAGTCACGGAACTACCTACCATAATAAATAATAAAAATAATAAAAACTTACCGGTGTATTGATAATTTGTAAAAAAAAATTACGGACTTTACGTTTAAAATTTCCATTGAATTTCTTTGATATCACCCTGTGTCGGTTCATCTTACTAGACAACGTATTGCTTTGAAATGCCGTAGACAACTAACAGCTGTTGAGAATGCCTTTTAAAGCATTATAATAGTAAACTTGTAGCTCCTGAAGACAACCTATTGGTTTGGGTTCTTACCACGCAGTCCTAATTTGTTTGCCTAGACAAGTCTTATACAACCTAAAGCAATTCCAACATTCAATTACTTTATGGTTCTAACAATATCAAAAAAATAACCTTTACCTCTCACTTAAGCAAATGCCAACCTCTCTAGAACCTAATCAGGAGTCTAAGACAACCTTAAGATCCTTGGACTATAAGCTCTTGAAACACAAGTCACAATAACGTTAATTTAATCTCTTGCCAGCAACTTCTACGTTGCAATAATAACCAGTTGGTTTTTGGACGTATAAGTTATCCTCAAGCCATTTATATGACCAAATAGCAAAGCATTAACCTTTTTATGAGCCTTATAAGACCTAAAGACAATTTTCACAACTAAGGACGACTAAAGTGGTTACTTGGGTATGGCAACCCCCAAAACAAAGAGTATTAAGAGGCAATGCTTATTGTTGTATATAGCAATTGATTGAGCGAATTGTTATGTAGGTTAATTTATGGGTATTAGACGTTTTGCTACCAAAAATATTACAATATTTTTTTGTATGAAAATTTGTCACTTTGTATGGTGGCTATACTTTATAATATTTTTTTGAAAAAAGTAATGATTCATGTATGTAGGTATATATAAAAGCTTTTCAATTGTAGAACATTATTTTTTTGTTAACCCTTTCTCTGCCGAGAAATTTTAAATTATTTTTTTCTCTTGTATGGCAACCCCCAAAACAAAGAAAATTATGAGGCAATGGTTATTGTGGTTACATAGCAGTAATATAATGACGATTATGCAAAAAAAATAAAGAAAATCGTAGGAGCCGTTTTTGAGAAAATCTCATTTGAAATTTTCAGCTGTTCGGAAGCCATCTTGAATTTTCTAAAATTTAAAAAAATGTTTCACTATGAATTATAGTGATAAAAAAGTTTTTTCTGATAAAGTTAAGAAACATAAAAGTTTTTTGCGTTCTGATGGGTTTTTGTAGCCTTTTAATTAAAATTTTTGATATCATGTAAACGGCCCTTTATGTTTTTATTTTCAAAAAAAATATTTAATTTTTATATAGAATTTGATGTGACGTATAATATTGTAGATTTTATCTTTTTTGTCAACGCTTTCACTTCTGAGAAAATCACAATTGTTTATTTTTTTCATATGGCAACTCATAGACGCAGATTAGTAAAAATGTTGCCATAACTAAATTTGATAAGAATGTATCAAGCAACTACTTTACTGAAAATTAAAAAAAAATCGTCGGAGTCGTTTTTGAGAAAATCGCATTTGAAGTTTTCTCCTCTTTGGAAGCCATCTTGAATTCTCAAAATAGTGAAAAACAAATTATAGTGCAAAAAAGTTTATAAATTTTTCTTTCTTGTGAACCTTAAATAAGTTTTACAAAATTGCGTTTTTATGGGTCTTTTTAATATTTTCGATGAAAATTTTGAGATCGTGAAAACGGTACTTTAAGTAAAAAAAAAATTAAATTTTTCTTTAAATTTTTGTAGAAATTAATATTGCGCGTAATATTGTAGAACATTTTTATTTGTCAACCCAGCCATTTCCGAGATAATCACAATTGTTTTTTTCTTTCATATGGCAACTCATAGACGCAGGTTGGGAAGAGTGTTGCCATAACAAATTTTCTTCGCGACAATTTAAGCAACGACCACACTGAAATTTTAAAGAAAATCGTTAGAGCTGTTTTTGAGAAAAGTGCAATTTTATGTTTTTTTTGTATGGCAGCCATCTGAATTTTCAGGGTGGTGCCATGCCAGTCAGCCCATCAAAATCTGTGGTTGTCAATTCTCTAAATCCAAAAATTGGTGTCTCTACGATCAGTAGTTCCGGTTGGGACATACATCCATACATCCATACGGACGGACGGACGGACGGACAGACGGACGGACAGGTTCGACAAATTAGGTTTTTTTGCATGTCCTGGTGCAGGACAACTCATTTCCGTTGAATTTTCGTTTTTTTTTTTCGGACGAATACAATACTTTATAACAGTTCCTTCGGACTGCTATAAAGTAAAAACTGACTATCGGTAATTTACTATGGGTGACGTCACATAGACGAGAGATATTTTGAATGGTCAGACCTCATTTTCCAGGATTTTTCAAGGTCTTCTGAAGCTTAAAATCACTTCAGATCAGTTATTTTAATATGGCATAAACTGTTCGCCTGTATTGATATTTCTACACTGGGATAAGGATTATTAAAGCCCGTGGTTTTACGAAGGCTTTGAATCATGCACGTTCCTCCACCGAAGTCCTAAGCGATAATAATTAGACCTGTGAATTAGACTACGACCGGCCATTCCATCGCGTATGTTTTTCCAAAAATGCCACACTGTACGTGATACTGCGTAGTATCCAAAGTTCGCGGTGCGAGACCTACAGCGAAAATGAATTCAATTTATATAACAAGGTTTCCTCTCCACTAGAAGGCCCAACAAGCCAGGGCCTGTCTAATCCGCTGTAGTGGGAACTAGACGCTGCGGGTCGTGACCAACTGTTGCTGTTGCTGCCACTAGGGGTGGTGGAAGACTGAAAGCTCTGGCCTCAGTTCTCCAACAACTTTCCATAAATCATTTTCGCTGAGATAAAGAGTAGGTATTGCGAATGGAATCGGAAAGTTTTTGTCAACATGTTCTGAATTATATTTTTTTCTCGACAGGCATAGATAAATCACACGTCTATGTAGCCCAAGAGCCCGGCTGTGTGACTTTAAAACATCCAGTTTGCAGAGGACTCTTGAGGTGTGATTCACACAAAAGCAGAGTTCACTTTATAATTATCTATAATCTAAGTTGCAAAGATATATTAGCATTTACAATTCATATTAAATGCACGCTCACAAACAGACACGTGGTTGCTGCGGAAAAGGCAAACCAGTAGTTTTTTTATTGGCAGTTAAGGCAGAGAACTGCCACATCACCAACACCTCTGCGGCACTATAACAAGTGTCATAGACTCTTAGAGTCTCTTGAATCTAGGGAGTCTCCCGCACAGGCTTTCTTACAAAAAAAAACGGCAGTCCCATACAAGACTGTGTTTGCTCGCCGAGAAAAAAGTTCCAAAATAAATAAATAAATCCATTTCAACACGAGTAAGCCGTTGCGTAATGGTCATTACGCAACGGGTTGTAGAAATTTATGGCATTGTGATACCGTTAGACGTTTTGTATTGAGTAAATTACCGAATACGAGTAGAAAGTTTTTTTGTTGATACGTGAGTCTCGAAACTAAAGTGCACCTGCGGCATGTGATACGATGTGTATGTGCACGGAGAGTGAGCCTCAAGTGTTTTAGTAATAACTAATAAGTGAAAAAATCCTTGAAATTTTTTGGTGAAGACTGACAGACATCTTTTCCCAATTTACAGAAGTAGTAACGTATATTTTTTACAAAGGATGAATGCATGCACCTTGCCTGTTAAAGTTCCTGAGGTAAAAACGAAAAGTAAGAAAAGAGAATCATCCTACAAAATAAATTGCACACAGCAGCTGCCATTTGTAACAATAAATTTATTTATCTTTCTAGTGACATCTGTGTAATTATTACAACAACTTTATAAACGAATCTTCTTTACCACTATGGTTTGAGTCTTCGCTAAATGTTAAGATTATTCTAGTAAGCATTTAGCCTAATGATACTCAACCTTTTTTGTCTTCGGGCCACATAGATATATTTCAAAATCTACGCGGGCCGCAACACTATACTGGTATAACCATAGGAATGGCATGTGGGCGTTCCCTTGGTAATCCGATATGATTAAAACAACATGGTCGAAAATCCGTATTTTTGCGCATGTTTTTATCAAAATGCCTTATTTTTATGTTTTACCGTGTAAAAATAACAGTCAAAATAAGGAGTATAAGGATCATGGTATTCTTTCTTTTCCGTTACAGTAATGAATTGAACCCGCATTGCACATTTTAAATCGTTTTAAATATTTGAAACACTTAAATATTTGACGTTTGTCGTTTATTGCGTCAATTTTGTTTACGCCATCGCTAGAGATGTGCTGCGCGGTGGTGTTCGTCGAATGTCGATACCTCTGAAATTTGTTTCAAGAAAAGACAAAAACTACTTGATAATTATATTACGTTTTTATTGTAACAATATAATTTGAATCTATCTATAATCTATCTATAATCTAAGCTGCAAAGATATGCTAACATTTAAGGCTCAATATTAAATGCATGCCCACAGACAGGCACATGTAGGTTCGCGCCTACACATTCTGCATGTGTGCATATAAATAAGCAAAACCTCACATGAACATAAACCTTGCAACTCCTGCCGCCGTTCCCTGAACCGGGGTTGCATTGGTAAAAGTGAACCGATTTTTACATCACGGGTGGTCAGCCTCATACCAACCTATCTTTGTATCTTTTCAACATATCTATATTGAAAGTTAAATTATTGTGTGTTTTGAAATGTTCAATTCTTGTATATACAGGAATAATACAATGTTAACACGTATTTCTTCAGAGATTGAATTATCGATATTAACCATTATCGATATTGTCCGGTTGATAGCTCAGTTGGTAGAGTGCTTGCATTCTACCCCGTGAGCTCGGGTTCGAATCCCACCGAGGAGGGTGTCAGAAATGATTTCCTATTTCGGTGTGTATTTCAAACCCCATAATATAAATACCGGCGAGGTTTACTCAGCCTTCACAAGAAATGAGTACCAGCCCCCTCGGGAGCTGGGAAATTCCCACTTCAACTGAAGTGGTTGGCGTAAGGCCGGCCCCCTTACCTGTAAAAATAAAAAGGTTCAACTCGCCACATGCGACCCCTTCGGGGATAACGCGGCAAGAAGTTGCACTATATGTGTAGCTTAGTTGCGTTTTTTTTTTTTTTTTTTTTGCGTAACCAGTATCGATCGATAGCTAGCAGAGATTATCAACTTTGTACAACTCTACATATGTGTTTTATTCTTTACACGAGTGTGAGTGTATGAGTGCGAGCTCAAAAACTCCGATCAAAACGTCGTAAGCGATCCCAATTTCATGGCGCTTAGGCTCTTTCTATCCATCGCATTTGGAATTTTTTTAACAAATCAAGCGCTAGCTTCCATTGTAATTGTAATGTTAGTTCCCGCCTACCGAAAATACGGTGACAGCTGGTTTTGATACTGCAATAGAAACATACCATATCTCTTTATATTACGTGATCTGTGGGTATAACCAAAAGATGTCATCGAGGGGGGGGGGGGGGGGGTAGACACGTAATTTTCAAAAGCATATATTGTCCATAAAAAAATATCTGTCGACGGTTGGAAGGGGGGGAGGGGGGGGGGTAATTAGGATGATTTATTTGGTGAGCGCTGCATTTGTGTGTATCACACCTCAGGAGCCCTCTGCGAGCTTGGTCGTCGCTGTAGTAAGCGCCAATTCTCAAGCAAGACCCAGTTGTTGTAAGGTTGGATGGACCTTTCAGTGACCAGTCTTTGGTAAAGGTTTATGAATTTTTCAACCTAGTGAAGAGCACATTTGGAAATATAAATGGTATATTTTGTGCTCCGCCGGGATTCGAATCCAGGACCTTCCATTTACGAGTCCGAAGTGTTTCCACTGGACTACGGACCAGTCCACGTTCTACGTCCTACGAAATATAGCATGCCAGATTTTGTAAATCACGTCGGCGGGCCGCACAGAAAAGCTTGCCGGGCCGCAGGTTGAGTGTGGCTGATTTAGCCTATGACCTGTACCTATGATAAATGTTTATAATAATTATCCAGACATGGAAGTATATTCAATGGAAGGGCTATGAATGTGATTTAATACCAATCGACATGATGCACCATCTTTGACACCATACATTGTTAATAGTGCTGTCTTGCTCACGACATATGAAATGCTTTTGTTATTTTCTATGTAAGCAACGTGTCTCTACTCCGTCTTCAATCTATGTATATGTCACCATGGAAACCCATGAAATCACTATGGTAACGTGTTTGTTACTAGTGTTGTTGAAAGTATGAAAATATCTGATAAATTCCGAATTCAAAAATGTTCCCACCTCATTATGTACGGGATGATTTTTACAAGTATCTATTACCGCGAGCATAGAAGTTACATACTCGAAGAAGCAAGTACCTATATATTTGAACATCACTAGTTCTAGAAATGGCTGTCACTTTCGCGAACAAAATATTTCGACAAACAAAAAAT
The DNA here is from genome assembly GCA_951799405.1 of Agapetus fuscipes. Classification (NCBI taxonomy): domain Eukaryota; kingdom Metazoa; phylum Arthropoda; class Insecta; order Trichoptera; family Glossosomatidae; genus Agapetus; species Agapetus fuscipes. The sequence continues at coordinate 12,988,869 of OX637333.1, read as the reverse complement.
AAATTTTATCAATGTTATCATATAGAATAGTGATTAAAGTGAAATAATATTCCATGTTCTATAATACATTTACTCTCTTATGTTGGCACGTTTAGAAAATACCCAGTTTGGCATTTTTATGGTTTTTTTTTCCAATTAGGTAACACACCTGTTGACAGTTAGAAGGTTACCGATAGACTGAATCTGGATTTTTGTATGATGAGTGGGGTAGCGTATTTCTAATTCTCAAAGGATTGATTTCTTAGCCTATCCAGTTCTATATATCGATGTATCCAGACATAATTAACGACAGTACAGTTCATATTATATTATAATGTAAATGGAATTTGAAATTAATAGTTAACAACTATGCACGCCACTGACTTAAAGGTCAATACACACTTCTAGACTCAACACCAACCTTTTTCCTATTGGTTACATTTAACTATGTGATCATTTTGTAACCACCAAAAAGAGAGAGCTGATATACTTAAGACACATTGTGAGGAACAAAAAATAGCATTCTCTCCATTTCATCGTGCAAGGAAAGATTGAGGGAGAAGGACTCGGCAAGTCTAAACAATATCATGGTCAATGAGCCTATGCTCTACGACAATGGTTGGACAGAAGTAAAAAAAACCTAACATCTATAATCAAAGTTGCAAGAATATACTGACATTTAAGACTTATATTTAATGCACGCCCACAAGCAAACACATGTAAGTTTCCAATTACAAATGCTGCAGGTTTACTTACAAAATAAACCAAACCTCACATGAATATAATCCTTGCAACTCCTGTTGCCTTTCCCTGACAAGGGAAACCTCAATAACAAGGAGTATAGATGGGTTAGGAGGGAGAACTCCTATCAAGAGCCATTTGCGGTGTGTCCCCCATGACGTCACAGGATTAGTTAGTGGTCTGCCGCTACTCATGATAGCTGCAAGCGCGGCTGTCTCTCTATGTCACATGAAGAGGGCACACCACAATTTAATGACAGGTTCCTACTTTTCTCTCCTAGCCCCTCTATACTCCTTGCTCAATAAATAGAAAACTAATATTTTACAGCTTAACCCATTCCGCACCAATCCCGTCTCTCACGCGGGGTAAAAATACATGTCCAAAATCCTGACCCCAAGTGAGAGACGGGTAGGCGCGCTTTCTACTAAAACATTATTTTAATGTATGTTTAGACATCTTCTGGATTATAAGTGAAGCTTTTTGAAGCGTTACATTTTTTTGATTTTGTTTTTTAGGTTTCCTACCATTATATTTTTATTTTTAAAGTTGAAGTAACGCTTACTTCTGATGGTTAAACTTTCATTTTTTTGCGACAAAAATGGCCGGCCAACGTTCTTTTCCTGCAAAAACTTACTCCGATAAGGAATCGGAAGAAATAATAATGATAGTGAAAGTGATTTTGACAATGATTTTGAGGATCTTCTGTTGTAGGAGAGTCTCAAAATTTGGGTTGGATAAACTTGCAAGATGCTTCTGAAGAAAATGCCATTGATCCAATAGAGGATTCAGCTCCTCAAGCAGCGCAAAAGAGGAAGGGAAGAGGAAAGCTTGGCATGAGGAGATGTGCCTGAAACGTTCGGGATTCCTTTCATTGGAACTCAAGGCCTTTCAAGAACTGCTGCGGCTCTGTTTCAAAACCAAGATGGAATAGACCTCGTATCCAAAAACCTGTTCTTCTCCAGTTCCTTTTGGATTGATGTTACCCTTTGTTTTCCTGTGAGCTTTTTAGGTCTACCATAGTTATTTAATTTGTAGATAATAAGTATAGTAATAATGTGGGATAAATATATTCAGGAACAAATTGTTAATAATAATTAGATACGCTTTTGTTGTTTTTTTTGCAGAAATGAAAAACTTTTCTGAAAAATATATGGGTATAAACAACTTCAAAGAAAAACTTTTCTGAAAAATATATGGGTATAAACAACTTCAAAGAAAAACTTTTTAGTTACAAATCACATTTTTTTTGCCTTGAAAACAATCCGGTAGCTTGGTCCAAATTGAAGCAAAAATAATGTGGTACGGTATGCGTTAAAAATAAAAAAACGTTCCATTCTCTTTTAGAAAAAATGTGTACCCCTGTGCTTTGATACCCTACACTGTGATAAACGTCAAAAATATTTGATTATTTTTCTTTGACTTTTAATTTTAAATATGTAAAAAAAATACGAAAAATGTGTAAGAAAATCGCCTAAATTATAAATTATTTAATTAAATAATGACTTACTTGGTTGAATACTGCTGGTTTGACCCATCTTCGTTGAAAACAGCGCCTTCAAAACATGTCAAAAAAATGATACACTCCCAGTCAAAAAAAACTTCACTTCGATTTTAAAATGTCATTAAATTAAATATTTTTACAAAACAAGCAGCTTTAGGCAAAATAATGTCCATTTCTTTTTATAAAGTCATCTCAAAACACTATGGATGGGATAATTTTAACAATAATAATCGGCGAACTTTTCGATAATTTTTTCAACATTTCGTCACTAAAATATTGTAAATATACTTATATTAAGTAAGAAAATAGTGTAGCAAATTGTCTGCATTGAATTGTTAACAATGTTAAGCGTATTTTTGCAACTATTTTCTTCTTAGATGAAACTTTATTTCACACATGATTATCGGTCAAGAGAAATGTCACTTTGATGGGATGACGTATGAAAAAAATATGGCGTAGAGATGTCAGTCTCTCAAAAATGATCCCCATAAATACCTACCTACCTATCAACTTATTTACTCACTTCAAAAGGGGAAGACCGAGGAAAAATGGATTTATCAAATAAGCAAAATTGCAATTGACTGGACCTCTGGAGTGAAAACAAGAAAAAAACATGCATGAAATGAGCAATGAAAGTCAAAAGGCCAAAGGAAGTGTGCAAGAAGTCTGCCGTTTTTGTTTCTTACACTTTATGGTCTTAGCAAAATAGTTACAGTAATGAAAAAAATCAAGCATGTTTATTATTTTTTTTATCTTAATTATAAAGCTTGAACAAAATATATAACTTAAGTATTATATAACTTAAGAATTGCCACCACAAAAAAATATTTAAAAACGCTTTTTTTTACATTTTTAGCTTTTTTTTCGTGTGTGCTGTATTTTGGAATTATTTTTTTGCTTTTTAATTACAGAACGGTACATTGTTTAGGTTCCGTATTCAACATTTTTTTTATGATGTCAATAGTTTTTGAGTAAATATGGTAAAACTGTGTTCTATAATTGAATTAAAATTTAATTCATTTAGTAGTTTCCGTTTTTCCATATTTACTCAAAAACTATTGACATTATAAAAAAAATGTCAAGTACTGAACCTCAACAATGTATAGTTCTGTAATTAAAAAGCAAAAAATAAAATACAGCACACACGAAAAAAAAGCTAAAAATGTAAAAAAACGAGTTTTATTTTTATTTTTTTGTGGTGGCAATTCTTAAGTTATATATTTTGTTCAAGCTTTATAATTAAGATAAAAAAATAATAAACATGCTTGATTTTTTTCATTACTGTAACTATTTTGCTAAGACCATAAAGTGTATGAAACAAAAACGGCAGATTTAGCAGTTATAACACGCCTTAAGTAAAGAAGCATCTGCGGAGGTGCTGGCCACTTCTACTGGGTTGGCGACAGGCTACAAGTAAGAATCCTTAAAACGCAACTAGCCTCACATATAGTGAGGCTTATTCTTGCCTGCGTTCTTGAAAAAAAAAAAAAAAAGGCTGATTTATTTGGTGAGCGCTGTTTTTGTGTGTCACACAGCTGAAGAAAGCGCCAATTCTCAAGCAACACCCAGTTGTTGTAAGGCTGGATGGACCTTTTGATGACCGGTCTTTGATAAAGGCTTATGAATTTTTCATCCCAGCGAAGAGCAAATTTGAAAATATAAATGGTAGGTATATTTTTTGTGCTCCGCCGGGATTCGAACCCACGACCTTCCAGTTACGAGTCCGAAGTGTTACCACCTGGACTACGGACCGCATGGGGTCGCATGTGGCGATTCGGGACGCGTGTTCCCATTCCACGACCTAAAAGGAATGTTTACTCAGACAAGCACACGGAAAAAATTTAATTCATCAAGTAGTTTCAGTTTTTCCATATTTACTCAAAAACTATTGACATTATAAAAAAACGGTTTCGATACTACACTAGACAATGTATAGTTCTATAAATAGAATGAAAAAAAATATTTCCAAAACATAGCACACACGAGAAAGTAGCTACAGAAATGAAAAAAACGTATTTTTTTTAAATATTTTTTTGTGGTCGCAATTTTTAAGTTATATATTTTGTTTAAACTTTATAATTAAGATAAAAAATTAATAAACATGCTTGATTTTTTTCATTACTGTCACTTTTTTGCTAAGACCATAAAGTGTAAGAAACAATAACGGCAGATTTAGGGTATGATACTTCCGTGTGCATTTCTGAGTGAACATTCCTTTTAGGTCGTGGAATGGGAACACGCATTCGGGACGCGTGTTCTCATTCCACCACTCAACTCGAATGTTCACTCACACATGCACACGGAAGTATTGCAGATGAGTGAACCTAGCTGAAAACCAACTGTTATCAAATAGCTATATACTGGCACCAGTACCGGCGTTAGGGTTGGGCGCGGTCGGGCGACCGCCCAGGGGCGCCAGGTATGAAGGGGCGCGTGCGGCGCCCCTTTATATTTTTTTTAGTAATTTTGAAGTTTTTGGGACATTAAAACTCGTACATATTTTCTTTAAGTTTTTAAAACATTATTTTTATTTTCACTCTTTATTTTTTAATTATTTGGACACAAAGGTTTTCGGCTACACAGTAATCATCACGAGGTAATAATGTTTATTTTTATTTTTCATATTTATATTTTTTATAAAAATATTTATTTTTTTAAACAGTAAAAAGTGAACCTGTAAAATAATTGTTACATTCTTAGAAAGAGAAATGAAAACAATAATTAAGTATTTTTTTTTGTTATTGCTAGGTATATTTCACGACCTTGTTTTTTATTTCGTTAAATGTTTTAATTATGAATGACTGAAATTATTTTATGGAAGATGATTTAAGAAATGGACGATCTAAGAAGTATGATTGGGAAAAAAACGAAGTGACAGGGTGAGTAATGATCTTGTAAGAGAAGAATGTGGTGTAAGAGAAAGTATGAAATTGAAGATTAAAAGAAGTTTGCTAAGATGGTTATGAAGAGAATGAGTGATGAAAGACTGACGAAGAAAGTATATGTTGCAAGAATAGATGGATGTCGTGGTAGAGGAAGACTGAGAAAAGTATAGACGGATCAACTTTTTGAAAAAGCGAATAAACGGGATTTCCAGAGTCATAATAAAAGGAGGGCTTGTATGAAAAAGGTTTTGACTCTCGATGAAATGAAAGAAGTATGCAAGGACAGGAAGAAGTGGCGGCTAATCTGCAATGTTGAGATATAATATTGGTTTATTAATTTGTTACATTTTTTGGATAGGACATTATTGACTTTTTTGTATCGATTTCTTTTTCAGTTTTTGTTTTTTTTTATACTTAAACGTTATTTATTATTTGTATTCCTTGACTTATAGCTTGATTTGAGGCTGACCACCCATACTGTAAAAAATGGTTCACTTTGCCAATGTCACCCCTGTGTTAAGGAAGGTCGGCAAAAGTTGTAGCGCTTATGTTCATTTGAGGTTTGGATTTTATTTGTAAGTACACATTCAGTATTTGTAAGCGCAAACTACACGTTTTTGTTTGTGGGCATGCATTCGAGAGCTTTAAATGTGGTCTAACAATGGTCTAGCTGGTTCGGATTTAGGAATCAGAAAGGATGGAAGGGAGGAGAGGAATCCTGGGCAAAGTGGAGAGGGCTACAGTTCTATATATCGATGTGCGGAACGATGTAAGTTTTTGGTTTGTATTTCGGGTATGCGAAATATACACTCGGCGTGATTGTCCTCTTACATATCATTACATTGTACAAAATTAGACCTCAAGTTAAGCATGCAGATAGTTGATTTTTATATTTATGCAGCTGACTTTTGTATGTAAATCAGTTATTCGTAAATTGTTTTTTTTATAAATGTACATACACGTTTTTAAATTTTATATTCTTTCCATTTTTTTTTTTTTTTAATTTTATATTTAAGTTTTTTTCCGTAATTCTAAGTTTTCAAATTTTTGTTGATAAATTATTTCTTTATAATATGTTTTTTTCAGTTTCTGATTTCATGGTTTGTTCTATGCAATAGTTTTTAATTTTGAAATGTGTTTTTTTTGCTTTCCATTTTTTTTCTCTATTTTTATGTTTAAATTTTTTTCTGTAATTCTAAGTTTTCATATTATTATTGTTTAATTATTTTATGTGTTTTTTCAGTTTTTGATTTAATGGTTTGTTCTATGTTATAGTTTTTAATTTTTAAATGTGTAATTTTTTATTGTCTTATGGATTTTTTTTTTCATTTTTGAATACAATATTAAATTCTTTCAATTTTTAGTTTTTCTCATATTTCTTATTTTCTTTTTTTACATTCCTATTATATTTTTATTTTAAAGTTAAAACGTTTTAGTTTTCTTTTTAAATTTTTCTTTGTTTTATTTTAGATTTCATATTTTTTTTTTTATTTTGTTTCTTACATTTTTTTGTTGTAAAACTATTTCTGTATTTTCCATTATTTTTTTAATTTGTGTTTTCTAAATATTGAATTTCAAATTATTCTACATTCGTACATTTTTTTATAGTTTCATTTTTTGTACTTTCGTCAAATTTTCATTTTTGTCATTTCTTATTTTTGATAAAATGTATGAAAAAATGTATTCTTTTCCACCATTTGATTAGCTGACAACTATATTGTCATATATTTTTTTAATAAATGGTTACTACTTTCCTTTTATTCGTATGAATTTGAATTTTCGAATGGCGAATAGGGGCGGGGGGGGGGGGGGCGCCTTAAAAAATCTCGCCCAGGGCGCTGGTAGTCCTAAAACCGGCACTGACTGGCACACAAGCAATTTAATGCACATACACAGTTATGAGTGTTGAAAATTGATAAATAAGACAGCTGGATTACATTTAATGAAAAGTTGAAGTTTTTTTTATTTAATTTCTATATAAATGACTCTTGAAAATGACGACAGTCGAAAGTACTCGAGGATAAAATAACAAATATTAAGAAAAGAAAAATACTTTCGTTTTATAAGAAAGTCAATAGATGAAGATGAATTTTCACTAAGTAAATGCACAAACCTTTATAAGTTAAAGGTATTTCGTTTCGATATCGAGGTAGAATTGAATTATAGCCCAATTTTACAAAAATTTACAAATTTCAAATTTACAAAAATGATTGCAACATTACTGCAAAACAGAAGATTTTATGTTGAATTCCAGAATACGAAAAGCAGATGGAGGAAACAAAAGAATGGACTGCCTCAAGGAAGCGTTTTGGCCCCTATCCTGTTTAATATATATACGAACGACCAACCACTACCATCAGGCACACAATCATTTATATATGCGGACGATGATTCCCTGACTTATAGGTTGGTATGAGGCTGACCACCCATACTGTAAAAAATGGTTCACTTTGCCAATGTCACCCCTGTTTCAGGGAATGTCGGCAAGAGTTGCAGGGCTTATGTTCATTTGAGGTTTGGATTTTATTTGTAAGTACACAATCAGCATTTGTAAGCGCGAACTACACGTGTTTGTTTGTGGGCATACATCTGAGAGCTTTGAATGAATATATCCTTGCAACTTAGATTATAGATTATAGATAGATTGTAAGGAATGAAAAAACGGATTTTACTGACCGTGTAAAAGAGAAGAACGATTTTCTCTACGTTTCGTCGGAGTCATATCCGACGTCTTCAGGAGACGTGTGTCCTTCACAAAAAGGAACCACGAACTGTTGAATTATTGTTGTTTGTTCGGGGCCGAAGGTTATAGGTATTTTTAATAACCTTCGGTGATGCGTCCATAGATGTCACTATAGCTCCAGTTGTACAGAAGGACGATATTATGTCTTGTTGTGAAATCGTCCGATTAATGAAAGGGTGGATCATTGAGGTTAGTACTGGCCTCCATATACTGGAAAGTTTGTAGCTGTCATCTCTGTTGAAGTTGGGGTGCCTGTGAATTTCGATTGCTTCCTTCACAAGTCGGGGGATGAGAAATCTTTCTTTAGATAGAATCTTTGTTTTATCAAATCTGATAAGATGATTCACCCCTTCCTGTGAATGTTCACAGATAGCAGACTTGTTTGGGTTATTCGTCTTAACTGCACCAATGTGTTCCTTCAACCGGGTGTTGATGCTGCGCTTGGTTTGTCCAATATAAAAATCGTTCTTCTCTTTTACACGGTCAGTAAAATCCGTTTTTTCATTCCTTACAATGTCTAACGACCGTAATCATAATTTAAAATCTTTATAGATAGATGTCGGACTGGCAACTCAAAATACATCGTTTGATTAAGTTGACCATACTATAGAAAAAGGATTGAACCTGTTGTCCAAATACTACAAAGAAAACTACCTTAAACCTAACCCATCAAAAACCCAGGTCTCCTACTTCCATCTAAAGAATAAGTTTGCATCAAGGAAACCAGTAATCAGATGGGAAGACCAAGTGCTGCCTCCCAGCGATAACCCCAAATACCTGGGAGTTACCCTTGACCGGTCGCTCACATATAGAGCCCACTGCAACAACACAAAAATGAAAGTGGCTACCCGTAATAATCTACTCCGGAAGCTCGTGGGCACCAACTGGGGTGCGCAGCCACAAGTAATACGTGTAACTGCAATGGCTTTGTGTTTCTCAGCCGGAGAGTACGCAGCCCCGGTGTGGGAACGCTCCGCACATGCGAAGCAAGTTGATGTCGCGCTGAATGATACCTGCCGTATTGTATCAGGATGCCTCAAGCCAACGCCCACAGGGAAGTTATATCCTCTTGCAGGCATAGCCCCACCCCACATCAGACGCAAGGTGGCTTCGAGAGTCGAGAGGCAGAAGGCTCTAACGTGCACACAGCACTGCATTTACGGAAGTGGCTTTTCATCACAGCAGCGCCTGAAGTCGAGACACAGCTTCCTTAGTTCCGTGCAGCCCTTGTCTTTGGATCCAGTGGCGGAGAGATTACAAATGTGGAAGGAGGAATGCCCGGAGAGCTTTGTGCAGCCTTCAGAGAGCCTACCTCCAGGAAAGAACCTCGAGTGGCCCGTATGGAGATCCATGAACAGATTGAGGACCAATGTTGGAAGAGCCCGGGCCAGCATGCTGACCTGGGGATTTCTGGGACGGGAGGACTCTACACTATGTGAGTGTGGTGTGGAGCTCAGCAAACAATGGAGCACCTGCGGTGTTGTCCCTCCTGTCCGACAAGCTGCTCCATGGATGATCTCTTTGCGGGAAACCAAAGAGCTGTAGACATTGCTCGTTACTGGGCCAATACGGTGTGAAGCTGACACGAAGAAGAAGAGAATAGCCCAATGTAATGAATTCGCTGCAGATTGTATTAAAAACTTTATAAAATTGGATCAGCAATTTGAAAAACTAGAAAGTAGAAAGCACCCTAAAACGAGCGATTAATTCAATTCATAACAACGATGATTTAGATAGTAATGAAATCAATGGACAAATAACTATGCTTAATCAAATAGCACTCAACAGACTTGTTTATTATTGTAAGCCTGAAATATCAAATCAAATACGCGGTAGAGACATCAAAACCATAAATGATGCAATTTCACTTGCATTAAATGAAGAACAAATTTTAGATATGTACTCGTCTAATCCGTATAGGAAAAATTACAATCGCGAATCTAATCCTAGTAAATTCAATGGAAACAAATCAAATAATAATAAAACTCATTTTAATCAAAATAATATGAATAGATTTCCATCTAATAATTTTAATTAAAATAATATGAACAGATATCCATCTAATAATTTTAATCAAAATAACATGAATAGATATTCATCTAATAATTTTAATCAAAATAACATGAACAGATATCCATCTAATAATTTTAATCAAAATAATACAAACAGATATTCATCTTCTAATAATAATTTTAATCGTCAATATTCTTCTCAAAACATAAATAATATTGAACAAAAACCCTTTGTGCGAAATGATAAACTATTTTGCGAATACTGTAAATTCAGAGGACATGAAATCCAAAATTGTAGAAAGAAAAAAATGTTTGAAAGTCAGAAAAAGGAACACGATTCAAAAAACTAGAAACTCGTGATTTAGCTTCGTTCACTTTCAATTCACGAGAAGAAGGAAGAATAAGTGAAAACACAAAAAATAAATTTGATACAAAAGATGTAATTAAAAACTCAACAAGTTATTTCTCTGAAAAACTTAATTCACACATTCATATAAAATGTCTTGAAGCTAAAACTGGTTATTTAAAATTATTGCTAGACACTGGCTCAAGTGTTTCAATTGCTAAAATAAACGGTTTAAAAAATAAACTAAAATTAGATACGAATCATAAAATACAAATACAAGGAATTTGTAAAGATACTGCTAACTGTACTCTCGGTAGCATTCAACTATCTCTATGTAACACGTCACATAACTTTCATGTAGTCGATGAAAATACTAATATCCCCTTTGATGGAATATTAGGCTATGATTATTTAAAGGCAACAAGGTCTTTAATTGATTTTGATAAACGTATAGTATCAAACGATTTGATAACTATGCCGATTTTTTCTACCATTATATTGGATTCTTCAGGACGAACAGTCGTTGCTCCGCGAAGTGAGACATTAATTGAAATTAATGTTACTAATCCATATATTAAAGAAGGGATCATCCCAGAAATGAAAATCAGTGATTCATTATTATTATGCAAGGCAATCACTAAAGTGAATAAAAATGCAAAAGCCTTTGCTACTATTTTAAATGTTTCTGAAAAAGAAGAAACTTTTTGCAATCTAAGTTTAAAATTAGATCCGCTGCCTAATGAAGCGTGCATGATATCAAAAAATTATAAAAGCGAAAGAAATTCCTATGGTAAAAGAATAGACCTCTTACATAAATCTCTGCGAATCGATCATTTAAACGAAGAGGAGGCTAAATCTGTAATTGAAATTTGCAATAAATTTAACGACATTTTTCACCTAGAAGGCGACAACCTATCTTATTCAAATGCTATTCAGCATAATATAAACTTATCTGATAACACTCCCGTGGTAGCGAAAAACTATAGATTTCCCCATGTGCATAAAGAAGAGGTTAATCAGCAAATTAATGATATGTTAAAACAAAATATTATTCGACCATCAATATCGCCGTGGTCAGCACCTTTATGGATCGTACCCAAGAAAAAGGATGCTTCAGGTAAAATCAAATGGAGAATCGTTATAGATTACCGAAAATTAAATAATGTAACAATTGGAGACGCATTTCCTCTCCCAAACATTACTGATATCCTAGATCAACTAGGTAGGTCCTGTTATTTCACAACTCTCGACTTAGCGTCAGGGTTTTACCAAGTCTTAAATAGACCAGAAGATTGTCCAAATACAGCATTTTCAACTCCATCAGGTCACTACGAATTCGTTCGGATGCCCCAAGGACTCCGAAACTCACCTCTGACATTTTCTCGTCTGATGTCAACAGTTTTGTCAGGATTGCAAGGACTGCAGTGTTGTGTTTACTTAGATGACATTCTCATCTACGGAAATTCTATTAAAGATCACAAATCAAAACTGTCCGCAGTATTTAATAGATTACGTGACAATAATTTAAAGTTACAACCAGATAAATGTGAATTTATGCGTAAAGAAGTTATTTATTTAGGTCATGTGATTACAGAGGATGGTGTTAAACCAAACCCTGAAAAGATTTCAGTCATTCAAAATTTTCCAGTACCGAAAAACCCGAAAGAAATAAAATCATTTCTCGGACTCGCAGGATATTATCGACGATTTATAAAAAACTTTTCTTCAATATCCAAACCGCTAACTCAATTATTAAAGAAAGGAGAACCTTTCAAATGGTCTCAAGAGCATACAAATGCATTTGATATATTACGTAACATGTTGATCAGTGAACCAATTCTTCAGTATCCGGACTTTGAAAAAGAGTTCATTCTTACCACAGACGCGTCGCAATTTGCGATAGGCGCTATTTTATCTCAAGGCGAAATAGGATCAGATTTACCTATAGCATACGCTAGCCGTACATTGAATCCTGCAGAATGCAACTATTCTGTTATTGAAAAGGAATTACTGGCTATTGTTTGGGCGACAAACCACTTTAGACCATACCTATATGGACAAAATTTTACAATCGTAACTGATCATAGACCACTCATTTACCTGTTTTCAGTCAAAAACCCGATATCTCGACTCGTTCGGTGGAGATTAAAATTAGAAGAATATTCGTACAAAATTTGTTATAAACCTGGAAAGATCAACGCTAATGCGGATTGTCTATCTCGAATAATTACCGACAAACCTAACCAAACTAATGACATACATTTTACAGAACATGAATCATATACAGATTTTTATAAATTTCATTGTATAGGTGACAAACCAAAATATAATAATCTCGTAGAAATTCCGCAATCTATAATAGATATTAAAGGAAATATTGCACAATTTTCTTCGTCTGAATTTGACGAAAGTGAAATTAAAATTGAAGTTTCGAACATTAACGTTTTACGTAGTACTTCTTGTGAACTTTACAAATGTTTCGAATCAATAGATGATAAAAGAAAAATCTACACTTGTGTCACTAAAATAAATCATTATGATACTTATAAATACAGTGATTTCTTCTATTCAGTCCAAAATCTCAAAAGAAAACTCGATGTAAATGGAGAAATGGAAATTTATATTGCAAAACCAGATGATAATTACACTAAATTTGATATTAATAAAATTAAAGAAATTATTTTATACATTTTTAGAAATTCTAAAATTATTGTGAACTTATGTAGGTACTAGTGGAAAAATAACACCCGATCATAAAGATATTCCAGAAATTTTAAGAGAAAACCACGATTCTGTCATTGCAGGACATAATGGATTTTATAGAATGTTTAATCGCATCAAAGCTAAATATAAATGGAAAAATATGACAAAAGATATCCGTAAATATATAAAACATTGTCTTAAATGTCAGCAAAATAAAACATCCCGGAAAATACATCGTCAACCTTTAGAAATTACTTCTACTTCGAATCAACCTTTTGATAAAGTATTTATCGATGTAGTTGGACCATTACCAATTACTGAAGATGCCAATAGATTTATCATTACAATGCAAGACGATTTAAGTAAATATTTATTCGCTATACCTGTCCAGAATCACGAAGCGACCACAGTTGCAGACAAACTGTGCGATGTAATTACAACGTTTGGAATCCCTAAAATTATTCATACAGATCAAGGCTCAGACTTTACATCCAACTTGATTAAAGAGCTAACTAAATTATTTAAAATGAAACATTTCTTATCTTCAGCGTATCACCCTCAGAGTAATTCAATTGAACGCACACATTCTACTGTAAAAGATTATCTTAAACACTATATAAATAAAAACAATCTGATTGGGATAATTTTTTAAAATTTAGCACATTTTCATATAATACTGCTGTTCACGCTTCTACAAAATTTACCCCGTACGAATTATTGTTTGGACATAAAGCTAATATACCTAGCACATTAAAACAAAACCCAGAGTTTACATACACTTATGAAAATTATATCGATCAACTTAAATATAAACTAAACACAGCTCACAAGATAGCTCGTGAGAATTTAATAAATGCTAAAGAACAATCAAAAATACATTACGATAAACGCGTAACAAAATGTTAAATTCAAAGAAGGAGATTTAGTATTAATTCACAACGAGGAAAACAAAAAGGGACTATCGAAAAAACTTTCCCCAGACTGGAAAGGACCCTACAAAATTGAAAAAATAATTGGTCCTGTGACAAGCTTAATTAAGATTAAGAATAAATTAGTGAAAATACATTTCAATCGTTTAAAATTAGCTCATGTTGTTACAGATACATGTTATCAAGTCGACAATCTCTAACTTTAATTCAATTTCTTCTATAATAGTTTGCGAAAAAGCAATAACACATCATTTTAATAAATGGAACGATTTCTCTGATAAACTATCTGACAAAATTGTTGAAAGTCAACGCAATGATTTGATCAATAGTCAAATTTCCTTATTAAACATCATAACAGTCAAATTAAATGAAAAATATAATGTTTGATGGATGCCATCGTATTTGCAAGATTTTAAATTAATTTTCATAATTCAGATCTCGTCAACCTCCGATCAGATTTTTACCCTCCATAATATAATTCCTCTCCCAATAAAATAAAATAAAATAAATAATACCTTCCTATACATCCAACCCTCAGCCGAATTTAAAGCCATGTCGGAGAGTAAGATAAGTTATGTAACAATGAATTCAGTAAAGAATTGTCAGGAAGTCCATGAAAAGGAATTCATATGCAGTGATCAAATAATTTATTCTGCATCAGGAGATAATAAAAAAAATTGTGAACTTGGACTAGTCATTTCATCAGAGCATGATAAAAACATACCAACAACTTGCAACACCAGAGTATTACATGGATCCTTCAGGATTTGGCATAAGCTGCAAAATAAAAATCAATGGATCTACGTACTTTCAAAACCAGAAGTATTAACTGTACTGTGCCCTGAAAATTTCTTCAAAACCAGAGATGAAACCATCGACGGAACCGGCATTTTTACCCTAGAAGAGAAATGCAAAGCATACGCTAAGGATATAACACTAATAGGAAATTCAAAAATTAAAACCAGTTTTGATCACATTGTTCCTAAAAATTCCAATCATTGATGATGATTGCTGTAATTACAAAAGGATTAACAAAACATTGGACTCTTTCAAATTTGAGCCAATGCATTTTTCAAATATACAATTGGATGACTTGAAAATAACTGCACACAAATTAGATGAACTGAACTCAGAAATTAATAGCCGACTCAACAAACCTTACATTGTAAAACACTCCAGTTGGATTATGATACTATTATCAGTTCTCGCAAGTTTTATTGGAATTATTATTTTATACAAAGTTTTGAAACACATTGGATTAATATACTTGATGAAGAAACTTTTCAACTGCGGAAACAACCCTGCACACGGAGACAATGGTTGTTTGGTGCAGATATTCAACAGAAACTCAATTCCAGCCCGCACTACCGTCAGGATGAGTACTTTAATGAGAGAAGCCGATCAAGAAGAACGTTTTATCAAACCAAACCCCGTTACAGCGACGACTCAAGCAAGCAACGCTCCTCGTCGATCAAAGAGAATTCCAGTGCCAAAGAAGAATAATTTTGATGATTATTAAAACCATAAAATAATTCTTTTCAAAAAAAAATGGAGGTGTTACAATACCCTTCCTATTGTACCTTTTTAACAATACCCTTAGTTTTGTTTCCTTATTTCAAAGGACAATATTTTATTTAAGTGTCATTTTTAACATGTCTCTCACATTTCTAGCATAGTCTATTTAAAATATTTACAACAATACTTTAACATTGTTTCTTTAATTTCAAAGAGATCTTTTACTTGTATGTTACTTTTAACATGTACCTTCTAAAATGTGCCCAAAATTGTATTGTTTATTTTTCTGTATTGAATTGCATTATTTCTATTCATTCAAAACCTGCGCAGGGGTAGGTCACACTCAAGTGCAAAGAGATAAGTTGACCACCCGCAGCCCTTACAATAATATTATCCCTAGGCCCTTCCAATAATATCATCATCCCTTCCACCCTGTATTTTTGAACCTTTATATATACCTGCCACACACTCCATACAATAGATTACAATTACTGAGTTTGAGCTGTTCACAGTTCATGTTACCTTTGTACAACTAAAAGTACTAGGGGCGTTGCCCCTGGCTGCTACGCAGCCCAACCCCTTAACATTTGGTGAATGTGTATATTGCGCATAGTTTCCTCGCGTTAAAATTCGGAAAACTTGTAAAATAAAAACATACAGCCTTTGTTAAAGAAAATTGACCACCCATAGTTTAAAAAATGGTTCACTTTGCAGATTTCAGCTGTGTTTCAGGGAAGATTGGCAAGAGTTGCAGGGCTTATATTAATTTGAGATTGGGTTTTTATGTTGTAAGTCAACATGCATTATGTGTAAGCGCGAACTTATAAATGTCTGCTTGTGGGAATGCATTTAATATGAATCTCGATTGGTATGTATCTTTGCAACTTAGATTATAGAACTTAACAAAATAATTTCCTTGACTTACAGGTTAGTATGTGGCTGACCACCCATACTGTAAGAATGGTTTACCATGAAAATTTTATCTCTGTTTGAGGAAAAGTCGGCAAGAGTTGCAGGGCTTATGTTCATTTGAGATTAGTTTTTTATTTTGTAAGTCCACATGGGGCATTTGTAAGCGCAAACTTATACCTGTCTGCTTGTGGGAATGCATTTAATATGAATCTCAAATGGTATGTATCTTTACAACTTAGATTATAGAACTTAACAAAATAATTTCCTTGACTTATAGGTTAGTATGTGGCTGACCACCCATACTGTAAGAATGGTTTACCATGAAAATTTTATCTCTGTTTGAGGAAAAGTAAGGTAAGAGTTTGTTTCAGGGAAGGTTGGCAAGAGTTGCAGGGCTTATGTTCATTTGGAATGGGCTGCTATGTTGTAAGTACACATGCAGCATATGTAAGCGGGAACTTATACATATCTGCTTGTGGGAATGCATTTAATATAAATCTTTTAAATGATATATATCTTTGCAGCTTAGATTAGATTAGATTAGATTAGAACTTATACATGTCTGCTTGTAAGAATGCATGTAATATGAATCTCAAATGTTATATATGTTTGCAACTTAGATTACAGATTGAAATCCATTTTTATTTGGCTTTTTTTTTTTTTTAATTTGCATGAAATAAAAGAAAATGTAAAAAAAACTTTCACGTTTTGCCGCTAGATGTCAATATTGTTCCATACATTTTCAGTATGAACAAACAGATTTTTTTCTAAAAGTTTTCATACATTTGTAAACACACACGCGAAAGCTCGCAGCATTGCAGCATATATACAAAAATTAATTTGCCATAGGTCATGAATGTGTTTCATCTGCTGTGATGGCATTGGTTTTGAAAATCGAAACTTGACGACGAAAGACGACGACGAAGGGCAATATAATAAAGGATTATTAAATATATAGTTATACGATAAAAGTAAATCAGTCTTTTGTTAATCCACAAGAAGTTGTGTCACCGATTCTCCCCACTGGAAAAGAATTACACCTGAACCTGGACAAGAGAATTGATGCCATAACAAAGTGGAGGTTTCCCAGCTCCCGGGGGAGCTGGTTCTCATTTCTTGTGAAGGCTGAGTAAACCTTGAGATCGAACCCTTGCTCTCGGCATGGAATGCAAGCATTCTATACCAATTGAGCTATCGACCTTTTTACGAGCTTGGTCGTCGTTGCTACAAAGCGCCAATTCTCAAGCAAGACCCAGTTGCTGTAAGGCTGGATGGACCTTTGGTGGCTGGTCATTGGTAAAGGGTAATGAATTTTTCAACCCAGCAAAGAGCAAAACCGAAAATATAAATGGTATATTTTTTGTGCTCCGCCGGGATTCGAACCCACAACCTTCTATTCAGAGTCCGAAGTGTTACTGAACTACGGAGCGGTAAAATAATGTAGTATTTTTATTACTTAAAGTAATAATAATGGGGGTCAGCCTCATTCCAACATATACCTAAGTCATTTTCGAAAAAAATAAATGTGTGTAGCGTCAGGAGGACAGAAACTCAGTTGGAATGCTAGCATTCTACGTCGAGAGCTAGGGTTCGTTCCCCACCGCGGGTGTCAGAAATGATTTCCCATTACCGTGTTTCTTTCAAGCCCACAATAAAATACCGGCAAGGTTTACTCAGCCATCATAAGAGATGAGAACCTCGCTCTAGGGAGCTGGAAAACCCACACTTGTCACTAAAGTGGTTGTCATAAAGCCGGCATCCATACCTGCAAAAAGAAATAGGTTCTACATACTATGTGACTCATTTGGGGTCGTCCCGGTAAGAAGTTGCTCTTTATGCGTAGCTTAGTTAGGTTTACGTTTACGTGTAGGCACAGTAATATTCAACCCTGAATTAAAATGCATGAATACTATGGTAAGAAATATGGGTGGGCATGAACAGGTGACACATTTGACACGAATATGAAAGTGGAAATCAATCTATTTAATGCATATGCACCTCACTTAAATGTTATTGCGACAGTGATGGGCAACCTTGACTTGCAGATTTCTATGAAATAAACGCAATTAAGCTAAAAATATAGTGTAACTTCTTGCCGCGTTATCCTCGAAGATTTTTTTTTATCTGGCGAGTGGAACCTATGTATTATAATAGGGTAAAATCTATATCTATAAAGAAGGATGTGTGTATGTATGTATGTATGTATATTCCCTCGCTTGAACGTCAGTTTGAAAAACGTTTGAAAAATTGTTGTTTTTTACAAAAACTATTTTCTGTAAAATAATAGACTCACCACAAATTTGTAAGACGTTTTTTTCTCGGCGGGTAAACGTCTTTCTTCTATGTTACAATGGTCCTAAGTAACCAAGAAAAAAAAATGTTTGCATTTTCCCTAATCCGGCCGTGCGACTCATATTTTTTTTTTGTTTATGGAAAATGTTCCGTGTGCGTTACCTAAAACTTTCACTTAGTGAAATAATGGATAGTGCACATTTTAAATGTGGGGAAAAATGTGTTTTCACTTGGCCGGGATAAAGACATGACAGGGAGTCATAAATTCAGCATAAATGAAATACTTTTTATAGAGATTTACATTGAAAATTTGAATTGAGTGAGATTTGAATGAGAATTTGAATTGCGGTTACATTGAAAAATATTCATGATTGTTTGGAATACATTTATTTATTTACTATGCCCAAGAGAGTATAGTGAATTTTATAGATTGTTTTTTAATTGTATAATTATAAAATTTAATTTATTATTTATATTCTTTTATTATATAGGTCGATATGCATCTGACCAACCATAAATAGAAAATGTTTCACTCTGCCAATGTCACCCCTGTTTCAGGGAAGGTCAGCAAAGAGTTGCAGGGTGTATGTTCATTTGAGATTTGAGATCAGAATGTGCAAGTGTGAACTTATACGTATCTGCTTGTGGGCATGCACTTAATGTGAATTCTAATCTAATCTAATCTTAGTTGCAAAGATTTAAGATTTATATTAAATGCATTCCCACAAGCAGACATGTATAATTTCACGCTAACACATGCCGTAATTCCAAATGTAATAATTATATCCATGCAAATTAGAATAGATTAGATGAGTGACGTCACATAGCCGATGTTTTTTTAATCTAAAATATAAATGGAAGCACCGCAATCGATTTTCCTTATGCTTGGCTCTGCCGCTCAACAGTTGTAGATCATTTTTATTAGAAAACGTGAAGATTAACCTAGAGATGAATTGTGTGAAGTTTGATTCCGATTAAAACACTTTTTTTTTATCCTATTATTTCCTCTTTTATCTAGAAATAAATTGATACCACATGCCCAAATGGCGTAGTGAAACACGCCGGGTACTGCTAGCATAATAATAAGTATGAATAAGGGTGAATTTCTTAAAAAATCCAACAGGAAAAACAAAGTTTTAATTCACTTTTTTTTCTTTTGCTCAAACGTTGTCGCCTAATAAGGCATCTTCAGGAGCATTATAATTGTGACAAATATTTTTATACTTACCTACATTAATTCTCAAAACAATTTTTTTTTCAAAACAAAAATCCATAGACAAAATTTTATAAAAATAAAAGATTCAAAATGTACTATCGTTTGGTATACTTTGATTAAATTTTTTAATAAAATTAAAATTAAATGTTTTAGGTTATATGAAACACATGAGTCCAATAGGTTAGTACAATCACAATAATTAATGTTAAAAATCGGGTTTACAGTCAAATATACACAATTACAATTTAAAAAACAAACCATGACATTAGTAATAATTTAATCATATATTTGTTTTTCCTATTGAATTTGTGTAAAAAATAGGGCCTATTTATTTTTACAGATAAGGAGGCCGGCCTACGCGACACCCTTCAGTTGAAGTAAGGGTTTCCGAGCTTCCAAGGGGGCTGGTACCTTCTCATTTCTTGTGACGGCTGAAAAAGCCTTGTTGGTATTTTATTTTGGGTTTTGAAATAAACACAAAAACGGGATATTGTCCTTGACAGCATCCACAGGAACTTGTCGAGTAACGGTGATGTTTTCTATCGCATTTTCGTGTATTGTTGTACTCCTTCCTCTCGCATAACCACCCCCAAACCCTTATCGGCGTACCTGCTTCCCTATTGTCCAGGCTTTTGTTGTCATTCAACGGTTCGTTTTCAAGACGCATCGACGTGTCCGGAGAACGTTTAAAGATTAATATATATATTTTTTTACGGAAAATTCGGGTTGTACTTACAAAATGTCTGATTCAAGCAGTGAGTCGTGTGGCTCCTTGTGAGAAGAACTAGGTGAAAAGGATTTGAAAGGGCAAGTTAAAGCCCTAAGCAATAGAGTAAACGCGATCGCGACAGCTTTCGAAGCTTGTACGGAGCGAGGACAATTTTTGCCGGTTTCGTCCTCTGAAAGCGTTAGTGCGGGAGCTAGCGCAGTAGCTAGTACGGGAGTGAGTGCGGGAGTGAGTGCGGAAACAAGTGGCGTATATATAAGTGAAAACGCCAGTGCGCAGCCCTCCACGAGTGCTATAAGAGTGTCCACAGAAGTCCCGATTGTGGATTATGGTCAGTGGGCTCCTACAGGAGTCGCTTCCTTGGGAGTACTATCGGTGGCGCCTCCCCCGCCACCTCCGCCACTACCAGGGCAAGCTTCCACGTCCACCTATGTGTCCGCGAGACCACCGCTACCCCCAGCGCCGTTCGTACCCTCAGCCCCCTCTGGGTGTACTTTGGGGGGAGGGTGGCTCCAACAACTCCAAGGTGTACCACAACCTCCAGGGCATTATTGGGCCAGCTACGGAGCTCCTGATGCACCGCATTATCCAGTAGCACATCCGGTGGGACCATTTTTAGGTGCGCAACCTCCCGTGGGGTGGACTAGCTCAACCACCACACGGAAAACTATGATCCCAAGGGCATCAGAACGAAAGCTGGAGGAGCTGCATAACCTGCAAAGGTTCAATTCGCCAGAATGGTCTGGCATTCGGTATGCGGACACAGTGAAGGTGTACGCGGCATACCCAGGGTTTGTGTAGCTGCCGACCAATGTAGAGCTGGCTCGGCTAGACAGAACTTCTCCTGGGTAGAAAAGTCAAGAGAAGGCCTTGGCAGCCATGACAGGTGCCCTACTCACCCAGGAGGAGGCACTGGGAGGGGCGGTGAACCAGCTGCTTCAGTGGGCGATAAGTTCTCCGAGCAGCAGAGACCCGAAGGAGCTCTACTCCAAAGCCAATGAGCTTTTCGGGCAGGGAAGCTCTTACAGATCGGTGAGCGACCATATTTTGCAGATGGTGTGTGGCAGGAGGGCAGAGGTAGTACGAACCAGAAGGAAGTCGATAATAGACGGCCTTCCCGCCCCCTTCCTGAAAGACGCCCTAGAGCAGATTCCACCATCTGAAAGGGCGTTGTTTGAAGAAACCAGTTTGGCCACCTTCATTAACAGAATCGGAGGGTTGGAGAAGCTGGCTCCTGGCAAAGGAGGGGACACGAAACCAGCCTTTAACCGTCCTCAGCCCTTTCGGAGAAACTCGCGGGGGAAAAATCCACCTTCATCAAGGACCTCCGGTAAAGAGGAACCTAAGCACTTGTCTAAAAAGAAACGGCCCTTTAAAGGCGGAGGAGGGCCAAAAAGGTTAGACATCTATATTTTCAGGAGGGTGTCTCTCCCAGGCTTGGAGAGTCTGGGAGAGAGAAGGGGATCCAGCGGGGATCCTTCGGATAATAAAAGGGGCTCGCATTCCTTTTGTATGCAGACCACCCCTTCTACCGCCAAGGATGCGAATCCTTAAGCGTCTGGAGACTAAGGGCGAAAATAGCTTGGTAGCTCAAGTACAGGAGTGGAAAACTCAAGGGGTGCTGAAAACAGTTTTTCCTCTGACTGCCAGTTTTGTCTCTACCCTCTTTTGGGTGAGGAAAACAGAGGATGCCCGGCGAGCGGTAGTAAACCTTCGCCCTCTCAACGCCTTCTTGTCTCCAAGACCATTTTATCTTTTTACACATTATAAAGTACCTCAGTTTCTGCAACCGCAAGACTGGATGGTAAAGGTGGACCTGAGCCAGGCATACCTCCATGTACCAATTGACGAGAGCCATCGTAGATTCCTACTTGTAGTGATACAAGGCGAACTCCTGGAGTTCACTTGTTTGCCTTTCGGGTTAGCTTCAGCCCCCAGAATGTTCGCCTCATTAACAAACTGGATGGCAGAGCGCCTAAGGGACAGAGGCCTCAGAATAGTCTGCTATCTTGATGACTTTCTGCTGGTCAACCAGTCCAAAGAACGGTTGTCGCTCCAGGTGAACCTCCTGGTCGACTACTTACAAGAGTTAGGGTGGAGCATAAACTGGAAGAAGTCTTGGCTTCAACCCACAAAGCAGCTGTAGTACCTGGGGATATTGTGGGACCCACAGTATAACCGGAAGTCTCTCTCAAAGGGAAACTCCTCCACCCTCTCCCGTTCACTACAGGAACACACTCGCCAAGCAATGTGGTCCCTCAGAGAAGCTCAGGCACTTCTTGGACGGCTTAACTTTGCCTCTTTTGTTATACCAAGAGGAAGGTTGCACTGTCGCCTTCTTCAGGTTGAATGTCGACACCTGTCGAGGCGACGCCCGCATCGGAAAGTTGAGAAACCAGAAATAGTTCAACAGGAGATAGGATGGTGGCTTCAAAAAGTGGAAAGTTCGACCCCACTTCATAGGCCACAGGTGACTCATTTCCTAACTACAGGTGCAGCCGACACAGGATGGGGGGCCCAGCTTATGGGCAATCAAATTTCAGACACGTGGGAACCTCACCAACAAAGGTGGCACTCCAACCGAAAGGAGATGCAGGCGGTCTCGTTAGCCCTAACAGACCAGGCTCACCAACTTCAAGGGGCACACATTCTGCTGCAAACAGACAATACGTCAGTGGTGGCGTACCTCAACAAAGAGGGTGGAACCAAGTCGATTCGCCTGCTGAAACAAGCAACATCACTACTGAAGCTAATCGACCAGTATGCCATCACTCTGACCGCTTGTTACCTGCCAGGCAGGTACAACGGCATAGCAGACTGCTTATCGCGGAAAAAGAGGATCCCAGAGTGGCATTTCGCTCCCCCAGTTCTTGTTTATCGTATACGCCAATTTTGTCAAATATGACTTTTTCATGCAGTTGTCTTATGAATCAAATTCTACGCAATCTGAGCTAAGAAAAACCATAAAACTCGATAATGTGAGAGTTCTTTTAAATATTTTTTAAATAAATTTCTTGTTTTCATAAGACACATTGGTCCAGTACACATGCAAACATTGCTCATGTAAAATTTCCTCAATGGCGTATACGATAAACAAGAACTAAGGCAGCGATTTGTCAACGGAAGCGACAAAACCAGCATTCAGGAGGTGGGGAACCCCACAAATCGACCTGTTCGCCTCGGAGAAGGCTCACGTTGTGCCAACATATGTCTCTCTGAACTTCAGGGACAAACGAGCAGCGTTCCACGATGCGTTGAGCAGAGAATGGAATTTCCAAAGGGCGTGGACATTCCCCCCCCCCCCAATTTGTTACCACAAGTGCTGCGGCACCTCAACCAGGCAAAGGGCACTTATTTGATAGTGGCCCCGGAGTGGAAGAAGCCGTTTTGGAGAGCGGACTTAGCAGGAAAGGCAAAAGCTCCCCCGTACTGAATACCCAATCTTCATCGGGTGCTGAAGGATACGACAACGAACCAGGCCCCTCCGGAAGTGGAGGATCTGGAGCTGCAGATTTGGGTTGTTTTGGGTGGCAAGAGTTAACGGGGCACTGGTCCCCAAAGCAGAAAGAGCTGCTTAAATCAGGGTGGCGATGCTCCACCTTGAGAACGTATATGCCAGCCTGGAAAAAGTGGAAGACATGGTGCAGAGAGCAAAGAATCTCAGAAAACTCACCCGATCCTGGGGAGGTGGCGAGATATTTAGCAGACTTGTCCAACAAACAGGGGTTAGCCTACAATACCATACTTTTACACAAATCAGCCATCACAACGTTTTGCGCACCAATGGCAGACAGGGATATTGGCAGCCACCTATTGGTTAAAAGGATTATTAGGGCGATCTCCCTGAAGAAAGTTAGGGAAGAAAAGCCCCCCATCTGGGATCCCAGGGTAGTGATAAACTTTTTGTGCAAGAATCCGTCGGTTAATCTGTTTCTATACGAAGTATCAAAAAGGACAGCAACCCTCCTTTTATTGGCCTCAGGAAGGAGGGCTCATGATTTAACATTGCTACGAACGTCTCCGGATAAATTCCAAGACAACGGGGACTCAATAGTAATGCTGCCAGCCTTTGGTGCAAAAACGGACTCCCGAAATCACCGCCAATCAGGCTGAAAGCTTATGGCGAACGAAGAGGAAAATATAAACCCAATTTTTTGGGTCAGAAAACTCCTGGAGCTGACATCGCTGATAAGGTGTGGAAAAAATGAGCTTATCAACTTATTTCTACGCCCAAGAGAAACTACAAAAGCAGCGTCGACAACAGTGATTGGAAATTGGGTAAAAGCCGCGCTGAGGGACGCGGGAGTTCAGGATACACCAGGAAGCGTGAGAGCCGCAGTGGCCTCCCTAAACTGGCTGGAGCAGTAAAAAGGAAGAGTAAAAAAACATTCCGAAAGTTTTATTGCAGACAGGTGGAAGAAGGACAAGAGGAACGGCGAGCATCCCTAGCCTCATCCTTCCAACCATCATAAATCACCCCAATGGCATGCAGATACCTGCTTCCCGAGTCGACAGGAAATAACAAACAAATCACTCGACAAGTTCCTGTGGATGCTGTCAAGGACAATATTAAAGTTTTACCTGTCATTAAAACTGCTATTGTCTGAAGACAGTGTGGAAACTTCGTTTATTGGAAAAATTCTGTGTTCAGCTTTTTTACAATGTTGTTGTTATTTCTTGAAGGGCGTTCGGCAGTCTTGTTTCCAGAGACTGTCGCGGCGTGTCGATCTCCGGTTTCCAAATAGTTCCCGTGGTCTCACGGAGGATGTCCGAGAGTGCGGAAGAGTTTGGAGGAGTGTGATGATAAAAAGGAGGAGTGGAAAGGTTAGCTGAGCTGCTAGACGCAAGGCCTAAACTTTTGAGAGAAAGAGTGGTCCTAAAAAGGTCCACTATGTGATTGAAACTTGCGTCTGTTGAGCTCGGAAGGAAAGGATGGGTTTGGAGAGGTTTCTCGATCCTGAGAGCAGTTAGCTGCGGTGGCCAGGTATTGTAGGCAGCGATGCAGTTCCTCGAGTTTCTTGCGGTTGAAGAGTGGCGGAGAGGGTGATGGCAGTGTCCGGCCGTCAGGCGAAGTGTTGGTGTCAGGCGAGAGCGAGTGGGCGAGCGTGTGTATTCGTCGAGGCCGGGCGAGTGAATGTACGGCTCATGAAGTGCGCTCGGCTTTTGTTGCAATTCCGTACGCAGGGCGCGCGGACTGGACCAATGGGAGCGCTGTATGTTTTTTGGTCCTTTTACACCGTGCAGTAGCTAGCTGGGTACAAACACATTAGCGCACCGCTTCGGGGTAATGACCTCTGGCTCCACAACAGCATCCACAGGATACCGAAGGCCTACCGGGACTCGAGAAGGAAATGACAACAAAAGCCTGGACAATAGGGAAGCAGGTACGCCGATAAGGGTTTGGAGGTGGTTATGCGAGAGGAAGGAGTACAACAATACACGAAAATGCGATAGAAAACATCACCGTTACTCGACAAGTTCCTGTGGATGCTGTCAAGGACAATAGCAGTTTTAATGACAGGTAAAACTTTAATATTATATCTGACAACCTCGGTGGGATTCAAACCCAAACTCTCGGCATTGAATGCAAGCACTCTACCAAATGAGCCATCGACTGGACTACATCTATAATCTGGAATACCTATTTAATTTCATTTAGTTGTCGACAGTTTGGGTTTTCTTGTAAGTAAACATGCATGCTAGCTTGTGTGAGCGCCTACTTATATTATACGCGTGTTTGCTTGTGGGAGTACATTTTTTTCTTATATCTAATTTTTTAATATATCAAATCGAACGGACATGTGAAAGTAAATTTATCCTGTATGGACTCCTAAATTACTAAACCCATTGCAATAAAACTTTAATGAGTTATTGTTTACATGCCCACAAAAAAACTGGAGCAATAAAGAGAATGAGAGCAGAAGTATGCTTAAACTAATTTCACTGTATGAGTGAGTATGACAGGATTTTTTTTGACTTAAAGAAGTGTACGAAGACACAACACAGTGGAGACACATCTGCGGAGATACTGGCCACCTCTAACAGAACGGCGGCATGATACAATAACAGTAACCAGCCACCACAAGGGGTGGCAGAGTACAGCTAGGTAGTTTTAAATAGATTTTAGTCCGGTCGACCGTTCAGGCGGTAGATAATTTTTGATTTTGGAGCTAGATGACTTGGTTCGATTCCTCAGAGGGTAAAATTAAATATTTATTATTAAAATACAATCTAGGTCCCAAAGATGTATTACATATATGATTCATATTAAACGTATGACATACTTTGTGCACATTGTGAACTTCCAGCATAAAAACCCAAATCTTAAATAAAAATAAGCCGTGAAACTCTTGCCCCTCTTCCCTAAAATAGGGCTGACATTGGCAAAGTGAAACATTTTTTTACATGTGGAAGTAAATGTGGAAAGTGGAAGTAAAAATGTGGAAGTAAAAAAGTCATACCACGTGCCTAACAGCGTAGTTAAACACGCCAAGTAGGTACTAATATTGAAAGTATTATAAAACATAAAAAATGTATTTCTTTGTGAAAAACATCCAGGGCTTATTTTTGCATCACTGCTTTTTTCAGGTCAGTGGAAACTGCATGCGATAGGGTGAAAACAACCTAGATCAATATAGATACATTCATAGATAGCATATTTATCTAGTCAGATACAGACACACGTGACATGCATTATACATTTTTCAGAACACTAGTAATTGGGTCACCTCAATACGTGTTTTACTTTCAAGCTAAAGTAAATATTCATCTCGTTGCAAAGTTTTGACAGCTGATGGTTAAAAGGAGAGTGTGCTTAACATGAAGATTTCAAAGATTTTGTTGAAGATTTTGCCGCTGGATTTTTTCAAGTATTTCTGTAATGAGACATCAATTCATGGATTTAATAATATCGTCTCTGAGAATCGGCATTTTATAGAAAAGTATGTTACTTAAGCTCACACAGGGCTCTTGAAGTGTGATTTATACATAAACAGTGCTCTCATAATAAATCATCCTTATACATAATATGATGTGACTAGTCTCATATGTACCTACATAAGACCGATCACAAAGATTCATCAAGCTTTAAAGCAACAAGGTCTTGCTTGACAATTGGCGATTTATATAGTTCGCAAAGGGCTCTTGAGGTGTAATTTACCAAATAAACCAACCATAAAAGATGTGGGCTTATAAACCCCCATCCAAGTTATTTAACTGGGACAAAACTTCATGCATCAGAAAATGAGGATCAAAGTTGTGGTTGGTAGATAATAGATCGATGTTGATAACTCACATGCAAGTATCGAGGGTGTAAATTACTATAATCTTCACTGAAGAGGCACAAGAAGGTTGACCGGTCCGTAGCTCAGTGGTAACACTGCGGACTCTGAATGGGAAGGTTGTGGGTTCGAATCCCGGAGGAGCACAAAAAACATACAATTTATATTTTCAAATTTTGCTCTTCGCTGGGTTGAAAAATTCATAAACCTTTAACGATGACCGGTCACCAAAGGCCCACCCAGCCTTACAGCAACTGGGTCTTGCTTGAGTATTGGCGCTTTGTAGCGACGACCAAGCTCGTACACCTCTGCGGCACTACAACAAGTGTCATAGACTCCTAGAGTCTCTGAAATCTAGGGAGTCTCCCGCACAGGATTTATTAAAAAAAAAAGCTCAAAGTCAATCAAATGTGGTCAATGGCCATGATATTGTGTCACCTTTATTTCTCTGAGAAATTTCATCTTTCAGGGTCGGTTGGGCTCTAGCAACGTTACTGGCTGGTTTAGGAGCCTTGCAGCTTTGTGTGGAGCAATGGATGAGATACGTGGCGTCTCCAACGGTGGTTGCTTTGGAGAAGGACTATCGCACTTGGAACAACACTTTCATAGCTCTTACTTCCTGCGTTACTGACAGGGTCACTCCAGAGGTGGCTGAAGCGGTCATTTCAAGGAATTGGAAGGTCAAACCGGGAGATGACAAGTATCAGTAAGTAATTGTAGTGATATCACCATCGTTCGTAGCGTGACAACTCGGGTTGAAATTTTGAAATCTTCTCGATCAACCACAGCCAGTTCTGCTTGCCGAACGCCTTTCTCCTTCAGTCCTACACTCCTACCCTTCTGCTGTTTGACTCATACACCCATAATGTGATCGTAATTCCTTTTCTCAATCTACTTATTCATCTCAAAACCTCTCACATTATCTTGATCTTGATACTGGCGAGTATGATTCTTCATCAGCAATATCAGTCACAAAGGTTCGCGTGTAAAATTGTCAGAAGAGTTACACAGAGCTTTATAGCAGCTGTGATTCTTAACTTGGTACTTTGTGGCAGCAACGAAGCTTGCAAAGAGCTCTTGAACAAATCAATCTCAATCCATTTTCAGGTACTACATGGACTTTCTGAGTGGTATTGGAAATGCAACTCTCATGAACCTTGGAGGGTTCGAGCTGTATGAACACGATCCCACTGTAGCAGATGTCAATCTATTTGAACTGGCTTTAGAGGCAAGTATTCCATATGAGATTTTTTGTTTCACTCCTTCTTGAAGTAAGTAGGTAAGTATTAATCTTGATTGATTTTTACACAGCTTGCACCACCACTCCATGCAAGTTTGACATGGTTCGATAGAAGTTTGGAAGTGAAATTCATAGATGTTATGACTGATTTGGGTCTGTGCCATACCCTGAATTCTGTTGTCGCCAGAGACCAAGCTGTTAGGTGTGTACTGTTATTTCTCTTCGAGATACTTAAATTCAGCACACTGTAATGAATAATCTAAGTTGCAAAGATATATTGACATTTAAGGCTCATATTTAATGCATACCTACAAGTAGGCACATGTAAGTTCGCGCTTACAAAAGTTACATGTGCATAAACAAAATAAACCAATCCTCACATGAACATAGGCTTTGTAACTCCTGCCGTTTTCGATGAAACCGAAGTGGCATTGGCAAAAGTTTTTACAGCATGGGGGGTGTATTGTACATAGATAATATTGTAAATATAAAATAACTATTATTATACTTACCTATAAGTAAGTGACATATAAACATAAGCTACCTTATAAGTAACACTCGTGCGGGAGACACGGAGTAAAGCAGACTTTTTAATAAAATATCTAATTATTAAAACTAGATATTTCACACTAAATAAATAAATACAACATATAACATTAGTCAAAGAAACATTTCGGAAAGGGGCCGTCCATAAATTACGTCATCGATTTTGGCCGATTTTCGACCCCCCCCCCCCCTACAATCATCCTATAGTCATTATCTAATAACCCCCCCTCCCCCTCTTGCTGTAATAATGGATGAGCTTAATAATTAATAATGTTATATTACTTACATAATATTTTGTACATTTTGTAGAAATTGGTATTTACAAGAACGACGTCACTTTTGGTACTCGTACATCATTTGCCATCATCCGCAGACCAGACTCCCCCCCCCTTAATGTGAATGACGTAATATATGGACAGCCCCAAAGTGAAATACTTAGCAGACTCAAAATCAAATTAAAATTACCTAAACTGAATTAAATTAAATTTAAAACTAAAATTACATGCCCTAGCTGCCAACAGTGCCAACATTGCAAATCAACCGCCATTATTTCGATCCTTGCACAAAATTTATAAAAGCTTATTTTTGACTAACTCCTCGAAGTAAGAACTGATGTTTTAAAAACGCATGTAAATTGTTTTTGTAGACTGGATTCGAGTGAAGAAACAACTTTTATAACAACACCAAAATCTTGCCACTACATAACACATCCCTGTTACTTGCGAACTGAAATAAACGATATCTGCGCAACGGTAAGCTAAACATTCATGATCTATAACGATATATAATAATCTAAGTGGCAAAGATTATTACATTCAGGATTCATATGAAATGCATGCCCACAAGCAGACACGTATAAGCTCGCGCTTTACATGCCGCATGTGAACTTATGTAAAATCCCAAATCTCAAATGAACACAAGCCTTGCAACTCTTGCCAACCTTCCTTGAAACAGCGATGACATTGGAAAAGTGAACTATTTTTACAGTATGGGTGATCAGACATTTACCAACGGCAACCTATAAGTTACGGACACAAGTAATAAATTACATTTTACGAATATATATAACACGAATCTATCAAAAATAAATTGCACAGAATCTGCACTCGACTTTCTTGCAAAAATTAACCCACTGTATGACGTATGTAAAGCTATAATCATCTACCAGCTTATGCAGTTTCAATGAAAATATAATATATCGATAATAAATCAATTTTATTCCACCGCGGTGTGTACCTGCATACCCGTGCGAGTATGGAAATAGCCATATAAATTCTTAAGTGAATAAAAAATATTTGGATGATTTATTTGGTGAGCGCCGTTTTGTGTGAATCACACCTCAAGAGCCCTCTGCGAGGTTGGTCTTCTCTGGAAAAAGCGCCAATTACACAAGAAAGATCCTCGACTCATAGGTTGGTATGAAGCTGACCTCTGTACTGTACTGTATCCTGCCACCGTTTCATTAGGGGTGGCCGGTACCTCCGCAGATGCGCCTCCACTTTTTGCTGTCATCACCTTTTTCATACATACTCTTCTCTTATTCTCACTCTGCAGGATCCATTCTTTCGCAATCTCACCTATTTGGTCTAACCATTCTTTCCTCAGCCTTCCCCTTCCACGCTTTCCTCTGACATTTCCTTTGTACACTTTCTTCGTTAGTTGTTCATCATCCATTCTTTCAAGATGTCTGAACCATCTCATCGTACTTTTTTGTACTTTCATTCTCATATTCTCTTTTATACCACACTCGTTCATCACTCAAGCATTACGTACTCTATCACTCAGTGTCTTTCCAGCCATTGCTCTCAGGTAAGCCATTTCAACCGTACTTACATACTTTACTCAGCTCACATTCATTAAGCCTCACTTCCACCAACCAATATGCCATTGTGGACCGCCGATCTCATATTCTTCGTAAGTTTCCTATTCCTTATAATGCTTCCAATCGTTTCCATTACACTTCTTCCTCTACTAGCGCGCTTTTCCAATTATTTCGTCAATTTCGCATTCGACTCAAACTTGCTTCCCAGATAATCAAATTCTTTCACGACCTCCACTCTTTTTTCATTCAGTCTTATCTCAATTTTCTCGCATTTCTCAGTCCTCCCAAAGTGTAAAAAATAATTCACTTTGTTAATGTCACCCCTGTTTCAAGGAAGGTCGGCAAGAGTTGCAGGTTTTATGTTCATTTGAGATTTGGTTTTAATTTGTAAGTACAAATTCAGCATTCGTAAGCGCGAACTTACACGTACCTGTTTGTGGGCATGCATTTCATATTAGTTTTGAATGTTTATATTTCATTGCAACTTATATTCTAGATTATTATAGAAGGTCATTGAACCCTTCTGTATGCAAACAGGACTTTGTATGGTGGGTAAACTTTTTAGTTATATTTTGAAAAAGTAACGACTGATTATTTATAAAATTTTAAGAATCGCAGCCTTTTATCTATTTTTAACCCTTTGACTACCAAGAAAATTGCTAATACATTTTGTATGGAAAATTTTCACTTTTTATGGCGGCTATACTTTTGATTCACTTTTTGGAAAAAATAATGATGGCAATATATAGGTTATTATTATTGTTTTACATTTGTGCTACATTATTTTTTTATTAACCCTCTAACTGCCGAGAATTTTTCCATTATTTTTTTCTTTTATATGGCAACTCCCTAAACCGAGATTATGATGAAGAAATGATTATAGGTTTTAGATAGCACTATTA
Organism: Agapetus fuscipes; assembly: GCA_951799405.1. Taxonomy (NCBI): domain Eukaryota; kingdom Metazoa; phylum Arthropoda; class Insecta; order Trichoptera; family Glossosomatidae; genus Agapetus; species Agapetus fuscipes. Next base: position 12,956,578 of record OX637333.1, on the reverse strand, counting down.
TATAAATGAATTCACAAAAAATTTAAGAAAAATCGTCGGAGCCGTTTTTGAGAAAATCGCATTTTAAATTTTCAGCTCTTCGGAAGCCATCTTGAATTTTCAAAAAAGTAAAAAAAAAATGATTAAGAATTAAAGGAATAAGCTTGTTCTTTCTATCAAATCTAAAACAAATTTAAATATCTTGCATTTTAATAGGTTTTTGTAATATTTTCGATTTAAAATTTCAGGTCGTGTAAACGGTGCTTTATATTTATTTTTTCAAAAAATTTTTTTTGTAAACTTGTAGAAATTTATGTTGTCCATAATATTGTTCAACATTATATTTTTGTTGACCCCTTAACTTTCGAGAAAATCACAATCGTTTGTTTTTTTTTATATCGCAGCCCATAGACACAGATTAGTAAGAGTGTTGTTATAACTAATTTATTAAGTTAAAAATTAATTAGTGGCAACTCTGAAAATTTAAGAAAAATTCTTGAAGCCGTTTTTGAGAAAAGTGCAATTTTATGTTTTTTTTGTATGGCAGCCATCTTGAATTTTCAAGTTGGTGTAATGCCATGTTAAATATACTTAATACATGTCCAAAAAAGTTGATGTAGCCAAAATTTGGTATCTCTAGGTCTTATACTTTGGAAAGTGACACACACACATACATACATACACACACACATACAGACGGACGTTTTTGAAAGATAGTGTTTTTTGGCATGCCCTGCACCAGGACAACTCATTTCCGTGAAAACCTCGAAAAAAATTTTTCACACCAAATCATAACTTTCTTTTATAGCCTTCGGCTATACCAAGAAAGTAAAAATTATACAAAAATGATGATTTTTTTTTTTTTTTTTTAATAGATTTGTGGAAAGGAATGCAATCCGCCAACCTATTTTGCCTGGCGAAAGCAGAAGCTTGTGTGCATGCAATGGCATCTATTGAACCAGGGTCGAAGTTATGGTCAAGTAGGCTAGACGCAAGATTCGAGACGTTACTCGGTTCCAAATACGCTAGTCGAACATGCGCCTCTACCCCTCGGCCATAACTCTGACCGACTTTTTCCATCATATTTATATAACGCAACTAAGATTATAGCTGTTATTTCAAACACGAACTAAAAATTGTTGATTTCACTCTCGAAGATCTTTGAGCAATGTCCCAAATCTTTTGAAGTAGATAAAGGCCTGAGCTTAGCTACTGCAAAAACGTGATCGTCAAATACATACTGTGTTGATTTATTTTAATTTTCCGTACACAAATGCTTTGAATTAATCCACTGAACGAAAATTGAGCTAATTATTTCTCAGAGCGAAATATTCCAGCACTCTTCGATACCTCCGCACAACTATCGACAGTTCAGCTCTTTTGTACCATATTTCGATTCCATTCTGGTTTTCAGTACTACGCACATTCTCCCTACGACATTGCTGACATATCCACGGAACTAGTCTCCACTCTGTGCAAGGGTCAGGATCTAAACACAGACTGGAAGGTGGTTGAAACGAAATCTTCGAAAGATGTCAGGGAGCTCACGTGGGATCAAAGACGATGCCGTTACTTTGATGAGCCTGTACATCCGGACAAAGAATCGGTAAGTCAATGATTTTGCGATATTGACTTTTTCTTCACACCTTTTTTCAACTTTTTCATCCTTGTCAGATTAATAATAATAAATTTATTAGGATGATTTATTTGGTGAGCGCTGTTTTCATGTGTATCACACCTCAAGAGCCCTCTGCGAGCTTGGTCGTCGCTGTAGAAAGCGCAAATTCTTAAGCAAGACCCAGTTGTTGTAAGGTTGGATGGACCTTTCAATGACCGGTCTTTGGTAAAGGTTTATGAATTTTTCAACTCAGCGAAGAGCACATTCGAAATATTATGGTATATTTGTTGTGCTCCGCCGGGATTCGAATCCACAACCATTTACGAGTCCGAAGTGTTGCCACTGGACTACGGACCGGTCCAAGATGCCAACGACACGCGGTGTACCTGAGCGGTAACCCATCCAAGTACTGTCCGCGCCCAATGTTGCTTAACTTCTGTGATCTATGGGAACCGGTGCTTTCAACATGGTAACGTCGTTGACAAACATACTATATATTTTAGCAGCTTACTATATATTCTTGTAGGACGTAATGAATATTTCGCCATCATTGTCAAAAGCCGGGCCTTGTCGTGATACCTACACGAATTGCTACAAGTCTCTATTGGCTGCCATTCTCTTGAGCTACAGCATCCATGAGTGATGAGCCGCTTCTGACTCTAGGTGTTTGAAGGTATTTAACGGTCGTTTGGTCAACAAAATTCAATTTGTTGTTTTACCTAATTTTAGGTGTATAGCAGTGGCATTTGCAGAAGGGACTGTCGCAACAAACTGGCCTTAAAACTGTGTGGATGTCGTCCTTTCTTCTATTTCCAAGAAGGTATAAGAAGATCTTCAATTCTTGACATTGTTAAGTAGTTTCTATGTTTTCTATGTAATGCCAACCTTTCCTTGTAATTTTTAGCTGGTAAGCAGTGCTCTCCAGCAGGAATGGCTTGCCTAGCAAAGCAAAAAGATGAACTGACGAAACTTTCTGGTTGTACGTGTTTACCACAATGCTTGGACGCCACGTTTGAGATGGCTTCATCCAAAGAATCTAGATGGTTAGAAGAGCCTTATTTTATTTTGTCAAAATGGTTAACTGAGACGGGTTACCCGCCTTGATCAATCTTAGCTACCACTGCCTGTCCATTGCCTTCCTCCTCCAGTTCCATAATCAACGCACGAAATTTCATCGAGCCATCTGCTCTGGGTGTTCTCACTGCCTTGCGCCCCTCTGGGTCCGTTTATCCAACTATCCTCTCAAAGTTTCGCTGGTCCCTTTGTTGAATGTGATCCAGCCAATAACGTATTCTGACTAGACGTCATCAATGTCTTGCTACATTGCGTACAGATCGCACCTTCAGCCTATTCCTACTTCTATTGGTTGCTTGCTAAAAATATGTTTTCCAACTTCTTCGCTTTATTTTGTGTGTCCTTAAAGTTGGCCTTTAGCCTTAGATGTGTTGATAAGCAAATTAGTTTATTGATTTGAGAACACTTGTATTCTGTTCCTTTTTGAGGTCGGGACCATTTGCGATGAGGTCTTCAATAAAAATGGGAATCCTGCCTCCCCGCTCACGATACAGACGACAGATTCTTTTCTGTTTCGAGGATTTGGTTGGTAAGTCAATGCTAGATTTTTTTCGCTTGCGAGCCTTGCCCTCACGTGGTAACTCTTTCTGTCCCCAGCTTCCGACTTCTCGGTCACCACCTGGAGAAGCTGGGTTGCAATGCTTTTGAGTTCGATCTTCCAATTCAACTTTTGCCTTCTCACACATCTATTTACAACTTCAGTACCTACCCATTTTTAACATTTGACAGTAATATTTCCATAGAGTAAGAATATTTCCAAGTGTCAAAATTGTTTACCGATTGATTTCAGTTTCTTTCGGAGGAGCGGCTGGACTTTTTCTGGGTTGCAGTTTTTTAAGCGGGGTAGAAATCATTTACTTTATCCTAGAACGATTAGCAAAAGTGGTGCTCGGCAGTCGCTCAACCAAAACAGCAAAAGAATCACAAAATATGATAGATTATGGTAAGATGACAGGTAACAACAAAATGACAGGCTACGACAAGATGACAGGTTATGGCAAGATGGCGGACTACGTCAAGATGGCCGACAATGCAGCTCTCAAATTGACTGAAAACAAAGACAATAATGTTAAAAAGTTTAATTTTGTGGAATCTGAATTCCAAATGAGGAGAGAGAGATTTGGTATGAAAGATTTCATTGGGAAAATTGCTGAGTATGAACATTACTAAATTCAAATAGATATTGACTTTTTATTCTTGTCTTTTCCACTCTGCGTTTTAGAATCACATCGTTTTTATGTGTCTTTACATTTCCACAACTTCATTTTAAAAATAAATTACAACAACCTACCATACAACTATTTCTCTAGCATAGATTATAGGCGGAGACGGCGACCCAAAAATTGTTGGGAGCCAACGGACGTTATAAGGAAGTTTTTATTTATTTATATATAGGTAAATGAAATTATTAAATGTTATGCAAAAATAAAGAAAAGCGGAAACCCACACGCATGAGCTAACTTTTTAACATAATATCAATACACCAGTTTTTTTATATTTTTTCGATGCATAATTGATTTTAAGTAAATCAGAAGGAAAATGCACTTACATTCGAAATAAATAATGAGTAAGTAAATAAATCTAGGTGCTTTTAACCGGTCCGCAGTTTAGTGGTGAACACTTCTGACTCGTAAATGGAAGGTTGTGGATTTGAATCCGGGCGGAGCAAAAAAAAAACATTTATATTTTCAAATATGCTCTTCGCTGGTAAAACATTCACATACCAAAAATACGAATTCTTCAAGCGAAGCACTGTGGTAAGCCATTATCAAATACACGTTTATTTATTCGAAAATAATTGATTAATATATTTAAAAAATACACAATTCTTTTCATAAAAACAAACATATTTAAACGTTGTTTTAACCACTTTGTATGAGTACATTGCAATAACGTTTTCGATAGCTGACTATCATCTTCAGTTACAATTCTTATATATAAACCAAACAACGTTTAAATTTGTTTGTTTTTATGAAAATAATTGTGTTATTTTTAAATATATTAATCAATTCTTTTCGAATAAATAAACGTGTATTTGATTCATATACCTTTACCAAAGACCGGTCACTAAAGGTCCATCCAACCCTACAGCAACTAGATCTTGCTTGGAATTGGCGCTTTCTACAGCGACCACCAAGCTCGCAGAGGGTTCTTCAGGTGTGATTCATCCTGATATTACTTATTAAGTATTATTTACTAATATTTTGTTATAGATGTACAAATAACATTTTTTAATCAGCTTATTAGAGCTCACATACGGCCGAATTACCAGGTGAAAGGTACATAAATATTTGTTGTTAGTTTCTTAGGGACCATACAAGCGTGCCCGCCGACAAAAAACACGAAATTGAATTGTGTGCCGAGTCCATGTTATTTGTGAATTGTGTGCCGAGTCCATGCTATTTGTGAATTTTGTGCCGAGTCCATGCTATTTGTGAAATGATCACAATATTTGATTTGAAAATTTATAATAAGTAAGTAACGAATTTATAATCGATTTCTAACGGTGAAATCTTCCGAATATCGACTGATAACAGAAATTAGGTAAAAAATACACAAAATAAAAAAGGTTTGAAAATATCTTACCCTATTTGATCATTTAGGCTTCCTCAGGATACAAAAGAAAATAAGTTTCTCAGATTTGAGAGCAAAAACTTCTTCTCATAAATATAGACACTGAAAAGTAACATATTTTAAAGAAGTTATGAATAAAGTAGGTAGCAAATCTGTAATAAACTTTAAAAATACTTGCTTTTATAGGTAGGCAGTTTTTACACAAATATGTAACTCATGCAGCGTGTATAATAATCATGTTTATCCACCTTGCAATGTGTTTTTATCAATAATGCAACCTACAACAATAATAAGAGGCAAGTATTGCAATCAAAATACAAGACCGATTTCTTCAGTTAAGTTTGAACCGCCGGAGTGAGAAGACGCGTTTACGGGCTCTAACCTAAAATCGAAATAATTGTTAACTAAAATCATTATAGCTTAAATTATAAATTAAAGTTAGTGTAAATCATTCAATATATTGTAGAACTTGAATAAAATATTTTGTGAAACTTTACATTATGTGTTTGTTTTGAATATTATTGTTGTCGCTTGAAGAATTACAAAGATCGTGTTTTACCAGTAAAATAAAAGTGAAAGTACGTTGTATTTGCATGTAATGCTCAATGGAGCAGTCATCTGATATCTATGGATACCTACATTTCTTTTCATCTGGAGCATTTTTTGTTTGATAAAAATGAAGAAATGCCATTTTTTTGCTGTTATTGTTGCTTCAGTAATTTCATAGAAAAGTTGGGATTTTTTGTAGTTTTTACGGCTGTATTCTTATTTTGTAGTTTTTACGGCTGTATTCTTATTTTGAAATAAATTCTGATGATATTTGGTGTTTGAAAAAAGATTATCAAAACAGTTGAAATATACCTATTCTGTCAACAGATCTGAATTTAAAAAAGGAATAGGTACTCTTAGAAATTTTCATGTATGGATTTTCGTTTTGAAGCAGGTAAATAATGTCTTGTGATTTGAAAAAAGAACATCAAAACAAGGGGATGTTGTCATCCGATTTGAGTTTTAATAAAGAATAGGTACCTACAGCCATCGATACCTCCATGCCTAGAGCTCTAATTTTGGACTTTGGGAAATTTGATTTCAAATACAAATGATAAAATAACTATCTACTTCAGAAATTTTAGTGTTTGCTTTGAATACAAATTTTAAATATACCTACTTACCTATTTTTTTTTTAAATCTACCTACTTGGATAAAATTACTTTTAATCTTGAAAGATTGCCAGTAAATACTTTTCTTTCACTTTTATAATTTACACATTCTTAACTGTTTTAAAATACCTATCCACATATTACATTAAAGTATTGTTTTTTGTGCCTAATTTAACAATTTTTCTGAACAAAATTATTAAGAAATAACAAAAGCAATGGATATCATCGAAATAATATAACAACGACTCATAAACATTGGTAAGTATTTTTTTTAATAAAATAGGTAAGGGAATTTATTACATGAGCGATGCTTGAGTGTAATACACACCTCATGAGCCCTCTTCGAACTTGGTCGTCACCAGTCAGCGTCAGGCTGTCCGCGTGAGCCTCGAAAGGTGCGCGTGGGAGGGTCTTCTTATAACGTGTGGTCCCAGATGATAAAAAAAACATCTAAGTGGTCCCTGGCCGAAACAAAACCTACAATCTAAGTGGTCCCTGGTCGAAACAAAACCTACAATCTAAGTGGTCCCTGGTCGAAACAATACTACAATCAAAGTAGTCCCTGGTCGAAACAATACTTACAATCAAAGTGGTCCCTGTTTAAAAAATGTTACCAACCACTTTTTTTTTTTATTTCAACTCAGCTTCACTATGAAAAAAAAAACGATTTTTCGATATTTTATTTGATTTGATATTTAAAAATTATCGATACGGTTTTGGATATTTTTTCAAATATCTATTAATAGGTAAGTATTTTTCCCCATCCCTAAGTTTCACGCCAGGATTTTTTAAAGTAGGTATTTGGCTCAGTGACGGCCAAGAGCTAGCAGAACCTTTTGATAAAGGTGCCTAGATATTTTTTTCAATCTAGCGAAGAGCATTTCTTGACTTAATAAGTTATATTTAATGCATACAGGTAGACGCAATACACCCTAAGAATTATAATAAATATATGCGATGAAGATCCTTGACTCATAGTTCAGGACGTAGCTGACCACCCATACTGTAAAAAATGGTTCCTGTTTTCCAATGTCAACCCTATTTCAGGAAAGAACGGCATGAGTTGTAGGGTTTGTGTTTTTTTGAAGCTCGGGTTTTATTTCGGAAATACGCGTCATGCGACATGTGTAAGCGCGGACTTTTACGTGTCTGCTATAGGTACAGTGCCGGTTTTAGCACTCCTAGCGCCCTGGGCGAGATTTTTTAAGGCGCCCCCCCCCCCCCCTATTCGCCATTCGAAAATTCAAATTCATACGAAAAAAAGGAACGTAGTAACCATTTATTAAAAAAAAAATATGACAATACAGTTGACAGCTAATCAAATGGTGGAAAATATAAACTTAGAGAAGGGATACATGTCCAAAAAATTTTTTTGAAAAATAATACATTTGTTAATAAATTTCATAAAAAATAAAAAATGGACAAAAATGAAAATTTGACAAGAGTACAAAAAATTAAACTATAAAAAAATGTACGAATGTAGAATAATTTGAAATTCAATATTTAGAAAGCACAAATTAAAAAAATAATGGAAAAGACAGAAATAGTCTTACAACATAAAAATTGAAGAAAACAAATTAAATAAAAAATATGAAATCTAAAATTAAACAAAGAAAAATTAAAAAAGAAAACAAAAACGAAAACGGAAAAAAGTCTAGACAAAAAAGTATTAACTTTAAAAAAAATATGAAAGAAAATTAAAATAGAAAGAATTTAATAATTTAAAACAAGCATTCAAAAATGAAAAAAAAAATTCAAAAGGCAATAAAAAATTACACATAAAAATTAACAACTATTGCATAGAACAAACCATGAAATCAACAAAAATTTGAAAACATAGAATGACAGAAAAAAATAACGCATATAAAAATTAAAAACTATTACATAAAACAAACCATGAAATCAAAAATTGAAAAAAACATATTAAAAACTAATTAAACAACAAAAATTTGAAAACTTAGAATGACAGAACAAAATTAAAACATAAAAATGGAAAAAAAAAATGGAAAGACAAAAAAAATAGGAAATCATTTCTGACACCCTCCTCGGTGGGATTCGAACCCGAGCTTACGGGGTAGAATGCAAGCACTCTACCAACTGAGCTATCAACCGGATTACCATAATATATTCATTTAAAGCTCTCAGATGCATGCCCACAAACAAACACGTGTAGTTCGCGCGTACAAATGCTGAATGTGTTCTTACAAATAAAATCCAAACCTCAAATGAACATAAGCGCTACAACTTTTTCCGACCTTTCCTAACACAGGGGTGACATTGGCAAAGTGAACCATTTTTTACAGTATGAGTGGTCAGTCTCATACTAACCTATAAGTCAAAGAATACAAATAATAAATAACGTTTAAGTATAAAAAAAGAACAAAACCATAAAAAGAAATCTATACAAAAAAGTCAATAATTTCCTATCCAAAAAATGTAACAAATTAATAAACCAACATTACAAATCAACATTGCAGGTTAGCCGCCACTTCTTCCTGTCGTTGCATACTTCTTTCATTTCATCCAGAGTCATTACCTTTTTCATACAAGCCCTCCTCTTATTATGACTCTGGAAATCCCATTCATTCGCTATTTCAAAAATTTGATCCATCTATACTTTTCTCGGTCTTCCTCTACCACGACATCCATCTATTCTTGCAACATATACTTTCTTCGTCAGTCTTTCATCACTCATTCTCTCCATATGCCCGAACCATCTTAGCAAACTTCTTTTAATCTTCAATTTCACACTTTTTCTTACACCACATTCTGCTCGTACAAGATCATTCCTCACCCTGTCACTTCGTTTTTTTCCCAATCATACTTCTTAGATAGTCCATTTCTGAAATCATCTTCCTTAAAATAATTTCAGTCATTCATAATTACAACATTTAACGAAATAAAAAACAAGGTCGCGAAATAAATATGTACCTTTGTAAAGTAAAAAGTAAAAAGAAATATACCTAGCAATAACAAAATAAATAAAAAATTATAATTGTTTTCATTTCTTTTTCTAAGAATGAAACAATTATTTTACAGGTTCAATTTTTACTATTTACGAAAACTAAATATTTTCGAGTTTTAATGCCACAAAAATTTCAAAATTACTAAAAAATATAAAGGGGCGCCTGCGGCGCCCCTTCACACCTGGCGCCCTGGGCGGTCGCCCGACCGCGCCCAACCCTAGCGCCGGCCCTGTATAGGTACATTTAATTTTAGTTTAAAATAATAATATTTATGTAATGTAATAATTAAAAAATAAAATGTAACTTATATTAGAGATTTGACAGATTACTATGAATGTTCTAATATTACGGGTTTTGTCACTTCAATATAGGTTGGAATGAATCTGACTGCCATTATTGTAAAAAAATGGGTTCACGTTGCTAATGTTACCCCTGTTTCAGGAAAGGCGGCAAAGTTGCAGTTTTATCGTACTTTTAAGATTCACGTTTTTATTTTGTAAGCAGGTAGGTACACATGCAGCATGCTTGAGCACGAATGTGCACATTGCTCGTGGGAAAGCATTGAGTTTGAGTCTGAATTAATTAATCTAAGGATAATATCCCCCGTATTCACGATCAAAACTAGAAGGGCAAACTAGCGCTTAGATCGGGGAAATTCATTTCAAGAACAATACTTAGGGTAAAAGTAGCGCTAAAGCGCTCCAAAAACTAGCACTTAGGTTAGGAAGGTCGACACGTATATTAACCAACGCTTAAGCGCTGTCAAAATATTCCGTCATATTTCATTGTTATCACATTTTTTGTTTGATTGTGAATTTACATGAAAAAATGAATTCTTACTATGAACACGATTTTTACGAGTGTATTAAAATTGTTTTGACGAGTATATTTACATTGTTTGACCATCAGAATTGGGTTTGTTCTCCGGTTTGGTCTAGGACCATACTGCAATGACAGATGAACTGTCAAAATATTCCGCCGCATTTCATCAGCACAGTTTTTGTTTGGTTGTGAATTATTTACATAAAATAATAAATTCTTACGATACAGTTGACTTCAATGAGAATAATAACATTGTTTTGTCCAAAAATAGTGTCCCAAGAAAATATATCAGAGACTGTAAAGACCCATTTACGTATTACGAAGAGGAAGAATTTAGAAGACGTTTTTGATTGAAAAGATGCGTCGTTCTGTATACAATTTTGCCGTTGCTCATTGAGGGTTGCAATCAGAGGCGGCTCCTCAATAAAAATATTGGCAGTTCATAATTTCCGCAAGTTCATTTTTTATTGTATTTTTTTTGCTTTGAATGGAAATGGCAAGAAATACGTAAATATATATTGTTTTATTTAGTTATTAAAAACTCGTAAAATTTCGTAAAAAACGTTTTCGACTACACAGTTGTCATCATCAGGTCTGTGTCCTTTAAAAAATAACAATAAAAAGTGAAAATAAAACAGATTTTGTTAAAACTAAATAAAGATGAATTTTCAGTGTTAATGCACCAACCATCCAAAATATATTGTTTTATTTACGTATACACGAGTAAGTACCTACACCCGTTTTGTTGCAGAACAAATAAGCATATTTTAAGCTCGTACTTACAGTTACATATTTGAAATGGAAATCCTCCTTCGCTTGAGCGAAAGCCTCAATCAAAGCCAAATCAGCACAAAATTGTACACAATCAATATTATTCTAGATATAATTATTAATCTGTTTGAACGCACTTCGTCATTGAACTTTTTAATAGATTGTCTATAACTAACATCAAGCATTTGTCGAAGATCTGTTCGGCCTAATAAATTGAAATGCATTGCAAGCTCAACTTGAGTTTGCGAAAGTGCATGCTGTTTAACTTTTATCTTTTTCACCATCTTCACACACTTGCGATGCTTTCAAATAATGTTCTTTTTCAAATACTATTCAACTATGATTTTTTTTATAATGTCCACGTTTACTTTATTATTAAAATTTATCGTCAGGAAATTAGTAAAAAACAAAATTGTAAGTTGTTTCACGATAAATTAGAAAATAATGGAAAAAATCTTGACGTTCGATGAAAAAACAACCAGCAGCTGTTTATTTTAACGTCAACTGATGACGGAATGGAGGTCAAACAAATTCAAGTTACTGGCTTATATTATTTGTAATCAATGTCCTACAAGGATTTCATTGTTTTCGAATATCTACGAACGAATACTTATAATATTCGGCAATGCACGCAGCTGTCTTCGTCGCACGCACTAAAAAGCCTATAATTTATCCGCTCTCTCCCTCCATATCACGGTTTCTAACCGATCTCAGAAAATGTATGGGAATAATCCATTGAAATCCGTTCACTTGGACAAATGCACGAGGAGTATAACTAAACAATAATATTATGTATGTATTATGTATGGCGGCTTTGTACTTGCGTAAACCTCAGGCGCTCCATATAATTATGATTCTTAACTTCAGCGACCATTCAAAACATCTGCCACACAATATACTTTTATATTTTAAAGTTTATACAATTATTTTGTTAAAATTATTACAAAATCTAGGCAGTGCACTGTCCCGTTGAACTATATTGGCGAACCGCCTCTGGTTGCAATGCCAACAATTTTTTCGATCTGTTCTTTTATCTTCTACTACAGGTTTTTCTTTAATCAGAGCCACCAGCAGCTCCTTTTCCGCTGGAGAAAACAACATCATTTTGGCGCTAAAATCGATCAAAACACTTTACATTGGATATTACATTTAAATGTATTTTAAAAAACTAATATAAATTGTAAACAAACAAATTTTTACTTACGGTTTACTTAAATTAGTAAGTGCGTTATACGTACTTACTTGTTGTCAAGTTTTATGCACAGCTCATATGACATTGAAATTTGAAAGAAGCGGCAGTGATAAGAATGAAGTACGCCGAATATTGGTCGGAAGTTACTGACCAATTACAGAGCTGGGTTTTTTCGAGAGTCAATGACTGAGCCATACATCTCCACTAAGTTGGGCACTAGACCAAGTACTACTTTATTGTTATTTGTGAAACAAACCGCTCCAGAATGTCGACCCTTGAGTAAGTGTAGCGCTTGAGTTAGGCACTTAAGTCAGTTTTGATCGAGAATACGGGGGTTAATCTCAGTTATTACATCGAAGTTCCTTGGTATATAGTTTGATACGAGGCTGACCACCCATACTGTAAGAATTTGTAAAAAAAATCTTTCATTTTGCCAATGTCACCCCAGTTTCAAAGAAGATCGGCAAGAGTTGCACGGCTTATGTTCACTTGATTTTTGTTTTTTTTGTATGTAGGTACACAACAGCATATGAAAGCGTGAATTTACACGTGTCTGCTTGTGGGCATGCATTTAATATGAATGTTACTATATCTTAGCAACTTTAGCTTTTGATGATAGGAGAATACATCGGCGGTTGCAAATAATGTTGTTGTGAATATGATGTGCATCTGTTAAGTAGGAAGTTCTGGAGTTTTATCAGTATTAACTTTGTATAGCGAGGCTCTCCCTTTTCATATATTGTATATAGATAGATAGATGTATGGATGTCGTGGAAGAGGAAGACCGAGAAAGGTATGGATGGACCAAATTTTCGAAATAGCGAATGAATGGGATATCCAGAGTCATAATAAAAGGAGAGCTTGTATGAAAAAGGTTATGGCTCTGGATGAAATGAAAGAAGTATGCAAGGATCGAAAGAAATGGCGGTTGATCTGTAATGCTGGCGGTTAAAGCTGAGGCTTTTAAATTTAAAAAGTATGTGTTGTAGTTTTTTAATTTTTTACTGTTTAATTGCTTAGAATTTATTTGTTTTATATATTTGATTGTATTAATTGCTTGTACTCCTTGACTGATAGGTTGGTATGCGGCTGACCACCCATACTGTAAAAAATGGTTCACTTTGCCAATGTCACCCCTGCTTCAGGGAAGGTCGGCAAGAGTTGCAGGGCTTATGTTCATTTGAGATTGGGGTTTTTATATTGAAGGTCCACATGCAGCATGTGTAAGCGCGAAATTATGCATGTCTGCTTGTGGGAATGCATTTAATATGAATCTCAAATGATACATATCTTTGCAGCTTAGATTTAGATTTAGATGTACGTATATTTACGTACACCATTTATACGTAAATTTACATAAAATGGCAACAATGGTTGTTTTATTTTTATCACATCTACCTACAACATAAAATAAATACAACAAGGCATGTTTGCTATGAGAAATGTTTTTTTTCAGAAGTTAGAAAATAATGTAGAATTTGTTGTACAAATACATTGTTTGTTTTTTTTATTTTTTCTTATTCCTGTTACTATATTAGTATATTACTTACTATGTTAATTGCTATGTTAATGACTATGTTACTTGTATCCAGCCGCCATTCAGCTAGCGGTGGTCAGTACCTCCGCAGATGTGTCTATCCTGTTGTTCTCTCCTTACACACGGCTTAACTCTCCTCGACATTATTTATTTCATCATTCTCTTCATACATGATCTTCTCATTTTCTCACTCTGCAGATTACAGTCATTTGCCATCTTGCTTATTTGATCAAGCCATACTTTCCTCGGCTTACCCATAAGATATACGGTAAAATATATTTTGTATATGATCCAACGGACTTGGGAAAGGAATTTAGTGGGATCGTGTCAGATCGAACAAAATAACATTTTTAAAAGAATAAGTATTTTTCTTGAAGAGCAAACGTCACAGTTCTATGTGACTAGTGTCCTTAGCTACCGATAACAAAATATAAGTTTGCCTTTTCTCTAGCCACCCGGGCGTGTAATGTCACATGTTTTTGATGGAGTTTGTGCAGAGCCCATGTTGATGAGGTGGTACGCACATAAATTGACATGTACAATATTGAGATGTCTCCCGGCCGCGTGTTCCCATTCCCCGACCTAAAAGGAATGTTCACTCAGAAATGCACACGGAAGTATCATACCCTAAATCTGCCGTTATTGTTTCTTACACTTTATGGTATTAGCAAAAAAGTGACAGTAATGAAAAAAATCAAGCATGTTTATTAATTTTTTATCTTAATTATAAAGTTTAAACAAAATATATAACTTAAAAATTGCGACCACAAAAAAATATTTAAAAAAATACGTTTTTTTCACTTCTGTAGCTACTTTCTCGTGTGTGCTATGTTTTGGAAATATTTTTTTTCATTCTATTTATAGAACTATACATTGTCTAGTGTAGTATCGAAACCGTTTTTTTATAATGTCAATAGTTTTTGAGTAAATATGGAAAAACTGAAACTACTTGATGAATTCAATTTTTTCCGTGTGCTTGTCTGAGTAAACATTCCTTTTAGGTCGGGGAATGGGAACACGCCTCCCGGCCGGGTTACTAGGGAAAAGGCAAACGATTGTTTTGTTATTGTTTGCTAAAAACCATGTTCTCATAGAATGGTGACGTTTGCCAGCTGAGCAAAATGTTTGATATTAAAGTTGGTACTGAGTCCATTCTCCGGGAGCATCGATCAACATGATCGATCGATAAACTACGAGTATATGAAGATGGAGTATCTGAGCCGATTGAGCGATGTTCGGCAGAAAAGCGGTTAGAAATTATAAAATTTCTAACCGCTTTTTCAATTGAGGTCCGCACGTGAATTGACATAGACAAAATTGTGTCGTCACCCGGCCGGGTTGCTAAGGCTTACAAATATTTTCTTATTGGTTGTATAGTATAGTTACCAAGGACGGCAGTGCCATACAAGACTGACGTTTGCTCGCCGAGAAAAAAGTTCAAAATTAAAAAATGTTCGAACCTCATTATATGTACATATATACCTATGCGATGTGCGTTAGATATTATCTACTTTCGACTGTTTTAATCTAATACCTAATAAAACCGATTAACTGCACCGTAGATTAAATTTAATTCTATTAATTAATAAAAAAAAAAACAAATGTTTTGAAAGAGAATCAGAGCATGTCTCTGGGCGCCCATTTTGATTTTACAATTTCCTTTTTAATGATTTTCAGCTAATCTAGAGACAAAAAAACGCCAAGCGAAAATCCGCCTTTGTTGTCGGATCGGAAACAGAAAACCAACCTAATACAACGCGGTTTCGACACCGAAAACTAAAGCCGAACGCGTTTTTTATCCAACATTTTAATTTTAGTAGATGGTCAAAGAAAAATACCAAATGTAAAATTATACGAAAGAAAGGTGATTTCAAATTAAGAACACTCTAAAGCTAAACCCTGTGTTGCCTTTGCAAAAGAATAAACATTCCATTTGGATTTTATTGTAACATACCTTCTTCTTCTTCTTTATGGAAATTCCCGCGTAGAGCAGTGTCAAGTTGAAGGGATATTTTTACATAATTGATAAATATATTTTTAACAGCTTATTGAATGGACTCGGCAAAATTTCCATAGACATCAAAATTGCGACGTCGCTCGGCCGGATTGCTAGGGACAAGCCAAACTAATATTTGGTTATTGATTGCTAATACCTTAAGGTGTATTTGAGACCAAAAACAACTTTGGCTATTCAAAAAAATATTTATAGGGTTAGCTTTCTATATATTTAAAAGAATTGAAAATATTTTTTTTTATTTTTTTTTCCTTCAAATCAGCTGGTAATATGCCAAAAACCATTTAAAAAAGGCTGACTTTCCAGCGCGACTCACTTGTTATTCATAAATATTTCAATGCCAAATATTTCATTTTTCGATAAAGTATTTATTCAGTTAAATTGAGACGATTTTCGAAAATTCATTTTTTACTTATTTACTGAGTTATAAATTTTGTTTCAAAATGTGTTTACGTAATATTTTTTTGTACGCGTTTTTAGTTCCTCCTGATCATTTTCCGCAAATATCACATCGTGGTTAAGTGAAACAAATGTTTTTAATTGTTTTCGTACATATTTTATTTGTCTAACAAAAAGAGGTAACATGTAAAGGCCTCTTGTAATTTTCGATTTTTGTTAATTTTCTATTTTTTACATAGATGGCGTTGGCCTATCCAATTTGATGGTTAGGCCGACAGAGGTGAAAAAACAGTTTTCTTGAAGACCGATCGGGACACATGTATACATTATGTTCACATATTATATACGTATAAAATATGCAATAGGTATATGTGTAAATAAAATATACAGAATACGCGTAAAAATTCCGATATATGTTGACGGTACGACGGAAAAGAGACATGAACACCATGTCGAGTCGATAGAGTCGATAATAATATAATTTTGTATTCATTTTCAGGATTCCACGACATATCGATAAAAGACAATTCGTCCAACGATTACTCGGCCATAGACAAATCGGTCACACGACACTTCGTCCTCACGACTTTTCGGCAAACGAAATTTCGGTCAAAGACAAATCGGTCAACGACAACTCGTCCAACAACAACTCGGCCATAGACAAATCGGTCACACGACACTTCGTCTACACGACTTTTCGGCCAACGACATTTCGGTCAAAGACAAATCGGTCAACGACAACCCGTCCAAAGACAACTCGGCCATAGACAAATCGGTCACACGACACTTCGTCCACACGACTTTTCGACCAACGACTTTTCGGTCAACGACATTTCGGTCAAAGACAAATCGGTCAACGACAGCCCGTCCAAAGACCCGGCCATAGACAAGTCGGTCACACGACACTCCGTCCACACGACTTTTCGGCCAACAACATTTCGGTCAAAGACAAATCGGTCAACGACAACCCGTCCAAAGACAAGTCGGTCACACGACACTCCGTCCACACGACTTTTCGGCCAATGACATTTCGGTCAAAGACAAATCGGTCAACGACAACCCGTCCAAAGACAAGTCGGTCACACGACACTCCGTCCACACGACTTTTCGGCCAACGACATTTCGGTCAAAGACAAATCGGTCAACGACAACCTGTCCAAAGACAACTCGGCCATAGACAAGTCGGTCACACGACACTCCGTCCACACGACTTTTCGGCCAACAACATTTCGGTCAAAGACAAATCGGTCAACGACAACCCGTCCAAAGACAAGTCGGTCACACGACACTCCGTCCACACGACTTTTCAGCCAACGACATTTCGGTCAAAGACAAATCGGTCAACGACAACCTGTCCAAAGACAACTCGGCCATAGACAAGTCGGTCACACGACACTCCGTCCACACGACTTTTCGGCCAACAACATTTCGGTCAAAGACAAATCGGTCAACG
The DNA here is from genome assembly GCA_951799405.1 of Agapetus fuscipes. Lineage (NCBI taxonomy): Eukaryota > Metazoa > Arthropoda > Insecta > Trichoptera > Glossosomatidae > Agapetus > Agapetus fuscipes. The sequence continues at coordinate 12,939,019 of OX637333.1, read as the reverse complement.
ACAACCCGTCCAAAGACAAGTCGGTCACATGACACTCCGTCCACACGACTTTTCGGCCAATGACATTTCGGTCAAAGACAAATCGGTCAACGACAACCCGTCCAAAGACAAGTCGGTCACACGACACTCCGTCCACACGACTTTTCGGCCAATGACATTTCGGTCAAAGACAAATCGGTCAACGACAACCCGTCCAAAGACAAGTCGGTCACACGACACTCCGTCCACACGACTTTTCGGCCAACGACATTTCGGTCAAAGACAAATCGGTCAACGACAACCTGTCCAAAGACAACTCGGCCATAGACAAGTCGGTCACACGACACTCCGTCCACACGACTTTTCGGCCAACGACATTTCGGTCAAAGACAAATCGGTCAACGACAGCCCGTCCAAAGACCCGGCCATAGACAAGTCGGTCACACGACACTCCGTCCACACGACTTTTCGGCCAACGACATTTCGGTCCAAGACAAATCGGTCAACGACAACCCGTCCAAAGACCCGGCCATAGACAAGTCGGTCACACGACACTCCGTCCACACGACTTTTCGGCTAACGACATTTCGGTCAAAGACAAATCGGTCAACGACAACCCGTCCAAAGACAACTCGGCCATAGACAAATCGGTCACACGACACTTCGTCCACACGACTTTTCGGCCAACGACTTTTCGGTCAACGACATTTCGGTCAATGACATTTCGGTCACATACAATATATGGTATTCAACCGGTCCGTAGTCTTATGATTTACACTTCTGACTCGTAAATGGAAGATTGTGTTTAGAGGGCTCTTGAGGTGTGATACACAAAAAAACAGCGCTCACCAAATAAATCATCCTAATTTTATTATTATTATTGTGGGTTCGAATTCCAGCGGAGCACAAAAAAATATAAGTACCATTTATATTTTCAAATATGCCCTTTGCTTGGTGACACAAAATCATATACCTTTCCCAAAGCCCGGTCACTAAAGGTCCATCCAGCATTAGAGCAACTGGGTCTTGCTTAAGAATTGGTAATTTCTACAGCGACGACCAAGCTCGCAGAGGGCTCTTGAGGTGTGATACACACAAAAACAACGCTCACCAAATAAATCATTATTTTTTTTTAATTGTCGAAATAACGAATCGTGAAAATAAATAGTTTGTTAACGAACAGGTTTTCTAAGATATTCTGTGGAGCACATCTATATGTGACCGAAAGTCGTTTGAACGAAATTTCGTGTGAACGAAAAAACCTTTCCCAATGACCGGTCACCAAAGGTCCATCCAGCTTTACTTTATCCAGCAACTGGGTCTTGCTTGACAATTGGCGCTTTGTAGCGACGATGACCAAGCTCGTAAAAATGTCGATAGCTCAATTGGTAGAATGCTTGCATTCCATGCCGAGAGCAAGGGTTCGATCTCAAGGCTTACTCAGCCTTCACAAGAAATGAGAACCAGCCCGCTCGGGAGCTGGGAAACCCCCACTTCAAATGAAGTGGTTGGTGTAAAGCCGGCCACTTTACCTCTAAAAATAAATAGGTCCCGAATCCCGAAGTGACACTAAATACTGTAACTTCTAACTATAAAAAATAACTATGTAACTACTAACTTTATAGTGTAACTACACATAATGTGTAGCTTAGTTGCGTTCTGTGCTCCGCCGGGAATTGAACTTACAACCTTCCGATTAAGAGTTGGAAGCGTAGTCAATAGACTAAGGACCGATCTTTTTGCACGCATTTGGAAAAAAAATGTCGAATTCTAAGAAATATTATTATTTATTATACAAGAAGTAGGTAGGTACCTTTTGTTGGTATAACTTTTTCCTAGCTGACGATATTCTGCTGGCCATGTTGTGCTATTATTGTTATTTGAGATGCAGGTGTTTTCTTATGTAGGGCTGTCAAAAATATATTGTCTTCATGCGTGAAATTAATTTTAATTTTTTTTTTCATTACTTTGGTTTAGCTCAAAATCTATAATCTATAAATCGCTATTGCCATTTACGGCTCATATTTAATGCATAACCACAAGCAGGCACATTTAAGTTCGTGTTTACACATGTTGTACAATAACAGTAAAAAATATAATATCAGGATGATTTATTCGGTGAGCGCTGTTTTTGTGTGAATCACACCCTCCTCCTTCGAGCCCTCTGCGAGCTTGGTCGTCGCTGTAGAAAGCTCCAATTCTCATGCAAGACCCAGTTGGTGTAAAGCCGGATCGACCTATGGTGACCGACCTTTGACAAAGACAGATTAATTTTGCAACCCAACGAAGAGCAAATATTAAAAATGAAATCTTTTTTTTGAGCTCCGCCGGAATTCGAACCCACTTCCTTCCGATCCGGATTCAAAGTTTTAACCACTAGACTGCGGGCCGGTCTGCCTTTTTATGTGTCTTTATCTACAAAATAAACCAAATCTCACATGAACATGAACTTAGCAACTCTTATCGCCCTGTTTTGAAATCGGGGTGGCAATTGCAAAAGTGAACCAAGTTTTTTTCTGTATGGTTGTCAGCCTCATACCAAACAACTAGTTAAGGTTAATAATTATAGGCATTATTTCTTTTAAAATTACTCACCTTTGATATCTCTTTAAATATTAATTTATATTGACAGACTGCATTTGCGTCAACCCTTGTGAGTGATAAAAAATATATGCATGTGTCAGTTTGTGTAGTGGTGTGAGAAAAACTAACACACTGTTTTTTTTTTTGTACATTGATGGGATAGCTCCAAAACTTAATATATACATTTTGTATTATTTTCAAAACAATTCAAAGATTTCAATTAATGATATTTCAAAATAAAATTGACAGTTAATTGTGACCGGTTTGTAGTTCAGTAGTAACACTTCGAACTCTGAATGGAAGGTTGTGGGTACGATTCCCGGTGGAGCAAAAAAAAAAACATTTATATTTTCAAATTTTCTCGTCGCTGGGTTGAAAATTCATAAACCTTGACCAAAGACCGGTCATCAAAAGGTCTATCCAGCCTTAAAGCCACTGGGTCTTGCTTGAGAATTGGCGCTTTCTAGAGCGACGACCAAGCTCGCAGAGGGCTCTTGAGGTGTGATACACACAAAAACAACGCTCACCAAATAAATCATTATTTTTTTTTAATTGTCGAAATAACGAATCGTGAAAATAAATAGTTTGTTAACGAACAGGTTTTCTAAGATATTCTGTGGAGCACATCTATATGTGACCGAAAGTCGTTTGAACGAAATTTCGTGTGAACGAAAAAACCTTTCCCAATGACCGGTCACCAAAGGTCCATCCAGCTTTACTTTATCCAGCAACTGGGTCTTGCTTGACAATTGGCGCTTTGTAACACATAAAAACAGCGCTCACCAATTAAATCAGCCTATTTTTTATTTTTTTAAATAACCTCGATTTGGAGATCCCTACGTTTGACAGTATGCCAATGTATTATAATGACCGGATAGCAGACAAAGTGAATAATATCAATGTATTGGTAGGGTCTGGCCGTCTTAGTGTGGAATTGTAGAAAAAAATATTATTATTTTAGCTAGCACATCTGCCGGCACACAGTCAAAGTTAAACATTATAAAAAAGTGCTAACCTTATTTAGTTACGACATTTATCAACAGATTACGAATTTTACGATTTTTTACGAATTCCGTGTATCTATAACTCCCTCTTAATCACATCACCTGTGAAGTTTACCTTCTGGAAAAAAAAAATTCAAATTTAAAGTTAAATAATCAAGGTTTATTCAGTCTTTGCAAGATATGATAAGCCTCTACCTCGGAAGCTGGGAAACCCCACTTCAAAAGAAGTGGTTGACGTAAGGTATTTCCCAGTGAAAAAAATAGACACCACGCAGATGTGAAAAATAAGTTACACTATATGCGCAGCTTAGTTGCTTTAGTTTTGCATTGCATTTTTTTTTTATACTTGACGATTATTTACTTGACTAATAGTATGGTATGAGGCTGACCCTGATGCTGTAAAAACTTGGTTCACTTTTGCCAATGCCACCCCGTTTCGGATTTTGCAGTAGTTGCAAAGCTTACATAAATTCATGTGAGGTTTGATTTACATGTGTGCTTGCATTAAATGACAATATAATTGAGGGCCTTAGAATCAAAAAGTTGTTAGGTTTTGAATTAAAAGGTAACTTTTGATGTACCTACAGGATACTCACTCCGGATAGCTCTCATCACCACTCAGGGCGTGCGGTTATTTCTTTGTATGGCTTACTTTATACTTTGAGAAAGGTTGTATATTGATAACACAAGAGCTAATGTTAACAAAAGAGATGTAATCAATTAAAGTTCAAGTAAAGTCAAATAATTAAAGTTAAATCAATAAAAAGGGAAAGGGTGGAGAAGGAAATGGCCAGGCCTGTACTAACGCACTCGAAGACAAACACAGTTTTGGCGGTGCACTTTCACATACCAACGACAATCGAAGCACTGATCTGTAGGCTGGAGACCGAGGCGAGCTTACACTAAGCTCGGGGGGTGATGTTCACGGCTTGGGGCTTCGCCCCCCGAGAGATGCACTCCATGAGGCGGATGCCTCAACACGTGGAGCCCCAGGGTGGAGGCTCCTCTGCACTAGGCTCCGGTCCATAAGGCGGGTGCCTTTGATGGCGGGAAAGACCATAGTAAAGGGCGGATGCTCCATGTATATGTCCTCACGTGTAAGCCTCGCGGCTAAGTCCACGGGGGGCCCCAACTGGGAAACCCAGGCAGTAATTACTACCTCGCAGCGCTGTGTCCGACTTCCACCTTAGTGCGCGCGTAATTCCAGACTGACTCGTCGGTCGACCGCTGACGTCCGTCTGCCGCTTCGGGAGCACTCGGTCGTCCTTCGGCTACCGCCTCGCCGACGTCACTGCAGTCGTCATGCGTCATTTATTTCCAATGTTAATTAAAAAATAACATAACACCCTCATATCTTTGCAACTTAGATTCAGATTAGAGATAGAAAATAATAATAACAATACAAAAAGGGGTAGGCCCCGCAGATTCGAACTCAAGCCTTCCGGATGGAATCACGTGTCTGGCGATCCATCACAGTTTATGATTCTTGAAGCGTAGAAACTAAAAATGAAAGAAATTTAAATGGAAGATTTTCTTAGATAGTATATTATAATTAACAATTGAGAATATGTATTTGGTCATCAGCATTTCTTCAACAGGAAATCGTAAAATTGTGTTTCATTACTTGTTGGTACTATTTTTATATTATTTAAAAAACGGTTGCGAAAAAAAAATTAAATTTAATCAAAATTTAACAATTTGCATTTCATCTTATTTGATTGGTGGTCTGCTAACAGTGTTATTCCAACGTCGCCGTACATGCATACTCCATATTTACAAGTTTCTTTTGTAATTCTCTATTATCAGGTATTTCAAACACGCGGTCTGCGACAGGTAACGGATTAATACTATATTAATTAAATAAACAAAGTTTTAATTCACTTTTATAATTTTTAATTTTTGTCTAGCACTTTCGCCTACAAGGCATCATCAGGACAATGACAATTGCTTAATACTATTATCATTGTGATAATTTGGATAAAAACACACCAACTCATAATTTTTTGAGACTGAGTGCTGGAATTGAGTACGATCAAGTTTCAACCCATCCCACTCCGTCCACGATTTTAATTTGAAGAAGATTTGGCAGAATTTTCGGCCATTATTAGTTTTTTCAATCATCGTCGCACGTCGGTGATTGACAAACTTATCTATAATAATCTATAATCTAAGTTGCAAGGATATATTCATTTAAAGCTCTCAGATGTATGCCCACAAACCAACAAGTGTAGTTCGCGCTTGCAAATGCTGAATGTGTACTTACAAATAAAATCCAAACCTCAAATGAACATAAGCCCCACAACTTTTGCCGACCTTCCCTGAAACAGGGGTGACATTGGCAAAGTGAACCATTTTTTACAGTATGGGTGGTCAGCCTCATACCAACCTATAAGTCAAGGAATATGAATAATAAATTACATTTAAATATAAAAAAGAACAAAACCTTACAAAGAAATCTATACAAAAAAAGTCAAAAATTTCCTATGCAAAAAATGTAGCAAATGAATACACCAACATTAGAAATCAACATTGCAGATTAGCCGCCACTTCTTCCTGTCCTTGCATACTTCTTTCATTTCATCCAGAGTCATAACCTTTTTCATACAAGTCCTCCTTTTATTATGACTCTGGATATCCCATTCATTCGCTATTTCAGAGATTTGATCCTTCCATACTTTTCTCGGTCTTCCTCTACCACGACATCCATCTATTCTAGCAACATACACTTTCTTCGTCAATCTTTCATCACTCATTCTCTCCAAATGCCCGAACCATCCAAACTTATAACGGCCAAAAACTTAAGAATACGGCCATAAGATCAAATGTTTTAAAGTACTCTTTCAGCATTTTTCAACCACTCTTGCGACCTCTTTATACACCATTATTTTTTTCAGAAAATGCGTTACGAGGAGTCCAAGGGCAGGATGTCCTCTGGCGCCAGCAACACAGCTCCTGACCTCAGCTGTGGGGGACACTTGGCCAGAGCCGCTCTGGTCCTCTTCAACCTTATCTTCATGGTAGATGTACTCTCATTACTTTACTAAAACCATAAGAGTACAAGGAATGGGTACGAGATTATGTCGTCTGATAGCGCCTGCAGTAATTTCTGACCGTTTAAAATGGAATATTTTTAAAGCAAAGTTTGACGAACAAAGTAGGTAGGTATAGTGAATAGGAGTTTCATGAAATTACCACTCTTGATTTGGTGAACAGCTCGTTCTTGAGACTTCTCTTGATGTGATTACTGTCGGATTTTCTCGAACCACAGGTGGCAGTCAGTTCCGTTCCCTTGGAGCCGCCACTGAAAAAGCACGCTCACCCAACACTGTTGCAGACTTGCGCAAAGGCTTATTGACCAATGTTCTGGCTTCACTTTCCATAAAGTGCCAATAGTCTGCGATTCAAAACAGTTTGCTTGATGAGTTCCGCGGCCATTGAGCACAATGTGTTCACTATGCAGGGGAACGCGAAGACAACTCAGCACACGCAACGGTGGTGTTATGCGTGAGTAGGAACTTACGTTCTTTCCACTATAGATCTGGATTATTTTTTTCAAGACATAGTACTTAGGTATAACAAGGAAGCTACAACATATAAATGGTTCACTGATCACATTTACGCTAAAATTACATAAAATAATGTTCTATAATAATTGTATGGACACGTAAAATCAGAACGCAAATGCGTAACATACAATTATTCTGACGAGCAATAATAAATTGTTGATAATTTTAATAATGGTCAGTGTTTAAGTCAGTTTTTAGTTTCCTTAGACACTAGTTTTAGGTTACAAAACCACGAGATCGTTATGGTGTCTGAACGAGCTAGTATAATTATTTTATTGATGTATTACTGAAATTTTAATTTACCAGCTATCATCATATAATGTGACTGTAACTGTGTTACCATTCCGCTAAGGGGGAATAGCAACAGAGTTACAGTGCTGCTCTTCCAATTGAACCCTAGACGGGTCTTGGGATAGCGATCACAAGCAGTTGTTCCAGCCTATCCTGCAACTGAGTCTTGCTTGAGAATCGGCGCTTTCTACAGCGATGACCAATCTCGCAGAAGGCTGTTGAGGTGTGATTTACAGAAAAACAGCAAATAAAAAAATAAAAACACCAAATAAATCATCCTAATATTTCATTTACCTACTTGTCCTTTTTACCACGGGCAACGTGTCAGATGAACTGAAGAATCCGTTTTGTACCTACATACCTACACTGGCCAGAGTCAAGGCGTCCAATCGCAACTCCTGACGAATCGACTTGCTGGTACGTCTTGCTGCCCATGGGACTCGGAGCATGCGCCTCCAGCACCACATTTTGAACGCGTCAATTGTTTACCTTTCTGCTGCTTTTACGGTCCATGGTTTTTTTATGGCAGCATAAAAAAAAATAGAGTGGCCCAGACTCCTGACGAGCTTTATCTTGGTACTGTTCCTCACACTCCGATCTTTCCACTTTTTATCTAGCCTAGACATGCTTCTATCTCATCCTCATCGGAAAAACAGGAATATACCCCACACGATGGACCAATCAACTGAAGACAGCAGCAGGCACCTCAGTGATTAGAGCGCTGACAAGCAAAACTTTGATTCCACGACCGGTTCCACTTTTGTTTGCGAAGTGGAATTTCTTATTATAATTACATTTAGTCCAAGTTTCCTTTGTTTCCAGCTCTTGGGCGTCGTGGTCTGCCTGGTTGGTGTATGGTCAATGATTCATCCATCCAGCTTAAACTCAACCGTCCACCAGTTGGAGGGACTCGCCTTCAAGGTCAGCCAAACCATCGTCATTGTTCTTTGTTTTGTTTCCCGAAAATTTCGTTAAAAGCGAATATGGAACTGTAGTGATTCTGTACCTAACAGGGCTGTTAATTTTGAATTTTAGAATGCTGCTTCTTTTGTTCCCAAAAACAATAGCTTGGAAAAAACAATAAAATTTGCGTGTAAGAAAAGGGCATGCAAGAGTTTTATTTAATAACACCCAACACCCAAAGACCTTTACATTGGTGACCCCGACTTGGAAAAACAGTTAAAAAGGGTGTTATTCCAATTAAATTGTGTTCCAACCAAGTGTCAACAAGTTTTCACCAAAAATAGTGTTTGAAAACCATTTTGTCAAAAAAAAAAATGGCGACCGGCGAAAATCCGACCACACACGTGCATTGCGGTTAGCGTCAAGCTAGCTCCTTTCTGGAAGGAGAATGCCGCGTTGTGGATTCTCCGAGCGGAAACACAATTCCGCCAGGCCAATTCCGCCTGTGGACATAACAAAATTTGGCCACTTGGTAATGAGTCTGGATGATGCAACGCTCACGATTGTAGCTGATATTGTAGCAGCAACCCGCCAAACTATGGCACAGCAACTGCTGCAACAAGCAGCAACCCGCCAAACTACGGCACAGCAACTGCTGCAACAAGCAGCAACCCGCCGAACTACGGCACAGCAACTGCTGCAACAAGCAGCAACCCGCCAAACTATGGCACAGCAACTGCTGCAACAAGCAGCAACCCGCCAAACTATGGCACAGCAACTGCTGCAACAAGCAGCAACCCGCCAAACTATGGCACAGCAACTGCTGCAACAAGCAGCAACCCGCCGAACTACGGCACAGCAACTGCTGCAACAAGCAGCAACCCGCCGAACTACGGCACAACAAACACTGCTGCAACAAGCAGCAACCGCTGAACTACAGCAACTCCCGCTGCAGCCGACTCCTCAATTCCAGCCAGCGCAACGAGGCCCTGGAGGTTTGAACGTCGCCCAACATAGCTGCCCAGTACAACAAACAACAACCGCTGAACTACAGCACAACCAATCGCCGAACAACGGCACAGCAAACACTGCTGCAACAAGCAGCAACCACCGGACAACCACTACAACAAGATCGGGCCGAAAAGTGCACTTTCCAGACAGATTCTACTAAAAATCTAAGAGAAGTCAAGATTCACCGATCACCACTTTCATCGCATCTGCCCTTGGCAAATGCTGGAGGGGACCTCTGTAGTGATTCTGTACCTAACAGGGCTGTTAATTTTGAATTTTAGAATGCTGCTTCTTTTGTTCCCAAAAACAATAGCTTGGAAAAAACAATAAAATTTGCGTGTAAGAAAAGGGCATGCAAGAGTTTTATTTAATAACACCCAACACCCAAAGACCTTTACATAACCATAGGAAACCATATGGAACCACATCGAACCATAGGGAACATATTAAATACACACACATTCATAGGTGTATACATTATTTTAATATTTTTCGTATTTATCACAGCTTTTTAAGCGCATGCCTAGGAAAGTTTTATGCATTTTACACATCTTGAAATTCTCTCTTAACCAGTCGTGCGCATAGGGTATAGGCAGATCCATTTCAGAATAAATCTGTACCTTAGAGCAGGCCTGGCCAACCCAAATTGCACCCCGGGCCGCATTGATGGCCTAAAATTTCCCCAAGGGCCACACGTACAAACATTTTACAAAATTTTTTTTATAAAAAACGAAACGACAACCAGATGTGAAAAGAAAACACGCATTGAACCAACAACAATGTATTTGTAAACAACATAACATTTGTTTTAACAATAGAAAAATATTTTAACAATGAAAATGATTAATTAACCCTTAACTTGACAGAGGAAAAAATTCTTATTTTTTCATTTCAAGACAGTATTACAAATAAAACCAATTATCAGGGACTTCTCCTTTCAGTGCGAGATTTGAGATTCTTTTCGTTTAGGTACTTAATTTTAAACCTACTTAAATCTATTTCGAAAAAGTCACTGATCTCAGAAATACCCAGATAATTCTTTACATTGAAATAATTTGTTAATAAAGACACCTTTTTTATGGCAAGTTTAATGAAAAACCTTTCGCTACCCCCCTCCCCCCCCTCTACGACAATATTTTTGCGGGAAAAATTCGATATTTTTTTCAAAATTGCACCCCATATTACGCATTAACGCTTAAATGTGTTGCCGCTGCAACTCAAATCGCTGAAAAATATCTCTAGTCCAGTCAAATAGTGTTTTTACTAGGAAAGTTCTGGAGTAGTTTTGATTTCAAAATTGTACAAATTTAACGACAATAAAGTTCTTAAATAAAAATTTAAGGAAATACATAATTTAAAAAAATCATCACACATGACCGCGGGCCGCACGTAAAGGCGCCGCGGGCCGCGGGTTGGCCAGGCCTGCCTTAGAGCATAAGGCGTGTTATAAAGCTAAATCTGCCGTTTTTGTTTCTTACACTTTATGGTCTTAGCAAAATAGTTACAGTAATGAAAAAAATCCAGCATGTTTATTAATTTTTTATCTTAATTATAAAGCTTAATGCCTTAATGCGTTTTTTCTCATATATTGCCTACCTATTAGGTGCATGTGCCTGTATGGGATGCACGCCCCTGCTCGTAACCCTACAAATTGTTCCATAGTGAAGTTATACGAGTATTATAGCATTTTCTTGGCCCCATGCTATAATCAGTAGGAAGGATAGCAACCACTGTAGTATAATATAGCTGTTTGCCTCCCTAGTCCTGCTGCACGCGATCCTTTGTAAGGCGAACCCAACAGGGACGACGACCCGGAAGTCTCAGGAAATAGGGATGCCAAAAAATTTCACACAAGTTTTTCAATCTTTTAAGTCATGGCTAGGATTTTTTTATAGTTCCTACGTTTCAGTCACACTTCTCCTTTTCACACGGTCCGGTACAGTCGCGCAGTGTATGGGATCGCCGGAGAAGTAACGGAAAGCTAACGCACATTATTATTATTTTTTATTATTTTTTTATTATTACGGCACATATTTAATCTATAGTGTAAGTTGCAAGAAAATATGAATAGTTATGATGCAGTACACTGCACATATCATTAAGGCACATCTTTATGTTGTAAGAATATGCTACCAGTTGCTAAGCAATATATAAAGTGTAATTCTTGGTTGTTGCGTTTTCCCCGTAGGGGTCGCATGTGGCGAGTGTAACCTATTCATTTTTACAGGGAAAGGGACCGGCCTTACGCCAACCGCACTTCAGTTGAAGTGGGGGTTTCTCAGCTCCGAAGGTTGCTCATACTCATTTCTTGTGAAGGCTGAGTAAGCCTTGCCGGTATTTTATTTTGGTTTTGAAATAAACATCGAAACGGTAAATCATTTCTTACACCCTCGATGGGATTCGAGCCCGAGCTCTCGGCAAGGAATGCAAGCACTCTCCCAACTGAGCTATCCACCGAACTTACAGTTATAATTCATAACAAATGCATGCCCACAAGAAAAGACGGGAAAACGTCTTTAAAAAAAATTAAAGACTTTTTAAAGTTCGTAATTTTTTTTGTTAATACACGTCATGTTTCATGTGTATTAACAAAATAAATATCCAAAGCTTAAATACATAAAACTTGCAACTTTTGTCGCTCTTCCCTGAAACAGGGGTGGCATTGGCAAAGTATATTTGGTAACTTTCTCACCAACCTATAATTCAAGGAACATAATTTAAAAAATCCATTTAAGTGTCATAATAAAAGGAGAGCTTGTATGAAAAAGGTTATGACTCTGGATGAAATGAAAGAAGTGTGCAAGGATCGAAAGAAATGGCGGTTAAAGCAGAGGCTTTTAATTTTTTGTTTTTAAATATGTTTTGTAGTTTTTTAATTTTTTACTGTTTAATTGTTTAGAGTATATTTGTTTTATATATTTGAATCTATTAATTGCTTGTATTCCTTGACTGATAGGTTGGTATGCGGCTGACCACCCATACTGTAAAAAATGGTTAACTTTTCCAATGTCACCCCTGCTTCAGGGAAAGTCGGCAAGAGTTGCAGGGCTTATGTTCATTTGAGATTGGTTTTTTTTTATATTGTAATTTGTAGGTCCACATGCGGCATGTGTAAGCGCGAAATTATGCGTGTCTGCTTGTGGGAATGCATTTAATATGAATCTCAAATGATACATATCTTTGCAGCTTAGATTTAGATTTAGAAGTGTATAAAAAACAAGAGTACAGGACCTTCACTAATATATTGGTATGAGTCTGTGCGCAAAAAACGCATTTTCGACAATGGCGGTTTTTAGGCTTATTTCCAATGTCACCCCTGTTTCAGGGAATGTCGGCAAGAGTTGGAGGGCTTATGTTCATTTGAGGTTTGGATTTTATTTGTAAATACACAATCAGCATTTGTAAGCGCGAACTACACGTGTTTGTTTGTGGGCATACATCTGAGAGCTTTGAATGAATATATCCTTGCAACTTAGATTATAGATTATAGAGTCTTCTTTATTATTTGAATATTAATAATGCATTAAATAACTGAAATTAAAGTTTTTTTCAATGTTTGGTCGACCCTGTTTCTTGCCATAAAGAAAACCAACCGGGAACCCCATTCTAACAGGGTAGCCATAATGAAAAATTCAGGAATAACTACCTACCTACCGATATAATATACCTACCATAAAACGATATGAGGCTAGTTTCCTTTCACAAATAAATAATTCACAGCCAATACATTTGATTGCATGGGATAGAATTGTATGTATGTTTTACTTTATAGCATTCCATAGGAACTGCTGTAAAGTCTTGTAATCGTCGACGAAGAAAAAGGCGAGGTTGTGACAGAAATGAGTTCTGCTCTATAGAAGCGCTGGTCTTATAGAGTTATAAGGTATAGAGATGAAGTCCAGGCCAAAATAATGTCCCCTTTTTTTTGGACTGAAGCGCTGAACCTCGATCCGCGTGCAATTTGTAATGCTCGGTTTTGGTCTCATTATTTCTCCAGCGCTCGGATCGTAAACATCTCGTTAAAAGTGGTTTTCTGTGTGAAAGGGCGCAAAAATAGGTCCGAAAAAATAAAATAAATGGATGAAATCACATTTTACATGTAAATTTATGTTTTTAATACGCTAATTAACGTTTTATTTATATTTTGTACGAATTATTAACAGGCGCGTGCTAGAAGAGTGCGTCTACTTTAAAGATAGTGTTCTACCGTGTGAAAGAAAGGGACAACAGCGCCCAGGGCTGTACTCGAAATAATCGAGCCTCTTGAAAAATATTTTCCACTGACTACTAGAAAACAAAGTGGCACAAAAATGATAATTTTAGGAATTCTTCGACTAATAAATGGAATATATGTACAAAAAAAATGAGGCTTAATACGGTATACTCTTGCAAAAGTCGCTATGATATTTGACAGTTCAAATTATAACAACTCAAATTATACGTAACTTAGCGAGTTTTGAAATAGTACAATAATATACAGAATAACATTTTTTTTAAATCCAATGCAACGACAGCCATTGCAAAAAAAACTTTTTTTTAAACTAAGCGTGGTTTGCAAGTGGATTCCTCGATTATTTCATCTAAATTACTGTGATTACAATTTTAAACGAGTCGTATTATTTTTAAAATTACAATAATAAAATCTTTAATTGATGAGGCATTCACTTTGTAGCCTTTCTATATTCTACAATCTAAGTTGCAAATATATATTTACATTAAAAGCTCATATCAAATGCATACCCACAAACCAAAACGTGTAGTTCGCGCTAGGGCATGGATACCGGTATACCGACTGTTATTTTCGGTATTTTTAAACCGGTATTTGAGGATAAAATACCGGTATTTCGGTTTTTCGTAAAAAAATATCAATTATTATTGCAAAGGTGTTTAAAAACTATGCAGAACGCTCGATTTATATGGTTCACAGTGTTGTTTATACTTCAGATACCCGATGACAAACTGAAATTTTTTGGTTTATCGGGACAAAAATGTTTAATTTTTAAGATTTATATTTCTTGTAAAAATTGTTTATGAAATAAAAAAAAAAAAAAAAAAAAAAAAGATGAGTTTTCATATGAGACGAATCACGATTATTAGAAAAAATCATCACAATATCAACTACGCAAAATTCTGCATGCTTAATAGTATCTAGTTGGTATTTAATGATATCGCTTTCAGTTGTTCGTCTAATGTTTTACTTCTACAAATAAACTGCTACCGGCACTCGCGCACGCTCGGACACAACACAAGACGATACGTAAGTACGTAAGCGCTATATCATACATCTTTCTCTCTCTCTCTCATACATTGGATTAGTATTAAACCTCTCGCTCGGTTCTTTTTGGGCATCCGGGCACTATGGTCTACGCTCCACCCCTCCCTCAATCTATGACCATAAATCAAAACAGATCCCAAGTTGGCCAGATCGGAGAGGAAGAAGAAGATAATATTCAAACATTGATTCGTATTGAAATGACATTGTATGAAAATGGAGGTACTAGAGGCAGATTTTTGGACGCAGCTTACAAGTACCTCTTAAGCATTCCACCGACGAGCGTTGAGTCAGAAAGGGCATTTTCAGCTGTAAGTTACATATTATGTAACAAAATTAGATCATCTCTCAACGACGCAAGTTTGGACGCGTTATGTTTTCTTCGCACGATTTTCCAACAAACGCGATCTGACTGATAAATAAACTTAAGTTAATTGCACCTGCGCCTATATTTTGGTTTATTTAAGAAAAGAAAACAATTTGATTTTGTTTTAACTTATGTACGCTGTATAAGAAATTCTCGTTGCACGATTTCATATAATTAGAGAGTAAAACTGATTTTAATACCAATGTGATTGTGATGTTTGTGCCTTTAAAACAACATAAATAATTCTTGGATCAAATAACGTATTTTTTTTAATATTACCTTAACTATAATAACTCAATAAATGGTTTTTACTGAGTTGATCAATAGTTCGAGTGTTTTTGACAAATAGCTTAGAAAACTGCTTTAATGACTTACTTATCGTTTTTGGCGTCATTTAACCAGTAATTAGCAGTATTTAATAAAATACCGAAAAAATACCGAAATTTCGGTATACCGGTATTGGAAATTTCAATATCGGTATCAATACCGGTATGAAAATTATTCCGGTATTCCATGCCCTAGTTCGCGCTTACAAATGCTGAAGAATATTTTGAGAGGTCAGGTCATTTATTTTGCTGGTTCTTGAAGGTGGGGTGTTGAATAAAGTTTAGATGGTTACTTTTGATTGGAGATTTATTAAGATTTTAATGGTACAAATTTAGAAGACAAATTTGTGTTGTTTCACTTTGAAGCAGAAAGAGGAAGTGACAAAACAATGCATGAAACTTAATAATTAAAAAATGACAGTAATACCAACTCTTAGGAATATAAATTGTTGGTTTTTACCTACCACTTAAATGCTAACAAAAAAGGTTATCTGAAATGCATATAGATGGCAATGCATTCATTTTTTCCATGTCAAAATATTTGACAAATGCTGAATGCTTATAAATAAAATCCTAGCCTTAAATGAAACAGGGGTGACATTGGCAAAGTGAACCATTTTTTACAGTATGGATGGTCAGCCTCATACCATATAAGTCACGGAAATTTGTTTTTTTAGTATTCAAATGAAATAATGTTTTCGAAATTGGTTGTACATTAATAAATTTGACTCGTCCTGTAACTATATACAACTTATATTTTGATTTTTCATAATTAAATATTAAAATCTTTTTTGTTTTATTATGTATTCTTACCCTGAATCGGCTCTGGTAACCATTTTTTGCAAGAGCCATGTGTTACCGTTATTCTCGGAAAAGGTCTGTACATACATGTATGGTTTTTAAGTGATTTAATAATATTGTTCACACCCATAACAAGAAAAAATCATTTTATGTATGGTGCTTTACATTCTCACAAAAATAATATTTCGTAGCATCCATTGGTTTCATCGTGTGGGCAGAGCGAGACAAAAGTATATTTACCTCGCTCATAATGTTTAAAAGAGCTATTAGATGAACAATAAAGCTTTAAACACAAGAGTGCACGGCTGAAGATGCAAAAAAAAAATTTTTTGTGCACTACAAGTTTATACCTATTTGTGATAAATCTTGTACTTTCGTTAATTTACTCTCGTTGAGTTAGGTCCATATTTGAATGTTCCTTTTGTAGGAGACACGCAGTCTATTTATTAGTATGTCAATGGCTGGTCTGCAAATTTCCTTACGACCTCAAAGCGACGAGATAGCGATTCGTGTCCAAAAATAAGGTGTAGTTACTGTGATTTTTTCTTCTTCTTTCGTTCTTTCGCAAGCGCTAGCAAGCTCCAACTTGGATTGATATCCATAGTGTATCTAAGGAATTTAGCAGAATAGCGCTTCAGGACATGTAACAGAACAAAATTAAATTAGGATGATTTATTTGGTGAGCGCTGTTTTTGTGTGTATCACACCTCAAGAGCCCTCTGCGAGCTTGGTCGTCGCTGTAGAAAGCGTCAATTCTCAAGCAAGACCCAGTTGTTGTAAGGTTGGATGGACCTTTCAGTGACCGGTCTTTGGTAAAGGTTTATGAATTTTTCAACCCAGCGAAGAGCACATTTGGAAATATAAATGGTATATTTTTTGTGCTCCGCCGGGATTCGAATCTACAACCTTTCATTTACGAGTCCGAAGTGTTGCCACTGCACTACGGACCGGTCCAAGAAATGCCAACAACACGCGGTGTACTATACCTGAGCTTAAGCAACTATAATGTTGCTTAACTTCGGTGATGAGAACCGGTGCTTTCAACATGGTATCGTCGTTGACAAGTACGTCCGCCAATTCGTCCGTGCGTATGCATGTCCCAGCCGAAACTCATAATTGTAGAGACACCAATGTTTGGATTTAGGGAATTGATAACTACAGATTTTGATGAGCCGACCGGCATGGCACCAACCTGAAAATTCACTATGGCTGCCATTTTTAAGAAAATTCAGGATGGCTCGCAAACAGCTGGAATTTTTAAATAAGATTCACTCAAAAATGGATCCTACATTTTTTTAGGTAATCGTTGTTATAATAGTGCTATGTAAAAATAACAACTATGGTATATGTTCCTTGACTTATGCGGCTGACCACCCATGCTGTAGAAAATGGTTCACTTTGCCAATGTCACCCCTGTTCAAGGAAGGTCGGTAAGAGTTGCAGTTGCATTTGAGATTTGGGTTTTTATGTTGTAGGTTCACATGCAGCTTGTACAAACGTGACTTATACGTGTATCCTTGCAACTTAGATTAGATAAGATTCGATTAGCTTAATTATATTCTTTGTTTTATGGATTGCCAAATAAAAGAAAAACTTAATTTAAAAATTATTGGAAGTGAAAGGGTTATTAAAAAAATAATGTTCAACAATTTAAGAGGGTGCTAGGAAATTTCTCGAAAACACAGTTTTTGACGTGGTTTTTTTTCAATAAATATGGACAAATATAAAATTTTGATAACTTTAAGTGTTAGTTAAACATTTCATTTGCAATATGCATTAAATAATATATGTCTATAAACGCTTTTATTACTTGAAAAAATAAAAATTACCAACACCTTCTTGCGGTAAGTGGAAAACATACAATTTTTGAACCAGTTTTTCTGTAAATTGGTGGTATTTTGAAATCTAAAAAAAAAATACAAATATACTTTATATCCTGTTGTAGTTCGTGGTGTGATTTAAAATGTGATTGAGATGAAGAAAACTGAATTAAAAAAAAATCTAGAAGCAAAAACTGACAAAAAAGTGTACATTGTATCTTCGAATAAAATCTCAAAAAATGGTTATTTGTACCCAGTTATTTTCAAATATTGAACAATATAATCTTGAGCTTAGTTTTAATTTTTTTCAAATTTTTTATCTCATAAGATCTATTTTTTAATATTATTTTACAAATGGCTTTTAAATGCGAGATTCCCGGGGTAAAACCGCAGTCGGGCGCCAACGCTCACAGAGGACGGGACCTGCGTCACTTTTTTTTTTAGCTCAAACTCTCATAAAAAACTTTTGTTTCGTCGGCAAGTGATATGCAACATTTTCAAAGCGAGTACTTTTTACGATTTTCCATGTTACATTTTTACAAAAATATTATTTTTTGCAATCAACAATTTCTTAATAATACATTCCTTGACTTATAGGTTGGTATGAAGCTGACCACCCATACTGTACAAAGATGGTTCACTTTGCTAATGTCACCCCTGCTTCTGGGAAGGTCGGCAAAAGTTGCAGGGCTTATGCTCAACTTCTATGTGTGTGCTTGTGGGAATGCATTTAATATGAATCTGAAATGATATATATCTTTGCAACTTTAATTTAGATTAAGACTTTGATACTTAACTTAGAAATTTATCATTACTATTTTAGAAATAATCGGAATGGCGGATCTTACGCAAAAAATAAAATAATTCTAGTCATCAAGAAAGCGAAATTGCGAGAAAGTAAATGCAATTTTACAGTATGTGAAAAACTAAATATTTACTAAGAAATACTGCGTGTATGCACTATATTGACCACTATTTTCAGAAAATTCCTTGGAACCTTCACATATCCATAACATATTATGTAGTTACGCTTACGAGTAACTAAAAACTTGTTTTTTTTTTATTTAATGTTTTTCAAAGTTCTAATGAATTAATAAAGTGGAAATACACAAACCATTACCAAGACCCGTCACCAAAGTTCATCCAGCCCTACAGCAACTTGGTCTTGATTGAGAATCGACGCTTTCTTTAGCGACGACCAAGCTCGCTGGGGGCTCTTGGGGTGTGATTTACACAAAAACAGCGCTCGCAAAAATCATCCTGATATTATTATTACTAAAAATATAATTTGCGAAACTATTGATTTATTGTTGAACATTTTTAGTTTTGATATTGAAGGATGGAAAAGGTTAAGTCTATCTGACCGGCATAAAAAAATGGCTGCCAAAAAGTGTACTGCAAGCATAATAAGAGTAATAACATAGAGGAGCGGAAACTAACGTGCTGATTTGATACATACTGCAGTTGTCATAAGAATAAAATTCTTCACAATCTGAGCTAAGAATAAGCGTAAAATTCGTAATGTGAGAGTTGTTTTAAATATTTTTGAAATCAATTTCCTGTTTTCATAAGACACATTGGTCCAGTACACATGCAAAAATTGCTCATGTAAAATTAGCTTAATGGTCTCTACGGCAAACAAGAACAAAGGCAGCGACATGCTACCACTTGCGTTTCTCTCCTGTCACACGTTGCAGTGGTTATAATGAAATGAGTGATAAAGTTAAAATATGAAATATGAAATATTGCCACGACTTTGGCGATCACAATATTTATAACGTGTGTTATCTGTCAACTCTAGTTATTTCCGGTCTAGTCGGCAGCCGTTATTTGAAATGGCACCAACATTCAAGATTTTTTTTTCGTTGTGCCGAGTTTTTTGTACACATGGAAATGCAACTGTGAAGTTCTTTGTTATTTTTATTACTAATGAAATGCAACTGTGAAGTTCTTTGTTATTTTTATTACTAATGACCATTTTCGTAAGTAAGTTGAGACATATATATATATATGTCTTTTTTGGTTAAAATAATTTCTAGTCCACAGATATTATAAGTTAATATACGTACCTTTCAAAAACTACAAAGGAAGAGCTCCGAGCGCGCGGCTGTGGCATAGATAGGTATTAAGCGAACGCAGATTTTAAAATTAAAAATATTCGAGAGCGCTCTTAAGGGCCATTATAATATGTGGCTATATTTTTTTCGAAAAGTGAATAAGTATAGCCACCATACGCAAAAAAAAAAACACAACCAAGCTACACATGTAGTGTAACTTCTTGCCGCGTTATCCCCGAAGGGGTCGCATGTGGCGAGTTGAACCTATTCAAAATGAAAAATTTGAAAAAATGAAAAAATCCATACAAAAATTAATTGTAAGGTTTGTGGTAGTAAAAAGGTTAATATAAAATACTAGGCTACGCACGATTTTTTAAATTTAATTATTTCCCATAATAATCCTTCCTTATTTTTTCCAAAATATTGATGAGAAGTATACCCACCACACAAAGTGTTAGTTTTGATACAAAAGGGAAAAATGATCATACTGACGGCGCTATATTAAATTATTATCATCATTCATTGCATGTTCTGCTTTTTTCCCCACTCTGCAGGTTCAAGGCATTTGCTTATGCCTGAATAAAATAAATAAATATCTGGCTTTCTTGACCAATAGGTTGGTATAATGGACGACGCAACCCCATTAAGCGATTAATACTCTCATCACCACAAGGCCGAAGAAGACTAGTAAGGTCAAAAATGCGATTGATCGACGAAGTCAACGCAGATGCAGCCAAGGCAGTCATACGCAGCTGGAGAGCGAAGGTGATGCACGGGCGATAGTGGAGGAGAATCTGGATTCAGTCAAGGCCCACTCAGGGCTGTCGAGCTCATGAAAATAATGATGAAAGATTTGATCATATCACGACCGCAAAGTGCAAATTTTACTAAGTCTATGAAGAATTATGCATATTTTTTTGGTCACGGCACCAAATATAATTTGTAAAGATTTTTCATCATCAGGATCAGGAGAATATGGAAGATTCTGGGTACCGTGAATGCAGAGCATTTGCCTGCTTCATCCAGGTCTTCTATATTCTCCTGACTGAAGAGGATCTTTACAGATTACAGTACTCATGCAGCACGTGTAAGCTTGTGAGCATACATTTAATATGAATATTGAAGGTTTATGTAATCTTGCAACTTGGATTTTAGATTATAGCTTATAACATAGATTATAGATTAGATTACAGTTGTAAGATATATTTTTGAAAATAATTATGTCTGGTTGATTGCTCAGTTAAAAGAATGCTTGCACTCCATATTAAGGCTAGGGTGCGATCCCCACCAAAGCTGTCAGAAACGACTTCCTGTTTCGTCGCTTAATAAAATACCGGCAAGGCTTACTCACTCTTCACAAAAATGAGAACCAGTCCCATGGGGAGCTGGGAAACTTCCACTTCAATTGAAGAAGTTGGCGTAAGGCCTGCCTCCTTATCTGTAAAAATAAATATGTCCCACACACCACATAAGAATTTGCGCTCTATGCGCAGCTAAGTTGCATTTTGTGTATTTTGCAATGCCACAGGAGGGCCTTTTAGTAGATTTACCTGTAAGTATATTTGTTGTGTTCCAGGTGCTGAGAGGAGTCCTGGACTGGACTTCCCTCCTAGGCGTGGGCCTCCTCGTCTCCCTGCCAGCTGTGACAGGATGCTTTGGAGCTGCCTTGAAGCGTCCTAGCTTTCTTGCAACAGTACCTAAGTGTTTTTTATTTACCTTTTTCTTGTTCTTCCCACACGTTTCAAATATATGAAAGCGGTTGTGGAGCGATATTATAAAAAATCAAATGGATTGGATCCTCCTCTCCCGTGCAGTCGTCCTCCAACCTTCCAACTGTTGATATCTTTCACCGTTGGGGAAAATTTACCAATTTTTAGTCATTAAAAATGTTTGTAGGCTTTCAATGCCGGCTTCATATGCTTCATATTGCTCTTCCAGATCTTAACCGTAGTCCATTGTATTTTTCTTTTTGCTTAACTTTTATTAGGTATTATGTGTAGTATCTCAAGCATTTGAATTTCAGAGCTTGCATGTCTTTCATCAACTATCATGAGGCTGCTCTCCATCATGGAGTTGTGCCTCTAGTCTCGCGAAGAGTTTTCTTGGACATCTCTTTTCTGGAGCTCTAAATAGACGTCAATAATGCAGACTATGAAAAAATTACTGATAGTATTGTAACTGAACGTAAGCAAGAAGAAAAAGCAATGGAATCCGATCAATACCTGCGAGAGCAATATCAAACAATTTAAGTATTTCACCTGAAAATAGCCCATATGTAGAGACTTTGGTAGGAGAAGATTGTTGTTATGATTTCAGTATGGAGGAGTTCTCTCTGTGGCTCTGATCCTGCAGACGGCTGGCGGATTGGTGGTCACCATGTACAGGAACGAGGTAAATAATATTTTACTTGCACATTTATTTCATTTCATCTTGAGTCATAATCTTTTATATATACCATTCATTACCGGTCGATAGCTCAGTTGGTAGAGTGCTTGCATTCTATGCCGTGAGCTCGGGTTCGAATCCCACCGAGGGTGTCAGAAATGATTTCCCGTTTCGGTGTTTATTTCAAACCCCAAATAAAATACCGGCAAGGTTTACTCAGCCTTCACAAGAAATGAGTACCAGCCCTTTCGGGAGCTGGGAAACCCCCACTTCAACTGAAGTGGTTGGCGTAAGGCCTCTCAGGCCAGAAATAAATAGGTTCAACTCGCCACATGCGACCCCTTCGGGGATAACGTGGCAGGAAGTTACACTATATGTGTAGCTTAGTTGCGTTTAGTTGCTTTTATTCGCCATTTCAGGACTTTGGACCATCCATATCTTCGCGGTCTTCCTCTACCACAACATCCATGTATTTTTGCAACATGTGCTTTTTTGACAGCCTTTTATTATTTATTCTCTCCATATACCATCGTAATCCACTTCTTTTTATCTTCACTTTCATACTTACTCTTGTGCTACATTCTTCTCTGACAAAATCAATCCTATCAGTCCAGGAGAGAATGAATGAGGAAAGACTAACAAAGAAAGTATATGTTGCAAGAAAAGATGGATGTATTGGTAGAGGAAGACCGAGAAAGATATGAATGGACCAAATATCCGAAATTGCGAATGAATGGAATATCCAAAAGAAGAGCCTGGATGAAGAAGGTTATGACTCTGGAGGAAATGAAAGAAGTATGTAAGGATAGAAAGAAATGGCGGTTGATCTGTAATGTTGGCGGCTAGGGTTTATTAAATTGGAATTTGTTTTCTGTTTTAGTTTTGATGTCCATACATATTATTATTTAATGATTTAAAAATGTAATTTGTCGTGTATGTTCCTTGACTTATAGGTTGGTATGCGGCTGACCACCCATGCTGTACAAAATGGTTCACTTTGCCAATGTCACCCCTGTTACAGGGAAGGACGGCAAGAGTTGCAGGGTGTATGTCCATGTGAGATTTGGTTTTTATGTTGTAGGTTCACATGCGGCATGTGCAAGCGCGAACTTGTATGTGTCTGCTTGTGAAAATGCATGTAATGTGAATCTCCAATGTAACATATCTTTGCAACTTTAATTAGATTAGATTAGATCCCAGTATTACATTGTTTCCTTTTTTTTAATTAAAAAATAAATGTGAGAAGGAATTGAATTACCAACCTATTTTTGCCTGGCCAGTAACACGTATGAATTAATAAGTTTATTTTTAATGAAATATTGATTAACAATAATTACCCAATGATATGTATTGAACTAGGGTTAAAGTTATCATCCATAGGACACGACGGGACTCGAACTTGCGTTTGTTTAAAAAAAGCTGATTCCAGTCCAATGCCTTACCCTCCCCCATTCCATGTTCCAGAGTGACATGGCAGTGCGCAGCTGGCTGTCCACCACCATCAGGAGGGAGTACTCCACCCCAGGATACAACGCCAGCCGCATCAACGCCAGGACTGAGGGCGCAGCGCTGTGGGACCAGACCTTCGCCAAGCTGGAGTGCTGCGGAGTCACCAATTCAAGGTATACCTAACCATGGCACCTATCTGTGGTCTTCAGTTGTAAAATGAGAACAACAATAATTGGACAATTTAGTGGCACTAGCCACCTCAAGATGTTGATGATGATGATTTATTTTATACAGCGCCATTTAGTGGCACTAGCCACCTCAAGATGTTGACGATGATGATTTATTTTATACAGCGCCATTTAGTGGCACTAGCCACCTCAAGATGTTGATGATGATGATTTATTTTATACAGCGCCATTTAGTGGCACTAGCCACCTCAAGATGTTGATGATGATGATTTATTTTATACAGCGCCATTTAGTGGCACTAGCCACCTCAAGATGTTGATGATGATGATTTATTTTATACAGCGCCATTTAGTGGCACTAGCCACCTCAAGATGTTGACGATGATGATTTATTTTATACAGCGCCATTTAGTGGCACTAGCCACCTCAAGATGTTGATTATGATGATTTATTTTATACAGCGCCATTTAGTGGCACTAGCCACCTCAAGATGTTGACGATGATGATTTATTTTATACAGCGCCATTTAGTGGCACTAGCCACCTCAAGATGTTGATGATGATGATTTATTTTATACAGCGCCATTTAGTGGCACTAGCCACCTCAACATTTTGTAATGTCTATCACCGCAAGGCCGTTTTCAGTATTGGCATCCGCGTTTACAAATTGGAAACCCAAATCTCAAATAAACATAAATGTTGCAACTATTGTTGTACTTATCTAAAACAGGGGTGAAATCGGCAAAGTGAACCAATTTTTACAGCATGGGAATACCAACCCATTAGTCAAGGAACATCATGATTATTGACAACCAAAGGCAAGTCCCAGCCCTTGTAGATCTCTTGAAAAAATGAATCTTTAATCTAAGTTGCAAAGATATATTAGAATTTAAAATGCATTTTTAAAAGCATGCTACAAGCATGTGTAAGTTTGCGCTCACAAATGCTGCATGTGTACATTAGAGTGGAGTGAAATGTCTTTTTTCGTTTTATCGAACACAAATAGCGTAGAAAATGTGCCTTTTAAGATCAAATTTACTTATTCAAAAAGAAACTTAAGTAAAAATGAGAGGATCTTCCCGCACAACGCCATTGAATGTTATGTAAAAAAGTAATTTTAAGCTCATGTTTGACGCTGTTAAAAAATATTTTTTGCTATTTATATTTGCTTAATTCATTATTTCTGAAACGTTCAGTTCTTCAGATGATTGTACAATCGCATATAAGGAAGAAATTTCTGAAAAAAAAAGTTCACTTGTTGACCTCCCTACAGTATTGAAGAAACGTTACAGGTAAAGAATGTCAAAGAGGGCAATAACTGCAATTGCATCATATGTTTCGTTTGATATTAAGGCTAATGCCCCTATATTTAATAAGACACACAAGACAAAGGGAGAAAACTTTGTAAGGAAAGTCATACATTGATGGAAGAGGTTTTTCATAAAATATCAGCATTGTACTGGAATGTAAGAAAGAAACATTAAATATTCCTGAAGAAAAGGTAAATGCTACAAAAAATTAGATTTTAAGAGCACATTATGCTAATTAAAGAGACGGGGTCTATTTACGGGGGATACCTGGTACCTAAGATGGGCTCAGCGAAACATTTTTCAGATGAAATATTTCTCAACGTACCCTGATGGCAATCGATTGTGATGTACCAAATGTTAACACCGGAAAGAATGGTGAAATCATCAGACTGCTTAAAAAAGACTTAAAGACCACTGCAATGGATAATTTGTAAACAACAACATATGAATGAACTATCATTGAGACATTTGTTTCTTTATATGGATAGGTGTACTTCCGGACCTAAGTCTTACATTGGACCACTGAGAAAAGCTCCCGAAACTTGCGAAAAATTGCCTATAAAAATAATTCAACGAATTGAAGTACAAACGCTTACAAAAATTACCCAAAAATTGAAAACAGACCAACCGTATTTGCACGACATTATGTCAGCAGTAACAACAAACGATTTTCCTAAAGATCTGACAAATAGATCTCCAGGCCAGATTTTACACGTTCTTTGGCTTACACAAGCCAACCAAATACTACGTCTGTATGTAGCAACGGAATCACCGTCGAAAACTTTGACAACTCTAGCTGCTTTTGTGATAAAAGTGTATCCTCCATCATAGGTTCTTATAAAAATAATTGTTCATGTAAAGATGACTCATATCATATTTGTTTCATCATTTTGGCCTCGAAATATTTGCTAGATATCAAAAAAGTAAAAGATTCAGTCTTTGGAAAAAATAGCTCTTTTAGGCATTCGGAAAATATGTTATTAGCGATGATTATCGGCAAAAACAAACTCATTAAAGAAGTCACAACATGACGTAGCTTAAAGGCACGCAAAATATCAAATCTCTCGCACAATGACTTTTTAAGAGGCCTGAAATATATTTCAATGCTGCAACTTAAGTTGATCTAATAAGATATCAGGAAAATATTAATGAGCCTCTTTTAGAAAAAAAATATCCGATGAGAAAGTTCAATCTAGTGGTGACAGTGACATGCATTTTTTACAGATCCCATGTAAGGTAGTAATAAATTTACGAATAAATAGTTTCTCCCATTCCTTTAAAATAACTCATTTGCTATTGACTGAAGTGCTAACGAGGGCTCCAATCGAATTTAAATTTTATATTTTAAATCTGAATTTCAAGATTAAATGTTTTTTTTTATCATATTTCGCCCATAAGACTCATGTGCCCGTATGGGATGCACGCCCCTGCTCCCATGCTATACTTAGGCAGTTGAAAGAGCAGTGAAAATAACAAGAAAAGCTGCTTTGAGCCAATGTACCAAAAATTTAAATTTGTGGCTATAAAAGCCTAATTAGAACGAAGGAGCATAATGCCGAAAATTAAAAGAAAAGGCAATTTTCAAGCAAAATGTTTTTTTTTCTTTTTTAAAACCTGTACTTTTTTCTTCTTGTATTGTTTTGGAATGTACGAATGAATGCTTGTAGTACTTTTATTTTATTTTTTTACACCTTGACTAACTTTATTCAGCTCAATATTGAGCTGGAGCTATGTTACAAATTTTCAACAAAAACATAAACTTTGAAGTCAGTGTGCGGGAAGAAGGAATTTTTTGAAAAATCTGAATTTTTTTTCTAAATTTTTTATTTCATGAATGGCACAAAAAAAATGGTAGGTATATGGTTTTGAAAAAAAAAAAAAAAAAATCTCTCACAAGATCACTCCACTCTAGTGTACATACTGTTAGTTGGAACAAAATATTTTGTTGGTCACAGCACTACCAGGAACTTCCATTGTCTATATATACCTAACTTCCTGTCTGTCACAATTAATCTCAAGAGTGGCATTGTCATGCCATGTGTGGACTAAGTAATAAAGAAAGTAATCTACAAACATCTGGATCTTATTCACCAAAGTCTGCAATATTCTGCAAAACATACAAATTTATATCCAAACCAATCTAATCTAATCTAAGCTGCAAAGACATATATCATTTAAGATTTATATTAAATGCATTCCCACAAGCAGACATGTATAATTTCGCGCTAACACATGCCGCATGTGGACCTACAATATAAAAACCCAATCTCAAATGAACATAAGCCTTGCAACTCTTGCCGTCCTTCCCTGAAACAGGGTGACATTGACAAAGTGAACCAATTTTTTACAGCATGGGTGGTCAGCCACATAACAACCTATAACTCCTATAAGTCAAGGAACTATGTAAAAGTAACTAATGAAAAAAACTAATGAAAAAGAAAAAATAGGAAAAACACTAACGGGGCTATTCTTAGACATTTTAGTCGTCGGTTGAGCCCACACTTTGACAAACTAATGATACATTTGTATGAAGACCTGTAAATTCAAGATGGCCGCAAGTGAACAGCTGATTTGTTTTCATACAAATATTACAAAATTCGGTAGGTAAGAATGATTTTAATGTACTGTAAAAATTGATTCACTTTTGTCTATGTCATCCCAGTTTCAGGAAAAGGCAGCAGGAGTTGCAAAGCTTATGCTCATGTTTGGGGGGGGGGGGGTTTACTTTGAATGTACACATGCAGCATGTGTAAGCATGAATTTACAAGTGTTTGCTTGTGGCTGTGCAATGTGTATTTACATATTATCTTTGTAACTTAGATGATATTATGTAGATTGTGGTGTAATGAAAAACTACACAATTTTATGGCAAATTTATTTATAGAAAGAAATAAATAATAAATTGATTCTGTGAACTTGAAGAATTCAGAGTTACAAAACAGTTCCCGAAGTAAACAACATTTCATAAATCCCACCTCCATTGTGTAAATCAAAAATATGTGGAATATACAACTGCACTCGAGAATGTGGAATATACAACTGCACTCGAGAATGTGGAATATACAACTGCACTCGAGAATGATTTACTTTTAATTTGTTTTTTCAATTTACGTTACCGAGGTGAGTTTACACAATGTCTATATATTCGGATTACCATTTTAAAGATACAAATAAATTTCATTCCAGATACAACCAAGCATATGATTTACATCAGAGGTGCCCAAATGGTTGATCGCCGAGGATAGCTAAAATTTTCAGTGATAGAAAGCGACATACAGAAATATGAAAAAGTTGATTATTTTTTAATTAAAAAAAAAAAAAATTGAAAGTTGCTTTTGTTCCACTTTTATTGATTTTTTGAGTAAGTTACAAATATTTTCGGGATCATTTCCATCTTCGGGTAACTAACATTTACAAGTAATTGTTAGTTTGCATTTTCTCATATGAAAAAAAAAGTAATAAAATCAAAATATCGTACTCGAGAAATGTTGCTCGGAAGCGATAATTTGAATCAACATCTTATTGATTTGCCAGCAGTGCGCCTCCCCCCCCGTCCCAACAACTGATATGTTTTGTTGCCCATTACATTTGACCACACAAAAAATGTACCCCCCCCCCCGTCGACGCTATTTATGGCCTATGTTGGACACCCCTGGGCCAAAGATGTAAAATGTCGATCTCCTATTCATTAATTTTTGCTAGGTCGACCTCCTCAAGAAAAAGTATGAGCACCCCTGATTTACATAGCAGGAATGACTGGGAAGGCCCTGAATGATAGGGTCCAAAATGACTGGGCTATGAATGAGTGCGGTATAAACAAAAATATGAAAGTGAAAGACCTATTATGTTTGCCAGTTACGAAAATTTAAATGTAGAACTGCTGTGCAAAATCAATTTTACCACTTAAGGTGAAACATTTGCAAATGTGAAATGACTATCATTTTTAGAGTTTTAATCGTCATTCTCGAAACCAATATCATAGTGTTCATTTTTATTCATTTTACAGTGACTTGAATCCTTCATTTTTTGCCGTCAACAAGACATCAACGGCAAAGTTCACAATTCCCATTGCGTGCTGCAAGCTAAACGACACCTTGCTGATTCTGCCCACTGATCCAGACTGCCCTGATGGCAGCTCTAAGAGCTCCAATGCTGATAAGGTTTGTGTTTCCTCAAAATAATAGTTGATTGCAAAATAAGTATACTGACTGGGCAAATCAATCAATATAACAGACATAGATGATGTACATCTGTTTTTTCCCATAATAAAAAAGTGTCATGAACCCACAATAGTAGGTACCCAAAAAAATTTAACATAAGAAATTGACATCATACGTCGAAAAGAGACTTAAATATAATGGTTGCCTGAAAACTGATTATAACAATACATTCCTTGACTGATAGGTTGGTAAAGCGGCTGACCACCCATACTGTAAAAAATGGTTCACTTTGCCAATGTCACCCCTGCTTCAGGGAAGGTCGGCAAGAGTTGCAGAGCTTAGGTATGTTCATTTGAGATTGGGTTTTTTATATTGTAGGTCCACATGCAGCATGTGTAAGGGCGAAATTATGCGTGTCTGCTTGTGGGAATGCATTTAATATGAATCTCAAATGATACATATCTTTGCAGCTTAGATTTAGATTTAGATTGTTTGTATGACGACGACGCTCTAAGGCGCGCAATATTTTTTAGCACACAAAATGGCTCAGATGCTCAATCTATATGTTTTTTGTTACTCGATGAACAACAATTAGATTAAATTTTAATTTTAAATTTTGAAATGAAAATGAAACAGTTCATCAACATCATCTTCATCACTTCACCTTCATCTTATGAAGCCTGATGATCATACACATGGGTGCCACGTTCACAGACCACTGCAACAGTCCAACAGATTCCGGAAAGCAAATCCCCAGCAAATATTTTGTTATTGGTCGTTAAGGAATAGTTAAGCATACGAGGCTGATGTTGGCTCGCAAAAAAAAAGTTGCAAATTCAACAATGTTCTTAGTCCGTTAGTTTAGCATTTTTAAGAAAAATCATCAAATTAACAAGACATCTTTTTATTATCTTGCAGGGTTGTTACGAAGTCATCGCAAATCAGCTAATACTCCATCGTGACATCATAAGCATCATTATACTATCTCTGCTCTCCTATGAGATACTGGCTCTGATGATGACAGTGTACCTTGCTAGGGCCTGCTACATAACGAGCCAAAAGAAACCCTAACGGTTCATCTACACATCCAGGGGAAGAGTCAAGCCCTTGGAAACATCGTCGAGACACAGAACTTCTACAGAAATTGTCCCGTACGTTCAAAACAGGGATTTCTTGAGAGATCGAAGTGAAGTTGATGACCATAGATCGGAGAATGTTGTTAACGAACGTCAGAGAAATCCCAGTGGTGTTTTTACTATTATAGTTGGAAGTGGAAGGGTGAATTGGGTTGGGGGAGTGAAACCAGACTGAAACCCCGCTATTCATAAAAAAAAGATTAAATAAATATAAACATGTATTAGGATGAGTTACTAGGTAAATACTGATTTTGTTTGAATCACACCTAAACAGCCCTCTCCAAGCTTAGCTGTCACTTTAGAAACCGTCAATTACTCAAACAAGACCCAAGTATTGTAAGACTGGATGGACTTTTGGTAAATGCTTATGAATTTTTAATCCCAGCAAAGAGAAGTTTTGAAAATAATATGATATTTTTTTGTTCCGGGAATCAAACCCATCACGTTCCGAGTAGTTAGAGTCCTTAGTGTTAACCACTGGACTATATGGTTCGGTGAAATTACTGTAAAAATATCAAATTTGATTCTGACATTTATGTTAACTACCTATTTCATTTTCATGAAATTTCAAAATGTGCAAATAATAAGTGACAATATTTTACAGTAAAATTTAGTAGTAAAGAGATTACCTATATAAAGGAAATATGCTAAAGCTCGTGTTCACAAATAGTCTAAGTACAGGGAAAATAACAGTTTTTTTGTTTTAAGTTTTTTTGGTTTTAAATTCTACAGATATTATGTCAAGCAGTCAAATGAGACTTTACATGCCTCTTTGTCCTTTTAATTCTATTTATATTAAGAATACTGAAAGAGAAGCATTGAAGACTTAACAAATCACTGCCAAATAAGTGATACACATATTATCTTAATGTTATAAGTATCAAATCAAGCTGAGAAAATGTTGTTTTGTATATAGAATCAAAGGTGGCAATCTGGGATTTTTTTTTAATTAGGGAAGCACATAAATATAATTAGGTATCTGTGCTTTCATAATTATTTAATTTCCAAAAAAATACACACTGAAAATATGCCTGAAAAAACTGAAGGTGCTGCTGTACATTTTTTATAAAGTAAGTAAGTACGTATAATTAGAAATACCTTATTTGTTCATCAAAATACTTTATAAATGTTTGTTGATGTTTGATTCTAGTTGATTCTATTACAATGCCATCTATTGGTCAATAACAGAGGTTTTATTTTCATACAAATTTGCTATGTTTCTATCCAAATGAGTTAAATAGAATACAAAACGGTAATCTAGCGTTGGAATATTAGAAATTTGGTGTAAAAAATATTTGCGATGTTACCTGGCCAGGCTTAAGACAGTACAGAGTGTCATAATTTCAAAACAATATTTTATTAGTAGGCTGAAAAGACACTAAAGTGCATCGTACTGCATTAATTTCTGCCAAGGGTTTGGGCTCACAGTGCTGTGAAGTATAAATCCCTGATTGTCTGGAATCCATTTTTTATTTACTGTGGGTGACTTCACATACCGAGGGATATTTTGAATGTTGGAGTCCATTTTAACATGCCGTTGTCTGTGTCTCACTGGCATACTCTATGTTAACATGCCGTTGTCTGTGTCTCACTGGCATACTCTATGTTAACATGCCGTTGTCTGTGTCTCACTGGCATACTCTATGTTAACATGCCGTTGTCTGTGTCTCACTGGCATACTCTATGTTAACATGTATTCATCTTATTTTTGTAAAAGATCCTTGATCCAATCTGAATTAAAAAAAAAAAGATTAATATGTAAAAGTAATGAGAAGTAATTTTCAAATCCTTGTTAAAACACTAGATTGCGGCCTTTGATTCTGGTTGTCTTATTTACATAGAGAGATGTTTAGAGGTTTATAAAAGATTAAAGGATATTGCAATATTGTAAGCTATCAGCAAGTGTTCAAAACCTTCTAAATGTGATAGTGAATAGTTAACTTTCAATTATTTTCTAAATAAGTAGATATCTATAGTGATCTATAGTCTCAGTTGCAATGTATATTGACATCTAAGGCTTATTTATGCACACCCACTGGCAAACCAATGTAATTTTGCCCTTACAGATGCTGTGTATGTACTTACATGAACATAAACCGTGCAACTCCTGCCGCCTCTCCCTGAAACGGAGTGGCATTAGTAAAAGTGGACCAAGTACAGTATTGTTCGAATTAATTGTCCAAGATCATGATGAAATATTTCAAGGACAAAAATATATCATGCCTTGAATGGCCAGGAAACTCACCGGACCTTAATCCCATTGAAAATCTGTGGGCTATTGTAAAAGCTAGACTAGTAAAACAGATTGCACAACAAAAACAAAACTGATTGAGGCTGTAATCCATACCCCAGATAGCATTTTAAACTTGAATCTGACTTGCAACAAGTTTGATGTGTCAAAAGTGAAGGCTTGCTGCAAGTTCACCATGGCAAGTATATACACTTGAGGCAAGTTTGAATCAAACTTTCTAGTTTCCCAGCAACAAGCTTGCAGGAACTTTGTCATAACAAAGTTCCCGCAAGCTTGTTATGACAAACTTGCAAAATGTTTGCTTCCGCAAATTATATACATTTTTTTATATTATTATGATATTTAAAAAAAACAAAATTAGAATAAAAAGGGGAAATATTTTTATTTTATTTTATTTACAGTTTGCTTATAGTAGTAACAAAGTTTATGATAGTCACATCATCATCATCATCATCATCATCATTGGCACGACCTCCCTCAGCAACCGCTGCCAGCGCTGTCTATCCAACGTCTTCCTCCTCAAATCCCACATTCCCACTGCACGACAATCCACCACCACTCCATCCAGCTATCTTGAACGTGGTCTTCTCACTGTCCGCCGTCCCTCAAGTTCGTCATCACAATCGTCTTCTCCAGGCTATGATGGTCCATTTGCTGAATGTGCCCCAGCCAAAACAGTCTGTTGACGCCATCTGATTGACTCCTATTGAGCGGACCACATCAGCGTCCTGGTACAGCTTATACAATTCGGAGTTATGGGTAACGCCGTTTAAATTTGTACCATAACTGTCGACCGGCAAGATTCAAGAAAACGAAAACATCGTGAGTTAAATTAAGGTCTATTCAAAATGACGGACAGGTTCGAAAAATTAGTTTTTTTACATTTCGATATCTCATTTCTTTTTTCGACGACGAATACATTATTTTATAGCAGTTCGTAAACACTGTTCAGTAAAAATATAAGAGCACCATTTTGAATGTCTATAAATATGAATGTTGTTTGTCTATGAATGTTAAATAAAAATATGAATACGCACATTTAATAACTACCTAAAATCGTTCGTTTATTGTATTTCAATAAGTTTCCTTGACTTATAGGTTAGTATGAAGCTGACCACTCATACTGTAAAAAATGGTTCACTTTACCAATGTTACCATTGTGTCAGGTAAGGTCGGCAAGAGTTGCAGGGTTTATGTTCATTTGAGTTTGGGTTTTATATTGTAGGTTCACATGCAGTATGTTTAAGTACGAACTTAAAGTCTTAAATGCAATATATTTTTGTAACTTAGATTATAGATTATCATAGATTTAGATAGATAGGCAATGTTTTTTTTGCGTACATTTTTCACAGTATCCAGCACCGATATAAAAATTAGGTACCTCTGTGGTCCAAATTTCATTTAATCGTTTAGCCCACAGATCATGGAATAAACCTTTTTGCTATTTTGAATAACAAACATCAAACGGTGCATTTAAAATATTAATAGCATGTAGTAAGATTGATTAGATAGTTTTATGTTTCAATTAGGTACGTAAATGTTATTTGTTAGTCAACCATAAATTAACGGTAAGTAGGTGTATGTTTTTAAACCTACGTGAATACACCTTAATACTGGTAACATACGGTAAAGATTGTAAATAAAAAACCGCCCGACATTACCTTAAACTTGTGCCATTTGAAAAATAATACTGTCAGCAATGAAAAAAACATACAATCATTAGAAGAATTAATGGATCTAAGTAAAAAATATACAACTGACAACATATTCGAATACATACCTTAATAATGCCAAGCTAACTTCCACTCAAAACATTCACGACAAATTCCCGAGTCTGATGTAAACGTTCTCAGAAGAAAATGAAGGTATCGAATGAGTTTTTTTGTGTTGTCCACACTGCATCAAAGAGTTACCATACGTGAACAAATACTTAAGATTGCAAGATTTTTGTCAGTTCCAATGGAATTGGTAACATACTAAAAGAAAAATTTCGGAGCCAAAAATGGAGACAACCCTTAGCAATCAATATTTCGTGTTTAAATAAGTAAATATTATTGTGGCTAGTACAGAAAATGAAAGATACGTTACCCAAGTAACCATTTAGGTTTTAAAAAGGTTACAAAATGGTCCCAGAACCTTCGTATGGAAATCGGCACGTAAGTCTTAATAGTCTCAATAACGTTATATTAACCTTATACTGGCCTCGTGAGTGCTAAAAGGGCCCCAGTTTTAGAACCTTGCAGAGAGCTACACCAAAACCTATAGCTCAAATACAAAACCGCTCGAAGAGCTACGGCAGAACTCAAATATAACCTCGACAACCTTAATTTTACCTCAATATAACCTAGCAAGACAGCTTTTACGTACTAAATTAGTCTTGGATTTAACTCTTACACAACTTGCAACTCGGGTTCTCTCGCTCTCGCTCGGGTGAGCGAGAGCGAGAGAACCCGAGAAACATCTCGCTCTAGAGCGAGATGTTTCTGTGGAAGATTTTTTACACAGCCGTGAATTGAAATACATATTATAATGGCGCGTGCGCGTCTTACCAAGTTTCAAAATGGATAGATAAGTATGAGTTGTATTCAAACAAAATAATAAATGGCTTTAAGAAATCAGGGAAATGTAAAACATACTGCGAATGGCACTTTATCGTGATACTTTAGGATAATAGTTCTGTATACGAGACGGGCCTTTCGTAACTTAAAAAAATTTAGATTTTAATATATATATTTTTTGTAAATCAGGTGTTTGGTGGTAAGTTGCATTATAAATAAAACTTATATTAATACAAAAAGGCATGTATTTTAAATCGCATAGCATACCTTATTCAAATTTTGCCTTATTGAATTAAAATATTGCTATTGATTAAGATAGTTATTTTTTTTTAACGAAAAAATATGGCTGCCGTAAGAAAATTACTAGTAAGCATTCAAATTAACCTTTTTAGAACTATAACAGCTAGAATCTCTTAAAATGTGCCTAAATAAGAGCTAAAGGTTATTGCCAAGAGCTTTTCAAGACTTATCAGACGCGAAAGTAGCCGCTAAGAAAAAAATGTTGCTTGCATGTTTTGATGGTGTTAGTGGATGGTGCTTGGATCACGTGTTTACGGAAAGTGTGCTAACAGCTACAGGCTCCTCTGAAAGTGCAAGTAAGTTTTTATTTTTCAATCCCTTTGAAAAAATACATTATTGTATTGTTTATTTTTTTTTAATTTAAATCCATAAAACTCAGGTTTAAAGATGAGCCATACTTCTTAAACGCAAAACGCAACTAAGCTACACATATAGTGTAACTTCTTGCCTGCGTTATCCCCGAAGGGGTCGCATGTGGCGCTTCGGGACCTATTTACTTTTACAGGTAAGGGGGCCGGCCTCACACCAACCACTTTCAGTTGAAGTGGGGGTTTCCCAGCTCCCGGGGGGGCTGGTTCTCATTTCTTGTGAAGGCTGAGTATGCCTTTGAGATCGAACCCTTGCTCTCGGCGTGGAATGCAAGCATTCTACCAATTGAGCTATCGACCTTTTTACGAGCTTGATCGTGAAATGAAAGAAGTATGCAAGGACAGGAAGAAGTAGCGGCTAATCTGCAATGTTGATTTCTAATGTTGGTGTATTCATTTGCTACATTTTTTGCATAGGAAATTTTTGACTTTTTTTGTATAGATTTCTTTGTAAGGTTTTGTTCTTTTTTATATTTAAATGTAATTTATTATTCATATTCCTTGACTTATAGGTTGGTATGAGGCTGACCACCCATACTGTATAAAATGGTTCACTTTGCCAATGTCACCCCTGTTTCAGGGAAGGTCCGCAAAAGTTGTGGGGCTTATGTTCATTTGAGGTTTGGATTTTATTTGTAAGTACACATTCAGCATTTGTAAGCGCGAACTACACTTGTTGGTTTGTGGGCATACATCTGAGAGCTTTAAATGAATATATCCTTGCAACTTAGATTATAGATTTATAGATCGTCGTCGCTACAAAGCGCCAATTCTCAAGCAAGACCCAGTTGCTGTAAGGCTGGATGGACCTTTGGTGACCGGTCATTGGTAAAGGTTTTATGAATTTTTCAACCCGGCGAAGAGTAAATTTGAAAATATAAATGGCATATTTTTTGTGCACCGCCGGGAATCGAACCCACAACCTTCCCATTCAGAGTCCGCAGTGTTACCACTGAGCTACGGACCGGTCATCCGGTCTTCTTCATCTTTGTATATTTGCAATACCTACTACATGTTGTATCGGGTTTGGCATATTATATTTTACAAGATGATAACATTCAGCGAATGCCAAGTTTTAAACCTTAAAATTTCTCTATTTTATTGATAACAATTTTAAAACTGGAATGTAATATTCTATGTTTTTGTAAAATGCGCTCTTCGAGAAACGTAATCAAGATATTAAGAATGTTTTTAAAAGTGGTAAATTCATTGAAAATATCTTTTTTTATCTCGTGAAACTTCAAACTCATTCGTAATATGAAAAAACTTGTTTTTCCAATTTTGTTGAAAATGTAATAATCTTTAAAAATGGGGAAATTATTTTATTCTAGAACAAAAAATTATAATAAAAAAGTAGAAATATTGAAAAAAATTCAGTTTTTCGGGGCTACAGGTAATTACAAAAATGTACGAGTTCGAAAACTTGGCATTTGATGAGTCTAATCTACATATTATACAATATATCCAAAAACCAGTGCTACATTTTATTTTTTACTTTCTTGCTATAGCTGAAGGCTATAAAGAAAGTCTTGATTTGGTGTGGAAAATTTTTTTCGAGGTTTTCACGGAAATGAGTTGTCCTGGTGTAGGACATGCCAAAAAACACTATCTTTCAAAAACGTCCATCTGTATGTGTGTGTGTGTGTGTGTGTGTGTGTATATATGTGTGTGTGTATGTGTGTCACTTTCCAAAGTATAAGACCTAGAGATACCAAACTTTGGCTACATCAATTTTTTTGGACATGTATTAAGTATTAATAGCATGACATTACACCAACTTGAAAATTCAAGATGGCTGACATACAAAAAAAACATAAAATTGCACTTTTCTCAAAAAGGGCTCCAAGAATTTTTCTCAATTTTTTAAAATTGCCACTAATTAGTTTTAACTTAATAAATAAATTATGGCAACACTCTTACTAATCTGTGTCTATGGGTTGCCATATGAAAAAAACCGAACGATTGTGAGTTTTTCGAAAGTTAAGTGGAACAAAGATATAATGTTCTACAATATTATAGACAATATAAATTTCTACAAAATTAAAAAAAATTTTTTTTGAAAAAATAAATATAAAGCACCGTTTACACGACCTGAAATTTTAAATCGAAAATATTAGAAAAACCTATTAAAATGCAAGATATTTAAATTTGTTTTAGATTTGATAGAAAGAACAAGTTTATCACTTTAATTTGCAATCAAAGATTTTTTACTTTTTTGAAAATTCAAAATGGCGTCCAAAGAGCTGAAAACTTAAAATGCGATTTTCTGATAAACGGCTCCGACGATTTGTCTTAATTTTTTTGTGAATCCATTTATAAAATAGTGCTATCTAATAATCATAATCATTTCTTTATCATAATCTCGGTTTAGGGAGTTACCATTTAAAAGAAAAAAATAAAGGAAAAATTCTCGGCACTTAGAGGGTTAATAAAAAAATAAAATAGCACAAACGTAAAACAATAATGATAACCTATATATTTTCATTATTATTTTTTCCAAAAAGTGAATAAAAAGTATAGCCACCATACAAAGTGAAAAATTTTCCATACAAAATGTTTTCGTAATTTTCTTCGTAGTCAAAGGGTTAAAATTAGAAAAAAGGCTGTGATTCTTAAAATTTTATAAATGATGATGATGATGATGGATGATTTCTTTCCTGTAGCGCCATTTAATGGTCCAGGACCATGTCAAGGGCGCCATGGCTTCTGGAGAAAAGTAGTGTCTTCAGTTCCTTTCTGAAGGTGGTGGTAGGCTGGTTCGCGCGAACACCGATGGGCAAATTGTTCCAGGCAACCGGCCCGGCCACCGCAAATACCAATAATAATCAGTCATTACTTTTTCAAAATATAACTAAAAAGTTTACCCACATTACAAAGTCCTAGTTTGCATACAGAAGGGTTCAATGACCATCTATAGTAATCTAGTATCTAAGTTGCAGTGAAATATAAACATTCAAAACTCATATCAAATGCATGCCCACAAACAAGCTTTTTTTTTTTTTAGAAAAATAGATTTGTGGAAAGGAATGCAATCCACCAACCTATTTTGCCTGGCCAGTTGTCTTTATGTGAAAGCAGAAGCTTGTGTGCATGCAACGGCATCTGTTGAACCAGGGTCGAAGTTATCATCGCGGGATTCGAACCAGCGTTATCCGGTTCCAAATAACTTGTCTTGATTCCCGCGGCCATAAGACCGACAAAGTACGTGTAAGTTCGCGCTTACGAATGCTGAATGTGTACTTACAAATTAAAACCAAATCTCAAATGAACATAAAACCAGCAACTCTTGCCGACCT
Organism: Agapetus fuscipes; assembly: GCA_951799405.1. Lineage (NCBI taxonomy): Eukaryota > Metazoa > Arthropoda > Insecta > Trichoptera > Glossosomatidae > Agapetus > Agapetus fuscipes. The sequence goes on along the minus strand of OX637333.1, from coordinate 12,899,640 downwards.
TCCTTGAAACAGAGGTGACATTGACAAAGTGAATTATTTTTTACACTTTGAGAGGACTGAGAAATGCGAGGAAATTGAGATAAGACTGAATGAAACAAGAGTGGAGGTCGTGAAAGAATTTGATTATCTGGGAAGCAAGTTTGAGTCGAATGCGAAATTAACGAAATAATTGGAAAAGCGCGCTAGTAGAGGAAGAAGTGTAATGGGAACGATTGGAAGAATTGCAAGAAATAGGAAGCTTACGAAGAATATGAGATCGGCGGTCCACAATGGCATATTGGTTGGTGGAAGTGAGGCTTAATGAATGTGAGCTGAGTAAAGTATTGTTATGTAAATATGAAATATAAATATTTAAAATAAGTAGGTATTAGTTATAGGAATTCTGTATTGTAATGTGTGGGTAGGAATCATTGAATAAAATACGTGAAGCATCGAGAAATAATAATTACTATGCCTTTCTGGAACTGTCTAGCAAATATAGGTCTAGATTGTACTGTTTTAAAGAATATAAGAAGGGTGCGAGTGGCTTGCAGGGCCAGTAGTATTCTACAAGCTTTACCACTATATACATTGAACCAAAACCAGTGAACAAAAACCAAGTGTAACGGAATAGTCGAGAATATCTTTGTGCAAATAAATTATTAAAAGTGTAAAATAAACAACTGTATAAGAAGACCAGTATTTTTAATTGAAAGACTGTTGAACCCTAATTTCGTAACAGTATGTACGGTTGAAATGGCTTACCTGAGAGCAATGACTGGAAAGACACTGAGTGATAGAGTACGTAATGATTGGGTGATGAACGAGTGTGGTATAAAAGAGAATATGAGAATGAAAGTACAAAAAAGGACGATGAGATGGTTCGGACATCTTGAAAGAATGGATGATGAACAACTTACGAAGAACGTGTACAAAAGAAATGTCAGAGGAAAGTGCGGAAGGGGAAGGCTGAGGAAAGAATGGTTAGACCAAATAGGTGAGATTGCGAAAGAATGGGTCTGCAGTGTGAGAATAAGAGAAGAGTATGTATGAAAAAGGTGATGACAGAAAAAAGTGGAGGCGCATCTGCGGAGGTACCGGCCACCCTTAGTGGAATGGCGGCAGGATACAGTACAGTACAGAGGTCAACTTCATACCAACCTATAAGTCAAGGATCTTTCTTAAAAAAAAAAAAAATAAGGCTGATTTATTTGGTAAGCGCTGTTTTTGTGTGTATCACACCTCAAGAGCCCTCTGCGAGCTTGGTCGTCGCTGTAGAAAGCGCCAATTCTCAAGCAAGACCCAGTTGTTGTAAGGCTGGATGGACCTTTTGATGATCGGTCTTTGGTCAAGGTTTATGAATTTTCAACCCAGCGAAGAGCAAATTTGAAAATATAGATGTTTTTTTTTTGCTCCACTGGGAATCGAACCCACAACCTTCCATTCAGAGTTTGAAGTGTTACTACTGAACTACAAAACGGTCACAATTAACTGTCAATTTTATTTTGAAATCTTTGAATTGTTTTGAAAATAATACAAAATATTTATATTAAGTTTTGGAGCTCACAGACAGTAGGTGTTATCATTAATAAAAAAGCGAAAGGTTGTATTACTAAGTATGAAAGAGTCTCCCGGAGAATATTGTTCGTGAGAATGAGATTTGGACGGATGAAAGTTCTACTGATTGCGTGATACACCCCAGTGGACTCGGAATGCAAAGTCGTGAAAGAAGAATTCTGGGAGAAAGTTAACATTGTTATGAGAAAGAAAGAAGAAAATGAAAGAACGATTCTACAAGGAGATTTTAATGGATGGGTAGGTATGAGACAAGATTATAGCGAAAATGTGGTAGGACCGAGTGGTAAAGGCGTAGCCAATGATAATGGTAGAGCGCTAATAAGCCTATAAATGGAACAAAGACTCTTTACGTCTAATACCAGGTTCAACCACAAAAGTATACATTTGTATACGTGGCAGAACAGAGCGGGCAACCGAACAATCATTGATTACATATGTGTGGATGAACGAATGAGAGGGGATGTAAGAGACTCTCGAGATACCGTGGAGCTGTGCTAAACACAAACCACTATTAGCTGCGCTCGAGAATAATGATAGGAGATGTAAGAAGAGGAGCACAAAAGGAATTGGTAAGTATGAAGCGAAAAAAGTGGAAAAATTAATGACGTAAGTATAAAATGACGTAAGTATAAAACATATCCAACACCGGTCAATTGGTGTAAGATATAAAAAGACTTTATCTCTAAAAACAGAAACGATCACACTGAAATTTTAAAGAAAATCGTTTGAGCCGTTTTTGAGAAAAGTGCAATTTAATGTTTTTTTTTGTATCGCAGCCATCTTGAATTTCCAGGTTGGTGCCATGCCAGTCGGCCCATCAAAATCTGTGGTTGTCAATTCTCTTAATCCAAAAATTGGTGTCTCTGCGATCAGTAGATTCGGCTGGGATTAGAGAATGCAAAATCCGGATTTTTTTGAAATCCGAATTTTCCAATTTTCCTTTGATTAAAATCCGGATAAACCGGATAATCCGGATTTTTCTAAGTTTTAAGGTGATTTGATAAATTGAAATAAAACAGAATTTAAAATCTGCATTTATTCAGACACGACAAATAAAATCAACTAAAATAATCAACAAAACTTTGGGTATCAGTCATCTTTCCCTTATATAGGTAAATTAGTTAACTAACATAGTCATAAACTGAACATAACATAAAATCAAATGCAACAAAACGTATTATTCATCCTCAAATTAAATTTGCCGTTGTCAAACAATGGTCGGTTAGAAATTTTCACACAAGATAACATTAATTTAGTGACATTAATTTATAGTTTATGACATTAATTTAGTACATATTAATCAGTCTTATTTAGAAAATGAGATCTTAAAAACATGAAAGCGTCAAGTGTCTCGGTGAGTGAGCGGGGCGCGGGGCGTCCGTCGCGCCCGCGGCACGCGCACGTCTCGCGTTGCTCGGTTTATTGCCTTATATGGGCATAAACAGAGCCAATCACGGATTTCGCGCCAAATTCGCTCAAACAAAGTACCTACAGCCTATAGCTAATCCTACCAATTCAAATATTGTTCGAATTTGCTTATTAGAGTAGGTAATCGAACTACTTAGAATGAAAATTTGTGGATAAATATAAAATATTATGCATTGAACTCAATTTTGGCTAAAATCCGAAGAAACCGGATTTGAGTTTTAAAAACCGGATTTAAAAAAACTCCCGAAAATCCGGATTTTTCAGTTATTTTCGAATTTCGAAGAATCCGGATTGCAATCTCTAGCTGGGATATACGGTCATACATACATACGGACAGGTTCGACAAATTAGGTTTTTTGCATGTTCTGGTGCAGGACAACTCATTTCCGTTGAAATCTTAATTTTTTTTTTCGGACGAATACAATACTTTATAGCTCCTTCGGACTGCTATAAAGTAACAAAATTTTAAAATTTCTCGGCAGCGGAAGGGTTAATCAAAAATTATTGCCAGCCAATTTGAAAGCCATTATATGTATTTGAGATTCATATTAAACGTATTCTCATAAGCAGACACGTATAAGTTCGCGCTTACACATGCCGCATGTGAACTTAGAATATAAGAACCCATCTCAAGTGAACATAAGCCCTGCAAATCTTGCCTATTTTCCATGAAACAGGGTTGACATTGTCAAATTGAACCATCTTTTACAGTAAGGGTGGTCAGCCTCATACCAATCTATAGGGCAAGGAAAATGATCATACCGCAAAACTAAAATTACTTAAGCAGATTGCCTTCATTAATAATACTATTAGCTGTGCTAATAATGATAGGAGATGTAAAAAGAGGAGCACAAAAGGAATTGGTAAGTATGAAGCGAAAAAAGTTGAAAAATAATACAAATACAAAATACAAATTAAACATTTTGTTGGGAAAATTAAATATCACCTCAAAACAACTTTATTTTATGCTGAAAAGTCACTGTACATTTAATTTCTGATACGCGCCATGGGGAATTCTTACGTTTCACAAGATTGCTCTCGTCGCCCATCCGTGCAAATTCTACATCGACGATAACACGCATATCCCTCGCGCTACGAAGGTACGAGTATGTATATACATACTTATTTTCAACATTCTAACTATGACAGAACAGATAATTATTATACAACATAATACAACCCTTTATTATAAGTAAGTGAGTAAAAATGAAGTTTTAAAATACTTTGTTTAATCTTTTTTACGATATATTTATTTTAATTTGTGTTAAAATAAAGTACTGAGGCGTTTAAGACAGATTTTGACCAAAAACGGGACTCGACGTAAAGTTTTTTGGACTTTAAAATTCATTTCCCGTGAAACTATAGCAGATAAAAAGAATATATACGAGACCATTATTGTTTTAAATGTAATGTTCTAATTTTTGACGTACAAAAATTTCAATTATTGTACTTTGATTTTGAGTTATAAAATATATGCAACAAATACCGTTTTACCCCCGTTTCTCCTGAACCAGAAGGGTTAGAAATACAAATTTTTGGTATGTTAATTTTCTTGTTACTAGTAATGAACGTAGCATAATTTTTTTTTCTTTATTCTCATGACTCATACAACTTATATCAAAAGATCGATTTATATATTTGTTAAAAAAAATGGCCGCATTCAAAATTCTCCAGGTTTGCAGTACTTTTTTTAATGCAAAAAGCAGGTAAATAATGTAGGTCATCATTTCTTACTAGTCTCTGCCTAGTAGTCGATGAGGTAGTTTGTACCATTTTTTGGGCTTCTTTGAAGAGGCGGCATCCAGAACGCTCCAGGGTAGGATCACCAAAATCTGCAGAAAAGGCATGTACTTGATGCCGGACACCTCCCAAACATATTTCTGCCTGGTAGTCGATGAGGTAGTTTGCACCATTTTTTGGGAAGGCGTGTTATAAAGCTAAATCTACCGTTTTTGTTTCTTACACTTTATGGTCTTAGCAAAATAGTTACAGTAATGAAAAAAATCAAGCATGTTTATTAATTTTTTATCCTAATTATAAAGCTTAAACAAAATATATAACTTAAGAATTGCCACCACAAAAAAATATTTAAAAAAATGCGTTTTTTTTTTACATTTTTACCCTTTTTTTACGTGTGTGCTGTATTTCGGAATTTTTTTTTGCTTTTTAATTACAGAACTATACATTGTTTAGGTTTGTTACTCAACATTTTATTTTATAATGTCAATAGTTTTTGAGTAAATATGGAAAAACTGAAATTACTTAATGAATTAAATTTTAATTAAATCAAAGAACAAAGTTTTTCCATATTTACTCAAAAACTATTGACATTATAAAAAAAATGTTGAGTATCAAACCTTAACAATGTATAGTTCTGTAATTAAAAAGCAAAAAAAAAATTCCAAAATACAGCACACACGAAAAAAAAGCTAAAAATGTAAAAAAAAAACGCGTTTTTTTAAATATTTCTTTTTTGTGGCAATTCTTACGTTATATATTTTGTTTAAGCTTCATAATTAAGATAAAAAATTAATAAACATGCTTGATTTTTTTCATTACTGTAACTATTTTGCTAAGATCATAAAGTGTAAGAAACAAAAATGGCATATTTGGCTTTATAACACGCCTTAAAGAGAGGCCGCTTCCAAAACGCTCCAGCATAGGAAAAGGCAGACTAGTGAAAAAATGATGTACTCGATGCAAACTACCAGCCTGACCATGTCTCTGCCTGGTAGTAAATGAGGTAAGGTTTCGTACATCTAGCTCTTAGTCCTACTTTACGCGCATACAAATTATTTGATTCACTTTGATAGATGATTTAAGCACTAAAACTTACTGATGTATCCATTATTAGTAAAAAAAAAATACGGACTGTACGTTTAAAATTTCCATTCCGTTTTTTTTGTATCACCCTGTGTCGGTTCATCTTGCAAGACAACGGATATTGCTTTGAAATTCCGTAGAAAAATAACAGCTCTTGAGAATGCCATAATAAAGCATTATAAAATACGTGTAGCTTCTAAAGATAACCTATTGGTTTGGATTCTTACCACGCAGTCCTAATTTGTTTGCCTAGACAAGTATTATGACTCCGTCCAAAAAAAAATATCCCGTTGTTTTTAAAAATATGTTTCTTATACTTTATGGCCTTAGTTAAAGAGTGACATAAATGAAAAAAATCACCCGTGTTAAATAATTATTTATCTTAATTTTAAAGTTAATTACTTTTATATAACTTAAAAAATGACGCCACAAAAAAATATTTAAAAAAACTCGTTTTTTTTACATTTTTTTGCTCGCATTTTGTTGTTTTGTATTTTGGAAATATTTTTTTTCTTTGTAATTATAGAATGATACAAATCCTAGTTTGTGGTGTAATTTTTAGTAGAATAATGTGAACAGTTTTTGCGATAATATGAAAAAACTGAAACTAATTAATTTATTTAATTCTTGAAAACAGTTTTTTCATATTATCTCAATAACCATTCACATTATTCTATTAAAAATTACACCACAAAGTAGAATTTATATAATTCTATAATTATAAAGAAAAATAATATTTCCAAAATACAAAACAACAAAATGCGAGCAAAAAATTGTACAAAAAACGAGTTTTTTTAAATATTTTTTTGTGGCGTCATTTTTTAAGTTATAATAAAAAAACTAACTTTAAAATTAAGATGCAAAATTATTTACCACGCGTGATTTTTTTCATTGATGTCAATTTTTAACTAAGGCCATAAAGTATAAGAAACATATTTTTAAAAACAACGGGAGTTTGGTTTTTGAACACAGCCTAATACAACCTAAAGCAATTTCAACATTCCGTAGCTTTATGGTTGTAATAATATTAAATAATTATTCTTTGGCTCTCCATTTAGCAAAATATGTCAACCTCTCTAGAACCTAATCAGGAGTCTAAGACAACCTTAAGATGCACGGACAATTAGCTCTTGAAACACAAGTCAAAATAACGTTAATTTAACCTCTTGTCAGCAACTTCTAGATACCAATAATGATGCAATAATAACCAGTTGGTTTTAGGACTTATAAGTTATTCTCAAGCCATTAATATGACCGAATAGCAAAGCATTAGCCTTTCTAGGAGACTTATTAGACCTAAAGGCAATTTTCACAACGTAGGACGACTAAAGTGGTTACTTGGGTACTAAGGTATATGCAAAAATACTCAACTTTAAAAACGTTTGACTATTTTGATCGTATCATGCCATCAAAAGATCAAAAACGGGTTGCGGACATGTAAAATTTGTATGGGAATGGAAAAAAGGCGTTTTTGTTTTATTTTTTAATTACATCGCCACTTAATGCTTTTTGCAGTTTTTTTTTGTATTTCGATACGCTTTTTATTTACTTTACTCTGATAATTTTAGAATTCAGTAGAGATCACCAGTTTTTATGAAAAAGCTGAAAATCATTAGGGGACACACGCACAAGACAAAAGGTACAAATTTCGACGGCGATACCCTTATATCTTCTTCGCCATATGTTTCTAGTCACACTCAGGTACATTATTCCCCTAGCCCCGTTGCTTTGTCTCTCGGCTCTGTAACAAAAAAACAAGGCTATTTTTAGTAATTATATTACAAAACATTTATAATTAAGGGTGCAATATACACTAAGTACTGATTTCATTATAAACAGTTTTAATTTTCTTTTTAGAAATTTGTTCCACGGTACTCCGTTTTCTTAAAAATTATTAAAGCAAATATTATAAAATACCATGATCGGATTGCCCTGTAAGGAGTTATGCATGGAAACACATAAAAATATAATATCCGATGAATTAATTTTAGCTGTGTACTTATTTCTATTGCAAATAGGATGATACTTCTTCATGGAGTCAGACGCTACCCTATTTTTGCCCAGTGTCGCGCAGCTTTCACCGCTCCATGTTACCCTCCATTAGGTCGGCCAGTGTGCAGCTTGTTGGGCAGAACGAACAGATCCGAAGATGATCCATGAACTGTTGGGCTCCGCATTCACAGAGCGTGGTGCCATCTTTATGTAAGATTGCCCAGGTCATCATGTTACAATGCGCTCTGCCAACACCCATTCTCAACTTGTTTAGGGCCCTCCATAGAGACTACTCACGATCCTGTCCAGGTGGGAGCTTCTCGCTCGGCTGCACAAAGTTATCAGGTCGCTCCAAATTCCACAGACGCAGTCTCTCCCACGCCGGCTCCATAGTCAATCGGTGCACAGAGATCAAGAAACTGTGACGCGACAATGTCCGAAAAGGCAGTGCTGTAGATTCATCAGAGCTTTTTGTTGTCAACCCTCGAGGCCTCAAGGGTTAGAGGAACTGAAACAAGTGTAATAAAAATCAGCATCTAAATAAATCTTGAGGTATGATTCACACTAAAACAGCGCTCACCAAATAAATTATCCCCATATTATTATTGTTATCCGGGGCTTAGTTTCCCTAACCCCGGATATCATATTATATTATAAGCACTGCCAGTTTTATCAACATACATCAAATGGCTTCATCGAACTAATTTTGCAACTTATTTTCACAGAATATGTCACATTTAGGTTACAAACAATTTTGCTGAAATTTACTTTCAAATTTTTACGTAAAAATATTTGAAATAAATAAAAACGTAAGTTCAAAAAGTTAGTGCCAAAATCTAGATAATACACATTTCTTATTTCTACAAAAAGGACATCAAACACGTCCTATAGAAATAGTTTTACATACGGGTAACGCCGTTTAAATTTGTACCATAACTGTCGACCGGCAAGATTCAAGAAAACGAAAACATCGTGAGTTAAATTAAGGTCTATTCAAAATGACGGACAGGTTCGAAAAATTAGGTTTTTTTACATTTCGATATCTCATTTCTTTTTTCGACGACGAATACAAGATTTTATAGCAGTTCGTAAACACTGTTCAGTAAAAATATAAGAGCACCATTTTGAATGTCTATAAATATGAATGTTGTTTGTTTATGAATGTTTAATAAAAATATGAATACGCACATTTAATAACTGCCTAAAATCGTTCGTTTATTGTATTTCAATAAGTTTCCTTGACTTATAGGTTAGTATGAAGCTGACCACTCATACTGTAAAAAATGGTTCACTTTACCAATGTTACCATTGTGTCAGGTAAGGTCGGCAAGAGTTGCAGGGTTTATGTTCATTTGAGTTTGGGTTTTATATTGTAGGTTCACATGCAGCATGTTTAAGTACGAACTTAAAGTCTTAAATGCAATATATTTTTGTAACTTAGATTATAGATTATCATAGATTTAGATAGATAGGCAATATTTTTTTTGCGTACATTTTTCACAGTATCCAGCACCGATATAAAAATTAGGTACCTCTGTGGTCCAAATTTCATTTAATCGTTTAGCCCACAGATCACGGAATAAACTTTTTTGCTATTTTGAATAACAAACATCAAACGGTGCATTTAAAATATTAATAGCATGTAGTAAGGTTGATTAGATAGTTTTATGTTTCAATTAGGTACGTAAATGTTATTTGTTAGTCAACCATAAATTAACGGTAAGTAGGTGTATGTTTTTAAACCTACGTGAATACACCTTAATACTGGTAACATACGGTAAAGATTGTAAATAAAAAACCGCCCGACATTACCTTAAACTTGTGCCATTTAAAAAATAATACTGTCAGCAATGATAAAAACATACAATCATTAGAAGAATTAATGGATCTAAGTAAAAAATATACAACTGACAACATATTCGAATACATACCTTAATAATGCCAAGCTAACTTCCACTCAAAACATTCACGACAAATTCCCGAGTCTGATGTAAACGTTCTCAGAAGAAAATGAAGGTATCGAATGAGTTTTTTTGTGTTGTCCACACTGCATCAAAGAGTTACCATACGTGAAGAAATACTTAAGATTGCAAGATTTTTGTCAGTTCCAATGGAATTGGTAACATACTAAAAGAAAAATTTCGGAGCCAAAAATGGAGACAACCCTTAGCAATCAATATTTCGTGTTTAAATAAGTAAATATTATTGTGGCTAGTACAGAAAATGAAAGATACGTTACTAAGGTATATGCAAAAATACTCAACTTTAAAAACGTTTGACTATTTTGATCGTATCATGCCATCAAAGGGTCAAAAATGGGTTGCGGACATGTAAAATTTGTATGGGAATGGAAAAAAGGCGTTTTTGTTTTATTTTTTAATTACATTGCCACTTTATGCTTTTTGCAGTTTTTTTTTGTATTTCGATACGCTTTTTATTTACTTTACTCTGATAATTTTAGAATTCAGTAGAGATCACCAGTTTTTATGAAAAACCTGAAAATCATTAGGGGACACACGCACAAGACAAAAGGTACAAATTTCGACGGCGATACCCATACCTGGTAAAAATAATGTAGGAACAGCATGCCGAAACATTTTAAAAGACGGCTTTCTTCGAACTTCCAATGGCTTGAAACCATTTATTAAAGCTTTTGCGATCTTATATAGGAAACTTTTCTAAAACAAGCACACATTCCCAGTTCATCCAAACTTTTCTCTTTCTCCAGTAAGTACATTACTAATCGTCAAATAAACACGTATCTGATTCCTTTAACTTCCGTATTGAAACAATGAGGTACATAACAAAGGCGACTGGACATTATAAAACGCAAAATAACAAAAATTTAAGAAATTGACAAAGCGAGCGTCGTGCCAATGTGAATACAAATGGCGGCCGGCCACCCGCCACACGCGGTCACGTGGGTCGTCTCTCGTGACGTCATTTCAAAGTTGTTTGAGAAACAGCCACAGAGAGAGTAACATTCATAAATAATGTTGCCAGAACCAAAATATGCCCGAAGATTCCTAGGCATGCGCGTCACCATCTGTCAACTCGTGTCTGATCAGTGCTACCGCTGGGAAAAACCAAAAGTCGCGAGATTAAAAAAAAAAAAAGAGCTCGAAACCTCTAGCAAAATCGATAAAACGGCAACACTGCTAATCGTTTTTTTTGACAGCCCGTCACGCAAGTTTGTATCAAACAAAAAGCAAACTTGTTTATTCATCTTTGAAACATGATGCAAAATGCAAGCTTGCAGCAATATTGCAATAAACTTATTTTGTCAAATTTGACATGACAATATAAATTCAAGTACAAATCAAACTTGCAGCAAACTGACCTGCTATCTGGGACATGGTTTCGAGACCAGCAAATATCAGAAAATTGTAAAAAACTTGTCGATTCTATGCCGAAACGTGTTAAAGAAGTTATAAAAGTCAAGGGAGGACACATTTTCTATTAAAACAATTTAAATTGTATTCATGCATCTGTTTTTTTGTTCCATAACTAATAAATGTTGCTTTTTTCAATTTTTCACTTGTGTTCACATTAATTCGAACAATACTGTATGTACATTATAGGTGATCAGCCACAGACCAACGTATATATAATAATAATAATAATTTGTGTTTATTCCAGCTAACAGAATAACTTTAAGAATACAAATTCTACTTCTTAATATTTTTTCTACTCCCATTTGGTAATTTACTAATTACAAAACGGCTAACGCAATCACAATGACATACATTTCTACACCCGTTGCGTAATGTTACATTACGCAACTGATAACCGTGTTGAAATGAAAATGTGCAGTCAGAAATGGAACTTTTTTTTTTTTTTTTTTTTATTTTTTTTTTATTTCATAAACAATTTTTACAAGAAATATAAATCTTAAAAATTAAACATTTTTGTCCCGATAAACCAAAAAATTTCAGTTTGTCATCGGGTGCAACAATCAAATTAAAAAATATAAGTCTTAGTATTTAGTGCTAGTATGAAATAAAAAGTAAATTAAAGTTAAAATTAGGAGACAAGAGTAGAGTAAAAACACAAATATAGTTAAGGTAATTAATATAAAAAAGTTCTTTCTCCCAGCCAAATCTTCAAAGATATTATAATTTTATTAATGTTTGTAGATTCCTTTTTAAAGTCCTTTGGCAACAAATTAAATATTTTTGGCACAAGGTAATCCAACGTTCTTTGTCCATATTTGTTATTAATTCTTGGCACAACTAGTCCTTCATTAGATGTAAATCTTGTTTGGTACACATGCTCTAGTTTATTTTTATATTTATCATTAAACAATTGTTGACATATAATTATGTTCCATAGTATACCCTTAATAGGCAAGACATTTAATGATTGGAATAAAAATGGTATATTCTGCCTTTGGTTATACACATTTATGGGAGCAATTAATTTTAAGAGAGCATTTTGAACATTTTGTACATTTTTAATATTGGTGGCGCAAGAATGTCCCCATGCAGTGAGGCCGTATCTTATAATGGACTCGGCAAGCGATAAATATACCAATCTTAATGTAGGGAGCGGCAATATAAACTTTAACTTATATAATTGTCCAACAACAGATCTCTATTTTTGAATTTCGAATATCAACTTTGTATTGGGCTATCCTTCTAAGCAACTGGTAACAAACTATTATTTGCCGTTTCCATAGCAACCACGTTCAAACGTCAGCCATAGTACATGAATACTTTCATCTTATTGATAGTTTCTCCCCACTACGTTCAATCCTTTTTCAAATGAAAATAAATATAAATCACAATAGTGTAAAAAATCATCAAATTTATTTATCAAAATACTTCAAATTGTAGCCTTCCCTTTTTCAAAGGAAAGCAGAAGGCTTGAAAGGAAAATAATGCAAAATGTTTTCAACTCAAAAAATAAACAAACTTGAAAAGTTACTTAGCTATAAGGTATGAGGTTGACCACCTATGCTGTAAAAACTTGGCTCACTTTGCCAATGACACCCCTGCTTCAGGAGTTGCAGGGCTTATGTTTACTTGAGTTTTGGGTTTGACTCTTTAACCTTATATGCGGCATGTATAAGCGCGACCTTATATGTGTCTGCTTGTGGGCATAAATTTAAAATGAATCCTAAATGTAAAATATCTTTGCAACTTAGATTAGATTAGATAATCGCAGGGAATGATAAATTACACGGTTTGACAAAGATAAGGTTTTAATTACTTCAAATGGACGAGTACATTATAATGACTATTACTTACTATTTTGTTATTTATTTAATGGTCATAGAAAAAGTATTGTATGTCACTGCACGTAATTAGTCTTTGTAACACGAGTGCTAGTTTGTGCCATGAGGCGCAGCCGAATGGCACAATAGACAGCAAGAGTAACTATCATTACTTGGCAGTGGCATAAATAACTATTGTATGATTTTTGTATTAACATTGAAAGTTCATCATATTTGATCCTTAGTAAATTTTATAGAAATAAAGCATAGATGAATCTTTATTAAATTAGAAAAGTGTTTATAATAAAGATTCATTTGTGCTTTATTTCTATAAAATTTACTAAGGATCGAACACAAATTCATTAATTCTTTCTTAAATCCATTCAGAACTTTATAAAGTTGAATTGTCAAGTATAACCCTTAGCTAAAATACTTAGCTAAAAAAATGTTATTTGAATTTAAGTCCTTTCGTGAAAGTTAACAAAATAATTATTACCTTGAAATGTCCATAGATTTAATCAATTAAAAATAAAATAAATATATTTTTTACAAAAAAAAATTTAAGTAGGTACACATTTTTTTTCCAATTTGAAAACTTAATTGTATGTTTTTAATATCATCAGAAAGTCCAGTGAGTGAAAACTGGTATATAGGGAGCCTGCAGCAGTAGGTGAGCCCAACCAGGTATATAGGGAGCCTGCAGCAGTAGGTGAGCCCAACCAGGTATATAGGGAGCCTGCAGCAGTAGGTGAGCCCAACCAGGTATATAGGGAGCCTGCAGCAGTAGGTGAGTCCAACCAGGTATATAGGGAGCCTGCAGCAGTAGGTGAGCCCAACCAGGAATATAGGGAGCCTGCAGCAGTAGGTGAGTCCAACCAGGTATATAGGGAGCCTGCAGCAGTAGGTGAGCCCAACCAGGTATATAGGGAGCCTGCAGCAGTAGGTGAGTCCAACCAGGTATATAGGGAGCCTGCAGCAGTAGGTGAGCCCAACCAGGTTTATAGGGAGCCTGCAGCAGTAGGTGAGCCCAACCAGGTATATAGGGAGCCTGCAGCAGTAGGTGAGCCCAACCAGGTATATAGGGAGCCTGCAGCAGTAGGTGAGCCCAACCAGGTATATAGGGAGCCTGCAGCAGTAGGTGAGCCCAACCAGGTATATAGGGAGCCTGCAGCAGTAGGTGAGTCCAACCAGGTATATAGGGAGCCTGCAGCAGTAGGTGAGCCCAACCAGGTATATAGGGAGCCTGCAGCAGTAGGTGAGCCCAACCAGGTATATAGGGAGCCTGCAGCAGTTGGTGAGCCCAACCAGGTATATAGGAAGCCTGCAGCAGTTGGTGAGCCCAACCAGGTATATAGGGAGCCTGCAGCAGTAGGTGAGTCCAACCAGGAATAAAGGGAGCCTGCAGCAGTAGGTGAGTCGAACCAGGGAGATTATGGATATGAATACGGATACTAATATGACAATCATATTATTTCAGTTTCGGATGTAAGAATTTTAAGAAGCTGAAAGTATAATGCCTTCAAATAAGAACATAACTTGATTGACTTTATGTGTAGCTCAATTTTAGGTTTCACAATCAGTCATAGGAGAGTCACTTAAAAATCCATAAACAATATCATAGTACTTATGTCAGTGTTATGGCCGAGGGTAAAGTCGCATATTCGACTAGCGTAATTGGAACAAAATAACGTTGGTTGGAATCATGTCTGGCCCATTTGACCATAACTTCGACCGTGATTCAACAGATGCCATTGCATGCACACAAGCTTCTGCTTTCACATGAAGACAACACTGGCCAGGCAAAATAGATAGGTGAATTGCATTCCTCTTCAAATCTATTTGAAAATAAAAAATCAAATACCGTTAGAAAGAATATGTAAGATATCATTATTGTTTTAAATTGAATGTTCTTATTTTTGACGTACAAAAATATAATATTTTGTTTGTTGTTTTTGAGTTATAAAATATATTGTAAAAAATACCATTTTACCCCCCTCCGTCCTGAAGGAGAAGGTTTGGAATACAAATTTGTAGTACGTTAATAAATATTTTTATTTATTCACAATAACAATACATTTAACTTAATAGTACAAGGACCATAATGTTAAACATCATGGCAATATCTTCTTATCACTAGTAATGTATGTCGTATCATATTTTTTTCCTTTATTCGCATAACTCATACAACTTACTTCAAAAGATCATTTTGTATGTTTGACAAAAAATTACCGCATTCAAAACTCTCTAAGTTTGGAAAAAAATATATGAAGAAAGCAGGTAAATAATGTGGAGCATCTTTTCTTACTAGTCTCTGCCTGGTAGTGGACGAGGCTCTTTGAAGAGGTCGCATCCAAAACGCTGCAGAATAGGAAAAGGCAGACCTGTGAAAAAATCATGTACTCGATGCAAACTACCAGCCTGACCATGTCTCTGCCTGGTAGTCGATGAGTTAAGGTAGCGCATGGTGGGCTCTTGGACTACAAAGCTCTCTCAACATCTTTGAAAAGAAAATTCTTCGCCATATATGTAGTAACGAACCAATAAAGGATAGAATCATATAATGATAATATTAGGGTGATTTCTTTGGTGAGCGCTGTTTTTGTGTGTGTCACACCTCAAGAGCCCTCTGCGAGCCTGGTCGTCGCTGTAGAAAGCGCCATTTCTCAAGCAAGACCCAGTTGCTGTAAGGCTGGATGGGCCTTTAGTGACCGGTCTTTGGTAAAGGTATGTGAATTTTTCACCCAGTGAAGAGCATATTTGAAATTATAAATGAATTTTTTTTTTGGTGCTCCACCGGGATTCGAACCCACAACCTTCCATTTACGAGTCAGAAGTGTTAACCACTAGACTACGGACTGGCTACATAAGGCAAAGAAGATACAACTCTAAAAGTCTGCATTGGCTTGGCTACTTCCAAAAATTTTAAATACAAAAGTCATAGGACCGGCAAGGTTTACTAGTCTTGAGAAGAAATGAAAATCTGCCCTTTTTGGGACAAGGAAACAGCTACTTCAATTGAAGTAGTTGACGTAAGGTCAGCCCCTTAAACTGGGAAAATAAATAGGTATCACTTGCCACAAGGAAACCATTCGGAGACACCGCTGTAAGAAGTTGCAGTATATGTGCAAATTAGTCGCGTTTTAAATATTCATTCTACATTAAAAGTTTCCATACATATTTTTTCGTTTTATGAATGAATGAACAATTTTACTACAGCACATAACATAATATTATTTAATATCTAACTTTTTTGAAAATGTCTACATTATTACAAATGTCGGCAAAACATGAAAAACATTTTCCAATAATATTTTTCCCACCTTTCTTTGATTTACGATGCCATGACAGTTTAACTGTCAAACACTCGCTTATCATTGCAATATGGCGGACACACAAACAGCTGACGTAATATTGTAATCAAGGATTTTACAAAAAAAATATTCATAGATTTTATCGTAGCTGATTAAAAATAGCCCTTGATAACTGTTTTTAAAAATGGTGCTTCATCGCTATTCAGAGCTGCAGCATCTAAGGTCAGCATCATAGGCACAAAGATCATTGATCTCTCATAGAAAGCATA
The DNA here is from genome assembly GCA_951799405.1 of Agapetus fuscipes. NCBI lineage: Eukaryota > Metazoa > Arthropoda > Insecta > Trichoptera > Glossosomatidae > Agapetus > Agapetus fuscipes. The sequence goes on along the minus strand of OX637333.1, from coordinate 12,883,045 downwards.
GCTTTTTATTGTCACAGGAAAGGCGGCCAGACATTGACGTATACTTAAGAGGACTAAAATCTGACATGTACAGCAAAGAAACATTGTAGGTACGGTTCATAACAGCTGTCAGACAGTCCTGTCTCAGCACAGCAAAAAATTCACAACTTTCTGTGGAATACTCTTGATAAATATTATTTCTGCGTTTCTCAAAAAGGGGTGAGATTAGCAAAAATGAACCAATTTTTACATTATTGCTGGTCAGCCTCATACCAACCTCAAAGGTCAACCTATTTAAAAAACGAACGATTTGTATACAAAAATGTAAGTAGGTACAAACAAATTTTTCGATCCACAGTGTCAAGAATCTGTGCCGCTCCATTGTTCTTTTTTATAAAAAACTGCGTACGCGCGCATACAAACGTTTCTTGGTTTGTTATCTGTTTCCTTCGCTCTTGCTTATTATCAATGCATATTTCCCTTTTCCTCGCGATATCGAAATCAGGCTCATTTTTTTAGAATAATAAATAATGTCCTGCTTAATAATTTGTATTTTTTCTAACTTAATTTATTTGGCTCAAAGGCATGCAAATTAGATTAGGAAATTAATATTGAAATTATGTACCCACTCATCTTGCGCTAAAAAACGTTGTTGACACCTTCCCAGCAAAGATCAATGGAGAAGTTTTGATCGAATATGAACTCCTTGTGAATTTGAATCTAACAAAACGCAGTTACGTTCAACCTTTTTGCTTTATCCGCCCACGCAAATAAGGAAGTGAAAGAGGTACAAAATACATTGTAAGATGGGAGAGACGATACTGGTACGCGACGCAACTGAGCTACACATAAAGTGTAACTTCTTGCATGCGGCGGTTCGGGACCTATTTATTTTTACGGGTAAAGGGGGCTGGCCTCACGCCAATCACTTCAATTGATGTGGTGGTTTCTCAGCTTCCGTGGGGGCTGGTAAAAATTTTTTTTGAAGGCTGAGTAAGCCTTGCCGGTATTTTTTTTGGGTTTGAAATAAACACCGAAACGGGAAATTATTTCTGACTCCCTCGGTGGGGATCGAACCCTTGCTCTCGGCATGGAATGCAAGCATTCTACCAACTGAGCCATCTACCGGACTTTTTAAGAGCTTGGTTGTCGCAACAAAGCGCCTATTCTCAAGCAAAACCCAGTGACCGTAAAGCTGGATGGACCTTTTGTGACCTGTCTTTGTTTAAAAGCAATGAATTTTCCAGCCCAGCGAAGAGCATTTTTGAAAAAATATATGGTATAATTTTTGTGGTCCGCCGAGGTTCAAGCCCGCGACCTTCCAATTTTTGAGCCCGAAACGTTACCACTAGATTACGGACCGGTCTGTATTGTAGGTACGATTATGTAAATAGAATGGGAGACGGTAGGATCCCACGTATCGCTCTTCAAGGAAACCTAACCGGAAGATGACCTTCGAGGAGATCTTCGAAGAGATGGAATGACAGCCGGCAGTCCAGCTCACAGGAGACGGAAGTAGCGGCACAAACAGAACCATGGGATCTATAAGCAAGGAAAAGTAAGAAGAAACTGATTGCATTCTGTAGTTGTTCCAGTAACTCTGTCGTTATTCCTCTAACTGTGGCCTGAGTTTACAATAATACAGCAGCTTAAATTTGTTTTTTATAAACAAAAATTCGATTATTACAAAGAATTCATAACGCCAATTAAAGTATTCTTAATATTTTATTACAAATCATGTACTTATACAATCATACCAAATAACCAAAAAACAAAAATAAAGCCTCGTCCTCATAATAAGGAAAGAAAGGATGGATGGGAAGGGAATAGAAATGCACACCACGCACACCACGCACACCACGCACACCACGCACACCACGCACACCAAACAAGTGAACTTGCTTTTAAACAAACAAACAAAATATATAAAACGAATAGGTTTTAAAATAAAAAATGGATAGCCAAATCCCGCGAGATTCAGACGTCTCCTTTAGAACATGTCCAACTCCGGATCAGACCTTATCGCATCGTTTAACGCGACTCAGGCTCTGTTTATAAAAATGAATTCTACATATAGTTTGTCCTGGCTGCACCTACATTAAATATGGATGTTTCTCGACGAGTCCTAACACGACAATGAAACGGAAGAAGGCTTGTGAGAAACACACTGTCTTTTTTGTTATTTATTATCCTAGGCAATTGTGACAGGACAACGCCTGGCGGATTTTGACTGCATTCTGCGCATTTTTTTTTTTACTTTTTTACTTTCTTCGGCTCATAAGTCTGAAGGCTCAGGGCCTCCGGCACCATAATTCTCCAGGATTCTCTGTCTTGCGCCACTTCCCTCCGGGGTTCCTTCGTTGAACTTCGGTGTCAGCCTTGACATTGTCTGCCCGCCTCATTCTGGGGCTCAATGTTGGTAGGTCACGGAGGTACATATTTTTCAGGAATATACAGGTATGTACCACTTCAATGCCGTATAATGCCGCAGTTGCACAAAATACGAGTATGCTAAGTATTTTATTAATTGAAGATAAAAATGTGCTTATTACTGTAAAATGTTGCGCGTCACTGCATTCCCTGAAATTGATATAAGTCCACGTGTCTCCCCTGCACGGCGGCATTTCTTCATCACCCACGGACGCAGCAGGTGAGTAGAGCTCCCCGGGAAACCTGAGTGCGCGTTTTCACTTTTAACTAATTTACAAAAACAATGTATGACAAGCCAAGTATTCATACAGCATTTTCAGCACTTTGCAGTGTTTTAACTAACAATTCGTAGTTGAGTTACGGGGTAGAATTCTCACAATAAATTATCTTATTTACTTAATAAGTATAATAAATAATTTAGCATAATTGTAATACTTTAATAAGTATATGTGTATACTTTATTTGATAGTTTGGTGTTTCTTCTTGTCGATTGCTGTATGTTATTGTTGCCGTATGTCCATATATACAATATATGTTATTTCATAAAGTGCAACTTCTTCTGGAGTTATCTCCGAAGGGGTCGCATGTGATATGTGAAATCTATTTGTTTTTACAAGTAACTGGGCCGGCCTTACGCTGACCACTGCAATTGAAGTGGGAGTTGCTCAACTCCCGAGCAGGGTTTCTTTCAGGCAAAATTATCCAGGAGGGCAATTAAGAGATCTGGGGGGGCGGAGTAAATAAATGAAACGAAGTTATATGTAAAATTAGTTACAGTTATTATTAAATATTTGAATGAAGGAAAGATGGGCGTAGCTAGGAAGAGGCAGGGAAAGGTTATTCATAAATCGTTGTTAAGTTGTATTGAAAAATGACCATTTTTCGATCATGGCTTGCCCCCTAGAGATGTGCGACACATGAAAGCTACTGATGTTTTGTTGGCGATATTATTACTTTCGATGGGGACTATCAGAATAACCTTGTAATTTGCGTGTCGTCGTCGTCGTCCCGTCGACAGAATTTCTATGGGCGGCATTTTGAGAAGTTACCCATCTATCAACAATAAATATTTTGCACGTTTAATAATAAAGAGCAATAACTCAAAAAACAAGAATGTTGGTAAATCGCGTTTGAAGTTCAGACAACCAGTACAACTTGTATGGGATGAAAAATTCGTCCAAATTGAACGGCTGTCGCATTCTACCTATTCTTCTCGCATTGTTCTTGCTTTTTATTTCAAAATCTTGATTTTCCCAATTTTCGAGTTATTACTCTTTATTATTAAGCGTGCGATTTGTTTGTTGCACGCAAAATAAACCTTTTGAAATGCCTATCCTAATGCGTGAGCAACCAGGATAAACCAGGTGCACTTCACATTTGAATTTCTCAATTTCGAGCTGAACTTTTTTTTGCACAGGGCTATTGACATCTTCGCAAGTGTAATTCTTCTTCTTCTTCTTGTGCCACTTCGAAGATCGGCGTCCCTGAGATCTTCTTGCCTCGATCTTACGCAACGCAATGCAACTACGCAACTAAGCTACACATATAGCGTAACTTCTTGCCTGCGTTATCCACGAAGGGGTCGCATGTGGCGCTTCGGGACCTATTTATTTTTACAGGTAAGGGGGCTGGCCTCACACCAACCACTTTCAGTTGAAGTGGGGGTTTCCCAGCTCCTGGGGGGGCTGGTTCTCATTTCTTGTGAAGGCTGAGTAAACCTTTGAGGTCGAACCCTTGCTCTCGGCATGGAATGCAAGCATTCTACCAATTGAGCTATCGACCTTTTTACGAGCTTGATCGCCGTCGCTACAAAGCGTCAATTCTCAAGCAAGACCCAGTTGCTGTGAGGCTGGATGGACCCTTGGTGACCGGTCATTGGTAAAGGTTTTATGAATTTTTCAACCCGGCGAAGAGCAAATTTGAAAATATAAATGGTATATTTTTTGTGCTCCGCCGGGAATCGAACCCACAACCTTCCCATTCATAGACCGCAGTGGAACCACTGAGCTACGGACCGGTCTGTATGATAAGATAAAGGAGACGGTACTTCTCATGTCTCAAATGTGACCGAAGTACATAAGCTTTCTCTGCTTAGTGGTAGGCAGGAGCTCCTCTGTCATACGTGACATGTGACGATGAAACTCCCATTTCGTATTTCCAGTAAGATGCCCCAGTGCTGCCAGTGTACCAGTGATGCAAGGTCTGCGCCTTCTTTGTGGATATGTTCAAAATCCATTATTATTGACTTAAGTGTCCTAAAAACAGCACTTACTATCCTGTAGTGTAACAATAACAATAATAAATGTGATACGTTTATTGTATAAGGGGCTGTCCATATATTACGTCATTCTTATTAAGGGGAGGGGAGTCTGGTCTGCGGATGATGGTAAATGATGTACGAGTACCAAAAGTGACGTCGTTCTACAAATACGAACGTTCTACGTAAATACCAATTTCTACAAAATATACAAAATATTATGTAAGTAATAAAACATTATTAATTATTAAGCTCATCCATTATTACATCAAGAGGGGGGGGGGGGGGCATTAGATAATGACTATAGGATGATTGTAAGGGGGGGGGGGTAGAAAATCGGCAAAAATCGGTGACGTAATTTATGGATGGCCCCTAAGTAGATTCTAATCGCTTTATGACGAGTTCGACATTTTTGAGCAATCCATAATATCATTTCCCATACATTTTACATCTGGAGGACAAGGGAAGCGGCGAATCGAATTATCCCAAAAAATTTGAACTCGATTGACAGCTTACGGTATTTTGTTCCGGGGGGGCAGTAGGGCTACTCTCCCCGGACGAGTACCTGAAAGAAACACTGCTCCCGAGGAGGCCAGTTGTCATTTTTTTCAAGGGTGAGTTAGCCTTGTTGGTATTTTAATTTGCGTTTGATATGAACACTAAAATGGGGAAATCATTTCTGAATTTCGAAAACCTCGCCTTAAATAAATAATAATTCTTGAACATCTTTATTTTTTATTTTAATGTGGGATTGATGCTTACAAATGTTTATAATACCAATTTTTTGAGTATTTAATGATCGTGTTAATATTTTTTTTTCTTACAGATCTCTCCTGACATGAGACAAACTGTAATGATATTCGTAATCATTGGTAAGTGACTTTATAACGACTATAACTGGCTGAGTAATCTGCTACAGTGAACAGGGATAAGGACAGAGCTGGCTGTTTTGAGCTACGAGAGTAAAGTACAAGAAGAAGTTATAACGGAAAGAATCCCCGCAATCCCGTCGTCTTCGAAGGTTTGGTATTCATAAGCATGAGCTCGACAGCCCGTAGTTGACCTTGGCGAATCTAGAATTCTCCTCCATCCCCTTAGTTCTCCAGCATAATCTGTCTTCCTTGGCTGCACATGTTGTCCATCTTAGTCTCTCTCGGCCTTGTGGTGCTGAGAGCGTTAGGCGCTGAATGGAGTTGGTGTCGTCCATTCTAATTATGTGCAGTGTTTCTTTCAGATAAAATTTTCCAGGGGAACAATTATGAGATCTGGGGGGGCGGAGTAAATAAATGAAACAAAGTTATGTGTAAAATTAGTTACAGTTATTATTAAATATTTTAATGAAGGAAAGATGCTATCATGGGCGTATTTAGGAAGGGGCAGGGGGGAAGAAAAAAATTAACCTAAATAAACAGAAATCATTATTAAGTTGTATTGCAAAATGACTATTTTTCGATCATGGCTTGCCCCCTCCCTAGAGTTGTGCGGTATTTTACTCCGGGGGGGGCAGTACGGCTTTTCCGGGGGGGGGGCAAATCCCCCCCGGAATAGTACCTGAAAGAAACACTGATTATGTGACCAGCCCACTGCATGCATCCTATTTTAAAGAAACTGTTCACGTCAGAGGATTTCTGTTTCTGGAAAAAGTGGGCTCTAATTTCTTGCAAAGGTTGGGTAAACAATGCTGGTGAGATTTGGGCTAGAAAAGAACACCGAAATAAAAAAAAATCTTCATGAATCCTAGCCCTCTAACTTCGAACACAAACATTCTACCATGCACCAGTTATATCTTTTAACAGTTTCATCGACATCACATCGCATCATCATCACACTGAAGAAGCCTATCGCAAGCATTGGCGAATCGTTCGAAAACTCCAACTCTGACAGACCACGGGAACAGATCACCGAAATAAACATTCCAGCATTAGTTGAAAAAATTTCACGTGAAGTAAAAAAGTTCTCGAAGCTTTGTTATTGCTTGGGTTATTTATTTTTCTCAGGTGGAGCCATGCTGGCTTCTGCTCTGAGCTGTGACGAGTGCGGGGAAGAATGTCGTCAGTCCTGCGGTACCAAGCAGTTCAAGGCCTGCTGCTTCAACTACCTCAAGAAGAGGAATTCTAACTCTAACCAGGACCCCGGGCCAGACCTCAGGGTGAGCCAAACACCAGACATTCTTCATTTAAACAGAAGCTATTGGGTGATAATTGATCACATAATCGATAACCTACAAACAAAAACAGCTTCGCGAAGAAGATTTTTCAATGTATGTACCAAAATCGAGCATACTGATTTCAAAATCTAGTATTCTAAAAAATTGCAAAGGAATTTCATCTTATAAGGCCTAAGTGAATTTCATTGTGCTTTCTGTCTAGTGTTTAACGTATGGTACAATAGTTATTTATGACACTGCCTAGTAATGATAGTCTTTGTAACACGAGTGCTAGTTTGTGCCATGAGGCGCAGCCGAATGGCACAATAGACAGCAAGAGTGTTACAAAGACTAATTACGTGCAGTGGCATACAATAATTTTTCTACGACCATGAAATAAATAACAAAATAGTAAATAGTAGTCATTATAATGTACTCGTCCATTTGAAGTAATTAATACCCCACCTTTGTCAAACCGTGAAATTCAATTTTTATTTGACTCTACGCAAATATATATTCATTTTCATTTGAACAAAGATTGAACATAGTGGGGAGGAACTATCAATAAATTGAAAATATTCATGTAATGGCTGACGTTTAAGCGTGGTTGCTATGGAAACGGCCAATAATAGTTTGTTATCGGTCGCTTACAAGGATAGCCTCATACAAGGTTGATACTCGAAATTGAAAAATGGTTCCATTTCTGACAATGCGCATGCGCACACTTTCATTTCAACACCGTTACCAGTTGCGTAATGTAACATTACGCAACGGGTTTGGAAATGTATAGCATTGTGATTGCGTTAGCCGTTTTATAATTAGTAAATTACCAAATGGGAGTAGAAAAAAAATATTTTTGATTATTTATATGTTTAAACTAATCATAAATGTGCATATGCCATCATTCAGAGTTTCCACATCACAAGAAAACTGAAACAGACGCACTTACCGTGGATTGACTACATGAACCACATGGGTTTACCCAAAAAATAGGAAACTAAGCCCCCATTAGATCACATTTTATTATAATGGTGCCGTGACCAGGATTGTTGAAATTTTTATAAAAATATTTTATTTTTATTTTTGAAGTTAGTGCACAATAAAGCTATCAGCAACAACTGCTTCTATATATATTTGAATGACAATTTAATTAACAGTTACAGGTATAACCATCTCTTACGAGTTACAGATTTTCGTAGAATCATGACTTCAGTTTATAATAATCCATCATTTTCTCCACAGTTAGAGGTATCCCTCGCCAACTCCAGAGCTCGCCAGGCCTTGTATGGCGGGATGGGGCCTCCTCTGCTCTACCAGCAGGCCATCAGAGGGCCCCCTCTGGCCGTGGGGACAGGCTCTGACCGCATGGGGCGCCTACAACTTGTCTACGATGCCTGACTATATCCGAGCCTGCGGTCTCAGAGCGAACGCGAGGGCATCCAGAGAGAAGCTACCTCACAGGAAGACGCGCAGATTCCGATATATGAACCTGAAGACTAAACACTACCAGGAATCAATACTTCGCTAGGTTAAGTAATAGAACAAAAGCAAGGCAAAGCTGCTCGGCCCAAAAAAACAATCTATACAAACAAACTTACATAGCTGTTAATGACACTTTTTCACCAAAATTTATTTTATCTTTAGATTATTTATATTCTTCAATATTGGAAAAAATATGTACGCATGCAGGCGCGTGAGCTAGATAAAGGAAAATAAAATACATTCCGGAAGAAATAATTTTATTATTGTTTTAAAAAAAGCTGTTAACACAATGACTCAACATGTATTTTGAAACATAATATACTTGTATTGTATTTCCTATATGATTTTCTTGCCTTGTGAGTCAATGAATTTACCCGCTTCACAAGTTAGCACAATTTTACCATTGAGTCTTCATGGCTAAAAAATTTTAGTGCATACATATTTACAGAGTCGGGAAACTCTTTTTCAAAAAAAATATCAAATTCACCAGTAGCCTAGCTATGTATTGCAAATTCACCAGTAGCCTAGCTATGTATTGCAAGTATCTTTTCGAAAGAAAATATTTGTTTCTATTGTTCTTTTGTACTAAAATTGAGACGTTTTAAGCCACTTCGTGTGGAAAAGCTTCAAATACACATTGTGTAAAAAAACGTACTGAAGAAATCTGCAAAACTAATTCACATAAGTATAAGAAAAATCTATTTTTGTTTGGATAAAGATTGAAACATTTTATTGGCTGGAAGATGTTTCGATTTGCGTCCATAAAAAATATGTGACATAATATTACATCAACAAAACACCACAACTTCGTAATGATGGAAATAAATAAATTTATGATTTTTCTCGTTTAAAGACAGTGTTTTTTTTATGATTAATGAAATTATGATAACTTATTTTAATATATTGCTATTTTTTCTTTATTTTTTTTTACTAATAAATGTACGAATACTGTAGGGTTTTAAACGATATTTACAAATATAACATAATATTTAAAAATGTCAAAAAACACCCGGTGGGGTGATTTTGAAAACAAATCTTTGTAATATTTATTATGAATAAGTACTTATATTCTTGTATTAATTATTAAATAAGTGGAATATTTAGTAAGTTACTTAAAATACAAAAAAAACTAAATTACAAACTGTCGAAGATAAAAAAATTTTTTTTTTCTTTTTTGTATGATTTGAAAAGATTCTACCTCCTCACTTAAATCCGGAGGAAATGAGGGATCCATGGTTACGGTCCAACTGAAATGAACCTGACCTATGGAAAAACTCCCTTCGGAGGACGGAATAATCCTTCTTCACGGTTCAACTGGAGTGAACCGGTCAATTCACTCTTAGGTGAAAATTATAAGATTATGGCCAATAATCTTGATGCATTTGTGTGATCGTCTATTTTACGGTTATGACCCCTCGTTGTGCGATAGGTAGAGACAGAACGTTATGTGATTTTTTTGTTTTACTGTCTCAAACCTATCTTCGTGGTGGACCCAAATTCTTTAATGATGGTGAGGATGAATACAGGTGTGCCTAGCTTAATAATATTTTAATGAATTTAATTAACTAACCCAAAGGTTACGACGCCGAATTATACACGATTTGGCGTTCGCATAGCAGCGCGTTTGATTTTATTTCTGACAAAGCTTCCGCGAGATTCATTTATTTAAAATCTGACGCCCGTTAATGCAGATGAATTTATTTCAAAAACAAGTACAACAATAACAGCTCAATTAAACAGTAGATAATCAAACATCAATTGAATAAAAGTTATTTGGTTAGTATTGTTTTAGCAAAATTAAAGAGAATATGGTTTGATCTTTTCTTCTTCTTTCTCTCTCCCTGCGCCGTAGCTCCAACCAGCGGTTGTAAACATTTCTCGCTCCAAGATCACTTACCTTTTGTAGATTCTCTTTGCTGTGGAAGAAATTTCATTAGTGTGTTTTAGGAAGGGATTGATTTTAATAACTGGTACGACAAACCGGCCCAGTAGAAGATGACTCCCTTCACCCCAGCTTCCTTGTAAATGGGATTCCTCATTTGCTCGTAAGCAAGAGAGACCCAAAATCGAAGAAAGCTCATCTTCCTCTTTCCTCCAAGAATTTAACAGGTTGGCCCCACGGCCTGGTCCTTTCAGACCACGGGAAGGATATTTTAGAAGGGACTGGCCCTAACCTTACTCCGCGTCATGAAATAACCGAACGCCAAAAACAATGAATGGAGACTTTTTAAAACTCGAACGCCATGTCGAGGCTCGCACTGTATTTTGGTGTCAGAATCCAGCAGGAACTAGGTGTTGTGATGTTGGAATGACGTCAGTTGACTCCAGCCCATAACAGAGGAACAATGGAAGCTATATCCAAGTCATGATATAAGTCTGGTAGTAACCTCGTCCCTCGTTCAGTGATGATGTTGAGGACGCAGATAACCATGGCCGAAGGAGAGGTCAAGCTATGAACCAAAGGAAACATAGGACGTGCTCCGGAGCATGGCTCCTTGTCAGTCAACATTGGATTTATAGTTTTGATGGGAAGTTTTGGAAGCCGAAAGCTTTCACTTCCAACACAATGCGAACTCCTTCATAGCAGCAAAGAACCGTTAGGTTCAGGTATTTCAGATATTAAGCAAACAGCGTTCAATTCTTTCTGACACAGGTGTTCTGTGAGAGAGAAGGTGTGTTTGTTAGTAACTGCAAGGCTGTGGAAAAAGACAACAAATTATAAGCATTTCAGGACATTTGCGCCCCTTGATTGAAAGCTATGTTGAATTCACCCCTTTTGACCTGAAAGAAAACATTTTATTTACAATAGAAAACGTAATAATTTTTAAGATCGGAGTATTCGGCAACAGCAGCCCCTCGGACTGAAACATAGGCAACAAATCATTTTCAAAATGTGAAGATTGAATACATTTTAGAACGCAAGTTAATTAGATTAGTTTAGTGTGTTAGAAAATAATTTGAAATCTCTCATCCTTCTGCGAAGCAGCTCAGCAAACTATGTGTTTACGCGGATTAATGAATTTGATTATTAAATAATTAAATGCGCCTTCCCGTTCAGCAACCACTGGTTTAATTTTATTTTATTCAAAATTTCAATCGGAAGTTATTTTTATGTTCGAAAGTTTGAGAATCACTGCGATTTACGGAATTACATATTTTGCGTACTTTTAGTTTTAGACATCACACATGAAAAATACACTCCCGGGATATTATGTCGACAAATATTTTATTATTATTAAAACCACGTTAATACTTATTCTCCCTTAAATTCCGAACGAACAATTCGCTTGAAGCCCGGCGTCTATATTAAGAGAAAAGTCTTTTGAGTCTATTTAAATTTTCTTCCGAATTAAAAACCGATTTTAATTTAAATATTTTGTTTCAAATTTGTTTAGCTCAGATTTAAGGTGCATATAAGCCCGTGCTCCCCAATTGACCGTCTCGACCCGAATCCCCATTCCTTTCTCCTCGTGGTCCAGGACTCACTCCCAGTTTTTCTTGCATTCCCCCACCAGGAGGTGCAATCAGGCCATAGGAAAAAATACGTATGGACAAGAAAAACTCTTCCTACGCAAATGTGATACGCCCACATACATAGGAGCTTCAATTATTTTATTTTATATTTGATGAAAAGCTTGGATCATCACAGATTATATGCATGTTTATATTATTTTCAGTATGAAAAAATCCCAATTTACTTTAAAATATCTAAAAAGTATTGCTCGGATGCTTAATTTTTTAAGCTGGTATAATTTTACTTTTATTCTTAATTTGAAAAATTTGACCCTTAAAAAAAATTCTACCTACAAAAGTAAATGAGAAAGTGACTGGATGAGGTCCACATGGGAGTTGACATAAACAAAATTATGTCGTCACCTGCCCAGGTTGCTAACGAAAACGTATACAAATATTTTGTAATTGATTTTTTATTTATAGTTTGTTCCTTGACTTATAGGTTGGTATGAGGCTGACCAACCATACTCTAAAAAATGTTTCACTTTGCCAATCTCACCGCTGTTTCAGAAAAGGTCAGCAAAAGCTGCAGGGCTTTTGTTCATTTGAGGCTTGGACTTTAATTTGTTAGTACACATGCAGCATTTGTGAGTGCGAACTTACCCTACTCGTGCCTGTATGTGGGCATGCAGTAATATGAATTTAAAATGTTAATATATCTCTTGCATTACATAGACAGATTGCTAAGGACGGCAGTCCGATAAAAGCCTGAAGTTTGCTCGCCGAAAGAAAATATTCAAATTCAAAAATGTTTCGAACCTCTTTCAGTTGTAGATATTTTGTTAACGGTGGAGCATAGGCTCAGTTTAGACACACGAATATTTTTTTAATAAGTTTCGATAGTGACGTCAGACACCGATTTTTAGCGGCAACTATCGGTTTTCCGTCTCCACACACATTTGAACAAAATATTTTTTGAACAAAACAGAGTCTTTTTCTTTTAATGGCATTTAGCTGTTGTGGTTTATTCAAATATCGAATTGGATTAAAATAATGTAGGAATTAAATTATTTTAATACATGTTAAGTTAAACTATACGCCAGTAAAAAAAGAATCATACAGATAATTTAAAATTCATCGTGGTGTTGTACAAACTGGCAGAATATTCCAATGTTAGTTGTGGAAATATATTACGGCTTCTGAACCTCAAAAATATTTTTATGAAACAGAATGCAATATTGCAATAGGGAAGTTGCAGTGGTAGGGAAAACGGTTGAAAATAATATGGTTGTGTAGAGTACATTTCAAGGATCACAACCATATATTTTTTAAGTAGTAAAAATAAAGATATCATTGATAATTTTGAAAAATAAAATGCGGAGAATTTACAACCCGCCAAAAAAGCAATGTAAACGGTTAGGGACGTGTGTCGTCATTTTGACGACAAACGTCGCTGTCAAACCGACTACCTGGGCCATTTGACACCTAAACTCCGAAGATCTGACGTCATATCCGCCCGAATAAAGCAATGACCTGTTTTAGCGGAAATGGAAAATACGCGAATTTTAAAGAGCTATAATTAAAAAACTAAGGCATATATAATTTTTTTGAAAACGCAAATGCATTTTAAAAAATAAAGCCTACCATTTTATGAAATAAAATAAAAAAGTGCAAATACCCTATTGTGTCATTAATATTGCATTGGTTTTATATATTGTGTTAACATTATATTGTGTCATTGTTTTTGGCGCTTATTTGCTGAGACCAACATTGATTTTAAAACTTCCCTTACGACTAAAATTATTTACGACTTATAAAAATAGTTTTTCTACTCCCATTTGGTAATTTACTAATTACAAACGGCTAACGCAATCACAATGACATACATTTCTACGTGTTGAAATGAAAATGTGCGCATGCGCATTGTCAGAATTGGAACCATTTTTTAATTTCAAATGCCAACCTTGTATGGGGGTATGAAGACCTGTCAATCCAAGATGGCCGCAAGCGGTCAGCTGATTAGGCTTCATACAATATTACTGATATTCGGTAGGTAGGAATTACCGTGGTGATGAGACTTACAGCCCTGTTCAGATGAAAATAAATATATTTTATGTGTAGAGTCAAATAAAAATTGTTAACAGTGCTAAAATTTATCAAATTTATTTATCGGAATGCTCTAAATAAAGCTTTCCTTTTTTCAAAGGAAAATAAAAGGCTCGAAAGGAAAACAATACAAAAAATTTCACCGCAAAAAATAAACAAACTCAAAAAGTTACTTGATTAATAGGTGGGTATGAGGTTGATCACCTATGCTGTACAAACTTGGTTCACCTGCCAATACAACTGCAGGGCATATTATGTTTATTTGAGTTTTGGGTTTGAATGTTTAAGCTTATATGCAGGATGTAAAAGCGCGACCTTATATGTGTCGGATTGTGGGCATGAATTCAATATGAAACCTAAATATAATTTATCTTTACAATTTAGGTTAGATTAGATAATCGAAGGGAATGATAAATCACACGTTTTGACAAAAGTAAGGTTTTATTTACTTCAAATGGACGAGTAAATCATAATGCCTATTATTTCTTATTTTATTATTATTTTATGGTCGTAGAAAAAGTATTGTATGCCACTGCACGTAATTAGTCTTTGTAACACTCGTGCTGTCTATTGTGCCATTCGGCTGCGCCTCATGGCACAAACTAGCACTCGTGTTACAAAGACTATCATTACTAGGCAGTGGCATAAATAACTATTATTAACATGTTTCTTCCGTGAAAAGTTTCACGGAATCATTTCATAATTGAAACGTTGCAATGGAAAAAAAACACCGTTGTGAAATAAAATTGTTTTTAATCCAAAAGTAAGAACAAACTCAATTTAATTATTACCTACTTTGTTTCTCTTTTCAATGGGTTAACAATTATTTTATATGTTCCAAATTGTTTTTATTATTCTCCCTTACTCTAAGGTATTCACATAAAGTAAAGGTTTTCGAGTTTTAAATAAACAAAAAATTTAAATACCTACCAAAATTTTCGAGTCCGTATAGCATTATTGTCTTTGACTTTTCAGACATTTTAACTCCGAAGTGGAAATGTCTGACAAATCAGTTTAACCAACAGTCAGAAAACAGGGCACAATTCAACCATCATCATAATATCAAAATTGCCAACATATTCTGTCACTTCGGAGCGGCCATCTTGCTTGACGTCACTATCGAAACTTATTCAAAAAATATTCGTGTGTCTAAACTGAGCCATAAATCAAAATTTTACATACGCTTGCATTATTCATCTTTTTTATTACGAGTACATTTTTATTACGAGTGATTGGAAAAAGACGGAGTGATAGGGTAAGGAATGATTTTGTTAGAGAGGAATGTGGTGTAAGAGAAAGTGTGAAAGTAAAGATTAAAAGAAGTATACTTAGATGGTTTGGACATTTGGAGAGAATGAATGAGGAAAGACTGACGAAGAAAGTATATGCTGCAAGAATTGATGGATGTCGTGGAAGAGGAATACCGAGAAAGGTATGGATGGACCAAATTTTCGAAATAGCGAGTGAATGGGACATCCAGAGCAAGGGCGCCCGCAGAATATTTTCCCAAGGGGGGCAAGGCCACCGGGGGGTCTGGGGGGTATGACACTTTACAGTAAAAAAGTAAAAGTCAAAAATGTTTTAAAGTAATATGTATTTGCTTCAAAATGAACTTAGGTGTGACATGATCTGAATGGATGTAAAATATTATGACTTGAACAAGAATTGTACTCTTCTCTTATCCATTCCAAAAACATTGATGGTCTTTTCTATTAGCTCATCTTTTTGTTGTTTTACTGTGTTCCTATGAACAGACAGTAGACAGAGGCCGGTAAGCCGATCGTTTGACATGGTGCTCCTTATCCAAGTTTTTACTCGTCTCAGAGTACTGTAAAGAAACATAACAGTAAACATTTTAAAGATATAAACCATTTTTACTCCTATAAACGAAATTAACCATTGTAAACTAAATTTCTGCCAACTACTGGTATACTTGACTTAGTATATATTTTAAAAGACTATTATGCAGAAATGGAATAAAAAATAAATAAGTTAGACCTATAAAATCTAAGTAAATTTGCATGCAATTTAAAAAAAATTTAACTATTATTCTCACCTGAATGACCTCTCAATAGTACAAGTTGTTGGTGGTAAACACAGTGCAATCTTGAGTGCCTTAGCAACTGACGGTAAAAAGTAAACATGTTCGTGTTGCAGAACATCTATAAGGTGCATTTTCTCCAAGTCCTTATAATCAGCTGGTGTGTTTGCCCACAGGTCATACCATAGGACTGATTCGTCCTTAAAGTTGTCTAACAACTTTCCATACATTTCAGCAATTTTTACCACAGAACTTTCGTATTTTTCTTTGGGAAGGGCTTTCATGACTTTTGGATGCATGTTAAATATTTCAAAAGCAGGTTGGTTTTTTTCTGAAAACCTGTCACTCAAGGATTGCACCAAAGAGTCTAAATATGGAAGAAACACCGACACTCTAAAATAATCATTTAAGGTCTCAGATAGTTGGTTTGATCGATGTATTTGTGTTCCACCAATGACTCGTGGCTTTGTGAGAGTAACACACAGAGCTGCAGCATTTTGTTCGACGGTCAACATTATTTTGGCGAACTCTTCTACACTATTTGTTCTGTCGCTTTTAAAAATTTCAGCTAACCTTTGTATGTGTGTTGAAACTTTTAATAAGTCAACACTTGGACTTTGCAGCATTTGAGTTACGATTTCAAGTTTACTGGAGTACACAGCTATTACTTGATATTAAGAATGATGTTGTTGTTACAGCACAGTGGAGTTGAAATGCTTTCTGCCTCGTGTCCTTATTTCCTTCCATAGATAAGTTTTCTAGAGCTTGAGCTATATCAACAAACTGTTCATTGAACTTTCTTATTGCTTTATACTTTTCAGTCCATCTGGTTTCACACAGTTTCTGCAGTGTCCCAATAACCGCTCTCCTCTGTCCATTTTCACGAAAAAACTTAATACGCACTATCCTGATTCTCAGGGGGGGCAATGGCCCCCCCTGGCCCCTCCCTGCGGGCGCCCATGATCCAGAGTCATAATAAAAGGAGAGCTTGTATGAAAAAGGTTATGACTCTGGATGAAATGAAAGAAGTATGCAAGGACAGGAAGAAGTGGCGGCTAATCTGCAATGCTGATTTGTAATGTTGGTTTATTAGTTTGCTACATTTTTTGCATAAGAAATTTTTGACTTTTTTTGTATAGATTTCTTTTTAAGGTTTTGTAATTTTTTTATATTTAAATGTAATTTATTATTCATATTCTTTGACTTATAGGTTGGTATGAGGCTGACCACCCATACTGTAAAAAATGGTTCACTTTGCCAGTGTCACCCCTGTTTCAGGGAAAGTCGGCAAAAGTTGTGGGGCTTATGTTCATTTGAGGTTTGAATTTTATTTGTAAGTACACAATCAGCATTCGTAAGCGCGAACTACACGTGTTTGTTTGTGGGCATACATCTGAGAGCTTTGAATGAATATATCCTTGCAACTTAGATTATAGATTATATTATTAAATAGACATAATATGTCACCAATAAAGTGGTAAATAACAGTTGATTCTGAAAACATTTGGTTTGCTTTATCAACGTATTGTTATGATTTACGGGTGGGATAATGTATTGCTCGCCAGCTCCGATACAAGTCTGCGCTACAGACAGCTTTAGCCCTTCATATAATGTGACATAAGGACGGTTCTCGAAACGCCGGTAACTGAAACATTCGTGACTTTGTCAGAATATTATATTCTATTTAGAATGCTCACACCATCGAACAAATACAAGAAGGTATAATAACACCTACATCTAGATGTAGATGTTATTATGTCTCTAGAGACACACTCACACATGAAAAAACACTCAGACACACAATCACACATTCGTAATAGTATCAAAGCTACAAGATCTTTGTTATCACATTATCCGCATGCTCTGGAGAAGATCTTTGTTATCACATTATCCGCATGCTCTGAGGAAGATCTGTGTTATCACATTATCTGCATGCTCTGGAGAAGATCTTTGTTATCACATTATCCGCATGCATTGGAGAAGATCTTTGTTATCACATTATCCGCATGCTCTGAGGAAGATCTGTGTTATCACATTATCTGCATGCTCTGGAGAAGATCTTTGTTATCACATTATCCGCATGCTCTGGAGAAGATCTTTGTTATCACATTATCCGCATGCTCTGGAGAAGATCTTTGTTATCACATTATCCGCATGCTCTGGAGAAGATCTTTGTTATCACATTATCCGCATGCTCTGGAGAAGATCTTTGTTATCACATTATCCGCATGCTCTGAGGAAGATCTTTGTTATCACATTATCCGCATGCTCTGAGGAAGATCTGTGTTATCACATTATCTGCATGCTCTGGAGAAGATCTGTGTTATCACATTATCCGCATGCTCTGGAGAAGATCTTTGTTATCACATTATCCGCATGCTCTGGAGAAGTCGAGGTAAGTGACTTTTTTTGGGATTCTAACTTTAACTGTTTTACGAGTATTTTCAGATATTGATGTAAACGGAATGTTAAAGGCGTTCTTTAATAGAGGAATAGTTCTTCAACACTTCTGCATTAAGTTCTATAACGAACTCTACATGGGATAGTGGCTCTATATATTTTTTACTTGGGTACTTTTACTCTTATTTTCTCATTATTTTCGTTTAGATTCCCCTGATTTCCACTCCAAGTAGCATTGCCTGATTCCACATAACAAATACCAGGAGTTGATGTGGACCGCTGGGCCTGGTCAACAATCGACTTAAATTGTTTAAATGTAGGTATTTGTACCTACACCTTCGCAATCTTTTATTATTGCTGATGTTATTTAGGTACAGGGACAGTTTACTACCACACTTTGTTAATTTTTGTTATCTGCGAATAATTACGTACATGATTTTCAATCATATTTTTCCGTTTCATATTAAAACCAGTCAATAAAATAAGCACAAATCCGAATAAAAGTCATTATTATACATTAGTAATAGTATTAACTGTAAGTAATAAATTTCTAAACAATGCTTGTTACTAATTGTAGCTTTTGTTTAAGCCTATATATTTCAATTCACCGATTTTGCTTTGCATTCAATCATAGGACCCCAAGATCTTTTTTAAAAACACAAATCAAGTCAGTACACAATCAATATTACTCAAAATGTCTGTTGTAGAACATGGTTGAAATTTCTTTTGCTCCATATTCGCCAGAATGCATCAATTTCTTCATGCCTCCAGCGACTGCAGCATTATGGCAACAAACCAAGAGGTCAGATAGATCTAGATACAACTGCCTAGACAACCCACAAGGAAACTGGACACTTTTTATGAGATCGAGCCTTCAATGTAGTTGCTCTAACACCTTGGAATGTCATTCATGCTAATTTGATCACTCAAATCAGAACCACCATTTGAAAATACCCCATGACCCACCTTTTCATCCAGTCAAATGTGCCATTTGACAGCGCTATCTATTTAGATATAATTTTACGGAGTCAAGCATCTTTCCTGACGCCTTCCGACAATATAATTCTTACTGTTTTAAATGTCAATTTAGATTTATCTTTGCCTAACGGGTTAAGGTCCCCAAAAGCATGTAGTTCTACTAGCCAGTACCATTTCACAGCGAATTCTTTGTTGGAATTCTTGTTCTTCAGGGTGTCTATTCACGATAGGGGATAGAGTAGATTCATTTCGATTTCCCCCGAAAAAGCAATAAATGGTATTGTGAGGCACAATACCTTTATTGCTTTTTCGGAGAAAATCGAAATGAGTCTTCTCTATCATTAATTGATGAGGCATTCACTTTGTAACCTTTCATTTAAAAAAAAATAAAAT
Source organism: Agapetus fuscipes (assembly GCA_951799405.1). Classification (NCBI taxonomy): domain Eukaryota; kingdom Metazoa; phylum Arthropoda; class Insecta; order Trichoptera; family Glossosomatidae; genus Agapetus; species Agapetus fuscipes. The sequence continues at coordinate 12,863,380 of OX637333.1, read as the reverse complement.
TATAAATAAAATAAACAAATTGTATTAGGTTACGGGGTGAGTAAAATTTAATAATGTACGACCGGTTTCGGAAACAATGTTTCCTATCGTGAATAGACACCCAGATCGAATATGAAACGACGAAAGAAGGTTACCTACTCGTTTTCCTGGACTTATTTTAATTTTATTCTTATATTGCAGATTTTTAAGCCACCATGAAAGAAGCTGTGACATTTTTCTTGATATTGGGTGAGTTATCGTCAATTGTATTTCTGGAGATTTCTCTCAATTTTAAATTACAAACACCTTGTTTTTGCAATATTTTTTTTAATTGAGTACATAAGTTTCTATGGTTTTTAATTTGTATTTATCTTATCTAAATAAGTAAACAAATTTTGAAAAGTCATTTTAAAAAAGAAAATTGCCTGATGCTTATCCACAATTATACAAGTATTTTAAAATAGGACAATGGTAAGTTTTTATTAAAACATTATTTTACAACAAAAGTACAATGACGTCTACTCTCGTTCTTGGTAATGTTTAAAATAAGGATTTTTCCTAAGATAATGTTCATACTCATCATTTTAGTCAATAAAGTTTATACTCATCATTTTAGTCAATAAAGTTTATACTCATCATTTTATCCTCAAGATTATTTTTCAAGGATTTTATTGGCCTAAGTGCTATACAATATGATATATTGGCCTAAGTGCTATACAATATGATATATCAAATGCCTTACTTGCACTTTATAACCTTCTTTTCTCTCCTAGGTCTGTCAACACCCTCTCATTGCATTCCTTTTCAATCAATGATGTTAGATTCACTAGGACTATCTTTCCTCTTCAGTATGTTTACACCACCTTCACCAGAATATCTCTCCTTTCCCCAGGCGCTGTTTTCCTGCTGGTATCAGCTGAAGAGATAGACTACACGCAGGTCACTTGCGACTCCTGCCATAGGAACTGTCGCCCAATCTGCATTTATCCTGAAGAGTTTGTGCAGTGTTGCAAGCATTTTGCCAAAATCGATATGATGAACGCAGACAGCTGGCAGAGAAAGCTTCGTCCATTTCCTCTGATCAAACTCATTAAAAGTTAATTCAAATACTACCCATTTTACAATGATTCGTGCGCAAAATGTCTGCATGTAACACAAGACATTCTACCAGGCTTTCTACGTTTTTCTCTATCCGGTGCCGGGCCGGAATCTTAGTAGCGTATGTAATGTATGAAAACTTTCACACGGTTTATCCGGTAATTCATTGAAAACCAGGCAGAATGTATTATGACTGAGATGTCTGAATTGAAAAAAAACATTTTATAATGAGGTATCGAAAAATAATAAAGAAAATATTGTTTCCAACAATTTTCCCTTGAGTAGTTCATGTAATGCTTGCACTTGTTTCCAGCCATTATTCCGTTAGGGAGGGCCAGTACTTCGCAGCTGTATTTCCCCTTTGTTTGGGCTTGCATACTTCTTCCATCTCTCTGTTCATATGATTTCCTCACTGTGCTGACATCATCAGTCATTTGCAATGTCGCTTATTTGGTCAATTTATTCTTCCCTACAACCTTTGTAGATAAATTTAACACATTCGATGCAAATTAATAAATAGCCCCAAAGATCTTGTTGTATTAACACTTTTTCTAAAGATATACATTTCTACAAAAAATAAAGTTGTCTCTAAGGATTTGTTGTACACTTTCTTTGGTTTGAACTATGTGAAAAGTTTTTCGCCTCACCTGAAAATTTGCAAGTGTATTTTTGTCACATTCATTCAAGGGATGTTTTTACCACTTTTTAGTTATTTCTGAAGTTTACGTTGTTTTAAATCTAGAGTTTACGTTGTTTTGTTGTTTTAAATCTGGAGTTTACGTTGTTTTGTTGTTTTAAATCTAGAGTTTACGCTGTTTTGTTGTTTTAAATCTAGAGTTTACGTTGTTTTGTTGTTTTAAATCTAGAGTTTACGCTGTTTTGTTGTTTTAAAAATCTGGAGTTTACGTTGTTTTGTTGTTTTAAATCTAGAGTTTACGCTGTTTTGTTGTTTTAAATCTGGAGTTTACGTTGTTTTGTGGTTTTAAATCTAGAGTTTACGCTGTTTTGTTGTTTTAAATCTGGAGTTTACGTTGTTTTGTGGTTTTAAATCTAGAGTTTACGCTGTTTTGTTGTTTTAAATCTGGAGTTTACGTTGTTTTGTGGTTTTAAATCTAGAGTTTACGCTGTTTTGTTGTTTTAAATCTGGAGTTTACGTTGTTTTGTTGTTTTAAATCTGGAGTTTACGCTGTTTTGTGTCTTTAAATATTCAGTGGAATAAAATTTCAACATGTCACTTGTATATAATGAGCCCCGCACATGAATTGGCATACACAAAATTGTGTCGTCACCCAGCCGAGTTGCTAGGGAAAATGCATGCAAATATTTTTTTATTTGTTTCTAAGGACGGTAGTCCCATACAAGACTGACAGTTTGGTCGCCAAGAAAAAAGTTCCAAATTCAATAATGTTACGACCCATAAAGTAAAAAAAAAATGATAACAATTTATTTCAAAATATACGTCCCTATGAGCTGTTGTTCCATTTTTCATATTCAAAGTACATGCGCTCTTCTAACATTAATCTTTTTTGTTAAACATAAATAAAACCGTGATTATCGCATAACGAATATGAATTGTTTTAAAGTGATCCTTTCTTTTCTCCAAACCTGCAGTCTTTTTTAATTTTTTTCGGACCTATTTGTACCATGCTTAGAGATGTTAACAGCTCGGCAGTTCAAGAAGTAATGCGAACAAAACCATACATAATACCTAATTCCACATAAGACGAGGTTCAGCGGTTCAGTCCAAAACTTGAGACTAAGATTTGGTCTGGACTGCATCTCTATACCTTATAACTTATAACCCAGTGCTCACAATGGGCTCGGCACAAAAACCATAGGCGGGCAAACGTCAAAGATTTGTGTGACTAGGGGCTCTAACAGCCAATTACAAAATATCATTTTGCTTTTTCCCTAGAAACCAAGCAAAACCAAATGAGACGCCATTTTTTATCAATGTAATTAATGCCGAGTCAGAATGAGGTTACGGTTCCATTCGGGAAAAAATGAAACTCGGCTTTGAAATGCAGCTGTCAAGGATAAAAACAAATACAGCAACTTCAGCAACAAACTCAGCAACTCCCTGAAAAATGTCCATCCCTAATATCTTGACTATGTTGATTGACAACTAAACTTTAAGTTTATTTTAAAAGACTTTTTCTAAAATTATACGATTTTGTCTAAAAAATTAAAATCATACGAGCATATTTTGAAAACAATGGTATCAATTTTTCAGTCGTCTATAAGGGGTCACGACAACTAGCGCATTTATTTTTCAGAGTGTTTTAACTATTGGATTATTTTTTATACATATTCAAAAGCTGCGCGCAAGTCAAGTGTACGAGTACGAGTATGCTTTCTTCCGGATGGGACCGGAGCCCGAATTAATGATCCGTTAAATATTAAAAAATATATCAAGTAAGTCAAGTAAGTTGTACGCATTTGAACATTGCACAGTTAGAAGATTTATTTATTTATTTATTGTACATCAAAGAATTTTCATACTTATCAATATTATACCTAATTATGTACTAGATATTTTATGAAACCTAAATAAATTTACCTATTTATCAACAAAATTCACTTATTTTTGTAAATACATTACAAAAAGAAAACAATAGTTAAAAAGTGCATTTTTTCTTTCATATAAAACATTATTTAAAAAAAATATAAGTGCATTTTTGTTGTCAAGAATACGATACCCAGCTTTGAAAATGGTTCGCGCTCGTGGAAGTGAAACATTGGCAGATAAAATAGCTGTGAATGAACATAGAAGCAACGATACATTCATAGAACATTTAAGCGCCCTTGGGGTGGCTAGTGCCACTAAACGGCGCTGTATACAAATTGTCCAATTATTATTATTATTATAGAATGGTTGGACACAAAAGAATCTAAAAATAATTTGTCATCCAACGCCAACCATGAAAGTGAAAGTTCAAAACAAGTATTTTTTTCCAAATAACAATTTTTCATGTATTTTATTTACTTAGCTGCTTTTGGCTTTCTGAATAAAAAAGTCAGTATTCTAATCCAACCTCATTAAAATACTAACATCATTCAGGTTGAATCTGCATTAAAAAAAATAGCAATTTAATATTCTGATATCATTTCATTCTTTATTTAATTTGAATTTTTTAGATTCAAGTTTCTTTGTTTTTTTTTTACTTTTATACCATTTTGTGTAAAATAATATATATTTTGTATTGTTTGTGTATGAACACTGGGAAAATTCAAATTCAATAATTATTAATTTAAGGATTTAAATCAAACACTGTTTTATATTTTCACTTTTAAAATGATGTATATTTTTTAATTTTACTAACGTTTTCGATCTTAGATCATCGTCAGGGATAAAAAAAATTAAACCTGACGATGATCTAAGATCGAAAACGTTAGTAAAATTAAAGAATAAATCATTTTAAAAGTGAAAATATAAAACAGTGTTTGATTTAAATCCTTCAACTAAATAATTATAAAATAATATATTGTTAAGTGTAAATCTGTTTGGACAGTGAAAGTCCATTTTTATTATTTAAAATTAAATTGGATAAAAACATTTTGTACGAATTTTGCAGAGAAATTAACCTACAAATTTCGGTAGGTACGAACTACAAAAAAAAAACATTTTTATAAGGTACCTACCTACCTATCAATTAATTTGCAGTGTTACATTTTAGTATCGTATGGAATGAAAGGCGGCAATCTAGTTTATATTTTGTTGTTTATTGAAAAATGCGATAAATACACGGAAAGAATGAGAAAATAATTTCCATGTTCCGTTCATTTTATTTACGAAACAAAATGGCCTAGATTGCTTTTGTTGTTGTTATATTTAACGCATTTGTAAGCAGAAACATATCATTTCACTTTATTTTTTCATTTCTCATTTCATCCTGGCTTTGAGTTTGTAAAAAGGATTATAATACTTCTAAAATTTGGACTGTAGATTGCTTTATTCATTGCCAAAAAAAACTTCAAAGATATTAATTGTAATCTTTACAATTTTTATTTTTTATTCTATTTTGTTTTGTGTATTTATTTGTTTTTGGTTTTGGGTGTTGCTTCTTTTTGTTTTTCTTTACTTTTTATTTATTTACCTGGCATGATTTGTAATTTAAAATACCAATTGTAGAATACAGTAATAGGCGACATGAAATGTTAAAAATATCTTATATATGTACAAAATTCTATTCAATGCTGTTGTATTCTTGTTTAAATAAAAAAAATAAAAAAAAATAAAGGAGAAAATCAAACAGTGTTTCTAATCACGATAAAATGTTGCTTTTAGTTATGTGTACAACTAATGATGATTTTTACAGTATAATAAACAAAAATCATAATCATTCAAATATAAATTAAAATTCAGTTACAAATAACACAAAAATATAATTATATAAAATTAAAATAAAGTACCTCATTTGGGCAATCTAACTTAGTAAGTATTAACTGATGTACCCCGGCTGCTTCTCCCTATGTTAGCGCCAAGACTGTGACGTCAGCCACTGCTGATCCATACATCTATTACATTTATCTATTGAGTGGCCACACCGCCTCCGTACAGATTGTTGTTGAGGATGTTCTGGTTCTGTTGATTTTTGCGTTGCTGGATCTCAGCACTAGCCTCCTGAAAAATTTACAAATTATGAGAATTTTAACGTTTTTCCATGTCTGCATTAATCTAAAATTTATGTTGTATAAATGCACATATTTATGAACTTCACTTGACATGCTTGCACAAAGTCCTGGATTAAGATCGGTACGAGCAGTGTGACCCCACCAGGGGCCCCAAATCCAATGGGGCCAAAATGGCTTAAAAAGAAGCCAAAAATATAATTTCAACATAATATTCTTAAGACTCCGGTCAAAAAAAAAATCCCGTTGTTTGTAAAAATATGTTTCTTGTACTTTATGGTCTTAGTAAAAGAGTGACATTAATGAAAAAAATCACGCGTGTTTAATAATTTTTTGTCTTAATTTTAAAGTTAGTTTTTTTATATAACTTAAAAAATGACGCCACAAAAATTTTTTAAAAAAAACTCGTTTTTTTTACTTTTTTTTGCTCGGATTTTGTTGTTTTATATTTTGGATTTTTTTTTTCTTTATAATTATAGAATGATACAAATTCTAGTTTGTAGTGTGATTTTTAATAAAATAATGTGAATAGTTTTTGCGCTAATATGAAAAAACTGAAACTAATTAACTTTTTTAATTCTTGAAAACAGTTTTTTCATATTATCTCAAAAACTATTCACATAAATCTATTAAAAACCACACTACAAACTAGAATTTGTATCATTACGGGGCCTTAAGGGGTCTTGACTTATAGGTTGGTGTGCGGCTGACCACCCATGCTGTAGAAAATAGTTCACTTTACCAATGTCACCCCTGTTTCAGGGAAGGTCGGCAGGAGTTGCAGGGTGTATGTTCATTTGAGATTCGGGTTTGTATATTGTAGGACTACATGCGGCATGTTTCAGCGCGAACTTAAACATGTCTGTTTTGTGAGAATGCGTAATTATAATGTGAATCTCTAATGTCACTTATATTAGATTAGATTAGATTAGATTAGGTCCATTGGCCATGGAGACGCTGAATAATCAGTGTTTTTCTTTATTTGAAATAAATATATAATCTATAATCTATAATTTATTTAAGAAGAATAAACGGCTATATAGCCTTTTACAACATTGCGATAAATATAAATATGTAGGTACATAAGTAGGTACTGTATCTATAGGTATAAAACTAATATCTTAAAATATAACACAAATAAATGACACATAAATATTATACAAAGATGTAAATATACGATGGTTATAAAGCAATAGAACTAACAATTTAAAAATAATAACAATAAACTTTAAAAATAATAATGCAAAAACCATAAACCAGTGTAAGCAATTGTTGTATACAAAAATTGTTGTAATAAACAACAAATCTTCATTATTTGATCAGGGTTGTCACAAACATAATATACTAAATCAGGTGTAAAATTTGCTAAAATTAATAGAATAAACAAAAGATCATTTAAAATTTCAAGGATTTTTTTATAAAAAAATTTCATACAATGCAATACAACATACAATTTACAATGTGTTGTGCAAAGAAAGAAAGAAGATGTGAAACTAAAGGTACAAAAAAAAAAAAATGTGTTGAGATGGCTTGGGCCTGTGGAAAGAATGGATGATGAGAGACCGACAAAATGCGGATACCTACATACTATTTTTTTTTTTTTTAAATGTATAGAATCCCGTGGAGAAAATATCAACCTCCAGCTTGTTCGCCTCCCTGGGCAGTCGCTGAAAAGGCGAGTAATACTGGTAGTTCACGGCACAGTCTGCCACATCAAAAGTATCCACGTTACGCGTGTTCCTTATTGGGACACGGAAATTAATTTTTGATAGGAGTTGGGGCGCGTCGGTCAAGCCATTAATGAGTTTGTATAGAAAAACCATGTCAGCAGCACTTCTCCGAGCCGAGAGCGGTGCAAGTTTATACGATTCTCGGAGTTGGTTATAATTGATATCCGAGATGGGTATTCCGAGTTTGAAGTTGATAAAGCGAAGTAGTTTGTTTTGTACCTTTTCTATACTACGTATATGTACCTGGTAGTGAGGAGACCACAACACGGAGTTATACTCCAGCAATGGCCTCACCAAACTTGTAAAAATATAAATAAAGGTGTGCACGTTATAAAATTTTTCACACAGTCGTAAGGAAAATCCTAATGTTCTGAGTGCCCTACCCACAGTTGCCTTTATGTGTGGTACAAATGTTAATCCCGCGTCCAACAATACTCCCAAATCTTTGATTTGCGCAACCGACATAAGCTGTGTACCATCAATCGAGTAAGGGTACACCGTGGGATTCTTAATTTTGTGGAAACGCATTACTTGACATTTTTCTATGTTTAAAGTTAAATCATTCTTCACACACCAGTCATAAAGCACGTCAATATTTCTTTGTAATATCTCGCAGTCACCAATACAGTTAACCACTCTGTAAATTTTCAAGTCATCAGCAAACATGACAAATCTCACCCCGTCAAACCCGCTCAGGAGATCATTGACAAATATATTAAACAAAATGGGTCCGAGATGTGAGCCCTGCGGCACACCGCTCTTCGCCAAAAAAGGAGATGAAACAACGCCCGACACACAAACCCTAAGTTCCCTTTCAGCAAGATAGCTCGAAAACCACGCAAGGAGTGCACCATCAATACCAAGAGAAAGAAGCTTTGCCAACAATATTGTATGGGAGACGCGGTCAAACGCCTTGGAGTAGTCTGTATATACACAGTCCGTCTGACTCCTGGTAACAAAAGCATCCATGATATCACAATGAAATTCCAAAAGGTTTGTCAAGGTCGATCGGTTTTGCATAAAACCATGCTGTTGGTCCGATATAACGAGTGCTAAGTCACTCTTAATCTTACTGAGAAGAATACATTCGAACAACTTCGGTATGCAGGATTGTATACATATTGGGCGATAGCTAGTGACATCAGATTTATCTCCCTTTTTGAAAATTGGAATAATGTTGCTAGATTTCCAAGCTGTTGGAAAAATTCCCGATTCAATAGATTTATTAAATATTTTTTGTAAAATCCAACACATAACATTTGAACAATTCTTAATAAAAACAGGCGGCAGTTGATCAGGACCTGCAGATTTATTAGTATCCAGCGAATCAATACCACGCTGCACGTCCGACACGGAAAATATCACACGCGCGATATGAACTCGATCAGTCAGCGGGAGCGCCGGAGTGTTGACACCCATGAGAACGTCCTCGTAGATTGACAGGAAATATTTTCTAAATAAGTCCACTACATCACTCACGCTATTGGCAGACCTGTCATTGAAATACATTATTTTCGGGTAATCGCTATGATCGTCTTTTAAAGATTTGGCAAGTTTATACAAATTCACGGAGGTTCCTGGTAACTGACTCTCTATGTTTCTATAAAATTCACGTTTTAGCGCTGCTGAAAGCACCTGGCACTCCTTTCTTACCCTACTGAATGCTTCGTAGTCACTGGGGTCCCCAGTTGCCTTATACTGGGCATGCAATCTTTTTTTCAAACTAATCTTATCAACAAGTTCGCGTGTGAACCATTTGGGGTAGTTCCCCCATGGTGGCCGTTTGATAGGCACAAAATCGTGAACGGAACTATTTATAACGTTGTAAAATTGTGACACAATTTCATTTACGTCGGTATTTGTATCAAGGAAAGACCAATCAACCTCATTAAGATGGTTATTTATGACGTCGTAGTCACAAGTTTTGAAGTTTTTTGTAATTCTTTTCGGCAAGGACTCCCTTTCATAATTCACAATAAAATCTATCTCTAATGGGGGGTGATGGGCATCAGCCGGCAGGATGATCTCCGCGGCTGTGGAAACATTAAGACCATCAATATCTGTAAATATTAAGTCCAGTAATCGGTTTAAACTGTTACGTACCAGATTACACTGAACCAAACCAAGGAACGAGGACATGTTTTTAATTTCGGCGGTACACTCATCGTCTATCACCGCATTGGCCTCACACTCACACCATTTGGCACCCGGCAAATTGTAGTCCCCAGCAACCAAGATTTTAGCGTCTGGATATTTAAAACGGATTCTTTCCATATCTTTACAATGATTGGAGTAGGATTCAGAGTCTGAACCTGGCGGAATATATACGCAAGCCACAATTAAAATTCCAATCGGGAGAATGATTTTAACAAATATTTGCTCCAATGAAGTGTTCAGACATTTTATTATACAGGACCTGAACCTTTTGGCAACGCAGATCATAACACCTCCTCCCCTGGACTTGCCACTATCTTTACGATCACGATCTCTCCTATACACACAGTAACGGTCAAAACCAAGCTCTCCGTCACGCACACCTTCATTCAACCAGGTTTCTGTAAAAAACAATATATCATATGAAGTTAAAGATGCACTAATAGATAATTCAGATAGTTTTGTGTTTACTCCACGGACGTTCTGATAGTAGGCAGTTGCGCCGATTCTCCTGGTAAGTTTTTTCGGAGCTTTACAATCTTTGGAATTGAATCGAAAAATTTCACCGTCAGCTCCTCCTCACCAGCCATTCGCCTCTCCTCGACTTCCTTCCATAGACCCCGTAGATGTTCCCTCTGTGAGAGAGTCAGATCAGCTTTAGCTCGCACACCATCGCCAAGAAGCCTATTATTACGCAGCACATATCTGGCCTCCGAAGAATCAGCAAAGGAAACTTTAACAGGCCTTACTTTGTCAGCCGCCACTCTTCCAACTCTGGATACCTTGATACAATCCGTTTTGACTTCATCGAACTTACTGACGATATTCATGACAGTGTTGCGGTCATCATTCAGTCGCTGCACCTGGGTAGTGGCCGCGCTTTCTGGAATATTCATCAACATTACATTCTTAGATTTTTCACGTCGTTCCTCGAGTTCGCTAATCGCATCAAAGATAGAATTATGCTTTGAGTCCTCCGACTCGCCCATTGAAATGGGCTTACTCTTGAATGTCTGCAATTCCCCTTCCATTTTGCCGGTTAAAACTCCAATCAGGGACATCGTTCTTGCCAGTCCCGCCGTCGTGGGTAGCAATTTAGAAGTCAACTCCTTAACTGCCTTCACTGCAGAATTATTGCCATTTATTAGCGCCAGTTGCATGGTATTCAAAAGGTTTGATGCCTCCGTTATTAGTTGAACAACGTTTGATTCCATTGTTAAAAATGGGTTATTTAAGTTTTATATTATTTAAGTATAATATTATTGTTTTATGTCACAGGTACAATTTATTTGATTATTGTGTTTATTTTTATTTATCCCAATTGCAGTGACAGCCCTGCTACAAAGTATTCAGCAATAATATAAGCAATTATGTTTATTGGCTGCAATTTATTGGACAGATTTGCAAAAATAGTCCTTATTGATATTACAAGCGATGAAACATTTATTTTTAATTTGAAAAAAAAACACATAAGCAGCAGTCAGAGAGAACCGCGAACAATTTGTGATAAAAAATTGAGTTAGCTTTACACTGTAAACACCAATACACTTCACGCAATTCAGTTATTACAGATATTTATAATTATTTATTAGCAAGCAAAAATTTGGAGTGCACTACTTATGATATTATCTTATGATATAATCTAAGTTGCAAGGATATATTCATTTAAAGCTCTCAGATGTATGCCCACAAACCAACAAGTGTAGTTCGCGCTTACAAATGCTGAATGTGTACTTACAAATAAAATCCAAACCTCAAATGAACATAAGCCCCACAACTTTTGCCGACCTTCCCTGAAACAGGGGTGACATTGGCAAAGTGAACCATTTTTTACAGTATGGGTGGTCAGCCTCATACCAACCTATAAGTCAAGGAACATACTAAATAAAGGCCTATTGCACCAAACTCCAATCAGACAAAAATCTAAATTAAGTATTATTTGTCCCATCAAATCAAAAATTTGGTTGCATATACGTAAATCAGCTTATGCCATCATCTTTTCTGTTCAAATTCCATCATATTATTACCCACTTCCAAGAAATATTTAACCGAGGTCCTTACCAGAATTAGGCAATCAAAATTGATATGTCAATTAAATATTGATTGGAGGTTGGTGCAACATGCCCCTAATGAATGTTCACAGTTTCATAAGATACACAAACGAGAAAAAATATATATTTTAACAGTAACAAAATTTTAACCATCAACTTACCTGTATGGCCTCCCACATCTTGGCCTCTGACAGGATCTGCCTGGACAGGTCCTCCACCGCGGGCTCCGAGGAGAGGTCCAGCAGCGCCTCGATGGAGTCGTCAGCAGGTATGTGGTGCGCCGCCGACTTCCTGGCAGACTGCTCCTGGAGGAACTGCTGCAGAGGGGGAGAGGAACGCTTGCGGCCACATCCTGCAACAGTTCAAAGCTTCTCATTGGGATTTTTATGGTTAGAAACTCAGAAATCAGAAACGAAATCAGTGCAAAACTGAAGGCATCGTCAGATGGAGTAGGGAGACGGGACGAGTCTGGTGAGATCACGTAGACCGCATGAGCGAGAGTAGGTTAACTCGAATCATGGCACAGGAAGTACCAGACGGCCAGCGTCAACTAGGCCGACCACCCAAGAGATGGAAGAGCAGCTGGTCAGCGTCAACTAGGCCGACCACCCAAGAGATGGAAGAGCAGCTGGTCAGCGTCAACTAGGCCGACCACCCAAGAGATGGAAGAGCAGCTGGTCAGCGTCAACTAGGCCGACCACCCAAGAGATGGAAGAGCAGCTGGTCAGCGTCAACTAGGCCGACCACCCAAGAGATGGAAGAGCAGCTGGTCAGCGTCAACTAGGCCGACCACCCAAGAGATGGAAGAGCAGCTGGTCAGCGTCAACTAGGCCGACCACCCAAGAGATGGAAGAGCAGCTGGTCAGCGTCAACTAGGCCGACCACCCAAGAGATGGAAGAGCAGCTGGTCTTCTGCATCACAGGAGGGAGTTCCGTAATGAACAGATCTTAGATCTAATGCAACAGCAAGAAGAAGAAGGTTAAAAACTGGCCAAAATCTAAGTTACGAAAATACATATTTAAGATTTATATTACAAGCAGATACGTGTAAGTTCGCACTTACAATTGCAATCATGACAATCATCCTCAGCAACCAATAACAAAATATTTGTTTGCCTCTTTCTCTAGCAACCCGGCCGGGTGACGTCACTAATTCACGTGCGGACCTCATTATGGTTGGAAGTTGACTGACCTGTGAAGGCATTGCAGAACGGCCTCTTCCTTGGCTCCGCGTAGTACTCCTGAGGAGCGTTGTCGTCGTCTCTGTCATAGTTTCTCCCAGTCTGAAATGTCAAAACGAATTAGAACTTGACAGATGAATGCAAGAAAAGGCAAAAGGCGGTATCTCAAAGGTCTTGCTGTATTTCGATTACATTTTGAGCTTCAATTCCAATTAAGAAATAGCTTCACTTCCAGTTTATCTTACTTCGATGAAATTTCACACAATATAATGTTGCAGGTAGATGACATCGAGCATCAAGGAAATTACTTTTTACATTTCATATCTTTTCCATAAGAAAAAAACACTAATAACCGTTGCAGACAAATAAGTTAAGTAAAACAAAAAAAAACGTAAATGAGAAGGCTAGCAATATTTATCAGACTTTTCAAACAAGAATCGACAGAAATGATTAATTTGATAAAATGGAAAATAGCTAAGTTGTCGTGTCGTTTATTTTATTGCGAAGGCTGAGTAAGCTTTCAGTTGTCTCCGCTGGTACAGCTGATGGTTGAACATGATTAAACAGAAGAAGAGGAGTGTGGCGTTACCCTCTGTGCTGACGTCACGCTGGCGGGCAGGTTGACCACCATCAGCACGAGAGAGCAAAACAGAAGGGCGCGCATCATGGCAGCTGACATTTTAAAATACTGAGGTTCTGGAAACAAATAAGATAACAAATTAAGTGTGAGTCGCATGCAGCATGTGGAACCAATTTATTTCTACAGGTGAGGGGGCTGGCCTATCTCCAACCACATAAATGGAAGTCATACAGGGATATTCACAACACATTTGATCCATGGCTGATTTACAGATCATCGTTTTTTTGTATGAAAATTTCAGTGTAGGCTGCGGATGAGCCATGGTTTTGCTGTTTGAGAATAGCACATATAGAGTTAGAAGGTAATAACATGTCAATGTCAATGTCAATGATTGAAGTGGAGGTTTCCCTGCTCCCGGGGGGACTGGTTCTCATTTCTTGAGGCTGCGCAAACATTGCCGGTACTGATTATATTTTCGGCTTGAAATAAAAAGCTGAAACAGGAATTCTTGCCTGATATTCATCCCCTTGGTGGGGATCGAACCATAGCCCTCTAGCATTTTTTGTATTACGTATTTTACTTCTTGTATTTTTTATTGATAGTCTGTTTTAATTTGTAGGTAATTACTTAATAATATTTTTATAATTAGATCACTATGAGGCTGACCACCCATGCCGTAAAAACTGGTTCACTTTGCAAATTTCCCTCCTGTTTCAGGAAAGGTCAGCAAGAGTTACAGGGATTATGCTAATTTAAGATTTGGGGTTTTATGTTTTAATTTCACATGCGGAATGTGTATTGTGTAAGAGGAAACTTACTCATGGCTTGTGGGCGTGCATTGAATATGAGCCCTTAATGTCAATGTATATTTGCAACTTAAATTATTGATTCAGATTAAAACTATACTATATATGCGGAAAACCGTTCGTTGGTAACCCGATTAAATGGTGAAGGACTAATAAACGGTTTTGACTGTCTTTCGTTTCCGAATATAGTATGTAATCTGGGAAAGGTTTTAGCGTACAAAAAAGTTGGTAAAATATCGCAGAACATGTTTATATTTGTAAAATGATGAACGTCGTTTTTATATGGGAATCGATCATAAAAAGTCGAGGACCTATAATCTATGTTGCATAAAAACATAAGGTGATACCTGAATGCATCTAAATGAAATATTGTTGGTAAACGTATCACTCGAGAATGACTGAACCGATTTGTTTTTTTTATGATGTTTGTAATCTGGAACAGGTGTTTGGATAAAAAAAGTGAGAAAAAGTATCATGGAAGATTTTTAAATTTGTGAAAAGCTGAACATTGTTCATGTACTGGAATTTGGTTTAACATAATATGCTGCATCTATATAAAAATTAAATACCCATAACACATTGGGCAAATTTTTAGTAAACATGTAAATTGCCTTCGAGATGGATCGTGTGAAGTTCGATGTGAATCAGATAACTCACAATCATCTTTTTAAGTATGGGAGATGTTGCTCTTTTTGCCTGGCTAAAAGGAAAGGTCGTAACATTTTTCTTTTTAAAAGTTACATCGAAGATTTTCATAGACCGGATAACCTGAATGCACTTTTTCATATTGGAATTTTGATTGTGTCAGCAACCTTCTTTTCAATATTTCTTAGTTCCAAATATAATATATATCGCATAAGTCGCAAAGATATATTGACATTTAAGACTCATATTTAATGCATGCCCAAAAGCAATCACATGTAAGTGCACGCTTACACATGCTGCATGTGTACATAAACTTTGCAACTATTGCCACTTTCGCTGAAATCGGGGGGGGCATTGGCAAAAGTGAACCAAGTTTTACTACATACTTGATACTCTTAATTATATTAATTTTTTCCATGTGCAAACTTTGGCTTGAATCGTTCATACGAGGAAACAAATCAAAGCAAAAATGAACAAAGTGAAGAAAATATGAAGTTTGTATCATCAATATATCATAAAGAAAGGATTACATATTTTCATGATCTAATCTAATCCAAGTTGCAAAGATATGAAACATTGGGGATTCACATTATATGCATTCTCACAAGCACACACATATAAGTTCGTGCATGCACATGCTGCATGTGAACCTACAACATTAAAACCTAAGCCTCAAATGAACATACACCCTGCAATTCTTGCCGACCTCCTGAAACAGGGGGATATTGGCACAGTGAACCATTTTCTACAACATGAGTGGTCAGTCGCATACCAACCAATAAGTTAAGGAACATATAGATACTATACAATGATCTACCCTAAATTATCTTAATGATTTTAGTTCTTCTAATATCGATCAATATGTACACACTATACATCAAAAATTGAAATTAGCTTTATTTAAATTTTAAAGCATCATTTAAAACCTGTACTTAAATGATAATTGAATTATTTTGAAAATGTACAAAAAAAAGGTTTCCTTCTGCCCAATAGAATGACAGCATTCCTTTATAGGTATAAAGCAATGAAATTATGCTCGAAATACCAACTACAGTGTGAAAATGAAAAAGTTACAAAACTTTCATATTAACCTTCACAAATTTGAAAAGGCTACAACATCTTTCATAACTGCAATCCCAAGTACTACAATATCTTTAAATGGTTACAATGATAACTTTGAAATAAGTTTTCTTCTCATCGTTTCCATTTGTTTAACAGCCGTTCGCAAATTTACAAATTCTCAAAACGATCGTTTCTGATTTATACATCGATCTAAATAAAATATTTATATCGATGGATTTATATAAATAGAGGCAAGACAAAGTTTGCCGGGACAGCTAGTTGTGCTTAAAAGCAAAGAAAAATGTTACATTACTTTTGAAACCTGTATAAAGAATATGTAACCAGGTATCCGACATCTTGTATACGACGAAAAAAGAGTGCGGAAAAACTGAAGCATAAAAATAATAGGCAGACAATAGGGTGGGCGCTGCGAGTCGAAAAGTAAGTCAATATTTACTAGGAAAACGAGGAGGGAGAAAAATGTCAGGCACGTGTAAGTTCGCGTTTATCTTGTAAGGGCCGGGCATCTAGAAATAGTGGACGATGGACGACTGACGGAAAGGCGCTTTTCAAGCTAGACGCATTCTGCCCCGTCTTTTCTTTAAATTACCGGACACTACTAGATATCTGACCGGGCAATCCATAGACAAACTATAGACAAACTGGGTAGAATGCGTCTCAAATGCGGCAAAATAATGTACAAAGAGGTAGAGAGAAAGGAGAAGACCGAGGAAAGAAATGATTGAACAAATAAGCGAGATTGCAAATGACTGGAACATGCAGAGTGAGAAAAAGAGCAGAGTATGAAGAGAGCGATAGAGGAGATGAAAAAAGTTTTCAAGGACAGAAATATCTGCGGAGGTGCTGGCCATCCCAGGCGGAATGGCGGCTGGATACAAAAACAACGACTTTTGTTCAGTTTATTTTTCTCTACGCTGCTGAAACATGATCCATCAAAGTTGCAGAATGGAGAAAAAGGTGGTAAAGACGCATGCTCCGAGTTCCATAGACAGCTGCGTCTCTCTCAAGGGTATGCAAGATAGAGGCTACCACAGCTAACGGCTTACTATTATAGATTTTGGTAAGTTAATATAAACAATATAATAATATGTATGTACACAGACTAACTCGGTTTTAGTTAATTGCCTCCTTTTGAAATAAAGCTGTTGTACTTTTGGTATTTGAAGGTCCTTTTTGAGATTGCGTGCGTTTGTTATTTCGAGTATCAACAATCCCTCATGTTGTAAAGTTGTTCCATTACTTAAATAATTGAGAACACAAAAAGGTCCTGGAGTAGATCTTAACTGATCTGAAATTATTTTAAACTGAAGAAGACATTTTGCGTTGCACATAATTCGGCACTAGGAAAGATTTACAAAAATAATCGAATCTTAAAAAAACATAATCCAACTTGTGCTTGAAATGCTGGGCATGTCCTAAATATATGTAGGCACACATATAAGCTGACAGAAATGCTGGGCATGTCCTAAATATATGTAGGCACACATAATATAAGCTGAAAGAAAGATACAATACTCGTATGTTAAACAAATTACGTATGAAAAGCAGGTAAAAAAATATGAAAAAATATGAAGTTGCTTTCTGTAAAATAATTACAAAAAAATATGTTGAAAAATGTGAACGTTTTTTTTCTTTTATAGTGAAAATGATTTAATTAAAATTGTAGCCAGCGTGAATTGTTTTAAGACATTATTTCAAGTAACAAGTTCCTTTGATTGGCATCTCGATATTACTACGTTTTCCTACATTTTAATTTTTCCACACAGCGCGAGCGTTTGACGTAATTGCAGTTTAAATTGTGTTCCATATCAAGGAGACCGCAGCACTAAGCAAGGAATAGGCGCCCGACGCAACGCAGACTGAGTTTATTGAAAACAAATTAAGTACTTAGGTACTACAGTTTTTTTGTTTCTTGACTAATACGTTGGTGAGGCTGATCACCCACACTGTAAAAAATGGTTCACTTCGTCAATATCACCCCTGTTTCAGGGAAGGTGGGCAGAAGTTTCAGGGTTTATGTTCATTTGAGGTATGGATTTTAATTTGTAAGCACACATGCAGCATTTATAACCGCTTACTTACACGTATTTGTTTGTGGGCATGCATTTAATATGAATCCGACATGTTAACATATCTTTGCAACTTAGATTATAGATTATAGCAATTTTAAACACGATTTTTCTTAGTACATCCTTGCAACTTTGATAACATTTGACCTTTCTGTAGTCTATTGGCTAACGCTTCGGATTCTTATCGGAAGGTCGTGGGTTCTATTCCCCGTGTAGCACAAAAAAATCAAATATGCTTTTCGCTGGGTGGAAAATATCATAATATACCTTTACCAAAACCGGTCACCAAAGGTCCATCCAGCTTTACAGCAACTGAGTCTTTCTTGAGAATTGGCGATTGATACAGCGACGACCAAGCTCGCAGAGGGTTCTTGAGGTGTAATTCACACAAAAACAGCTCTCACCAAATAAATTATCCTTATCGGCCTTTCGGTGGCGATCGAGGCCACGATTGTCGAACCTCCCGTGGGGCGCGTATTGCAAGCCGTTAAAGACACCCTTTTTTCCCTCGCGACACGGCAATGGCAGCTAGAGTGGAATAGTTCGGAGAACAACATATTGTACTCTTTTTTCCCCTCCGTCGAGCAGCGCTTGGCTGCAAAGTGGCTTGTCCCGAACCACTTTACCAGCCAGTTTTTAACTGGCCACGGAAACTTTAAAGCCAAACTACACCAGCTGGGTATCCCATCCATCTTATCAGCAGAGTGCCCTTGCGGCGCCAGCTCCCAGGACGTGCCTCACATATTATGGTACTGTCCGTTGCGACACTCTGATCGGGTTGCGCTCCTTGCTGCAGTACGGCCGGCCATTGGCCCAGTCGGTTACGCAGACTTTGTTGCTACAAAATCAAATTTCTCCGCTTTTGAGCGATTTTGCGCTTCATTTTGCCAAGCTGCATCCGCAGCGGATTCACAGTAATCCTGTCCTCAGATTTAAATTATTATTATTTCGTATTATGTGTATCATTATTCACGCTACTCGTGATCTAGCAACTATCCCACAAGCAGTGCCACCCGAGGTATGCTATTAGCTTCAGTAACATCGAACCATTTACTTTTAGAGTCATGGGCACGCCTCTGACCTAGAGGTTCTTGTTTTGTCGTGCCGTTGCTTTCACTTCACGGAAAGGCCTTTCGCCACTTGAGAAAATATATATAGCTTTGCATTAGCTTCCATGTGCTGTGGGTCCTTCTGACACATACATACAGGACGGGTACGAGGAGGGTTTGAGCATATACTTAATTGACTTATCCTTTTTACCACGGGCAACGTGTCAGGAGAACTGAAGAATCCGTTATATCACATTATTATAACTGTTTCAGGGAAGGTCGGTCAGAGTTGCAGGGCTTATGTTCATTTGAGATTGTTTTTTTTATATTGTAAGTCCACATGCGGCATGTTTAAGCGCGAACTTATACGTGTCTGTTTGTGGGACAGCACTTACCTAATACGAATCTCAAATGTAATCTATCTCTGCAACTAAGATTATTATTGTTATAACGTTGGCATACAGAACTACCCCGAGTATAAAATATTACACAAATTCCTCTCGATTGCTGAAATCGAAAAAATATATGAAAACCAAATAATTCACTAGAAGTGCTGTCGCATATTCTGTACATTTCCGATTTACGTTATCGAGGGAGTTCATGTAAATGTTCCATACTCGGGGAAGGTAGAGATCAAGTATTGAGGCCTCATTTCCTCAATAATGCTATGGGCGCAGTGAGAGACCTTCCAGAAGTGGATCACAGCGCGGTACAGTTGACGTGCTACGGCTGCACGCTGGGCGCCAGGTCGATAACGGCCTAAGCGACACGCTTACACTCTCTAGCAGGCGCTTTCATAAATTGTAACTGCATCTGTGAAAGCTTCTAGAAGGTGTGCGCCTTGTTGGAAGATTACAAATGTAACAGCAGAGTATATGGAAGCTGTGGTCCGGTGCATTTGTTCGCAAAGTGGTGTTATTGCATTATTATCGAGTATTTGGCGTTGTCCTGCTAGCTCCCAACTCTTACTTACCAATAACCATATACCTACCGATACATCAGTTAACTCCGAAAGCCAAAGAATACTTAAATGTAGCTTGATCGATGATGTCAATCAGTGTCCCAACCTTTTCGCCCATCGCCCCTTTGTGCGTAAATATTGTACATTTTTACTGGGTTCTCTGTTAATTAAACTGCAATTATTTATTGTAACATAATTTATTTTACACAATTTGGTTCACAATTTACAACAATTGATTTCCAGCTTCTGGCTTTCGAACTTCACGGCTGAATGTTAATACATCGACTGCTCCAAGGAAGAAGGCAGTAGGCATTGATGGCAGTAGGTAACTCCGAAATTGAGGTTTTTGACTTATTTCCATTTCTGAAGGTAACAAATCATTATCTTCATTCCAAGATGACCGCCGTGTCTCTATCTCTTTTAAATTCGTTAATAAATTAATATAAAAAAATAGTTGAGGCATTGTTCTCCGTGGAATAAATAACATTCAATTGGCTTTCCTGCAAAACTCTCTTTTTTGACTTAGTGCTGTTTTCCTTGGAGCAGTCGACATATACACTCTAGCTGCTGCCCTATTGCAGTCCTCTAATATAGGTGCAACAGAGATCTTTCTTGCATATTCCAGATCATTCTTTGATCTCTGGCTCACACCAGAACGTCATTCTACGCACCACCACCACCATAGACTATACTAGTGTCAGACTGTTCTATGTATGCATATACAGGCGCGCGTAGGTACTTCCAGATCGTAACATTATTAATATAAATATTATGCGTAGGCATTGGCAAAAGTGAACTGAGTTTGTCAGCCCCATACCATAAGGAACAAAAGTGAACCAATTTTTCAAATACACATGTGTGGCCAACCTCAGCCCCACCTTTAAACTAAGCAACGGAAAATAATACCTAACATACAATTGACTATGAAAATCCAAATCTCAAATGAACAAAGCCCTCCTTCCCTGAAACAGAGGAGGTATTGCATAAGTGAACCAAGTTTGTACAGCATGGGGGCCAGCCTCATACCAACCTAGTTATAAGTCAAGGAACACATTAGTCAAAAAATCGATGATAAAAATAATATAGGGGTGTAGTTTTATAATGCCTATACAGATATTTTAGAGCATCGGAGCCTTGAACCCGTGTTCCTGCGCACTCGATTACCAGGAAGGGACCGCTAAAGCGATAGCCGTGTTAGCGGGCTCAGCGCACATACACAACTCGGCATGGGGCCTCATCTCCTTGCTCCGTACACCCGGCTACAGTGGACACTACTTACATGGACATACGGTTAACTCGAAAATATCAGCTTACTTCTTTATACGGCGTATAGTCTGGGGCTTACAGCTTGAGATTGATAACGCGAGGTATTCGGTTCACATCTATTTATTACAGCTTGATACTTGATAGCGCAAGGTATTCAGTTCACATGGGGATGTGTATGTTTGGCGGCAGTTTTGATGTATCTTTAGAAAACAGCTGCTGTCAGTAAAGATAACACCACCAGGTAACTGTTACAGTTACCATAAGTTAGCTACTCCATAATAGTTACTTATTAATATTAAGTAAATACTGGCAGAATTCGGCTAAATACCGGGCCTCGGGGTCGTATTAGGTATAGTTATTTGCCCTGGAACACAAAACCAAGCTGCTTCCTTGGTTCAAAGGGGGATATTTTAGTTGTTGTGCCTTATTTAACAACAACCATTGAAATGTTTACAGTACCTACGTAGTACGTATATCCACTTCTGTAACATCTTCTACTATCTATCCACTGAGTAACATAGCTGCACTCAGCTTATGTATATCTACTCGTATGTAGTCACCACCAGGGCGTTCAATTCCCAATATAATAGTGAACTTGTTAATCACAGAGATGCATCATCTCGTGGGAATTACTGATAAATACTGGCTCATGAGCTCCTAGGAGTATGTACTTACACACAAATGTGTAGGTACTAATTAAGATTTAAAGTTGGAAAATAATTTTATTTGAATTGAAAAAACTGGTTCATTTTGCCAATGTCATCCCTGTTTCAGGGAAGGTCGGCAACAGTTGCAAGGCTTATGTTCATTTGAGATTGGGTTTTTATGTTGTAAGTCCACATGCGACATGTGTAAGCGTGAACTTAAATATACATGTCTGCTCATGAAAATGCATGGTATATTAATATTAAATGTAACATATCTTTGCAACTTAGATTATAGATAAGAATATAATAGATTAATTGCGTTTGCGTTGTTTTGCGCTGTTGCGCTTAGTTGCGTTTGCGTTTAATTAACTGCAAAGGTGTAGGTACATACTTTTATGTAAATAGTAGGTATAAAGAAAATAAATAGGGTAGGTGCATATAGATTCTAGCTGTAGGATGAATTATTATTAAGTACCTAGAGTAAGGAAATATTATATATGTAAGTAATAATTGAATTCGAAGCTTTTAGAACATCATAGACGTTTTCAGGCGAAATTAATTTCTAGAAAGTTTGAAAGCCATAGCTATAAAAGTCGCACTCGCCTGCAGGTGAGTCAGTCTCCAAGTACCAGTAGCCTTTACAGGCCAAGACAGCAAAAGTGAACTATCATGTGAATTGTAAAATAAATTGTGAACAAAATAAATTACTTTAAAATAAATCTCCGGCAGTTTTAATAAAAAAAAACAATATTTAAATCTTACAAACAGTAGAAGTTAGAACCCTAAAAACACAACAATACCAACCCCATCGAAGTAAAATATCGTTTCTGCAAAAGCTCTATTGCTGGTAGAGCATGCTCAATTTTTTTTACTAATACTACAGTAATTGCAAGTTCATTTGACGCTTGGGTCTTATTTTGTAAGTGCACATGCAGCATCTGAAAGCGCGAAATTACACGTGTCTGCTAATTGATATCCAAGTTGAACTATCAACAGTGACCTTTTACAAGATGTCGGTGGTGGTTCCGATTTTCCCCACGGTTAGTAGAAGCCTTGAATAAAAGGATATTTGGTAGAGGCAGCTCAGTTTCCATGCACATTTCTAACGCTTCTATTCACCGTAAGCTAATCCAGAGTCTACGAAAATGTGGCAGTTGAATAGACGCACTAATTACAAAACCAAAAAAAAAAATGCTACGTCACACGGCTATAGAAGACAGATTGAAAATAAAATCCCAGTTATGAATAAAGATGTAAATGTTAAAAAAAAAAAAAAAAATTGTAGAACTTTTTAACACGAATAAATGAGACTAACTTCGATTTCGCGTTATAAAGTTTCGTGAGTGTACTTAGGTAAGTATAGTATTTTCTTTTACGCGGACAACTGGCCCATTATTGAGCTCTCACTGAGCGCAGACCACTCCTAACACGACATTATTACAGGACGTACAAGACAAGTGAAAAGAAATGGAAAGTGGGGGGAAAGGAAATTAACTAAGAAAGTAGCATAAATATTGTCATTTTTTTTTGGTTCCTGAGTAAGGTTGGTATGATATTGACCACCCATACTATGAAAAAGGGTTCACTTTTACGAATGCCACCCCTGTTTAAAGGAAAATCGGCAAGAGTTTCAGGGTTAATGTTCATTAAAGGAGTGGATATACTTTGTAAGTACTCCTAGTTACAGCCTATGTAAGAGTGAACTTGCACATGTTTGCTTTTGGGCATGTATTAACTATTTATCTTAAATGTTTATATATCTTTAAAGCTTAGATTATACGAAGATGTATATAAGATTCGTCAATTTCATTTTACAAAGGGATATGTATGGAAAAAGTAATGCTGATGCCATATGAATGAATTAAAGAAAAATTATAAGAAAAGGAAGAAACGGTGGCAACTCTGAAGAGTGTCTGGTCACCTTTAGTGAAATGAAGAAAGGGCTACAGGTACAATTATTCAGGATCAAAATCCATTGAAAAGAGGGCCTCACGGAATTCGAAACGGAGCGGTGGTGCTTTATTACAAACAAACAAACGTCTATCAAATCACTATCGCCTTATTTGAGCGCTGTGGTTGTGTAAATCACACCTCAAGAGCCCTCTGCGACCTTGATCGTCGCCATAGAAAGCCACAATTCTCAAGCAAGACCCAGCTGCTGTAAGGTTGGATGGAGATGAACCGGTCTTTGGTAAAGGTATATGAATTTTTCAATCCAGCGCAGAGCATAATATGTGAAAATGAAATGGTATATTTTTTGTGCTCCGCCGGGATTCGGGACGAGTCCGAAGCGCTACCACTGGACTACGGACCGGTCAAATAGATAAAAGGAACCGAATTATCTGTTTTGTTTTAAAAACGCGATCTAAGTAATAATGATATTATTAGATAATAAATTAACCTTACGCGTTATAATTAACTTTCAAGATTAATTACTATTCGTACGTATATTATATCAGACGACATGGGAAAACTTAGCTGCGTAGCAGTGAATGTCATCAGGAGGTACCCTTTCTACAGAACGAATGAGGATGAATTAAATTTTTTGCTGAAATGACATTTTACCTTCTCCTTCTCTGTTCGTCCATAACGCCGACGATAATCTTAGAACATATTTTTTCATTCTTTTAGACTCTTTTCTTTGAAATCCAAAAATTCAACACTTAAATTTTCAGTACCTACGCATTTAAATAATAAATATGACTAAGCATAATAAATGCCGTTTAAGGCAGTTATTAAAATTCACCTTCCAACACAGATTACATGATAATTAGTAAACGACTAATGCTAAAGCGACACGTTCAAAGACTTCAGTCGTCTCTTTCTTTCAAGTGCCGCACTCACTTCACATTTTAAATTACCTTCGCAATTAGGCATCTTATTTCTGTGGAAAAATATGACACGGGCGAACCGTGGACTTTACTTTCGACTTCTATTAATAATCAGGGATGTCATGGATATCCGTGTCCGTAACCGAAACTATGGGATATCAGAAATAAAAAAATATCCGTAGTCGACACCGAAATAATACTACTCTCATATTCGTATTCATATCCAAAACATGTCTTATAATAATCTTAGTTTTAAAAATATGAGTCTTATAGAAATAAAAGTGGCAACGTAGGGGTTTTTTTTTCGAAAATTAGATAAAACTGAGGGATATGAACGTATCGTTTTTTTTTTGTTCCTATGTTTTTTTACTGATTTTCGAGAAACTTCTAAATTGTCACCTTTGGATTGTTATATAAAAACGCAAACAACTGCCATCATACCGATATGAAGACTACAGGGAATATCAGCAAAAAGAATAAAATGAGTTCGTAAGAAAAAAAGTAACAACTAGTGGCATAGATTTGTGTTTATCTAAAGCTTTTGTAACGCAATAACAGTCGCTATCACAGTTTATGGCGGTATTTTCGGTTCTTTGTGACAGGCAATAAACATGATTTCAAATTTAGAATTTTGATTCACTTATAATTTTCTTCAATTGACATTCCTTGTTCCTCCCTTGTAGTCTTCATATTGGATTGCAACTTCTGACAACTGTCTTGCCGAAGAAGGAGTCGCATGTGGCGGGGGGGGGGGGATAAAGTGGATGGAAAAGCATTTTTTTCAGAATTTTGACTTCACACTTTTGCAAAAAGCTGCTCTATAAGAATAAACACAAAAATTATTAGGTATTAGGTACCAAAAAGTCGAAATATTTGATTACTTACTGCCTCAAAGAGTAGAATAGTCTTAAATAAATCGGAGCACTTTTGGTACAAACTTTGGTTTCTTCTGAAATAAATATCCGCCTTTAAATGTCGT
Organism: Agapetus fuscipes; assembly: GCA_951799405.1. NCBI lineage: Eukaryota > Metazoa > Arthropoda > Insecta > Trichoptera > Glossosomatidae > Agapetus > Agapetus fuscipes. Next base: position 12,837,639 of record OX637333.1, on the reverse strand, counting down.
CCAAATGTAAGCACAACATAAGATTTTATGGAACCTAAATAAAAGAACCCCTTCGTCATGGAAAACATACATAGAAGAAACAGTTGAAGAAGCTTCAAGTTATTTTTTCTAAATCAGGCTTTTGTATTTTTATTGAAACAAGGCATTTATTGTCATTATTATTTATATTTCTTTTACTTATAGATTGGTATGAGGCCGACCACCCATATTATAAAAAAGGTTTATTTTGACAATGTCCCCCCTGATTCAGAGAAGGTCGGCAAAAGTTGTACGGTTTATGTTCATTTGAGGTTTGGATAGTAATTTATACGTAGGTATTTAGGTAAACATGCAGCATTCGCAAGCGTGTCTCCTAAACTTGAAGATGGCTTTCCCAGCTCCCGGAGAACTGGTTTTCATTTCTTGTGAAGGCTGAGAAATGTCGAAGTTTTGCTTTTGGGTTTGAAATAAACACCGAAACGGGAAATCACTTCTGAGCCCCTTGCTGAGAATCGAACCCTGCATAGAATGGCGTGGAGCGCAGCATTCCACCAACTGGGCTATCAACCGGAATATTAAAATTTTACTTACAAAATAAAAACTCAAACTTCCAATAAATTTTGCAACTCTTGCCGCCTTTCTCTAAAAATGAGGTGAGCTTTATGTGCAGCTTAGTTGCGTTGCGTTGTAGCTCAGGTGAGTATTTACGTAACTTTGATTTTACGTTTTATTTCAAAGATTTCTACATTTAGATTTAAATTTTCTTCGGCAAAAGTGGCTTGAATTAGTAAAATTAGGCACCGTGGGTAATATGTTTGTGAATTTCTTAATCTGTCTTGTAAACATCAAAAGAGCAGTTTATTACACAAGCTGAAGTAATATAATGTAATACATCTGAGGCACATGAAGGGCAGTGGTGCTAAGCCTTTTTCAACCAGGAATTTTCGGGACTTTATTTTGTAAGTTCACATCAGGCGCGTGCATATGGTATAGGCATATAAATTTCAGAATTAATATTTTCTCCCATTACTTTAAAACAACTTATTTGAAATAGACTGAAGTGCTAACGATGGCTCCAATCGAACCTATTTAAAAAAAAAAAAATCTGAATATGAAGCTTAATGTTTTTTTACCTTATATTGCAAAGATATGTATCATTTGAGATTCATATTATTATTGAATGCATTCCCACAAGCAGAATCGCAAATGATACATATCTTTGCAACTTAGATTTAGATTTAGATATTGCCTACCTATTAGGCGCAGGTGCCTATACGGGATGCACGCCCCTGGTTCACATGTAGGATTTGTGAGCATGTATTTAATAATATCTACAAAAAATATAATCATAGTTGCAAAGATGTATTAAAATTTGTTGCTCATATTTAATGCATGCCCACAAGCAGGCGTATGTGATATCGCGCTTACACATTTAAATTTAAATTAAACTATATTAAATTTAATTTAAAATGAAAATTACATGCTCTAGACGCCAACATTACAAATCTACTTTCGGTCCTTCTACTTCTATACTTCTTTCATTTTATCAATCTTTTTCATGCATCGTCTCCTTTTGTTATGACTCTGAATATCCTATTCGTTCGCTACATCAGAAATTTGATCCATCCATACTTTTCTCGGTCTTCCTCTACTGCGAGTTGCAACATCCATTCATACTTGCAGCGCACACTCCCTTCGTCAGTCTTTCATCATTCAACCGCTACATGTTCAAACCATTTGCCCTTTTGATGATTACTTTAATGCTTTCCCATGCACAACATTCTACTCTCACTAAGTCATTTATTACCCTTTTGATTAACACCTTGATAGATGTTATAGATCAGGGGTACCCATACATTTTCTTGAGGAGATCGACCTGGCAAAAAATTATGAATAGGAGATCGACGGGGGGGGGGGGAGTAGGCGCACGTAATTTCCACAAGTTCATTTTTTTGTTGCAAAAATTGCCACAATTTTTTTCGAAGGCTGGCGCATAGATGATTGCACTTATTGCGCAATAACTATTGATGTCGTCGCAGGCCGGATGAAAGGCTTACGCGGACCTATGTTGGACAGGCCTGTTAAGCCCAACAGATATTCTCTATAGACTCATAATTCATAATGTATAAATATTTATTAAGAAAAAAATTGGCATAAGTACCTACATAAAACTACATTGAGTGCAAAAAGTCAAATCAGTTTTAAGGTCGATCACTGAAAGTTTAGCTATCCTCGGCGATCGACCGTATGGGCAGCTCTATTATAGATGAACACCCTTGATAGATGTTACAGACTGACAATTTTTCATTTATTCGGTGAATCTCTCATATCCCTAAGATTTTTTGTTAGGTATAATTTATTGAAATTCAAATTAGAGTAGTATGTACATAATCAAATGCAGCTATCTACGATTGTTTTTTAAAATGCGGTAAATACATGGGTAGGTACATTGGAAATCTTTTTGATTGGAAAGTGATTTAAGCACAGAGTCCTAGATGGCCACCCGTGATTTTATATTTAAGCACAGAGTCCTAGATGGCCACCTGTGATTTTATATTTAAGCACAGAGTCCTAGATGGCCACCTGTGATTTCATACGACACATATGGAACATATAAAATATGGATGAAATACAAGATACTTCGATTAGCAGAAAATAAGGGAAGAGAAACCTTCTTTCATTTTTAAAGACTTTCATCAAAAATAAAACTAAGTACAACCTCAATTTCATTTCCTATTCAATTTTAAGTAAGTTTGAAATGTTAAATAAAAGTAATAAAAAGTAATCAGGTTGGTATTAGGCTGACCCTCATGCAAACTTGGTTCACATTGCCAATGTCACTCCTGTTTCAGTGAAAGGCAGCAGGAGTTGCAACGTTTATTTTCACGGGAAAGTTTTGTTGTTGTAAGCATTGTGAGCATTTTGTAAACAATTAAGTATGAATATTGAATGTTGATATACCTGTGCCACTTTATTATTAATATTAAAGTTGGAGTACTGAAAGAAAAAAGATCAAGTGAAACAAGATTGGGATGACATTTTTGATTTTTTTGTACCTGAAAATGATTGAGAGATCGAAAACGTTCGTAGGTATATATTTATTAAAATAAAATTAATAATAGAGTATAAATAAAACAGTGTTTCATTAGAATTTTTCGTTCTATAAGCTTAGTAGAAATCAAGAAAAATTAAAAATGTTCTTTACAAAATTTGATATTGCGTGACGATCTGCACAAAAATGAATTATTTTATTGTACCTAAATGTTAAATGTTAATAAACTCACCAAAAAATCTGGTCAACCTTCTCAAAAGCGATCTCCAACAACTTCCACGTTTAAAATTCACAATTTAAGAAAAATCTAATTCAAATTTCACGATATCGCCAGCTGTGCAGCGCAGAGGGGAAGTGTGTGATAGGTATTTATTTTAATCAGGTAGGTGCGTATGAAGGCTTATTATGAATTCCCTGCCAGAGTCTGCCACGGCAATGCGACTACCCGGATTGTTGTCCCGTTATATAGCGTGGTTGAGGGGTAGTTGGCTTACAGAGATGCCTCCCCCTCGCGTCTCTAGTCTTCCAGGGTTCTACCCCCCACCTAACGCCCTTACTATGAAATGTTCTTTCAATAAGAAGGCGGCTCAGTGCACGAAACTGTTAAATAGTGAACACAAAGTAACTGAAACTTATTTCTAAGGTCCGGTCCGTAGTCCAGTGGCAACACTTCGGACTCGTAAATTGAAGGTTGTGGGTTCGAATCTCGGCGGAGCACAAAAAATATACCATTTATATTTTTAAATATGCTCTTCACTAGGTTGAAATATTCATAAAACCTTAACCAAAAACCGGTCACTAAAAGTCCATCCAGCCGTACAGCAACTGGGTCTTGCTTGAGTATTGGCGCTTTGTAGCGACGACCAAGCTCGTTAACACCTCTGCGGCACTACAATAAATGTCATAGACCCCTAGAGTCTCTGAAATCTAGGGAGTCTCTCGCACAGGATTTCTTAAAAAAAAAGGATTTTGTAAATTTATTTCTAATGGTTTTGGTAAGATCAAGGTAACCCATGCATAAAGCATGACATCGACTTCCTTCGATTGCGTATCACCATCGAAATCAATAAAAATGCATAAACACTAAATCACTCACTAGGAGTGCTGCCATTTTTTCCATAGTTATTTCTATTCGATCGCGATACGCGATCTAGGGGAATTTACGTAATGATTTTTTATACATTATTTTGATATAATAGTAACCATGAAAGAAATAGTAAGTTTTTTTAATGACATTTTTTTCTAATGGCCTTTTTAGGTGAAAACCTTTGAGCCAAAAGATAAATTGAAAGAAGTGGATTAAAACTGTGTTTTTGTAAAAGTTTATAATTCTTTTTTTCAACATTTTTTTAAATTGATTGCTTAAAGTCCGCAGCAGTAAACAGTTGCAGGACTTACCTAAATTCATTTGAGGTTTGGGTCTTATCTTGTAAGTAAGCTACTTGTAGATGATTCAATTTGCATTAATTTTGTATGTATTTTATTTGTATGTTTTATTATATACATAAATACATCGTTGGAACCTTCGACCATTGAGAGAGAACCGGTGAGAACATTAATTTAAAATGAAAAAAATACAATTTTTTTAAAAGCAAAAGATAGACCTACCTTAATAGTCGAAGAAAGCTTTCGAGAGAAAGCTGAAAAAAATGTAATCTGACTGAATTTGGCGTTAATAAGTTCGTTGCGAAGCGCACAATTTTGTCAGTTGAGCATTTGCAAGATCAACTTGTACTGGTGTCAATACATAAGGTTACATTATGTATAGTATAGTATGTAACTGTGTACTATTTCCCTCACTTAAGTACAACAGCTTGTATAGGTGCATACTTACTCCAGATATTAATATACAGGGTGTACCGTCAGAACGGCGTGGGTAGTGGGTAGATATAGGGTGTGGGAGAAAAACCACAAAATGTAGGAAATTTAATGAAAATAGTAAAAAAAATACAATTGATTTTTTGTGTAAACTAATTTTTTTTTTCACTACAAATTAAATAAATTAATTGTGCGGTCGAGTATAGCTGGTAGAATGCTTGCGTTTCATATCAGAGGTCAGGAGCGTGCAATGGGTAGAAGCAAATGCATTTCAAAATAAATAATTTTTATTTTGCCGTCTTTCATCTGTAATCTAAGTTGCAGAGATGTTTTGATATTTGAAGCTCATAATACTTCATGTACGCCCACAAGCAGTCCCATGTAAGTTTGCGCTTACACATGCCGCATGTGTAATTGCAAAATCAACCAAACCTTCCATGAACAAAAACATTGCAAACTCATGCCCTCTTTCTTTGAAACCGGCGTGGCATTGGCAAAAGCGAACATAGTTTTTACTTCATGAGAGGTCAGCCTCATACCCTGCAGCTCTTGCCGCCTTTCCCTGACACAGTGGTGACATTGGTATTATTATTATATTATTGGTAAAGTCAAACACTTCTTTCAGTATGGGTGGTTAGCATTTAAAATTGAAAAGCCTTGGACTCCAACATAGCAGATCAACCGCCATTTTTTCGCACTTTGCATATTTTTTATTTAATTTTATCCAGAGTCATAACTTTTAGCAACACAATATTAGCCATCTTGAATATATGTTGGTCAGTTGGACTTTTTTATAATAATTTTTCATTCCTTGTTATGTGGCACCCAGTCCAGCATTTCTTCTCCACCTAATTCCATCTGTGTTCGGCGTTTTTGACGTCAAATGTATGAAAGTGTTTTCCCCCATTAGCGTGGTTCTCCCTCACCCAACGAGTAAGTGTATTTTTACTTGAATTATCGTAATGAGGATCCTGCCTCCTCTAACTATATAAACGGCGCAATGACGTCACCATTCTGTTCATTGAAATAAACACTAAAACGGCTAAGGATCGACACGGCTTGTTTAGATGACAGCTAAAAGAGGTCGTTGATATTACTTTGCGGCTTTCAAACTCCTACAATCAATGGGTATTATTTGGTTTTCCTTTAACAAAATACTACTTCGATTTTAAACATTCGGCTGACATCACATTGAACTATCATAAGTGACGTTTTACAAGATAGAAGCGTTAGTTTCTAGTTTCACCACGTTCACTTTAAGCCGTATGTAGTTACTTTTATCCAGGCTAAGGATCCAAATATGTAAAAAGTATGTGGTGTAAAGAAGAGTTACCGCGAGTAGGTACTCGCTTTTATTCGCTATTTGGCATTACTAAACATTATTTTCGAGTAATGTCAAATATCGAGTAATATTTGTAGACTTTATCGAGTAATATATTATTCATTTACAAATCGCCATAGGGAATGGTGATTTCTCGAATACTCGCCATAACCATTACTCGCGGCATCTCCAGTATAAATGATAAAATGAATGAATGAACATGAGTACCTACGTGAAAAAATTTATTAGATACTCTGTATAAATCTGACATGACTCTTAAATCTGACATGAATCTTAAATCTGACGTGACTCTTAAATTAGACATGTCTTTTAAATCTGACATAATCTATAATCTGATCTAATCTTATCTAAGTTGCAAAGATATGTTACATTGGAGATTCACATTACATGCATTCTCACAACCAGACACGTACAAGTTCGCGCTTCCACATGCCTCATGTGAACCTACAACATAAAAACCAAATTTCAAATGGACATACACCCTGCAGCTCTTGCCGTCCTTCCCTGAGACAGGGGTGACATTGGCAAAGTGAACCATTTTTACAGCATGGGTAGTCAGCCGCATACCAACCTATAAGTCAAGGAACCGGAACCCGGAATATAATAACCGGAATATAATAATATCTATAATCTAAGTTGCAAGGATATATATTCATTTAAAGCTCTCAAATGAATGCCCACAAACAAACACGTGTAGTTCTATAAATAATCTATAATCTAAACTGCAAAGATATGTTAACATTTAAGGCTCATATTAAATGCATGCCCACAGACAGGCATATGTAGGTTCGCGCCTACATATTCTGCATGTGTGCATACAAATAAGCAAAACCTCACATGAACATAAACTTTGCAACTCCTGCCGCCGTTCGCGCTTACAAATGCTGAATGTGTACTTACAAATAAAATCCAAACCTCAAATGAACATAAGTTCTTTTGTACATATTTTACCTACAACTTTTGCCGACCTTCCCTGACACTGGGGTGACATTGGTAAAGTGAACCATTTTGTACAGTATGGGTGGTCAGCCTCATACCACCCTATAAGTCAAGGAATATAAGCAATTAATTACATTTGAGTATAAAAAAAAACAAATAATCACTGAACAATCAAACAGTAACAAAATTAAAAAGCTACTAAACATATTCTATAAAAAAGTGATTTTGTTTTACAGCCTCAGACTTAAACGCCAGCATTACAGATCCACCTCCAAAATTTATTTTTACTATCGGTGAAACTTCTGTTAATCCTTTCATCAATCTTTCTTTGTTCATTCATTTTGCTTTCATAAATTATACTCTTCGCCATTCTGACAATTATATTAATTTTTACAACTGTTAGTTAAGGTGTATTTGAGACCAAAAACAACTTTGGCTATTCAAAAAAATATTTATAGGGTTAGCTTTCTATATATTTAAAAGAATTGAAAATATTTTTTTTTATTTTTTTTTCCTTCAAATCAGCTGGTAATATGCCAAAAACCATTTAAAAAAGGCTGACTTTCCAGCGCGACTCACTTGTTATTCATAAATATTTCAATGCCAAATATTTCATTTTTCGATAAAGTATTTATTCAGTTAAATTGAGACGATTTTCGAAAATTCATTTTTTACTTATTTACTGAGTTATAAATTTTGTTTCAAAATGTGTTTACGTAATATTTTTTTGTACGCGTTTTTAGTTCCTCCTGATCATTTTCCGCAAATATCACATCGTGGTTAAGTGAAACAAATGTTTTTAATTGTTTTCGTACATATTTTATTTGTCTAACAAAAAGAGGTAACATGTAAAGGCCTCTTGTAATTTTCGATTTTTGTTAATTTTCTATTTTTTACATAGATGGCGTTGGCCTATCCAATTTGATGGTTAGGCCGACAGAGGTGAAAAAACAGTTTTCTTGAAGACCGATCGGGACACATGTATACATTATGTTCACATATTATATACGTATAAAATATGCAATAGGTATATGTGTAAATAAAATATACAGAATACGCGTAAAAATTCCGATATATGTTGACGGTACGACGGAAAAGAGACATGAACACCATGTCGAGTCGATAGAGTCGATAATAATATAATTTTGTATTCATTTTCAGGATTCCACGACATATCGATAAAAGACAATTCGTCCAACGATTACTCGGCCATAGACAAATCGGTCACACGACACTTCGTCCTCACGACTTTTCGGCAAACGAAATTTCGGTCAAAGACAAATCGGTCAACGACAACTCGTCCAACAACAACTCGGCCATAGACAAATCGGTCACACGACACTTCGTCTACACGACTTTTCGGCCAACGACATTTCGGTCAAAGACAAATCGGTCAACGACAACCCGTCCAAAGACAACTCGGCCATAGACAAATCGGTCACACGACACTTCGTCCACACGACTTTTCGACCAACGACTTTTCGGTCAACGACATTTCGGTCAAAGACAAATCGGTCAACGACAGCCCGTCCAAAGACCCGGCCATAGACAAGTCGGTCACACGACACTCCGTCCACACGACTTTTCGGCCAACAACATTTCGGTCAAAGACAAATCGGTCAACGACAACCCGTCCAAAGACAAGTCGGTCACACGACACTCCGTCCACACGACTTTTCGGCCAATGACATTTCGGTCAAAGACAAATCGGTCAACGACAACCCGTCCAAAGACAAGTCGGTCACACGACACTCCGTCCACACGACTTTTCGGCCAACGACATTTCGGTCAAAGACAAATCGGTCAACGACAACCTGTCCAAAGACAACTCGGCCATAGACAAGTCGGTCACACGACACTCCGTCCACACGACTTTTCGGCCAACAACATTTCGGTCAAAGACAAATCGGTCAACGACAACCCGTCCAAAGACAAGTCGGTCACACGACACTCCGTCCACACGACTTTTCAGCCAACGACATTTCGGTCAAAGACAAATCGGTCAACGACAACCTGTCCAAAGACAACTCGGCCATAGACAAGTCGGTCACACGACACTCCGTCCACACGACTTTTCGGCCAACAACATTTCGGTCAAAGACAAATCGGTCAACGACAACCCGTCCAAAGACAAGTCGGTCACATGACACTCCGTCCACACGACTTTTCGGCCAATGACATTTCGGTCAAAGACAAATCGGTCAACGACAACCCGTCCAAAGACAAGTCGGTCACACGACACTCCGTCCACACGACTTTTCGGCCAATGACATTTCGGTCAAAGACAAATCGGTCAACGACAACCCGTCCAAAGACAAGTCGGTCACACGACACTCCGTCCACACGACTTTTCGGCCAACGACATTTCGGTCAAAGACAAATCGGTCAACGACAACCTGTCCAAAGACAACTCGGCCATAGACAAGTCGGTCACACGACACTCCGTCCACACGACTTTTCGGCCAACGACATTTCGGTCAAAGACAAATCGGTCAACGACAGCCCGTCCAAAGACCCGGCCATAGACAAGTCGGTCACACGACACTCCGTCCACACGACTTTTCGGCCAACGACATTTCGGTCCAAGACAAATCGGTCAACGACAACCCGTCCAAAGACCCGGCCATAGACAAGTCGGTCACACGACACTCCGTCCACACGACTTTTCGGCTAACGACATTTCGGTCAAAGACAAATCGGTCAACGACAACCCGTCCAAAGACAACTCGGCCATAGACAAATCGGTCACACGACACTTCGTCCACACGACTTTTCGGCCAACGACTTTTCGGTCAACGACATTTCGGTCAATGACATTTCGGTCACATACAATATATGGTATTCAACCGGTCCGTAGTCTTATGATTTACACTTCTGACTCGTAAATGGAAGATTGTGTTTAGAGGGCTCTTGAGGTGTGATACACAAAAAAACAGCGCTCACCAAATAAATCATCCTAATTTTATTATTATTATTGTGGGTTCGAATTCCAGCGGAGCACAAAAAAATATAAGTACCATTTATATTTTCAAATATGCCCTTTGCTTGGTGACACAAAATCATATACCTTTCCCAAAGCCCGGTCACTAAAGGTCCATCCAGCATTAGAGCAACTGGGTCTTGCTTAAGAATTGGTAATTTCTACAGCGACGACCAAGCTCGCAGAGGGCTCTTGAGGTGTGATACACACAAAAACAACGCTCACCAAATAAATCATTATTTTTTTTTAATTGTCGAAATAACGAATCGTGAAAATAAATAGTTTGTTAACGAACAGGTTTTCTAAGATATTCTGTGGAGCACATCTATATGTGACCGAAAGTCGTTTGAACGAAATTTCGTGTGAACGAAAAAACCTTTCCCAATGACCGGTCACCAAAGGTCCATCCAGCTTTACTTTATCCAGCAACTGGGTCTTGCTTGACAATTGGCGCTTTGTAGCGACGATGACCAAGCTCGTAAAAATGTCGATAGCTCAATTGGTAGAATGCTTGCATTCCATGCCGAGAGCAAGGGTTCGATCTCAAGGCTTACTCAGCCTTCACAAGAAATGAGAACCAGCCCGCTCGGGAGCTGGGAAACCCCCACTTCAAATGAAGTGGTTGGTGTAAAGCCGGCCACTTTACCTCTAAAAATAAATAGGTCCCGAATCCCGAAGTGACACTAAATACTGTAACTTCTAACTATAAAAAATAACTATGTAACTACTAACTTTATAGTGTAACTACACATAATGTGTAGCTTAGTTGCGTTCTGTGCTCCGCCGGGAATTGAACTTACAACCTTCCGATTAAGAGTTGGAAGCGTAGTCAATAGACTAAGGACCGATCTTTTTGCACGCATTTGGAAAAAAAATGTCGAATTCTAAGAAATATTATTATTTATTATACAAGAAGTAGGTAGGTACCTTTTGTTGGTATAACTTTTTCCTAGCTGACGATATTCTGCTGGCCATGTTGTGCTATTATTGTTATTTGAGATGCAGGTGTTTTCTTATGTAGGGCTGTCAAAAATATATTGTCTTCATGCGTGAAATTAATTTTAATTTTTTTTTTCATTACTTTGGTTTAGCTCAAAATCTATAATCTATAAATCGCTATTGCCATTTACGGCTCATATTTAATGCATAACCACAAGCAGGCACATTTAAGTTCGTGTTTACACATGTTGTACAATAACAGTAAAAAATATAATATCAGGATGATTTATTCGGTGAGCGCTGTTTTTGTGTGAATCACACCCTCCTCCTTCGAGCCCTCTGCGAGCTTGGTCGTCGCTGTAGAAAGCTCCAATTCTCATGCAAGACCCAGTTGGTGTAAAGCCGGATCGACCTATGGTGACCGACCTTTGACAAAGACAGATTAATTTTGCAACCCAACGAAGAGCAAATATTAAAAATGAAATCTTTTTTTTGAGCTCCGCCGGAATTCGAACCCACTTCCTTCCGATCCGGATTCAAAGTTTTAACCACTAGACTGCGGGCCGGTCTGCCTTTTTATGTGTCTTTATCTACAAAATAAACCAAATCTCACATGAACATGAACTTAGCAACTCTTATCGCCCTGTTTTGAAATCGGGGTGGCAATTGCAAAAGTGAACCAAGTTTTTTTCTGTATGGTTGTCAGCCTCATACCAAACAACTAGTTAAGGTTAATAATTATAGGCATTATTTCTTTTAAAATTACTCACCTTTGATATCTCTTTAAATATTAATTTATATTGACAGACTGCATTTGCGTCAACCCTTGTGAGTGATAAAAAATATATGCATGTGTCAGTTTGTGTAGTGGTGTGAGAAAAACTAACACACTGTTTTTTTTTTTGTACATTGATGGGATAGCTCCAAAACTTAATATATACATTTTGTATTATTTTCAAAACAATTCAAAGATTTCAATTAATGATATTTCAAAATAAAATTGACAGTTAATTGTGACCGGTTTGTAGTTCAGTAGTAACACTTCGAACTCTGAATGGAAGGTTGTGGGTACGATTCCCGGTGGAGCAAAAAAAAAAACATTTATATTTTCAAATTTTCTCGTCGCTGGGTTGAAAATTCATAAACCTTGACCAAAGACCGGTCATCAAAAGGTCTATCCAGCCTTAAAGCCACTGGGTCTTGCTTGAGAATTGGCGCTTTCTAGAGCGACGACCAAGCTCGCAGAGGGCTCTTGAGGTGTGATACACACAAAAACAACGCTCACCAAATAAATCATTATTTTTTTTTAATTGTCGAAATAACGAATCGTGAAAATAAATAGTTTGTTAACGAACAGGTTTTCTAAGATATTCTGTGGAGCACATCTATATGTGACCGAAAGTCGTTTGAACGAAATTTCGTGTGAACGAAAAAACCTTTCCCAATGACCGGTCACCAAAGGTCCATCCAGCTTTACTTTATCCAGCAACTGGGTCTTGCTTGACAATTGGCGCTTTGTAACACATAAAAACAGCGCTCACCAATTAAATCAGCCTATTTTTTATTTTTTTAAATAACCTCGATTTGGAGATCCCTACGTTTGACAGTATGCCAATGTATTATAATGACCGGATAGCAGACAAAGTGAATAATATCAATGTATTGGTAGGGTCTGGCCGTCTTAGTGTGGAATTGTAGAAAAAAATATTATTATTTTAGCTAGCACATCTGCCGGCACACAGTCAAAGTTAAACATTATAAAAAAGTGCTAACCTTATTTAGTTACGACATTTATCAACAGATTACGAATTTTACGATTTTTTACGAATTCCGTGTATCTATAACTCCCTCTTAATTAGTTTTAAAAATAATATAATTGTTAAAATGTCAAACGACCGTAATTCTAACTTAAATCTTCGCCATTCTCTTAGCTATCTTATATTCGTCTTCTAGCTTTCTATCATTTCTATCATTCAGCCAATTTTCATAACAGTTTTTCTTAACTTTCACAGTTTCTTTCACTCTATCATTCCACCAAGCATCTCCTTTCAACATGACTCTTAATTATGACATAACTCTTAAATCTGACGTGACTCTAAAATATGACATGACTCTTAAATATGAAATAACTCTTAAATCTGACGTGACTCTTAAATTTGACATGTCTTTGAAATCTGACATGCCTCTTAAATATAACATAACTCTTAAATCTGACGTGACTCTTACATATGACATGACTCTTACACCTGACATGACTTTTAAATCTGACATGTCTTTAAATAAGACATACATAACTCTTAAATCTGACATGCCTCTTAAATATAACATAACTCTTAAATCTGACGTGACTCTTAAATATAACATAACTCTTAAATCTGACGTGACTCTTACATATGACATGACTCTTACACCTGACATGACTTTTAAATCTGACATGTCTTTAAATAAGACATACATAACTCTTAAATCTGACATGCCTCTTAAATATAACATAACTCTTAAATCTGACGTGACTCTTAAATATAACATAACTCTTAAATCTGACGTGACTCTTACATATGACATGACTCTTACACCTGACATGACTTTTAAATCTGACATGTCTTTAAATAAGACATACATAACTCTTAAATCTGACATGACTATTATATCTTAATTTCTTTGCAACTTCAAAAAGTATACCTCTTTACGCAAAGCAACTAAGCTACACATATAGCGTTATCCCCAAAGGGTTCGCATGTGGCGATTCGGGACCTATTTATTTTTACAGGTAAGGTGGCCGGGCCACACACAAACCACTTTCAGATGAAGTGGGGGTTTCCCTGCTCCCGGAGGGGCTGGTTCTCATTTCTTGCAAAAAAAAAAAAATAAGAATTTACGAATACCTCGTTACGAATAAAAAAAATATTTTCAGAAATCTCCAAGTAAGTACTACAGTTCATTTGATACGCATAAAAAATAGATTTAACGCTCGGTTGCATATGACATTGTGTGAAATGATAACGCGATAGACCAATTTCTAATATTTTTTGGGTTTTTTTTCCGTACACAAAAAATGCTTAAAGTTCCTCACTCTTGAAAAAATGTTTGAAAAGAAAAACGTGTAAGATTTTTTTTTTGGATAAATTCAGCAGGAAAACATGAAAACTCAATCCACGGCTATGGGCGAACTTGCATCATTCTCAACGATTCGCTGGCTACTCTCTCCTCCAAGAGTTCATACTCAATCGTCGTACAGAGAGGGTGTCTCCTCAAGACGTTGGCTACGTTGCCAACGAAACGACGAGAGTTACCAGAGTGTTCTCCCATAACGGTTCGTCTTATACATGGAGTTCTATGGTCTTATATCTGAAAAGTTTACTTCCCTAACTGTATAGGTAGTTATTATATTTGACAATGTGTCAAACGACCGTACTTCCAGCTTAAACCTAAAAGGAAATTATTTTAGGCATATCTGGATTAAGTCAAAATGAGCAACAAGGGAAAAGTTTAAACAAATAAATTCTTTCTTCTTCTTCTAACGAATGTAAAAGATTTTAATCTCGTTTGGGAATGGAAAACAGCTTAAACGGTTCAGCCACCCTCGATTGATGCCGTTGCCAACGATCGTCATTTGATATTTATAATGTAGATAATTCCCTTACACGAAAGATGATAAATTATCGATTGATAATCTTAAAATGTGTTCCTTGCCGTGCATTGTTACCCTGTAATTTAAATGATATTTATCTGTATCTTTCACATTTTTTTCCATATTTTCAACCATTCCATCGGATTCGTTTACCCCTATTCTACCCAAACATCTCCGTTTCATGATTTAATTAGTTATTATTATTTAATTTCAATTATTTTTACGTTGTTTTTGTGTATTCTACATTTAAGAGTGAGCGAATAGGCCAAGGGTGATCTCTTCCCTCTCTTTCTATCTCAGTTAGTGTAATTAGCATTTGGGAAGCCTTTGTAAAATGTTAAAAACACGAAACAAATTATTCATTATAGATAATATCACATTTCCTTTCAAACAGGGATGAATTGAAATTTTAACTATGTTTATAAGCTTTAATAAACTACATATATCATTCGACGCAACTAAGCTACACATAAAGTGCAACTTCGGTTCAAGTGGGGGTTTCCGAGGTCACGAGTATCGAGGCCGGATCCCATTTCTAGTGAAGGCTTAGTGAGACTTGCCGGTATTTTATTTTTGTTTGAAATAAACATCGAAACGGGAAACCATTTCCGACACTCTCGGTAGGGATCGAAATTTGAAAAAGGAACGCATGTTCGAAATCCGTTTGTGATAAAATTAATAGCAGAAATGAGGGGAAGACGTCGTGCGACCTGAATTTAAGTTAATCTTAATGTTTGTACAAAAAAATGATAAATATATGTAATCTACTATAGGTACTACAATGGCGTCTGCTCTGATGAAATATCTTCACTTATACCCCCTCCTCTCGTCACAACAAGGGCAACTCGTAGAACGGCTCACATTCAACCATTTGCAGTCGATATCAAAACTATGAGAACTTGGTGTTTTCACAACTCATTCCTCTGCCAAACTGCCCGCTTATGGAATGAGTTACCAGTATCTGTGTTTCCATCCCAATTTAACCTTGCCCTTTTCAAATCCAATATCAATCGCCATTTCCTCTCAGTGTCTCAAAACAAAGCAACGCCACACACACCACAGCACTGCGCAGCTAACGGCCCTGCAACCGGAGATGGACAACTGCCACATCACCAACACCTCTGCGGCACTATAACAAGTGTCATAGACCCTTAGAGTCTCTCGAATCTAGGGAGTCTCCCGCATTGGCTTTCTTAAAAAAATAATATTTAAATACGTTTTCCTCTTTATCACGGTTTGAGAACAGCTTTGTTACTCGAACTTGGTGCCACATAAATCTGTCTATAATCTAAGTTGCACAACTTAAGGCTTACATTTAATGCACGCCAACAAGCAAACACGTGTAAGTTCGAGCTTCCATATCTGCATTAAAAAAATTAAAAAAACAAAACGAAAATGAGCATCAACCCTGCAAAACCAATCCGACTTTCCCTAAAAAAGGGATGGCATTAAAAGGGTGAATTATTGATGAAATTTTCCGGTCGATAGCTTAGCTGTTAGAGTGCTTGCATTCCATGCCGAGGGCTCGGGTTTGTGAATTGGTTCACCCGCCACTAACGACCTTCGGGGAGAACGCGTCAAGTCGTTACAATATATGTGTAGCTTAGTTGCGTTTGCGAATTAATCTTACAATCGCAAAAATAATTTTATCTTAACTTTTATTTGTACCAAGGTATCCTTTATTAGTTGCTCTGAGTGCGGCCCTTTTTAAAAAAATACATAGGTATCCTTATTTTATTAACAAACCAATTAAACGCAGAAGCAACAGAAACAAACAAACAAAGAAGAAATTCACAAAGAATATTATTTATTTTCAATTCATTCTTGAAATAATAACTCAAAATAAGGGGGCAAAATGTAGTGCGTGGAAAATAATTAATTAAAAATCAAAATTAATAACAAAAGGTAAGGAACATGGTTGTGCATGTTTATTGTGCAAAACAAAATGAATTTCCTATAATTATTGTCAAATGTCAGTATAATTGTCTGTGGTATGATACCTACAATTTTGTTCCTTGACTTATAGTTTGGTATGAGACTGTCCACCCATCAAATCAAATCTAAGTTGCAAGGATATAATTATAACATTTGGAATTCAGAATGCCTACAAGCAGACACGTATAAAAGTTTACGATTGTACATGCTGCATGTGGACTCAAAACATAACACAAATCTCAAATGAACATACACCCTGCAACTCTTGCCGACCTCCCATGAAACAGGGGTGACACTGGCAAAGTGAACCATTATCTATCCTATTCTATACCTATTGACCTTTACAATACCTTTGATTGATACTATACGAGTATATTCAAATTGAAAAGTTGCATTGACATTTACAAGGCTCATGCTGACCCTCCATGGAAGTAAAAAACACCTAGATACTTATTCATTTTTGTTCTGGAATGTATTACAGTTATTGAAATAACCATTTTAATAATCAAAATAAAATGTACAGTGGACTAAACATGACTTTAAAGCATAAAATAAGGTTGTGTGCAATTTTTCATCTTGGATTTTCAAAACATTAGTACTACAAACAATAGTTTTGATTCTGGGTACGCCCTTGTCCCCACGCTAAATTATAAGTCAAGGACTTATAATAATCAAATTCAATGTTAGTGTTGTTTTTGATGTTTTGTCTAATCTAAGTGGCAAAGATATGCAACTTGGGGATTCACATTATATGCATTTTCACAAGCAGACACGTAAAAGTTCGCGCTTAAACATGCCGCATGTGGACTTATAATATTATAAAAACCCAAATCCGAAATGAACATACACCCTGCAACTCTATCCGACCGTCCCTGGAACAGGGGTGACATTGGCAAAGTGAACCATTTTCTACAGCTTGGGTGGTCAGCCGCATATAAGTCAAGGAACATACACAAAAAAAAATACATTTTTACAAATAGTCAAATAATAATATGTAAAAACATCAAAACCCTAGCCCTAGTCGCCAACATTACAGATCAACCGCTATTTTTTCTGTCCTTACATATGTACTTCTTTCATTTCATCCAGAGTCATAGCCTTCTTCATACAAGCTCTTCTTTTATTATGACTCAGGATATCCCATTCATTGTCATATGATGTTTTTCATATGCCGTGTTGTTGGTATGTTCTGTTTTAAGTATATGATGTTTTGTCATGTGGTGTTTTGTCCTAGTGTTGTTTTGTCATAGTGATGTATTTTCTATGTTGTTTGATCGTTGTGATGTTTTTTCATGTAATGTATTGTCATTGTGATGTAATGTCATGTGAAGTGTTGTCATTAGGGATTGCAATTGCTGGATCCCTCATCCAGCAATCCAGCTGGATCCAGCGCATTTTTCGACCTGCTGGATCCAGCACCGGCTGCTGGATCCAGCGCTGCGGATCCGCAAGTATAAAACTTTCCAAATAATGTCATAAAGTCTGGCTTGCCAGCATTGGCGCTTTGCTAGATGCTCTTACAGCTCGGCGGGAGCGATGCTGCCGCTCTATTATGATGACGAAGACACGGACACCAATGAAGGCTTAGTTGTAGTAATTAAACTAACACCGGCTAAACATGAAGTAATTCAGCGATACAGTGAGCTTTTTAATAAAATGCGAAAAGTTGTAGACTTTTAAAAGATCACCTACCAAAGATGAGATGTTGTTGCAAATATATATAAAGGAAGCAAAGAGCAAAGAATTGAGTAGTAGTCTTGACTGCTGTACTAGGTGGAACAGTTTGCTCAGCATGCTGAAACGTTTTTGCTGAAAGTTGAAAAGTTTGCATCGATAAAGCCTTCATAGACACTGCCTCAGAAACTAAATTCTCAGCAGACGAGTGGTCACTAATCAGTGAGCTGATCGCCAGGACGCCAGTTTTCAACCGGTTAAACAGGCCGTTGAAGTTCTCTCCAGAAGAGAGCGGAGTGTGATAACTGCTGACACAACCCTAAAATTTGTCTTAGACAAACTAAAAAGTTAGGACATAATCTTGAGTGCAGATCTTTCTGAGGCACTCCACAACAGAATCGAAGAACGGCGTCTTACCGATGTCACAGGTTTGCAGATTTATCTAAAGAACCCTAAGAAGTATGACGAAGAAATTTCCCATTACCAAAAAAATATGCAATGCGTCAGGAGATGAAAATATGCTGAATCGTGTAAACGCATATTTAGTAGAACCATCAACAGTGCAAGAGCAAGAAGATATAATGGAAGTAGAAAACTATGGACAGGATAAACCGGACACACTGAATTTGAATTGAAACAAGAACTGGAGATTAAGCTAAAATGTGAGAAAGAAAACTTCATGAAACCGAAAAAAACGAGAACTCAGAAGGATTATAAGATATTAAAAAAAAAAAAATGTTTATGATAGTGAGGGAGTAAGAGGTGAAAACCGAACTTTAATTTACGATTATCAACGTTAGATTACGATTATCAGAAACTAACCAACAAGTGTAAAGGCAGAAAGGGCCTTCTCTGCAGCCAGATATATATGCAGTTCATTAAGAAGCCGGTTGGGAGACAACACCATTAATTCCATATGTTTCTTGAGATCATACTAGGTACCAGAAAAAAAGATAAATTTTGTCTTAATAAAAAGTCAAGAAAATACTTATTTTCGTTATAACTTTTACTCTGTTTGTCTACTCTAAAAGTAAGAGTTTATGTTACAATTTTGATTATTGTGATTTGTTATTTTGTTAACTGTTACTGTACTGTTACTGTATCCTGCCGCCGTTCCACTAGGGGTGGCCGGTACCTCCGCAGATGCGCCTCCACTTTTTTCTGTCCTTACAAACCACTTTCATTTTCTCAATATTCATCACCTTTTTCATACATACTCTTCTCTTATTTTCACTCTGCAGGTTCCATTCTTTCGCAATCTCACCTATTTGGTCTAACCATTCTTTCCTCGGCCTTCCCCTTCCGCATCCTTTCCCTTAAAATGTTTAATTAACACATTTCCTAAGTATTAAAAACAAAACAGTTTCATTTCTTCAAAAATTAATAAATTGCTGGATCCGCGCTGGATCCAGCTGGAATAGTGTTGATCCAGCAAAAATCCAGCTGGATTGAAAATGCTGCTGGATTGCAATCCCTAGTTGTCATGTGATGTTCTGTCATATGTTGTTTTGTCACTGTGGCGTTCTAACCTGTCACCACCAGTATGGACACATATATATATATCTCCGTCTTTGTTTGTTCAGTAGAAATATGTAATTTTAGACAGCGGCATGTACCTCTTATCAAAACACATATGGCCGGCACATTTGGGCGCTATGTGTAGGTATCTTCAGAAACAAGAAAAAACATGTGGCAAAATGTTGGAAGATTTCAACTCAGCCAGGTCACGATCTAGAGGGTAAAGTTGGGAGAAATGACCCGGGTGCCAGAATTGGTGAAGCGGTTAAATTTACTTAAAGCCTTTATGAAAACGCAACCATTGAAATTCACAATAATTTACCAAGAGATATTTTGGAAACCCAGTCTTTGACACTTATTTAAAAAAAAAAACCCAACTCACTGCTGACTACTGATTTAAAAATAATTTAATGTATCCTAGGCTACTGCTCAGATAGTAATCTATTTATATATTTTCTTAAATATCCAGCACCATAACAAAGATTGATATTTTTTCTTTGTCTACCTACATGCGTCTATACTGCAATTAATAATGCATAAATGAAAATCTCTGACAAGTTTATTATAACTACCTCAAACGTAAAAAATACTTACTGGTTCTACAAAATCATAAAAGGCACGGCAAAATATTATATTTTAAAAAAATGTGACGTCGCGCGGCCGGATTGCTAGAGAAAAGGCAAGCAAATATTTTGATATTGTTAATTAATTAAATAAACACACTGTTTCAATTCACTTTTATTATTTTAACTCTGTCAAACGTTTTCGCCTAAAAAGGCATCCTCAGGACAATGACAAAAACAAGTCACTCTAAGAGGTGGAGGGATAGCTGGTCTTCAATGGCGCAGGGAGAGACTTCCCAGACAACATATAAATATTTCTAACAAGAAAAAGGTTATTACTCTGGATGAAATGAAAGAAGTATGCAAGGACAGGAAGAAGTGGCGGCTAATCTGTAATGTTGATTTGTAATGTTGGTTTATTAATTTGCTACATTTTTTGTATAGGAAATTATTGACTTTTTTTGTATAGATTTCTTTTTAAGGTTTTGTTTTTTTTTATACTTAAATGTTATTTATTATTTGTATTCCTTGACTTATAGGTTGGTATGAGGCTGATCACCCATACTGTAAAAAATGGTTCAATTTGCCAATGTCACCCCTGTGTCAGGGAAGGTCGGCAATTGTAGGGCTTATGTTCATTTGAGGTTTGGATTTTATTTGTAAGTACACATTCAGCATTTGTAAGCGCGAATTACACATGTTTGTTTGTGGGCAAACATTTGAGAGGTTTAAATGAATATATCCTTGCAACTTAGATTATAGATTATAGATAGGAAGGAGAAGACAGCTGAGTCCATGATTAAATCTATGTACTTACCTATTGAATTCAAAGCTGAAATTAGCGAGATTTTCAAATGGGATGAATGCAAAGAACTGAAGTTGGATGCATAAGTACCTACCTACTTACAAAGAAAAAAAATGGATGAAAAAGGTAATGGATACGAATGAATTGAAAGAGTTAAATAGAAGAAATTGAGACAATTTTGCAGAGGCTCCCGTAGCGGAATAGTGCCATGGGAATGGCAATAAATAAATTGTGACGTTGTCACTACTTTACGTGAAGTGGAGGTTTCTCTGTTCCTGAGAGAGCAGACTCTCATTTCTAGTGTCGGCTGAATAAACCTTGTAAGCATTTCATTTTGGATTTTAAATCATTTGTGGGGTTTGAACTTTAGT
Organism: Agapetus fuscipes; assembly: GCA_951799405.1. NCBI lineage: Eukaryota > Metazoa > Arthropoda > Insecta > Trichoptera > Glossosomatidae > Agapetus > Agapetus fuscipes. Next base: position 12,816,093 of record OX637333.1, on the reverse strand, counting down.
CCTCTGGTATTCAATGCAAAGTATTCAACCAATTGACCTATAGTTAAGACTTTTTATTTTAATCAATAGGGTATCAAACAGAAAGAAACAAATACTTATTCGACTACGTAAACATTGATTTAGACTAGGGGCCAAGGTGATGGACATGGGAGTCGAAACAAAAAAAACCGTGAGGAATTATGCTGCTACTCCATCAGGTTCCTAACCAAATACCATTGTACATTTGGTTTTTGGTTGCCAAGTATCCGAGTCACCTTCAGCTGTGGCGTCTCCTCATCATGGAAAATTGGAATGTTCCGATTCCGTTGTCCATTTTACCAATGGCAGCCTAGCCACCTTACCTGTAAAAATAAATAGGCTCAACTCGCCACATGCGACCCCTTCGGGGATAACGCGGCAAGAAGTTACACTATATGTGTAGCTTAGTTGCGTTGCGTTGCAGCGAATACACTGAAACGGGCTCTGACAACTTTTTCTACGAAGGATCTTGAATTCTTTATAACTACCTACTTTATTTTCGATGCGAATTTATGAAACACTTGTAAAATAAAAAAATTAACTTTGAAAAAAAGGTATCAATAGAGAAAAATACATTTATTCAATTATTTTTTCTTTTTGCTTTTTCTAGTATCTTTGCTTCAAATTCTGGAAAGCGCCAGTTATCGTGGAATTTAATGAGCCCTGCACATGAATTGACACAGACAAATGTAGAAAAAACAATTCAATATTTTGCTATTGTTTGCTAAGGACTGTCGACTGCTTGTCTCTTATATTCTCATACAAATGTGACTTTTTCTGACGAATGAAATGTGCTAAATTAAAATTTGGGCTGAGTTGAGTCCACATTCTATTATTTTAGCATGAAATTATTCCGAATATTAAATAAAATAGCTTAACCAGATAAATAAAAGGTTAGGATTAAAAAAAGTATTCCAACACTTTTCTACAAGTTGTAATTTGACGGCAAAACAACTTCAATTCAAAGTTTGAAATATAATTCGAAAATAAAAAGTAAACTGAAGAAATTTACGCGGAAAAAAAATCATTATTGTTAACTTGATTTGAAAATCAAACAAGTCGCTATGATTATTATTCTAGTGCATTTATGAATAATAATAACGTTAATATTTTTATTTTGTAATGGGGCATCCACACGCTTGCCAACCTCGGCCAAGTCGAGCGTGTGGACGGCCGTTTGGCTCAGCTGGGGGCGTGGCTTAAGCCGCCTTGGCTCAGCTTGTCGCCGATCCGACCAGAGTCGGTTTTTTGACGCAAGTCAAAGGGAATTCACGCATGCGCATGCCAGGCACACACATACTTGTGCGCGCGCATTCTGGTGCGGTACGGTTTCTATGAATTTTGATCATCCACCATCGTCTTTGCCGAATTATTCGTTTCTTTTTAGTTTCTCTCTTTTTGTTTTGTTTTTTTTTAAATAAAAATAAGTTTATCCAAATGTTATAGCTAAAAGCTGGACGTCCGCCATGCTTGCTTATTCTAACACACACAGACGCACGCACAAGCGTGTGGATGACCCTGTTTGGTTTTCCAAGAGCTTGCAAGCGCTTGCAAGCCCTTGACTCAAGGCGTTTGAGGCAAGCGTGTGGAAGCCCCATAAGAAAGAGAGAGAGAACCACAACTCTATCGACATAATTTACAAGTTATGGAGATCCGCCATTTAAAATGATGAGGCTCATAGCAATTCCCTTATTTGTATGCACAGTAATAAAATTAGTTTAAAACATTTTTTTATGAATATTATTTTCCAAGGAATGAAGCTTGTTGCATTTTGGAATATACAACTTTTTCTCGGCGAGCAAATGACAGTTTTGAATGGGATTGCTGTCTTTGGAAAACAATAAAAAAAAATTGCCTTATTCCTAGCAACCCCGCCGGGTTATGACACAACTTTGGCTATGTATATTCAAGTGTGGACCTCATTCTTAAAAAAACAGTCGCAAGAATAAGAATAACAACTATTTTCATGTCTAATTGAATGGGGGAATTTTAATATACAGTCGGCACACAAAATAACGGGTTTCATTTTGTTGTCACCATACCGCGTTGCTACCAGTGGCGTGCTTTTCTCACACAAGCTAAAAAGCTAAGCATCGTACCCTCAGAAATGAAAAAAAAAATATTTTTGCGTAGATTAGACACTAATCGTCATTCATATTTTTAAAATTTCCGCCATCAACATTCCTGCTACTGCCATCTGTAAGTGGCAGTGGGATATTATTATTAGTTATTGACGAACGAAACTATGCTATTCAAAGAAACCTGTCTTTGTTTAACATATTATGAAAAAAAGCTTGGCCTCTGTAAGCTTGTATGAAGATAGTCGGTTAAGCTCATTTTAATTCTAAAGGCACACGTCATTCATTCACAGATTGTACTTGGAGTACAAGGAATAACAATGTCATTTAAGCTAAGCTTTTCGTCCATTAAATTTTACGATTCCAGACTGTAGCTGTTTACAGATTTATGACTGACTTATTGTGTTTTGAAAATACTGTCGCGTCCGGTGCGTTTTATTCAAATATCAGAATAATTAACTGATTCCTTGTTTGCGATCGAGAATCCGCTTTTTTTTACTATACAATGAATTCCTGTGAAAATTTAGTTGTACCTCGTAAGGATCTTAAGTATGTAAAGATTTATTGATTTAATCCAAAATCTAAGTCTGAAGAGATTATTAGGGCCTGTTGCACCAACCTCCAATCAATATTTAATTGACAAATCAAATTTGATTGCTTCATTCTGGTAAGGCCCTCGGATAAATATTTATCGGAAGTGGGTAAAAATATGATGGAAGTTGAACAGGAAATATAATGTACATCAGCTGATTTACGTGTATGCAACCAAATGCTTGATTTGAAAGGTTGAAATCACACTTAATTTTGATTTTTGTCTGATTGGAGCTTGGTGCAACACACACCAAGGAAAGAAACAAAGGGGTAAGATTTATTATGTGTGATTTAGTGCAACTTTAATTATCCAGCATGCGCGTGGCAGAAACCGTAGACTGGTTGCTACCAAATATCGTTCTATATTTTATTATACATTTTGTAAAAAATATCAACTAAAGGTACCTCCTTAGATGATCAAGGAGCCCTTGATCTTCTTCAATTATTCTACAGCGCATTTCGAGCCGTGGTCTCCACTATCAGCCTCTCTCCTTGGCCACCGTCCTCCAGCTTGGCACCTAGAGTAGTCGCGTTGCATCTCTCTTCCCTCTTCTTCTTTGTCTTCCAACCCAGCACCTTTCCCTTGGGTGCTCATTTGTAGTACATATTTAAAGCAAAAGATCAATGAAAAGCAAAGAAAAAAACATTATTATTGTAAGGATAATTTATTTCGTAAGCTCTATTTTTGTGTGAATCACACCTCAAGAGATCTCTTAAGAGAGATATTATATAAAAAGGTACATTCAGTAAGGATAGCTACGAACGTGTTAGTTATTACACCTACCTGGTGTACACTTTTATGAAATGTATCGAAATAACCGAATTATTAAAATATTTTAACGTGATTCAAAATTTTAAAGGGGCGTTATCTATTTTTTTTAAATCTTGGAGGTTTGTCGCTAGTAGTATCATAAGAGTTCTTAAAAGGGTATCGCCGTCGAAATTTGTACTTTTTGTTTTGTGTGTGTGTTTTAATTTTTTTCTTACAAACTGGTACTTAATCCCTTTTGAATTCTAGATTAATAAGAGTAAAGTATTTGAAAAGCATATCGAAATACAAGAAATTGCTGCAAAAAGCATGAAGTGGCGATTTAATTATGAAATATAACAAAATCACCTTTTTTCCATTTCCATATAAATGTTGCATGTCGCCAATCGCTTTTTGACCCTTTTATGGCAAGATACGATCAAAATAGTCAAATGTTTATAAAGTTGAGTATTTTTGCATATATCTTAGTAACGTATCTTTTGTTTTCGTACAAGAATATTTATTTATTTATGCACGAAATATTAGTTGCTAATAATTTTTCTTTTGGTGTGTTACCAATTTCATTGGAACTGACAAAAATCTTGCATCCCTAAGTATTTTTTCGCTTATGGTAACTCTTTGATGCAGTATGGACAACACAAAAAACTGATTCGCTATCTTCATTTTCTTCTGAGAGGCTCTACGTCTCAGCCGTGAATTTGTCGTGATTGTTTTGAGTGGGATTTAGCTTGGAATTATTAGGGTAAATATCGGAATCTGTTGTCAGTTGTGTATTTCCTACTTAGAGCAGCGGTTTCCAAACTTTATGCTACCATGCCCCCCTAAAAGTTTTTGTTTTTTCGCGCCTCCCTTTGTATGTTTTTTTTTCGCGCCTCCTTTTCTACGTTTTATTTCTTAAAATTCATACTAATACTACTATAGACACATTTTTGGCGCCTCTCCTGGAAGGCGCGCGCCCCAGTTTGAAAACCACTGACTTAGAGACATTAATGCTTTGTAAGATTGTGTGTTGTTATGGTCACTGGTATTATTAATTTTCCAATCACACAATTTTAGAATTATGCCATGCGTGTTTTGAATTCACAATCGTTACCGTACGTTACCATGCGTTACGTTGCATTTGTAAAATTAAGGCATATTCATATTGGTTAAAAGATTACACCTACTGACCGTTAATTAATGGTTACTTACATCATTTACGTAATTGAAACAAAAACTATCTAATCAACTTCCTACATCCTACTGAGATTTTAAATGCAAATTTCTGTGTTTGTTATTCAATATAGCAAAAAGGTTAAACGGCTTTAATGAAATTTTTATCACAGTGGTAATTTTTATATCGAAACAGCTTTTCGGAAGCCATCTTGAATTTTTTCAAAAGTAAAGAAATTTCCATAATTGGTTAAAGTGAATAACTTATTCTTTCTTTTGAATCTTACAAAATGTTTCATTATATTTTTGCGATTTGTGTTTTTTTTCCTTTTCGATAAAAATTTTAAGATCGTGCAAACGGTACTTTTTGTCAATGTCTTTAAAAAATATTTTAAATTTAGGCTAGGACCACACTGAAAATTTAAAGAGAATCGTTAAGCCGTTTTTAAGAAAAGTGCATTTTTTGTATGGCAGCCATCTTGAATTTTCAAGTTGGCGCAGAACAACTGATTTCCGACGAAATCTCTTCTTTTTTTTTCGTTGACAAATACAAGATTGATAACAGTTCTTACTGACTTCCATAAAATAAAAATATGAGAGCACCATTTTGAATAGACCTTAATTTGAGTCACGATTGTTACGTTATTTTGAATTTTGGTTCACGAACGTTGTGGTACAAATTTAAAAGGCGATACCCATAAGTTGTAACTCAGCGTAATGATGATATTGATCGCTTTGTATCTATGAAACTATTTCAAATTCATCTTGGCATCGATACATTTTGCAGGGTACTCGGGACTAATATAACTGCCAATTGTAAGGAAAGTTGAACTAGCGCGTTCACAATACTGGCCATCGAAGCGAAAAAATGTTGGAATTTTATAATAATTATTATTCCGTTACATACGCGGTGCGCCGCGACTTGCCGCATAAACATTTAACAACAAAACACCTAAATAAACCAGAAAACAATCTACCAAACCAAAATCTAACTAAATAAACTCAAATCGAAACGAATAACAAACAGTGTAATGTAGTTTAAACTCAACAAACCGTTACAAATTGAAACTTGTAAACTTTTCAAAAAGTTCTCTTATTTGCCGTAAATGGGCGTGTATTTCTCTTGAAATTCCTCTGCAGTTTTCTTCTAAACTATTTACAAATCTCACAAAAACAAACGGCGATTCAAATCAGAATTTTATTTGCTTTATAATTTGTACTGTGTTGTGAGTGAATTGTTTGCTGGACATCGTCAAAATTGGGGAAGACCGCCAAGGAGAATTAGGTTAGTTTTGTCCACATACCTTCACAAATCGAATTAATGTACTTTGTACGTGTAAGTGTAACATAATTATTATTTTGTACGGCGAAGATTTCACATTCTTCTCTGGATATCTCATCGACTAAATTACCATATAAAGGTATCCATCATTGCGGAAATATTTAGTATTAAATGAACTAACCACTTACCGATTCATGATTTAATTCCCCGTGATAAATTAATCATAATTCTAAGTAAAAAGTTTTATTGTATAACGTCACTTTTAAACATAAACACGGGCATTAAAAATGTTTAATGTGGAAATAAAACACTTGAGAAGTATGACAGGAAACACTTTGTGGGATAGGTTGGTACAGTTGAGAATGAATGGGGTATAAACATGAGGTGGTAAAAAGGACTTGAAAATGGGACAGAGGTGGTAAATAGGACTTGAAAATGAAACATTGACTGTGATCGTGAAATGAATAAAATATGCACGGTAAGGATGAAACTTTTGTGGAAATATAGAGGAAATGTGAAAGGGAAGACCGCAAAAAGAACAGATTGATCTCCGCGGGAATCGCCATACAGAAGAAGAAGAAATAAATTGCATAGAATCTGCACTCGACTTTCTTGCAAAAATTAACCCACTGTATGACGTATGTAAAGCTAGAATCATCTACCAGCTTATGCAGTTTCAATGAAAATATTATACATCGATAATAAATCAATTTTATTCCACCGCGGTGTCTACCTGCATACTCGTACTATAATCTATAATCTAAGTTGCAAGGATATATTCATTCAAAGCTCTCAGATGTATGCCCACAAACAAACACGTGTAGTTCGCGCTTACAAATGCTGATTGTGTACTTACAAATAAAATCCAAACCTCAAATGAACATAAGCCCTGCAACTCTTGCCGACATTCACCCGAACAGACACCCGAAACAGGGGTGACATTGGCAAAGTGAACCATTTTTTACAGTATGGGTGGTCAGCCTCATACCAACCTATAAGTCAAGGAATACGAGCAATAAATAACATTTAAGTATAAAAAAGAAAAAAACAACAACAAAACCTTAAAAAGAAATCTAAACAAAAAAAGTCAAAAATTTATTATGCAAAAAATGTAGCAAACTAATAAACCAACATTACAAATCAGCATTGCAGATTAGCCGCCACTTCTTCCTGTCCTTGCATACTTCTTTCATTTCATCGAAAGTCATAACCTTTTTCATACAAGCTCTCCTTTTATTATGACTCTGGATATCCCATTCACTCGCTATTTCGAAAATTTGGTCCATCCATACCTTTCTCGGTCTTCCTCTTCCACGAAATCCATCAATTCTTGCAGCATATACTTTCTTCGTCAGCCTTTCCTCATTCATTCTCTTCAAATGTCCAAACCATCTAAGTATACTTCTTTTAATCTTTACTTTCACACTTTCTCTTACGCCACATTCCTCTCTAACAAAATCATTCCTCACCCTATCACTCCGTCTTTTTCCAATCATACTTCTTAAGTAGTCCATTTCCACTGTATGGACTTTACTAATCTCACTTTCACTCACCGTCCAGGCTTCACTTCCATACATCAGAGTGGGCACTAGTATACCACCGTGCACCGCCAGTCGAACATTTTTTGAAAGATTCTGGTTCCTGGCGATGCTAGCGGTAGCACCCAGTACGCACCTGCCTTTCATTATTCTTCTTTCAAATTCACCGGTCATTCTTCCATCTTTTTCAAACTTACTTCCCAGGTATACAAACTCATTTACGACATCAACATTCATTCCATTAATTTTAAATTCATAATTCATACTTTCATCATCTCTTTCAAAAATCAATACTTTCGTCTTACTTGCATTCAACTTCAAATGGTTACCTAACAAAGCTTCATTCAATCTAGAGAGCATTGCTTGCAATTCTACTGCTGAATCAGAAACAAGAACTGCATCATTTGCATACAGTAAAACACTCACTTTGCTCTCTCCTATCGTCAATCCACAATCATTTAGTCTAGCATCTCTGACACACTTGTCCATGACTATGTTAAATAGCCATGGACTCATCACACATCCTTGCCTCACACCCTTATAAACTTCAAACCACTCACTATACTCACCATCAATACGGACACATGCCTTACTATTTTCATAGTTTGCATGCACCGCACCTAAGAAAGCCCCATTCACTCCGTATGCTTTCAATATGGAAATAGCCATATAAATCCTTAAGTGAATAAAAACAAATTTAATGATTTATTTGGTGAGCGCCGTTTTGTGTGAATCACACCTAAAGAGCCCTCTGCGAGGTTGGTCTTCTCTGGAAAAAGCGCCAATTACACAAGAAAGATCCATGACTTATAGGTTGGTATGAAGCTGACCTCTGTACTGTACTGTACTGTATCCTGCCGCCGTTCCACTATGAGTGGCCGGTACCTCCGCAGATACGCCTCCACTTTTTTCTGTCATCACCTTTTTCATACATACTCTTATTCTCACTCTGCAGATTCCATTCTTTCGCAATCTCACCTATTTGGTCTAACCATTCTTTCCTCGGCCTTCCCCTTCCGCGCTTTCCTCTGACATTTCCTTTGTACACTTTCTTCGTTAGTTGTTCAACATCCATTCTTTCAAGATGTCCGAACAATCTCATTGTACTTTTTTGTACTTTCATTCTCATATTCTCTTTTATACCACACTCGTTCATCACCCAATCATTACGGACTCTATCACTCAGTGTCTTCCCAACCATTGCTCTCAGGTAAGCCATTTAAACCCTACATACTTTACTCAGCTCACAGTCATTTAAAAGCCTCACTTCCACCAACCAATATGCCATCGTGGACCGCCGATCTCATATTCTTCGTAAGTTTCCTATTTCTTGCAATTCTTCCAATCGTTCCCATTACACTTCTTCCTCTACTAGCGCGCTTCTTCAATTCTTTCGTCAATTTCGCATTGGACTCAAACTTGCTTCCCAAATAATCAAATTCTTTCATGACCTCCACTCTTGTTTCATTCAGTCTTATCTCAATTTCCTCGCATTCCTCAGTCCTCCCAAAGTGTAAAAAATAATTCACTTTGTCGATGTCACCCCTGTTTCAAGGAAGGTCGGCAAGAGTTGCAGGTTTTATGTTCATTTGAGATTTGGTTTTGATTTGTAAGTACACATTCAGCATTCGTAAGCGCGAACTTACACGTGCTTGTTTGTGGGCATGCATTTGATATGAGTTTTGAATGTTTATATTTCATTGCAACTTAGATTCTAGATTATTACAGATGGTCATTGAACCCTTCTGTATGCAAACTAGGACTTTGTAATGGGGTAAATTTTTTAGTTATATTTTGAAAAACTAACAACTGATTATGACTGGTATTAGTGGAATCACATTTTTTTTTCTAATTTTAACCCTTTGACTACCAAGAAAATTACGAAAACAATTTGTATGGAATTTTTTTCACTTTGTATGGTGACTTTTGATTCATTTTTTGGAAAAAAAAATGATGACAATATATAAGTTATCATTATTGATATTGATAAAAAAACAAATAGAATTTCCTAACAGGCAGTTAGCTTTGCGATGTAAATGGGTTATTTTTTTACTGCAAAATAATTTTGCAGATTTTCTTCGCGCCACCATAACATTTTTTCATCACTTTGTTTGAGATTTTATCTGAGTTTCTGAATGCGGATAATTAGCATGGGAAATTAGGCATGCCGGCAACAGAGAGGAAAATAAAATTACGTCAAATGGCTATCGGCATTGCGTCTTCCTAGAATGCGACTTTAGTTTTTTTTAATTCACCATTAGATATCACTAGTATCTATAATTCACCAGTAGATATGAGTATTTTTAATTTATCGTGGTTGAATAGTGCATCTCATTTTTATGTTATTTCCTTGACTTATAGGTTGGTATGAGGCTGACCACCCATACTGTAAAAATGGTTCACTTTGCCAATGTCACCCCTGTTTCAGGGAATGTCGGCAAGAGTTGCAGGGCTTATGTTCATTTGAGGTTTGGATTTTATTTGTAAGTACACAATCAGCATTTGTAAGCGCGAACTACACGTGTTTGTTTGTGGGCATACATCTGAGAGCTTTGAATGAATATATATCCTTGCAACTAAGATTATAGATTATTATAAAGTACTTATAAATTGACGATAGCTTTGACCCTTAATTAATAGATGTCATTACTTAGGTAATTGTCAGTTAATAGTACATTCAGTACAATTTTTAATTTACTAGTATAGAACCGAAGGCTGCAAACAAGAATGTTCTTTCGAAAGTTTGAAAAATATATGGAAATACAGGAAATTATTTTCTTATTATTTCTATAATATATTTATTTAAAAAATTTAAACACAAGGTAAAACCGCCCTTGGGTCTATAGTCTATACGACTCAATTTTAAATTGATAATGCAAATACGTGTTTCTGACATGGCAAAAATAGTTTGGTGAATTGCATTCCCCTTCACGAATGGAGACTCCTAATGGAGTCTGCATAAATGACAGACAAAAAAAGTGATATCACTATGATGGTTAGGTAGGGGGCTTACTAAAATTAAGTCATTGGTTGCTAAAACACTACAACGGTGTGTCTTGAGGACGTTAGTTACAACACCAGCGAAGCGTCAAGAATAGAGTAAGTTCTTCAATAAAGGTTCATCTTTCATCAGCAACGCAACTAACTGCACAACGACATTTTTGTGCAACTTCTTACAGCATTGTCTCTGAAGGTATTTTTATTTTATGTTTGAAATAAACACCGAAACGGGAAATCATTTCTAACAATCTGGGGGAGAGGGAAATCGAACCCTTACAGTCCGGCATGAAACACTAGCATTCTACTTACTGAGTTATCGACCGGACAGAATTTTCTAATTTCATTTTGATTTGTTCATATTTTTATTCATTAATAAATTTAAGATAAACAAGTGCAATATTTTTATTCATTAATAAATTTAAGATAAACAAGTGCAATATTTTTATTCATTAATAAATTTAAGATAAACAAGTGCAATATTTTTATTCATTAATAAATTTAAGATAAACAAGTGCAATATTTTTAATAACGGCGATCCACAGTGGCATATCAAAATTAAAAGTAAATCTGTATCCCGAGCATCAAACTCGACAATAGCGTTTTTACAAAAAAATATTAAAACTGAAATTTGAAGTAGAGGCGCTGCTCTAGTTTTCATGCATTTTTGTTGTTGTTGGTAAAACACTATGACTAAGCAACGTTCTATACTTGGGGTGCACAACTAATGTGTCCACAATAGCGTGAAGAATTAGGCAACACTAAGTATTTGTCTATCTCATAGCATGAATCCGTCGGTGAATACCAGCCTATTGCTTCATAATTATGTGCATGCCTCATTCACACCAACAAAAAATAGTCTAGTCATCTAATATTCAGAACTTACCTACCGTAGAGTAAGATGAATAATGATGTTCACACATTTGACAATTACAAGAAAGTTGTGACGTCACACAGTCGAGTTGCTAGGGTTTAGGCGTGTCGTTTCAAACTCTCTTTAATTTAGTTGCTCATCGGTAGTTGTAGTTGGTAGCATTCTTTTATGACGGTCAATTCTACAACTAACAAACCGGGTAGAACTCGTTAAGCGTGAAAAGGGATGTCACTTTCTTTTCAAACGATCCGGTTGCGTCTACTGATCGAACTATCCGGGCAAACCACACCGGATCGTGTGAAGTGTTTCTCCCATCCGGCAATGGGCCGGGTCGCGTGTAAAGGGGGCTATAGTCCTACGGTGTGTAGCTCTATTGTAATCAGTCTGCAAACGATTTTAGAAAAACTCAAAATCCCTAATGGAGAACACGATCGCCCAACACGGATAAAGTCATGCCAACCATCCTCCATGTAGCTATTATGACATGTCGAATAATTATTATAAAGCTAGATGGTCGATCCATCATTGTCACTCATGTTCCTGTTATCTGTGGCATCGTTCCGCTAAGGTTGGCCAAAGCCTTCAACCGTTACAATCAGGCCGTGCATATGTGCAACTTCTAATCGCAAAACAACCGCAATTATTCCCATTGCAGAATAAATGCTGCAGTTAAAGACAACCAAAACATTGCATTATTTCATATTTTTCCAATCTATGATCGAAATTGTTTTTCTCAATTTATAATCTAACTTATAGGTTGGTATGAGGCTGACACCTCATGCTATAAAAACTTGGTTGCCTTTTGTCAATGCCACCTCGGTTTCAGGGAAAGGCGGCAAGAGTTGCAAAGTTTATGTTCATGTGAGGTTTGGTTATATCTTTGCAACTAAGATTATAGATTTTATTAAGTACCAATACCTATGATTTTTTTTATATTACCGATAGATATTAAGTATTTTTAGGGTAAAGTAAATTCTGGCCCACAAATACTTACATTTTATCTTTATAATTTGTCCTTTTTTATATACTTAAGTAAGTAATTTTAATCACACTTCCTAGTAAATAAAAATGAAATAGTAATCTTTTTCGCCCAAAATGACATCACCTGATAAAACATTGCTGAATATTTATTTTTAGAATAATATATTTTTAAGGAATGCCCAATTATCAACTTTATCAGTTTTTTTTTTCAATTTATTCATGTGTTTTCATAGTTACTGTTCAATTACTGTGTTCAATAGTTACTTACGCCACTGCCAAGTAATGAGATCCATTGTAACACGAGTGTTAGTTTAGACTTTAGACAACAGTACGAAGAGTTTGTTATACCCATAGAGTAATTATGGTTTTACCCTAAACCTGTCGTTTTTGATTCTTCAAATTAACGGTCTTAGGGGCTGTCCAAATATTACGGGAGGGGAGGGGGGAGTCTGGTCTGCGGATGATGGAAAATGATGTACGAGTACCAAAAGTGACGTCGTTCTTGTAAATACCAATTTCTACAAAATATACAAAATATTATGTAAGTAATATAACTTTATTAATTATTAAGCTCATCCATTATTACAGCAAGAGGAGGGGGGGGTCATTAGATAATGACTATAGGATGATTGTAAGAGGGGGGGTGGGGGGTCGAAAATCGGCCAAAATCGATGACGTAATTTATAGACGGCCCCTTAGTAAAAGAATGACAGTAATGAAAAAATCTAAATTATGAAGGTTAAAACAAATATTACTGAAAAAATGTCACCAGAAAAAATGAAATGAAAAACACGTCATTTCACATTTTCCATTATTTTTATAAGTGTTATACCTACTTATTTTGAATTATAGAATTTAATATTATTTAGTATTTTTAGATAATATGAAATGTTTTGGAGAAAACATGAACTGAAAATATTTAATTAATGAAATTTCTTGAAAACAGTTCCCCGCTCTTTCGCCATTCCGCTAGGCGTGGCCAGTGCCTCTGCAGAGTTGCCTCCATTTTTTTCTATCCTTGCAAACCTTTTTCAATTCATTCATATCTACTACTTTTTCCTTCTTTTACAATTCCACCCATCTGATCCAGCCATACTTTTCTCGGTTTTCCCTTTCCTCTTTTTCCTTTCATATTTCCTCTGTATATACACTTCGTAAGCTTTCATCGATACGATAATAAACTATTAGGCATAGCAACCCGGCCGTGTGACATCACAGCGTTTTTGACCATCTCAAATGCTTGGACCTCATCCGCTGTGTTGTTGTGGCACAAGCATTCTGGGGCCGTAACGCCGGATGACGTAAGCAGCCGAGTGTGAGGTCACCCGGCGACCTTGGGACGAGATTGTGACCTCACCGCATGCAAGGATCCGCGCTAACCCGCAACCAACTCACCACGGCGTCATCTGCTCATCACGACTCTGCGCTTAATCAAGCAATATTAGATTCTAATCAGCCATTATGAATTACTTCAAATTCACGATTTGGCGTGTTGGAAGTTACTTTTTTGAAGGAAACCTGTGCGGACGAATATTTTTGGCAATTTGGGAATTGAAGAGTTTGAATGATAGGGTCCGAAATGATGGAGCTACGAATGAGAGAGACATGGATGAAAGTGAACTTAGGAAATAGTAAAGTTAGTAATAATTATACCTTTTTTTCAGCGGTCCAAGTCTAGCAATGGATGCTAAGATAAGAAAGGCAGCGACAGTATCATGTACGGTAGAAATGGAATGACTGGTAAGACTACGAATGCGAGGATATGAGATCTTTTAGTTATGAATGAGTGCGCATAAGTGAGAGCATGAGAGTGAAAGTGCAAGGGAGTACAATGATATGGTTAAGACATCTAAAAGGAATGGACATTGAACGACTGACAAAAAGTGTATAAAAGGAATGATAAGGTGGGGGTTTCCCAGCTACCGAAGAAGGTAACCATTTCTGGCTCCCTCGGAGGGATCTAACTTTAGCCCTCTGGCATGGGACCAAGGATCCAAGCATTCTACTGGCTGAACTATCACCCGGACTAAGACTGACTAAATGTTGATGGTATCCGGCCTTGAAATAACACCAAAACGAAACCAAACCACACTAATGTTAAATAAAAAATAAAAAAAGGTACACCTCTAGAGCCCTCCGCAACGATCCGTCAACATCATACTTGAACTTCAAATGTACCTAAATATATTCCTAAATCTTAGACTGTCAATGATATTTAGTTGCCAATAAAAGAAGTCTGTACAATTTGCAGATATGGGATAAAGTATACCATGGGATGTAGCCTGCCATAGGCGGCACACAATGAGATTTCCAAAGCGTTACTAGACCATGACCGTGTGAACAAATATCGCATAGATGGCGCTGATGCCATGGCTTCTCAACATGGGCAGAATCCCAAGAAGGCGCGAGGATTTCAAAAAATATAGTGCTGGTCCCTTTATTGTCCGATTACACCTGATTCATCTTCTCTGATTTTTTAAAAAAAATAAAGTTTTGGAGAGAAATTCAATTCACCAATCTATTGTAGTCTTGGTAGAAAGAGTTAATTTTATTACCAATTTATAATCCCTCATATTTTGTATAAGCAACTTAAAAAGTTCCACTCGCTCCATTCGATATATTCGGGGTTAACGCGAATAGAAGTTGCCGTATATAGTGCAGCTTTGTTGCTTTTTTAGTTTTATTGCTTGTACGCTAAACGTTAGAAATAAGCGTTAAGCGTATAAGCGATAAAACGCAACATGGCTGCGCTTGTAGTATGTAAGTGAAACTTTTTCGTATAAATTTTCACATTTTTTTCATAGGACCGGCCTCTCGCCTATCACTTCAACTCATGGAGTGATTTTCTGATTATAAGCTATAATACATAATCTGAATTTCTCCAACATGCGGTGAGAATCGAAAATCATACTTTAATGTTTAGAAACAATTTGGGGATCTCTGTACTTGTAGGTCACGTGACTTGATTGTTTGAACCTCAATTTGACCGAAAATTAGCGTAATTATCCCGTCTAGTCTATTCTATATAATATACCTACGTCTAATACAATAATCTACCTAGGACTAGGGGCTTGCTTGAGTACCTACACACAAGCAAAGTAAGTACGCCGATCTTCAATGTGTTAAAAGCGAGCATTCACTGTAACTGTAACTCTGTCGCCATTCCGCTAGGGGTGGCCAGAGCCTCTGCAGAAATGCCTCCATTTTTTCCTTTCCTTACATACCTCTTTCAATTCATTCATAGCCATCACCTTTTTCATGCATTTTCTTCTTTTACGCTCACTTTGTATATCCCATTCTTTCACAATCTCCTCAATCTGATCACTCCATACTTTTCTCGGTCGTCCCTTCCCTCTTTTTCACTTCACTTTCTTTGTATACATACTTTGTCAGTCTATCATCATTCATTCTTTCCACATGCCCAAACCACGACGATCTGCCCCAAATCTAGGTAATAACTAACAAGGATATCGAATGTGACGACCGGTTGGTTGCTCAGTTGGTAGAATGATTGAATTACATGCCAGAGGGCTAGGGTTTGATTCCCACCGAGGGTGTCAGAAATGTTTCGAAACTTTTTTCAAACCCAAAATACAAAAAGAAAAAATGTCAAGGTTCTCTCAGTTTTTACAAGAAATGAGAAACAACCCCACTCGGAAGCTGGAAAACCCCTTCGGTCCTTTGCGGCCCTCAACATAATAGTACAAAATGAGTCATGCGGACCGCAATATCATACGGGTTTGACACGCCTGCCATAATCTATGACGAAGTTGCAAAGATATGTATAAATTATAGATTAATATGTTAAACATGCTCACAAGCAGATACGTGTCAGATCGCGGCATATCATAAGGTCTTTATTGTTTTTATCAATATGTACAAAATATTACAATAAAAAATAAATAAATAAATCTAATTACAATAAATACTCCCCAAAGAAAGCATAGCTTGTGTTTTGGGGAGGATCATAAATCATATGAACATCTAATCTAATCTAAGCTGCAAAGATACATATCATTTAAGATTTATATTAAATGCATTCCCACAAGCAGACATTAGGCACTCTCCCACCACCTCCCACCCAGTTCATACAACTCATGCGGAGTTGCTTCACTCGGTGAACAACATTACAATTTTTTTCAAGTGGCTGAAGGCCTTCCCGATGAAGTTAATCAGCTAGTGTAACTCTATTCGTGTCAAAGAAAAGAAAGTCCTCCAGATCAGAGGCTATTGCATGACTCTAAGGAACCCCCCCTCCCCCGAATTTCGATGTTACTGAAGCTAATGTGCCTGACGGGAAAGCCTCCCTGACGGGTATTTCGCGAGGAGCCATCTGCGCTCAGCGCAGTATATCAGTGTGTATGGGAAATATAGGTATAGATATACATATATAAATGTAATAGATAGATATTAAATATATAGTTAGATAGTGAGAGGGCTACTGGCGTCCTCTGGCCGGTCTAGAGCTCGCAGTTGCGGACTCATGGTACGACTGACAGAAGCGCCTAAATGCAGTATAGTTGGCTCTATTGGCTATGAGATCAGAGTATCCGACCGGTCCTGACGCCGGTCGTACCGCGTCAAGGAGCGTTTCCCGTTGGGAGTGTTGTAGAGGGCATTCCCATAGTATGTGCCGCACATCCTGGGTAATGGCTCCACACGGACACTCCCCCCCCCCCCCGGATGACGCCCCGCTGAAAAAGATAATGGGCAAAGTGTCCGTGGCCAGTAAGAAACTGGCTGGTGAAGTGGTCTGGAACGAGCCACTTGGCAGCCATGCGCTCCCTGATCGACGGGAAAAAGGAAAAAATAGGTTTATCGCAGGATGAGGCAACCCAGTTACCTTGCCACTATGTGTAAATCGCGTCGCGGACTGAGTCCTTGAGGCGTTGGGTAAGGTCCCCTGCTGGGGGTTGGAATACCACTTGGGAGTCAAGTTTGGCCGGGAGGCCTCGCCTGAGGTAACCGATAGCAGCGCGGTACTGGAGCTCGAGGTCGAGGGGTAGCACACCGGCAAGTACCGGGAGTGAGTCAGTCGCGGTAGATCTAAACGCTTTCGTCATGAGGAGAAGCGAGTTTCTCTGTCCAGAAAGCACAGCTCGTCGCGCATTGCCACGTCGACACTTCTCCGCCCAGCATATTGCCGCATATGCAGCGGTGCCGAGGAAAACAGAGTCGTAGAGGACGCGGAGTGCGCGACCCTGCAGGCCCCATGTAGTGTGCGAGAGACGAGCCATCTTCCCGAAGGCTTTATTTGCCTTTTGGGTGATGGCTTTGGCGTGTTCAATGAATTTAAAGTTGGCATCGAGAGTGATGCCGAGGTAGACTACTGATTGGGATACTTTTACGCGTGATTCTAGGAATTTTATTATTGGGGGACGTCCAACGTCTAGCCTTCCTTTGAGGAGGATGGCTTCCGTCTTGTGGGGAGCGAAGGTGAGCTTGTTGGTGTCCCCCCAGCCTGCTATGGCTAGGAGAGTGCCGACCGAGATAGGTCTTCCATCTCGGCGCGGGATCTTGCCTCGACTGTGAGTAACGCATCGTCCGCGTAGGCTCTCACCTCGCAACCCGGGGGCAAAGGGAGTGACAGAAGGTCATCAAATAAGATGTTCCAGAGGAGAGGGCCCAGGACTGAGCCCTGGGGGCATCCCCTGGATACGCATGTATAATTTCGCGCTAACACATGCCGCATGTGGACCTACAATATAAAAACCTCATCTCAAATGAACATAAGCCCTGCAACTCTTGCCGTCCTTCCCTGAAACAGGGGTGAACCATTTTTTACAGTATGGATGGTCAGCCGCTTACCAAAACATAACATAAACATAAACATAAAACCTAGTCAAGGAACATGCACGACAAATTACATTTTTTAAATCAATAAATAATAATATATACATGGACATAAAGAAAACTAAAACATAAAACCTATTTCACTTTAATAACATAAATGTATCAAATCATATGAACATAAAACCCTGAAACAGGGATGGCAATGGCAAAGTGAACCATTGACTAATACTATAATTTATTTGTTTTTTTTGTTTCACACCTTAAAGAGTCCTCTGGGGGCTCACAGAAATCGTCCATTCTCAAGCAAGACCCAGTTGCTGTAGGGGTAGATAAATATTTGGTGACCGATTTTTTGTTAAGTCGGATGAATTTTTCGAGCTAGCGAAGAGCATATTTTAAAAATTAAATAACCAAAAAAAGTACCGTCGGAAATCGAAAACACTACCTTCCGATTTCCCACTTCGCGTTACCCACTAGACCAGAGGCAGCTGTACTTGTACTTGTTTCTTTAATGGACTGGGATAATGTCATCAGTACATTACATTTGATAAACAAATTAAAATGAAGATGCCGTCATGTCTAATAGAAATCGGGACAAGAACTATCAGAACAATAACATCATCAAATCATATTTATGTATATCCTAACTAGCTGCGCCCTGCTACGCGGTGCCGTGGTCAGTCTAACTGTTCCTGTTCCAACCACCATTCCGTTACAGGTGGCCAATACCCCTGCACACTGCTTTCATCTCTTCGACATTCATCACTCTCTTTATGCATGCTCTTCACTGTTGCAGATTCCACCAATTGGAGATCTCGTTCATTTGATCATTCCATTATTTCCTCGAGAATGTATTACGATACATGTCGAGGAGTTAACATGAGAGGTCTAGCCTACCTCAACACATTTCCAATCTTAAACGTCACTAGCTTAATACAAGGTGTAGCAGCACAATGACTTATCATATCTGTGGACTAGAAATTATTTCAGCGAAAATAGACACTACCCGATTCAATCTACTTACTAATCGTCCTTACTGAGAAAGAGAACAAACCTGTTCACGGTCTGATTTCATTGTAAACAAAAAAAACTTTGGTCAAGCTAGGAAATCCTTCCTGAAAGTTGGCAGTTTTGAAATTCATGTTTCCGCAAATATTGTGCGCACGCGTTATAAATCTTTTGATTGTTGAATTTGTAAAGAAAAAATGCATTATATTATATATAATTATCTATAATATTAATTATCTAGATAATTTTTATCACCTGATGATGATTACTGTGTAGTCGAAAACGTTTGTGTCCAAAAATTAAAAAAATAATA
Source organism: Agapetus fuscipes (assembly GCA_951799405.1). Lineage (NCBI taxonomy): Eukaryota > Metazoa > Arthropoda > Insecta > Trichoptera > Glossosomatidae > Agapetus > Agapetus fuscipes. The sequence continues at coordinate 12,796,699 of OX637333.1, read as the reverse complement.
AAGAGTGAAAATATAACAGAGTTTTAATAGTTATTAGCAATTAAAATTTTAATAGCAAATAAAGATGAATTTTCACAGTGTTAATACAACAACCATCCAAAATATTAAAAAATGCATTATTTGAAGACATTATTCCTTGACTTATAGGTTGGTATGAGGCTGACCACCCATACTGTAAAAAATGGTTCACTTTGCCAATGTCACCCCTGTTTCAGGGAAGGTCGGCAAAAGTTGTGGGGCTTATGTTCATTTGAGGTTTGGATTTTATTTGTAAGTACACATTCAGCATTTGTAAGCGCGAACTACACTTGTTGGTTTGTGGGCATACATCTGAGAGCTTTAAATGAATATATCCTTGCAATTTAGATTATAGATTATAGATAGCGGTACATAGTGGCATACTTTTACCCACCTTGATGTATGGAAGCGAGGCCTGGACGGTGAATGAAAGTGAAATTAGTAAAGTCCATACTGTTGAAATGGACTTTCTAAGAAGTATGATTGGGAAAAAACGGAGTGACAGGGTGAGGAATGATTTTGTAAGAGAAGAATGTGGTGCAAGAGAAAGTGTGAAAGTGAAGATTGAAATAAGTTTGTTAAGATGGTTTGGGCATATGTAGAGAATGAATGAGGAAAGACTGACGAAGAAAGTACTATATGTTGGAAGAATAGATGGATGTCGTGGTAGAGGAAGACCGAGAAAGGTATGGATGGACCAAATATCCGAAATTGCGAACGAATGGAATATCCAGAGTCATAATAAAAGGAGAGCCTGTATGAAGAAGGTTATGACTCTGGAGGAAATGAAAGAAGTGTGTAAGGACAGAAAGAAATGGCGGTTAATCTGTGATGTTAGCGGCTAGGGTTTTTTAAATCAAAATTTGTTTTCTGTTAGTTTTTGATGTCCATACATAAGTATTATAATTTAGTGATTTTAAAAATGTAATTTGTCATGTATGTTCCTTGACTTATAGGTTGGTATGCGGCTGACCACCCATACTGTGAAAAAATGGTTCACTTTGCCAATGTCACCCCTGTCTCAGGGAAGGACGGCAAGAGTTGCAGGGCTTATGTTCATTTGAGATGGGTTCTTATAATGTAGGTCCACATGCGGCATGTGTTAGCGCGAAATTATACATGTCTGCTTGTGGGAATGCATTTGATGTAAATCTTAAATGGTATATATCCTTGCAGCTTAGATTAGATTAGATTAAATGGAATGCTTAATTTTTGGGTGTCGAAACACAAAATGTAGAAAGCAAGAAAACATGGAATTTCATAGGTAAGAACATGTTTTGTATGACTACACCACTGCTGCTAATAGGAAAATGACTGGGGATAATAATTGTGCTCCATAGAATGTAATATAATACATATATAATCAATAATCTAAGTTGCAAAGTATTAACATTCAAAACTCATATCGTCAACGACGTTAGCCATGTTGAAAGCACCGGTTCCCATAGATCAGCGGTCCGCAACCTTTTTGATATTGCGACCCCAAAATTAAAAAAAAAGTTATGAGCGACCCCAGAAAAATAATCACTAAGTTAACAAGTGCAAAGGTTGGTTCAGGTAACGAAGTTAGCTGTTTTTATTTCGTAAATTATTTATATTGAAGAGTTTATTTATTTTGGAAAGTAATATTAGAGCAAACTAGAAAATATGCATTTAACGTACGAGTAATATTTATGATGGCATTAAATGAGACAAGCAAAAAACGCAACTAAGCCACACATATAGTGTAACTTCTTGCCTGCGTTATCCCCGAAAGGGTCGCATGTGGCGCTTCAGGACCTATTTTTTTTTACAGGTAAGGGGGCCGGCCTCACACCAACTACTTTCAATTGAAGTGGGGGTTTCCCAGCTCCCGGGGGGGCTGGTTCTTATTTCTTGTGAAGGCTGAGTAAACCATTGAGATCGAACCCTTGCTCTCGGCATGGAATGCAAGCATTCTACCAATTGAGCTATCGACCTTTTTACGAGCTTGGTCGTGGCTACAAAGCGCCAATACTCAAGCAAGACCCAGTTGCTGTAAGGCTGGATGGACCTTTGGAGACCGGTCATTGGTAAAGGTTTTATGAATTTTTCAACCCGGCGATGAGCAAATTTGAAAATATAAATGGTATATTTTTTGTGCTCCGCCGGGAATCGAACCCACAACCTTCCCATTCTCTCCTTTTTAAGGACATTGTGTAATTGTGTATGTAAAGAGAGGTTATATTTTATGCATAAACATTAATAAAATTCGATAAGTACAGGACCTTGTTGACTTTTTTGGCGACCCCATAAATATCTTTCGCGACCCCACCCGGGGTCGCGACCCCAGGGTTGCGGACCGCTGCCATAGATCACCGAAGTTAAGCAACATTGGGCGTGGTCAGTGCTTGGATGGGTAACCGCTCAGGTACACCGCGTGTCGTTGGCATCTTGGACCGGTCCGTAGTCCGTAGTGGCAACACTTCGGACTCGTAAATGGAAGTGACCAAGTTAACTGTGACCGATGTGCCTGTGGACCAGTTATCTGTGGCCGTGTTCTAAATGACTGAAAAGTCGTGTGAACAGACTGTCGTCTGACCAATTTGCCAATGGACAAGCTTGAGCTGTCTGAAGTCGAGTTATCTTTGATGAAAAGCGGCAGATGTGTCGCCTGAATAGTCCTAACCTAACCTGTTAACCCATTACAAGTTGTAGCTGCAGTGCACGGCACACTGCGACGCTACAGCGCTGCTGACGCGGCAGATGTGTCGCCTGAATAGTCCTAAACTAACCTGTTAATATATTACAAGTTGTAGCTGCAGTGCACGGCACACTGCGACGCTACAGCGCTGCTGACGCGGCAGATGTGTCGCCTGAATAGTCCTAAACTAACCTGTTAATATATTACAAGTTGTAGCTGCAGTGCACGGCACACTGCGACGCTACAGCGCTGCTGACGCGGCAGATGTGTCGCCTGAATAGTCCTAAACTAACCTGTTAATATATTACAAGTTGTAGCTGCAGTGCACGGCACACTGCGACGCTACAGCGCTGCTGACGCGGCAGATGTGTCGCCTGAATAGTCCTAAACTAACCTGTTAATATATTACAAGTTGTAGCTGCAGTGCACGGCACACTGCGACGCTACAGCGCTGCTGACGCGGCAGATGTGTCGCCTGAATAGTCCTAAACTAACCTGTTAATATATTACAAGTTGTAGCTGCAGTGCACGGCACACTGCGACGCTACAGCGCTGCTGACGCGGCAGATGTGTCGCCTGAATAGTCCTAAACTAACCTGTTAATATATTACAAGTTGTAGCTGCAGTGCACGGCACACTGCGACGCTACAGCGCTGCTGACGCGGCAGGTGGACGTAATCCCTCGGTTTCTCTACTCGCAGCATTGTGTACTATTGTTGGCACTTTGCGGTCTTCGGTATTGCGACCGAGAAGTCGGTATAGGTGTGGTCAACGATAACCTCGTTGCCTGAACTCAAACTCAAATGTAATACGTTTATCGCCATTACTAAAATTTGTAACTAGGGAATCCAATCCCGCATCAAAATATCAATCTGCGGTATCGAGATCATCTGTTATCTAATGTGTTGTACCTACTTACAAAATAAAGCAATCCTCACATGAATATTAACCTTGCAACTCCTACCGCCTTTGGCATTGATTCACAGGTCAGATAACTATCTTAAACGCAACATCAAAGAAAAATATCACTAGAATTTAAGTGTTTTGTTTGTACATGTTTTAATTCTTTTTATTAATTGGTGTTTACAAAATCTCTGCTGAAACATTTCATAAGATAAAGGTTCAATTATTACCCAGTTTCAGTCTAAATAAACACTCTGAAAGTCTCTCATTCTCATCCATTCTGTAACATCACAGCTATAAGCTGTTATGACATTAACACCATCGATACATTTAACTGTAAACTATGACGCCTCCATGCATGGCTGGACAACCACATATTACTGAGCCCCGAGTATAAAGCATTCCGTTAACTCCCCTTGATCGCGTAAGCTAAAAAAAATGTGAAAAATACAACAGCTCGCCTAGTGAGTGATTTAGTTTTTATACATTTTTTCTATCTACGTGATCGAGGGAGTCTATGTAAATGCAACTGATGCATTCTTATACTGCCAATTCACACGAAGCATCTCGTCTCATTAGCACATTCAGAAAACAAGATCGCTTGTCGATAGTAACATACTTGTCCGGTGCTTAGTCAGCACTTGTCCGAACATGACGTATCATTCAGAAATGCAGGTTTTTCTCGAAGAATGACGAGTCAAAATCTAAATGACTGAGAGATGGATGTACAACAAATGAATCACGTAGCTCTGCAAACAAATCATATTTTGTTCGTAAATTTATTTTTTCATTTAAAGTACCCGGAGTAGAAAGCATTGTGTAAACTCCCCTCGAACGCGTAAATAGTAAAATGTATGCAAGATACAGCAGCACCCTGGTGAGTGATTCTAATCTAATCTAAGTTGCAAAGATATGTTACATTGGAGATTCACATTACATGCATTCTCACAACCAGACACATACAAGTTCGCGCTTGCACATGCCTCATGTGAACCTACAACATAAAAACCAAATCTCAAATGGACATACACCCTGCAACTCTTGCCGTCCTTCCCTGAGACAGGGGTGACATTGGCAAAGTGAACCATTTTTACAGCATGGGTGGTCAGCCGCATACCAACCTATAAGTCAAGGAACATACACGACAAATTACATTTTATACATCACTAAATAATAATATCTATGGACAACAAATTCCAATTTAATAAACCCTAGCCGCCCACATTACAGATCAACCGCCATTTCTTTCTGTCCTTACATACTTCTTTCATTCATTCATCTAGTGATTAAGATTTGATAAACATTTTCCATTTACACGATCGAGGGTAGTTAACGCAATTCTTCATACTTGGGTACAGATCATCTGCTAGGGCGATTTGTCTACAAAGGAGTCTTAATATCTGAAGATGTTTTTGATTAGCACTGTTTTACATGAATCACACCTTCAGAGCCCTTTGCAAACTTGGTCGTCGCTATGATAAGCTCCTATTAGTCAAACCAGACCCTAAAGTTTATGTAAGGTTGGTTGGACCTTTCGTGACCAGATTTTGGTAATGGCAAATTCATTTTCAACCTAGCTAACAACACAATTTGATAATGAAATTGTATTTTTTTGTGCTCCGCCGGGAATCGAATCCACGCTTTTCCGATAACGAGTCTGTACTCTTCTAAGATTAAGAATCTTAAATTTTACGTATCTTTGTAACTTAGATACCGATTATTATATAAAATGTTTCGGCTTATTCAAAATGTGCTGAAAAATGTGAAGTCACTTTACCGGGCAAAAAACAGGACAGAGAGAAAGTAATTCAATATCATTTAGGTAGTTTGAAAATACACTATGTGCTTCAATTTTGCATTACTGTCTGAATACGTTGCACAATTCTTTTATCTAGAAAAAATCTTTATTATCAGGAACACATTTTTAATTTACTGGGTGTGATGTCACATAGCCGAAGGATTTTTCATTGAGCCTAGTTTTTTTTTTTTGGCATCTCACCCTGAAGGATGTTACAGCCGTGGATTCATTAAGCCTAGTTGCTGATGAGCTTTCCTTTTCACCGTATTCTCCCCGTCGATGATATAGTCACTAGACTGACACTGCACCAGCTGTTTACTGCTGCACTACCTGTAATCTTGTACCAATACTTTGACTTATATGATTTATTTTATTTTTTTGTGCACAACAGGTTTCCCTAATTATTATAGTGCACCCTCTCAGCCATCAACACGCAGGGATAAAATCTCTGATTAAATTTTTAAATCTATTTATATTGCAGTATAATATATTGTTACGATTTTATGGTTCCAAAAGTCTTTCAATTAAAAATACTGGTCTTCTCATACAGTTGTTTATTTAACACTTTTAATAATTTATTTTCACAAAGATAGTCTCGACTATTCCATTACACTTGGTTTCTGTTCACTGGTTTTGGTTCCATGTAGTTGTAAAACTCGTAGGATACTGGCTCTGCAAGTGATTTGCACCCTTCTTGCATTTTTGCAGTTTCTTTTGGATTTGTTCCAACATATTGATATATTTTTGCTGATGAGGCGTCCACACCTCAACAGCGTACTCCAGTTTGGACCGTATAACGCAGCTAAAAACGTCCACCATCGCTCTGGGCTCAGTGAGCAGTTTACACACTCTGAACACCAGTCCCAGAAGCTGGTAGCACTTGGTAGTCAGCTGCGCTATATGGCTAGAGAAGCTCAGTCCTGGATCAAAAACAACTCCCAGATCCCATATTGATTCTACACGATACTATAATTGCCCACCAATACTGTACGCATGCAAGATGGGTCTAAAAGATTTACTAAAGAACATTGATCGACCGGTCAGTAGTCCAAGTGGTAACACTTCGGACTCGTAGCTGGAAGGTTGTGGGTTCGAATCCCGGTGGAGCACAACAAATATACCATTTATATTTTCAAATTCGCTGGGTTGAAAAATTCATAAACCTTTACCAAAGACCGGTCATCAAAAGGTCCATCCAGCCTTACAACAACTAGGTCTTGCTTGAGAATTGGCGCTTTCTACAACGACGACCAAGCTCGCAGAGGACTCTTGAGGTGTGATACACACAAAAACAGCGCTCATCAAATAAATCAGCCTAGTTTTTTTTTTAATTGAGACACATTTCTTTGAATTAAAGATGAGCTTGTTTTTCTCAGCCCAAGCTGCTAATGCATCTAAATCTTCTTGTAGATTTATGCAGTCGTGAGTATCTACGACTTTCACATAAATCTTTAGATCGTCTGCATAAAGGAGACAAGAGCTGTGTTTAATATGATCAATTATGTCATTAATGAAAATAATAAAGGCCAAAGGACCCAAATTTGATCCTTGTGGAACGCCTAAGAATGGTGGAAAATTTTATCTGTATACTAGACATTATTAAAATAGACAATGTATATCTGTTTCAACCTTCTTACTTACGAAAATGGTCATTAGTAAGAGAGAGAACAAAGAACTGCAAAGTTGCATTTTCATGTGTACAAAAAAACTCGAGCGAATGTAAAAATGTTTCTAGAAAGGTGGCAGCATTGCTGCGTGCGTACTATGCCCAAGGCAGTCCGAACATAGACGCATGCGGTATAAATCTTGTGATCAATAAAAAAAATACGAATTTTAAAGGAAAAAGGGCTTTATTTTAAGACCTATACCAAATGGAGAAAGCAAGTAAATATAAAAATTGACACGTATGAACATGTTGTGTCTGACTACACAACATGTTCATAAGTGTCAATTATGGTAGATAGTATGTATCAATGCTGTAGGGTTAGTTTCTCCTCTTCTATGTTCTGTACACACAACACTTCTAGGCCTGCTCCTAGTCGTGCCGCAGGTCAACGCTCAATTTCGTAACCGGGTCGGTCAGGTTGTGTATACGATATTGAAACACATTTCCAACCATGCCAAACGTCATAACACGAATGTAATATTTAAATATTTTATTTTTTACACACCGAAAGGAAAGCATTGATGCAGTTGAGAAGGGTTGGTGAGGGAAGGGGACGGGGGAGGGAGGGAGCGCCCTGAGCATCATCCTGCTATTGGCTAAATGGAAAAACTGTTTTCAAAAACTTTTATTAACTAAGTACTTAAAAAAGTTTTTCCATTTTTTCTCCAAAATTATTGAGATTATAAAAATTGGCCCAATACTGCATTAAACAATGTATAGTTCTGTAATTAAAAAGAAAAAAAAATATTTCCAAAATATAGTGACATTTTTTTTGTTATATATCTTTTGAGCCTTTATAATTTAGATTAAAAAAAATAATAATCACGCCTGATTTTTTTTCATTAATGTCACTTTTTTGCTAAGTCAGGAAAGTGTAAGAAACAAAAACGGGAGATATAGGGTGTAAGCTACTCTTAAAAATGAATAGATGATGATGATGATGATGATGGATGATTTCTTTCCTGTGGCGCCATTTAATGGTCCAGGACCATCTCAAGGGCGCCATGGCTTCTGGAGAAAAGTAGTGTCTTCAGTTCCTTTCCGAAGGTGGTGGTAGGCTGGTTCGCGCGAACACCGATGGGCAAATTGTTCCAGGCAAATAGGTCGATTGACCTTAAATTAAATTTTATTCTTTAATTTGTGTGACTTATACGTACGGCTCTAAATACAAGGCTCTTTGTACGTTCGCAATAAGCGTGTGCACATATTTCCACCGATTGGAAAGGCTGCAGTATGTCCAGTTCACAACCTGACTAAGTCTGCTGGGTTTGTGTGAATTCCTGCATTCCACTCTTGTGCGATAACGACGAAGTGTACCCACCGCCTAATCGCCTAGTAACAAATTATACTTTGCTCTTTTTACTTTCTTGCTACAGCTGAAGGCTATAAAGAAAGTTTTGATTTGGTGTGAAAAAAAAATTTCGAGGTTTTCACGGAAATGAGTTGTCCTGGTGCAGGACATGCCAAAAAACACTATCTTTCAAAAACGTCCGTCTGTATGTGTGTGTGTATGTGTGTCACTTTCCAAAGTATAAGACCTAGATATACCAAATTTTGGCTACATCAACTTTTTTGGACATGTATTAAGTATGAATAACATGGCATTACACCAACTGAAAATTCAAGATGGCTGCCATACAAAAAAAACATAAAATTGCACTTTTCTCAAAAACGGCTCCAAGAATTTTTCTTAAATTTTCAGAGTTGCCACTCATTAATTTTTAACTAAATAAATTAGTTATGGCAACACTCTTACTAATCTGTGTCTATGGGCTGCCATATGAAAAAAACAAACGATCGTGATTTTCTCGAAAGTTAAGGGGTCAACAAAAATATAATGTTCTGCAATATTATGGACAACATAAATTTCTACAAATTTACAAAAAAAATTTTTTGAAAAAATAAATATAAAGCACCGTTTACACGACCTGAAATTTTAAATCGAAAATATTACAAAAACCTATTCAAATGCAAGATATTTAAATTTGTTTTAGATTTGATAGAAAGAACAAGCTTATCACTTTAATTCGTGATCATTTTTTTTTTACTTTTTTGAAAATTCAAGATGGCTTCCGAAGAGCTGAAAATTTAAAATGCGATTTTCTCAAAAACGGCTCCGACGATTTTTCTTAATTTTTTTGTGAATCCATTTATATAATAGTGCTATCTAATAATTATAATCATTTCTTCATCATAATCTCGGTTTAGAGAGTTGCCATAGAAAAGAAAAAAATAATGGAAAAATTCTCGACAGTTAGAGGGTTAATAAAAAATAATGTAGCGCAAATGTAAAACAATAATAATAACCTATACATTGCCATCATTATTTTTTCCAAAAAGTGAATCAAAAGTATAGCCGCCATACAAAGTGAAAAATTTCCATACAAAATTTATTAGCAATTTTCTTGGTAGTCAAAGGGTTAAAAATAGATAAAAGGCTGCGATTCCTAAAATTTTATAAATACCAATAATAATCAGTCGTTACGTTTTCAAAATATAACTAAAAAGTTTACCCACCATACAAAGTCCTAGTTTGCATACAAAAGGGTTCAATGACCATCTATAATAATCTAGATTCTAGATTCTAAAATCAAAGTTGCAAAGATATATTAAAATCAAAAACTCATATCAAATGCATGCCCACAAACAGACACGTGTAAATTCCCGCTTAAAAACGCTGAATGTGTACTTACAAATTAAAACCAAATCTCAAATGAACATAAAACCTGCAGCTCTTGCCGACCTTCCTTGAAACAGGGGTGACATTGACAAAGTGAATTATTTTTTACACTATAGGTGGTCAGCTTTATACCAACCTATAAGTCAAGGATCTTTCTTGTGTAATTGGCGCTTTTCCAGAGAAGACCAACCTCGCAGAGGGCTCTTGAGGTGTGATGCACACAAAACGGCGCTCAACAAATAAATCAACCAAATATTTATATTCATTTAAGTATTTATATGGCTATATCCATATTGTACGAGTATGCAGGTACACACCGCGGTGGAATAAAATTGATTTATTATTGATATATTATATTTTTTATTGAAACGGCCTAAGCTGGTAGATGATTCTAGCTTTACATACGTCATACAGTGGGTTAATTTTTGCAAGAAAGTCGAGTACAGATTCTGTGCAATTTATTGTGTTATTAATCCATGGCTCATCGGCTGCCTAAACTGTAACAGGGCTATTCACAACACTATCCATAGCTGATCCATGGATCATCATTTTTTGTAAAAAAATTGTGCTTAGGTGGAAGATGAGCCAGAGATTCGTTGTGCGTGAATAGCACCTTAAGTTATCACAGAAAAAAATGTATGTTTACGGTCTCGCCAGTGATAGGAGGTTTAGGCCCATCGACATATTATAATCAATAATGTAGCACGTGGACCTGCCACTAGATTATGGCATTGAAGTACAGTATGAGACACAACTGTCAAACACTTAGTGGTGTAGACAAACTAAATATCCTATGATGTTTTTGTCTTTCTTGTGTTTCGACACCCAATAACACAGAAAATGTGAATGGGAAAAGAGGAAAGGGAAGAATAGCTGGATCAATCAGATTGGTGGAATTGTGAATGAATGGGAAATACAAAGCGAATGCAAAAGAAGGAAATGTGTGAATAAGGTGATGGTAATGAATTAATTGAAAGACTTTCTGTATTTGTGTGTATTTCTTAGTGATATTTTATTAAAAATTTGAAATTGCTAGTTAAATCTTTGACCTACGATGACATTATGACCTTATAACTCAATGCCTACGAGTATCGAATAAATCCTGGAAGCTAGCCAAATTTCCTTGATTATCGGAAATTGCCTATGTGTGACGTCACATAGCCGAGGAATATTTTGGTATTCGGACCTCATCCCCAAAGTTGATTTTAACCACGCATCAATATTTTATTTGGAGTATAAAAAATGATTTATTTTTGAAGCTCCTGGTTTAAAGCATAATCATTTTTAGTGTGTCTGTTGACCACGTACCGAAACGGGCAAAGATTGCAACAATATACATATTATAAATGACACAATGCAGAATCTACCATAACCATGTATGTCATAGACAATTAATATACATGTAAACAAACGTTGCATAACAAACTCCAGACAACAAAAATGTTTCAAACCAAGGCCTTGTTGTTTCAAACTACTCGTATACTTACTTCAGTTTAAAAATTGATTTCTGCAATTTAAATTGTCATTGTAAAACTGAAGCAAACTTCCGTAATTTTTTTGTTTCTTTCATAACTGTCACTCTTTTACTAAGACTATAGGTTTCGGGTATGAAGCAATCTTAAAAGTTATATCATAGAATGGATTTGGCACAAAATAATTTATTAAGAAACTTCGACTTAACTCGGCAGCTTTCTGTTCTTTCGAGCAGGGGTCGAACTTTTCTGTCAATTACATGTTCTTTAAAAATTAGGACTCCTTGAGTGTCCGATCAGCTGTTTACAGGCGGCCATTTTCGATACTGCATGCACAGACTATCTTGAAATATATCCCAAGAAATGTGCAACGTACAAAGACATTTAAAATATATATTTTTGGCATTACAACAGTGGGCGTCATCCATGACCCTGCCTTTGAGACGTCATATGGCTGCTATAAGTTGCCGCCTACGAGCCATGATCAATACAAAACTAAAAAATAAAACAGCTAAGACATGACGATGAATTTTATAGTATTGGGAAGACCTCATCAGCCAAATATGCCAAACCTACACGCAATTACGACGTTATCCTTGATAGATTGTTAAATGAGACGTAAGATATTAAAAGTTGTATCTAAGTTGCAGGGATTTATTAATAAAAAAACGTGTGCAGTTTGTGGAATCAACACACATTTCGTGATTTTTTTCCTCTGTATTTCAAAACATACAAAAATCTTCTACGGCGGAGAGATAGAAACGCACTCGCAACGCTACTAAAAAAACGAATCTCAAAAAATGAACGTCAAATTGAAATCGTTGAGACGCAAAGAGGGGTTGGAAACGCAAAGAGGGGTTGGAAACGCACTCAATCTCAAAAAATGAAACGCAAATCGAAAACGTCGAGACTAGTAGAAAAGAGAGAAAAGTAGAATATCTCAACGACGACCCAGTGAAAGAGTCCAAAAGTTTAACTGCATTAGTAATGAAGACTATTCTTTGTTTTGTATACAATTAAAATCACAATAATAGTAATAAGGCGCTAGATGTAGCGTGCTGTAGTTTGGAAACCCCTGCTCCATAGCGACAACCAATTTCACAGAGGGCTCTTGAGGTGTGATTCACGCAATAAATCGCAACTATTTTTTTAATGTTGACAAATAAAAAACTGTTTTTTCGATACTTTTTAACTACGGACTTAAAAATGCAATTGAAACAAGATAAGATACCATCGTTTCTGTACTTTAATCTTCCAAAAATATATCGCCACATGCAAATCCCCGAGTTGATTTTGTATCTAATATATTGGTTTACACTTGTTACGATAATCGTAGGCCAGTGGAACTGAACTATCGTCATGTTATCGAATATGAATTGTTAAAAAATATTGAAACTGTACCTTAGTGCTCAAACTGACAAAACGAAGAAAACGTTATGAGAAGGTTACAAATATTTATTAGATTTTGCACGAAAATCAACTGAGTAACTTTTTTATGCAGCTCACACATCGCTCTCATCTCCGACGTACATTTCAGTACTAACTGTAGTATACCGTCCGTGGTATGAAGTGTCTTTTTTACATTTCCAAGATCCAACTCGCAGTGTTTAAACCAATTTCAAATTCGTTAATGGAATGTTTAGGAATATGGGGCTGTGTTGAAGTTTACCTTGGCAAGTTGAACCAAACTGCGAACATTTGCTGATTATTTATATTTTTGTACTGGATGCCTTATTGAAATCAATCATTCATTTAAATCTAAATCTAAATCTAAGCTACAAGGATATGTATCATATATTAAATGCATTCCCACAAGCAGACACGCATAATTTCGCGCTAACACATGCCGCATGTGGACCTACAATATAAAAACCCAATTCTTAAATGGACATAAGCCCTGCAACTCTTGCCGACCTTCCCTGAAACAGGGGTGACATTGGCAAAGTGAACCATTTGTTACATTATGGGTGGTCAGCCTCATACCAACCTATAAGTCAAGGAATACAAGCAATGAATTACATTTGAGTATAAAAAAATAAATAATAATAATCACTGAACAATTACTTAAACAGTAAAAAAATTAAAAAGCTACTAAACATATTCTATAAAAAAGTGATTTTGTTTTAAAGCCTCAGACTTAAACGCCAGCATTACAGATCAACCGCCATTTCTTTCGGTCCTTGCATACTACTTTCATTTCATCCAGAGTCATAACCTTTTTCATATAAGCTCTCCTTTTATTATGACTCTGGATATCCCATTCATTCGCTATTTCGGAAATTTGGTCCATCCATACCTTTCTCGGTCTTCCTCTACCACGACATCCATCTAATCTTGCAGCATATACTTTCTTCGTCAGTCTTTCCTCATTCATTCTCTCCATATGTCCAAACCATCTACGCATACTTCTTTTAATCTTTACTTTCACACTTTCTCTTACACCACATTCCTCTCTTACAAAATCATTCCTCACCCTATCACTCCGCCTTTTTCCAATCATACTTCTTAGGTAGTCCATTTCCACTGTATGGACTTAACTAATCTCACTTTCACTCACCGTCCAGGCTTCACTTCCATACATCAGAGTGGGCACTAGTATGCCACCGTGCACCGCCAGTCGAACATTTTTTGAAAGATTCTGGTTCCTGGCGATGCTAGCGGTAGCACCCAGTACAATGAAGAATGAAAATAATTATTAGGATTATTTATTTGGTGAGCGCTGTTTTTGTGTAAATTATAGGTTCCTTTATTATTATAATTCCTTGACTTATAAGTTGGTACTGTAAAAAAATGGTTCACTTTGCCAATGTCACCCTTGTTTCAGGGAAGGCCGGCCAAAGTTGCAGGGCTTATGTTCATTTGAGGTTTGGTTTTAATTTGTAAGTACACATTCAGCATTTGTAAGCGCGAACGTACACGTGTCTTTTTGTTGGCATGCATCCCCCTATAATATATAATTCAACGGCCTCCCCATACAAAATAATTGTGCGTTAATGGCATTCAAACTGAAGAACTCCTGAACAGATGCACGTCATATTCACAACAAATATTGTTCAGGATTTGGGATGTGCTTCCTCATCATTAGTAGATTTTAAATTGTTGTTTTTTAAATAAATAAACATGATCAATCACAACACCTTTTTATGTAAAACCTATGCGAGAAACAAAACTCATTTTGACATTCGAATTTCAAATAAATTGCCAGCACTTCAACATAGGCTTCAAAGTTGCCATCGTTGCCATTGCCAAGTCGATTCTTTTTCGGTTGAATTCCGTTGAGTACCTACCTATATTCTTTATTTATTTCAAAATTATACTTCAACCAGTTATAACATGTATTTTTTAGAAATAATGACGATCGATTAGGTCAACTTTTTATATGAAACCGTACTTATTGCGGCATTTAATTTTTTTAAAGTATTATTACAATATACAATCTAAGTTGCATATACGCATTAACATTTATAATTCATATTCAATGCACTCCTCTTCGGAGACACGAGTGAGTTTGCGCTTACAAATGCTGCATGTGTATTTACAAATAAAAATTTCAGCCTCTCATGACCATAAGCCCTGCAACTTTTGCTGACCTTTTCAGAAACAGGGGACACATTTTTTAAGTGAACCCATTTATGCGATATGGGTGGTAAGCCTCATACTAACCCTTAAGTCAAGGAATTTGAGTTTGAAAAATCCTTAAACAACGGTAATCTTAATTTATAATCTAAAGTTGCAAAAAAAGTTATTTGATGATTCAAATTGAATGCACGCCCACAAACTGGCAAATGTCATTTCACGCTAACATATCGCTGCCCTAGTTCAATACTCAGACATCTTACACAAAGCTAGTTTCGAGAAAATCGAAAAAGAAGGTTTGTAATCGCTATGATAATTACAGTTAACTTTGTTTTAAAGTCACTTAACGCAACAATGTGTAGCTTAGTTGCATTAAGTGACTTTAAAACAAAGTTAACTGTAATTATCATAGCGATTACAAACCTTCTTTTTCGATTTTCTCGAAACTAGCTTTGTGTAAGATGTCTGAGTATTGAACTAGGGCAGCGATATAGTTGTGGCGCTTGATTTTTTTTAAATATTAGAATATATAATCTAAGTTGCACAGACACAATAACTTTTATAATTCATATTCAATGCATGCCCCCCTGGAGACACGAGTGGGTTCGCACTTATAAATGCTGCATGTAAACTTACAAATTAAAATTAAGGCCTCTAATGAACATAAGCCCTGCAACTTTTGGCAACCTTTTCAAAAACAGGGGAAACATTTGTCAAGTGAACCATTTTTTGCGATATGGGTATTCAGGCTCATACTTACCTATAAGTCAAGGATTTGAGTTTGAAAAATCCTTCAACAACGTTAAATTTAATTTATAATCTAAAGTTGCAAAAAAAGTTATTTGATGATTCAAATTGAATGCACGCCCACAAACTGGCAAATGTCATTTCACGCTAACATTTAATTGTGGCACTTGATGTTTTTAATTTTAGAATATAAATCTAAGTTGCATACATACATTTTATAATTCATATTCAATGCATGCCCCCAAGCAGACATGAGTGACTTTGCGCTTACAAATGCTGCATGTGTAATTACAAATAAAAATTTCAGCCTCTCATAACCATAAGCCATGCAACTTTTGCCGACCTATTCAGAAACAGGGGGAACATTAGTTAAGTGAACCCATTTATGCGATATGGGTGGTAAGCCTCATACTAACCCTTAGGTCAAGGAATTTGGGTTTGAAAAATCCTTAAACAACGGCTATCTTAATTTATAATCTTAAGTTGCAAAAAGAGTTTTGATGATTCAAATACAATGCACACCCACAAGCTGGCAAATGTTCTTTCACGCTAACATATAATTGTGGCACTTGATGTTTTTAATTTTAGAATATAAATCTAAGTTACATACATACATTTTATAATTCATATTGAATGCATGCCCCCAAGCAGACATGAGTGAGTTTGCGCTTACAAACGCTGCATGTGTAATTACAAATAAAAATTTCAGCCTCTCTTGACCATAAGCCCTGCAATTTTGCCGACCTTTTCAGGAACAGAGAAACATTCGTTCAGTGAACATTTTTTTAGGTATGGGAGGTCAGCCTCATACCTCATGCTTCATACAAGATACTCAGAACATGAAAGAACTAAATAACCCTTTTACCGCAATTTTTTTTTCAAATTACTTCTTAAAGCATTTAATTACTATGAAGGAGGTGTGAGGAAAAATTATTGCGAAGCCAGACTTACACTGCCCGAAGGGCCTAGCAGACAACCGTGCGCAGCACGGTCAGTCTGCTAGTTTTATATAAGTTTTGAATGTTAATACGAGTATATCTTTCCAACTCAGCTTATACATTATAATTACGTCCATGCCGAACTGTTTGTGCTTCATTTCCACGCATCAGCATCGGTAACTAGAATAAAATCAAAGTAAATGTTGCCAGGAACTATCTACAGTTCACTTCCATACATCAGCGTCGGTAACAAGAATACATTAAAAATGTTTCTAACCACTGCTATATCCTTTCAAAAATACGTCCATTCCGAACTATCTAATCTTCACTTCCGTGCATCAGCGTCAGCAACAATAACACATCACAACTTAATGTTGATTCCCACATCATTTTCACACGTCCATGCGGATCTGTCTACGCTTCAATTCCATTCATCAACGTCTGTAACAATAATAAATTCAAACAAAATGTTTCTCATCACTGCCATATTATTTGAATAGTTAAACACATATTTATTTCCAGGTACTGATAAATGCATGGTTTTTTAAGGACAACTCCATGAACTCTATGGATAAATGTTATCTTAGATTTTTGTACTTAATTTATTTCCTTACATAAGAACTTACTCTCATATCTGCATAATATTATATTTTTTAATTTCCATAACGCATGTTTACAATTACTGGATCAATATTAATCACCTTTCTATTATCTATAATCTGACTTACAATTGAAGCGCACTCGATTTCAAAAGTGGCCATCCCATACCAAAACATGAAACATGTGTAGCGGCCTCGACTACGCAACTAATGAGGAATGTGCATTTCAAAACGTCCAAACAGTTGTGCGTCACACGGCTGAGTTCTTGGGGCAAAGGCAAAGCAATCATTTGTTATTGGTTGCTAACATGGAGTTATAATATAGGGGAGCGGTAACTAAAGTACCGAATTGGTTCATACTTGTTCCCTCGTGCGCTCCTCTTGTGTCAAACGTTGCAGTGGTACCCCGAATGTACGGCGGTAACAATTACAAATATTACGCATAAAGTATCACAATGGTTATAATGAAATGAGTGATAAAATTAAAATATGATTATACACTTTGTCCGGTCCGGTCGATAGCTCAGTTGGTAGAGTGCTTGCATTCTACCCCGTGAGCTCGGGTTCGAATCCCACCGAGGAGGGTGTCAGAAATGATTTCTTATTTCGGTGTGTATTTCAAACCCCATAATATAAATACCGGCGAGGTTTACTCAGCCTTCACAATAAATGAGTACCAGCCCCCTCGGGAGCTGGGAAATTCCCACTTCAACTGAAGTGGTTGGCGTAAGGCCGGCCCCCTTAGCTGTAAAAATAAATAGGTTCAACTCGCCACATGCGACCCCTTCGGGGATAACGCGGCAAGAAGTTACACTATATGTGTAGCTTAGTTGCGTTTAGTTGCGTTGCACTTTGAAAATATAAAATACTGGCATCAATTTTTGCGATCACAATATTTATAACGCGTGTTATTACTTATTTGTCAACTTTAGCTATTCCGGTCAAATCGGCAGCCATTTTTTGCAATGGTAACAACATTTAAGATTTTTTTTTTGGGGTTTTGTTGAGTTTTTTGTACAAACGAAAATGCAACTGTGAAGTTCTTTGTTCTTTTTCTAACTAATGACCATTTTCGTAAGTAAGTTGAGACAGATATATATGTCTATTTTCGTTAAAATAACTTCTTGTCCACAGATGTTATTAGTCAATGGTTGCTAAGGACCCTAGTTATATACAAGTGACATTGACTTATAGATTGATATGAGAGAGCACCCATAGTGAAAATAATTTCCACATTTTCAGGATAAGGCGGAATGAGTTGCAAAGTTTATGTTTGTGTGAGTTTTGGTTTATTTTGTATGTGCACATGCAGTATGTGTAAGTGCGAACTTACATGTGTGTGGGCATGCATCAAATATGCTTTGCAACTTCGAGATTATGGAATCTTCAATTGAAGTGATACCGACAGAAAGACTCGAACAACTTATGTGTTACTGATTGGAATCTCAATGAAGAATTTTGATTTTCTCAACATTGCAATCGCTTATTATTTATTTGGTTCACATTTTTACAATATCTAACGTTGGTTTGTGTATTATCTGCGATAGGTAGATACAGATATGGCCCGGCGCATACTTCTTATCAGATAAAGTAACATATTTTTATCTCGACTTTCTGCTATGCGAATGCTGTGGAACCATTGCGAAATCCCCACATTTAGGGTAAATATCCTATTTTATATTTTCCTTAACACGACGCTGACTACTTCTACTGGAAACTGGATTACTTATAGATTAGTACATGGGCGTAACTAGGAAGGGGCAGTATATCCCCCTGGAAGATAGATATTAACCTTAACTTATCTAAGTTGCAAAGTTATGTAACATTGGGGATTAACATTACATGCATTCTCACAAGCAGACACGTAAAAGTTCGCGCTTGCGCATGCCGCATGTGAACCTACAACATAAAAACCAAATCTCAAATGGACATGCACCTTGCAACTTCTGCCGAGCTTTCCTGATACAGGGGTGACATTGGCAAAGTGAACCATTTTTTACAGCATTGGTGGTCAGCCGCATACCCTCCTATAAATCAAGGAACCTAAATAATCCAAAATCGTTATTAAATAGTAAAAAAATAAAAATATATATATTAGGTGAGCGCTATTTTTGTGTGTATCACACCTCAAAAGCCCTCTGCAAGCTTGGTCATCGCTGTAGAAAGCGACAATTCTCAAGCAAGACCCACTTGCTGTAAGACTGGATGGACCTTTAGTGACCGGTCTTTGGTAAAGGTATATGAATTTTTTCAACTTTTTTCAATTTTTTTAACCCTGCGATGAGCATATTTGAAAATATAAATGGTATATTTTTTATGCTCCGCCGGGATTCGAACCCATAACCTTCCATTTACGAATCCGAAGTGTTACCATTGGACTAGGGACCGGTCCCTATGCACCTATCGCAATTACTGAAATGAACATTCTTGATCATGGCTTGACAGTGCCACAAGATGTGAGGCACGTCCTGGGAGCTGGCGCTGCAAGGGCACTCTGCTAATAAGATGGATGGGATACCCAGTTGGTGTAGTTTGGCTTTAAAGTTTCCGTGGCCAAGGAAAATGATAACAAATATTGCTAAGGACGAGAGTCCCATACAATTGTGACGTTTACTCGCCGAGAAGAACATCTAAATTTAAAAGTGTGCAGAGTTCATTGTGTCGTCCGAAAAAATGAAACATCTAGCTTACTAAAGTGGGGATTTTTTCATTTATCGCTGGCAACACTTTTCTGGGCAGTTACGTTGATATTAATTTAAATAATTTTGCAAGCGTTCAGTGTAGAAAACCTGAAAGTATAAAATAGTTGTGTTTGTGTAAACTTTCATTGTTTGTGACTAATAGTAGGTAAAATATGTATTTTGTCGTAGAAAAGTAAAGAAACACGTTTTGCCATTCACATACTTTAAATAATTATGTTCCTTGACTTAGAGGTTGGTATGCGGCTGACCACCCATGCTGTAGAAAATGGTTCACTTTGCCAATGTCACCCCTGTTTTAGGGAAGGTCGGCAGAAGTTGCAGAGTGTATGTTCATTTGAGATTCGGGTTTTTGTATTGTAGGACTACATGCGGCATGTTTAAGCGCGAACTTAAACATGTCTGTTTTGTGAAAATGCATATAATGTGAATCTCTAATCTTAGGTACTTATATTTTGCAACTTGGATTAGATTAGAAACGAAAGAGTGCAGTTAAGATTCATAATTCATGCTTCAAGCAGGTATGTGTAAGTCTGCGCTTCCACATGCTAGATCTGAACAAACAAAATAAATACCCAAATCTCAAGTGAACATACAAACGCTGCGACTCTTGCAGCCTTCCCTGAAACAGGGGTGACATTAGCAAAATAACCATTTTTTACAGTACTGTTGGTTGGTAAAATACAGTATACTGCGCCGTTGTATATCTCAGAGCTAGTAAAAATATACCATTTATGTTTTTCAAATATGCTCTTCGCTGGGTTGAAAAATTCATATTCCTTTACCAAAGACCGCTGACTTAAGATCCAGCCTTACAGCAACTGGGTCTTGCTTGAGTATTGGCGCTTTGCAGCGACGACCAAGCTCGTAAACAACATCTTTGCTGCACTACAACAAGTGTCATATACCCCTAGAGTCTTTGAAATCTAGGGAGTCTCCCGCACAGGATTTCTTAAAAAAATCAAAATAAAGGCGTGTCCACAGATCTAAGAATGAAGGAGATGTGGCATGTGAGCGTTACCTGGTCCACTCAATATGCCGAAAAGTCGGCATATTGGAGTCTTGAGTTTTTTGAGCACATCAGTCGCGTTTATAGCTTTACTTGCAACTGCTCCTAGTTTTTATCAAAATGCGTCACTTTTTCGTGTTTTCGTGTTAAAATAAGTGTCGGAATAAGGACTATTACAATAGGATCATGGTATCATTTTTCTCCGTAAAAGTAATGAATTTCACATGCATTGCATGTTTTGAATCGTTTGAATTATTTGACGTTAATAAGCGTCAGCGCTAGAGATGTGCTGTGTGCGACAGTGTACGTCAAATATGGATACCTCGTAAATTTGTTATTCCACGTGGAAAGCTTGGGCATAATTACAAATGTTATTTTAAAATACTAGCAAGGCTTACTCAGCCTTCACAAGAAATTAATACCGGCTTCCTCGGGAGCTGGGAAACCCCCACTTCAACTTAAGTTGTTGGCGTAAGGCCAGCCCCTTCTCTGTAAAAATAAATAGGTTTCACTCGCCACATGCGACTCCTTCGAGGAAAACGTGGCAAGAAGTCACACTATATGTGTAGCTTGCCTACTTTTGCGCAAGAATCGTCAATGTCATTTAGCTGATAATTTCGAGTACTCATACAGTTTCAGTAACAAAGTCTGTGATTATACCTGTATCTGTAGGTATGTGTCGATGTGGCTGCTGGAATACGAGTAGTTCAGCAGAAAGCAAATCAATCAACAAATAACTGACGCACGTTAGTTATGTAAAGAATCACGCTAGATTAGAACCTTCTACATACGAAATTACTTCGCGATAAAAAACAATCAGTGTCATTCAGAGTCAGGTATATTATGGATATCCGTAATAGGGTAATTTCACTTTTTTATTTCATAAATTGATAGACTACATTTTTAAAAATGCATCTGTGTTTTTTAAAAAATAATACCTGGCTAAGTTTTTTAATTATAGCTCTTTAACATTCGTGCATTATCGATTTCCGACATTTTTTTAATTTAGGGGGATGTGACTTCGATGGATCTTCTGATCTTCGGAGTGTAGGTACGGAACAACAATCTGTTGATAAATGATAGTAAAATAAATAAAGTCGATGTATTTGGGAAAGTTAAAGGGAGAAATGATATTGTCATGCAGTTCTTCTGTTCTGTTGTTCTTAGCCGTTTTAGCCTCCTGGTTTGGTGTTGGCCGGTGCCTAAAACTGCCTTTTGGAAGTTGGAAAAAAAGTTGCCTAACTATTTTCCAAAACCAATGATTGCCCCTGTCTGGCGGGTCCATCTACGTCATTTTGACATCACGGCGTGGCTAGCCTGCCTCGGCATTTTATTTTTTTAAATTATCAAAGATATCTTTATATTTACTTACTACTTAAAAATATATGGTTGTGATCCTTGAAATGTACTCTACACAACCATAGTATTTTCAACCGTTTTCCCCACCACTGCAATTGCCGTATTGTAACCAAACCGATGTAAAGGTTTTGGATAATTTCAGATATTATTGAGCAATGTAAAACGGATTGCCGTGGCTTAGTTTGGTGAAATGGAAAATAAGGCCGACTCTTCGTCATGTCATCATTGTAATGTAACTGTAAACTGTAAGTTACTTACATAGTAATCTTGGGTGTGAGTATGGTCTCCTTCTTTCTCTTGGGTGCGCGTTGCTGGAAAATCGGGAATAGGGAACCGTTTTTCATCGAACTTCACAGAAACCATTTCATGAATATTTTGCATGTTTCCTGAAAATTTGATTGAACTCGGTTGATCGGTTTAGAAGTCCACGGAGAACTTCTTATCGTAGAATATGAAATTATTGTTGCATTTTTAAGTAAATAGCTACAGGGTCAGTCCAAATGAACTGGTCCAAAAATAAATAAAATTGTTGCTCGATGATTTTTTATAATTCTGTTTTTTACCCCAACATGTTGGAGTTCAAAACCATAATTATTTTCATTTTATTGCTTTTAGTTTTTGTGTGGCGGCCATATTTGTTTCACAAGGCGGAGACGTTTTCGTCTCCCCCTTTTCAAAAAAAAAAAACAAAATTTGGAAATTCTTAGAAATTTCCATTTTCTGAGCTCAATATCTCTGGTGGGGGACCAGATAACAATCTGAAATCTCATCCCATAATAGTATCATATCATATATCATATGCTATGCTATATCATAGTATTCTGCACCAAAAATTTGGAGTTTGAGGTTTTACTTTTACTATTTTACAGATTTGTATCTGGTCCCCCACCAGATTTGAATGTAAAACCAAATGATAACCTAGAAATAAAGTATGATGCTATTCACACACAGCAAATCCATGGCTCAACCGCCACATTGGGTAGATTTTCCATAGAAAAATGATAACCTAGAAATAAAATATGATGCTATTCACACACAGCAAATCCATGGCTCAACCGCCACATTGCGTAGATTTTCCATAGAAAAAAAAACGATGATCCATGGATCAGCTGTGGATCAAATGTGTTGTGTATAACCTTGATACAATTTTATTGAATTATTTTATTGTTTGTAAAATTATACTTTCACTATAATAATCTATGTTTCAAAGATAAATTACATTTGAGGCTCATATTTAATACATGCCGACAATCAGACACATACACATGCTGCATGTGTACCTACCTACTTATTAAATAAACCGTACTCATCTTTCAGCTCTTGCCGCCTATCCCTGAAACCGTGGTAGCATCGGTAAAAGTGAACCAAGTTTATCACTAGAGTGGTCAGCCTCGTAGAAACCCAAATCCTTTTTGTTAGAACATTTGAAGTTTAGGTGTTATTTTGTATTTACACATAGTATGGCATGTTCAAAAGCCAACTTCCACGTTAGTAACTTTTGAAGCAATTAATTTAATTAAGAAATTGCGATAATTCAAGAATTTAAGATATGGCGCAAACAGCAAGAAAGTTATCTTATCAAAAAGTATTTAAAAAAACAAAATTTGATCGAAAAGTAACTTAACATATATATTTTATTTGTTAAATATTTTCAAGCATTTTATCGATTATGTGAGTGATCTGTTTTGAAGCGTCGCTTGATTATCTAAGCGTCTTAACGACGCTGAAGATGCCCATCAAAGATATGGAAGAAACGTAGGAAAACTACTTAACTAGAAAATCTAAAATAAACGGGAATATGAGGTTCAAACATTCAAAGTATCCCTTGGCTACGTGACGTCACCATATAATCTAATCTAATCTATAATCTAAGTTGCAGAGATATATTCACATTTAAAGCTCATATCAAATGTATGCCCACAAACAAACACGTGTAGTAAGGTGGATCGAAATCGTTTTTTTGGGAATTTCAATTTCGCGTTATAACCAAAAGCTGCTCTATATCAATACAAACAATAAATTATACCATCATAAGGTCGAAATATTTGATCTTATACTGCCCCAAAGACTCGAAAAGTTAATAAAAATCATAAAAACTGCTATATACTTAACTTTTTTTTTTGTTTATTAAGAAAAAATAATTGAAGTATAATGAAGTTCAAATTTAAGCACAAAGCATGATTTTCTATAAATGAGAGGAAAAAGACCCTTTTATGGCAAAAAATATGAAAAAATGGCAATCAACAGAAGTCTAGAAAAAAGTGATTTTAAGAGAATTGGTAATCTTTCTTTAAATTGAAAAAAAAACATTATTTGTCGTGATTCCAAGTTTGTTTTAATGAATCCATCTCTTTTGATCAGACCGCAAACAGCAGCTGAAGTTTCTGTTACAATTTTTACTAATCTTTCAGTGGCTAACGTGTAGCAAGGAAAATGGAAATGGCTTGAGATTAGTTCGTCAACAAGCAGTGGATTTTCTTAACAACGTGATGTTAATTCACCGTTCATAAATTTTGTAACAAGGGGCTTGGTCACATTATTTTCGTGCCAGTTTATAAGGTTTTTTATAATTGTTTGCATCAAAATCAAGTTTTGGCCAATCGTAGTTCGAATTCTCAAAATTGTTTCCTGTCGCGTTTCAATATTCTTCACAAGGCTAGAACTCATAAAAAGGCAAAGCAAGTAAGATGTATTTTGTATGATTGAAATATCCATTTCTTGTATAACAGGATGTAGTATCTGCTTTAAATTATCTGTCAAATATCGCGACAGCTAGATTGTCTTGTGTAAGTGTCTAGCACCATTAATGCAATGTGGTTAGTTTTGATGTAAGACCACATAAGAGCATCCACTTCCATTTTATAATTGATAATATTAACAGCTTGCCAGTTGGTTAAAAAAAAGAACATAAAGCCGTAGTATTCTGTGAGCCATCTTGAATGCACTAGTTTTCCAGGGTTTCTTTTTAATAAGCTTTGAGAACAATATCCAGACTTTATAGTTATTCTTCGTCCAATAGGTAGATCACATTGGATAGTTAGAAGCGAGACTATTGGAAGCTCTTCACAACTTTTTAATACCTTTTTTATGGGTTCAGAGTAGCTTATTGGTCCACTTGTACAACCATCAGTATATTCAAATAATTGGCGCG
This sequence comes from Agapetus fuscipes, assembly GCA_951799405.1. Taxonomy (NCBI): domain Eukaryota; kingdom Metazoa; phylum Arthropoda; class Insecta; order Trichoptera; family Glossosomatidae; genus Agapetus; species Agapetus fuscipes. The sequence continues at coordinate 12,771,422 of OX637333.1, read as the reverse complement.
GCAGTTTGTCGGCATGGAGTTGACAAATACACCACTGCAGCGGTTTTACTAGATATTTTATTTTTTTTGGAATAAATTTACCAATTCCATCTGTATTAACGATAGTTCTATCACGTCCGATTCCAGCAAAAAGGATGTCATTGATATCTTTACTGATTAAAATATCCATAATTTTTCTTGTTATTATTGCTGCTTTATCAGTGCTTAAAGAAATATGACCAATGTACTGTGACCTTGCGTCCTTAAGTAACTAATATGCTCCTCTTTAATTATATTTCTCTTATGATCCACCATATTAAAGGTTTTATTTTTACGTCCATCAAAGTATAAACCCAAATCTTAGTATTTAGAATCAATGGTCACACCGCTGAACTTAGTTCTCTACTTTTCACGGACTCTTCTAATTTTATTTTGATCGAAAACTTTGGATGAATTGTTGTCTGAAATAATACCAACGCTTTGTTGCCAAAACAAGAGCAGCTTCAGCCTTATTGGAAATGCCAAATTGATCCACAGGTGTTTCCAGTATGCCAAGGTCAATATTTTTTAATGAATATGAATACGAAGTTTGAGGTAGCATTCTCTGAAGTGCTAGTTTTTCTATTACTATTGAGAGACATCAGTTCATAGGTCAGACAGATTTGGCAATAAACTTGTAGCTTTTTCTTCGTATGGTTCATATTTCTGTTTCCGGTTCAGCTTTTTTTTAATTTCCCGCAGCAGTTTTCAAATCAACACTCCTTATGATCATTTATCTTTTGGTTCTTTGATCAATCAGAATATTTTTCAGTTATCGGTACTTTAAGATTTTTTTCATAGTTAAATGAAGCCAATCTGTTGCATTAACACGCTGATATATCAAAAATACACTAAGGATCTCTCGCAAATTTGTATGCGCAAAAAATATGAGTAGCGTACAACTATAGTTACATCTCTGAGAGCACCGAATTGGTGACGCGCGTCTGCGCGGAGTAACAAAGTTAGGGGGTGCCCCCACCCACCCCTCTCAAATAACAAGATACCAACACGTAATAATAACTATTTCATTCATTTTAAAGAAACAAAATTTTATTTCGTTTGATTTTATCTAATTCTTGATTCTTAAACACAGGGGTAAAAATGAGTAGTTTTATGTATTTTTTTTATTTTTCTGATGACTTGGGGCAGTATAACTAATTAATATTTTGATAAGATTTTTTTTTAAATCAGATACTCACCCCATAGAGCAACTGTTCTGCACAACGCAATTACGAAAAAATGATTTTTAATTTTTTCCATACATACAGCGATCCACCTTAACGTGTAGTTCGCGCTTACAAATGCTGAATGTGTAGGTACTTACAAATTAAATCCTAACCTCAAATGAACATAAACCCTACAACTTTTGCCGACCTTGCCTGACACAGGGGTGACATTGGCAAAGTGAACCATTTTTTACAGTGTGGGTGGTCAGCTTCATACCAACCTATAAGTCAAGGAATCACCCATACTATAATCCCGATTATCAGGAAATTTGGCAGCTTTCAGCATTTTGCAGATCAAAGATGACACAAACAATTTATTATTTTTCATAAAACATCACTAAGAAATACACACAAATACGCAGTATGCTGATATTAATTGTAGAAGATAGTTATTGCATATTAAAATGTTCTCCGTTATTCCTCAAATTAAAAGACTTGATTTGAATAATGGTAAAGTTTTTTTTTTTATGTAAACCAATCAAAATGGTACTCATTGAAGATTTTCGCAAATGCGGTGGAGTGATCATATGATTTTTTTTTTAATTCTACATAGGTAATTTATTAATCCATTGGTAAGTTCTTAATGTTGTGATCACACAAATGTTGTAATCACATTTCCCCACTTTGCCACTCCCCTGCATAGTAATTCCCCGTCTAAGACTTGTATTGTCCCTCGATAACCCAGGTTCCGGGAGCTTCCATCAGTCAGCGCCCCCATGACCCCATCACCATGCACGCCAGCAAGAGAAACAGTGCATCATACCAAGAGTTCCAGCAAACTGGACGCAGACAGGGTAAAGCACCTACCATCCAATATCACTGCATGTCCTCATCGTACAAGTATCCAGCCATGCACTTCTTCAATTTTCTGCCGTCTGTGTTCAGGAGCATGATTTCTACTCTCATTTCTTTGTATTTGTTGCTTGTATGCGGTGTAATCTTTCATCTTTTGTGTGTTTTCATTGTTAGTTTTTGTTCACCAGCATGTGTTCTTTCATTTTTTATATGTTTTACTTTGAATGCCATTTTTGCTTCCACTTTTGTCTGTTTTTATGATTTCCAGTCATGCCATGACGTGTCTATTTTTCTTCATCGGTTCTTGCACAAGAGTATAATATGTATGTCCTTTCATTCCTTGTATTTGTTGCTTAATGTCGTTTGATCTTTTATCTGTGTTTTGATAAGATTCTTTCATGAAGTCATGTGTCTATTTTTCATCATTGGTTCTTGTTCATGAGAACGTGTTCTTTCACTCTATATAATATACTCGTATAATAATTGCTTAAATGCTGTTTCACCTGTCATCTTATGCGAGTTTCTTTAAATGAGAAATGTCTCATGTAAAGTTTTTCAGTCATGTCATGGGTTTATTTTTCATCATTGATTCTTGGTTGACCTGGCGCATTCGTATGCGACGGTCGTGTGCACGCGCGCGCAGTAGTGGATCTTTGTAAATCCTAAATAACCTTATTTTCTTAACAAATTAGACAACGTGAAAGTGTCAAATATTTCTGCTTAAAATTGTTTCTCGAACAATATCTAAATACCTACATTTTGTTCACCTTTCAAACTCTTAATTATGTGCAAACGTGTGCTGTTGGTTTTTGTGTGTTTATGTTTGTGACGCCATGTTGTTGTTTTGCCGTATTTTGATCCTGTTGTTTTTTGCCGTATCCTTACACAAAACCGTGAAATAAGTCAATGTGTTTTATAACGCCATCTTTTTCGTGTGCTTCATGTAAACGTTATGAAATTGTTGTCTAAATTTGTGTAAAAACTTGGGTACACTCGTGTTTAAACAGCAAATGAACGCGATTAATGTGTTGTTATGACGCCATCTTGTTTTTGCATTGCAGAACGTCACAGGCGTACAACGTGCAGGGTGAACTGTCAAGTGTCACGCGTGGGTCACGTGGTTGAGCTGTGTTCTAGAGTCTAGATGCTCTAGGATCATAATAATATTTCGGTCTTCGCGCTGGTCTTGTTGTTTTTCGCATTGTGCTTTATCCATACCCATAAAATAACAAACAGCCTAAGAGCCCACTCAATGATGAGTGCACTAAATCTTGGTTACAATAAGGAACATCTCCTAAAATTGCGAGATCGTACCCTCTTTAAAACCATTACCCCAGAATTTTTATTAGTTTGTAAAAAATGGAGTATTGAAAAAGGGACTAACAACAAAGAGCAAGAAACTAAAACGAAAACCAAAAGAGCTAGAGGTAAACGAGGCGGTAAGTTGACAAAATCACGTCATGCAAAACCTAACCACAGCGTACTCAACCTGCCATCACAGCCAATTCACAACAGTTTACGTCACAAGAATTGGAAGACAAAACAACTTAAAGTTGCAACCTGGAATTGCCGCTCCTTGAACAATAAAGTCGATGACATCAATGATATTTTTCATAAGTCGTCACTTGATATACTTGCTCTGACTGAAACGTGGCACGAGGATTACAATTCCGCATCTTTAAAATCTCTAAGAGTCTCAGGATACTCAATGGTTGAAGTGGCTAGAAAATATGATGAAAGACGATCACGTGATAGAATCAACTGGGTAAACCATGGAGGAGTAGCAGTTATCGTCTCTCCAGGCCTAAGGATTACCAAGCTTCACATTGGAAATGATTTTAGACACTTTGAATACGTGGGATGTCGAATCATGTCCGGAAACGAGGCAATCACCGTGCTTAATATATACAGACCAGGATCTAAGAATATTACTGCAGCCTTCTTTGAAGAACTCCAGTCACTACTTGAATGGGTCTCTCTTCGAACTGAAAAAGTAGTCATCACTGGTGATTTTAATATACGCTTCGACCGGCCAGAAGATACTCACACGGTAAAACTCAAAAACTTGCTCACTGATTTTGGATGTCATCAATGGACTGAAAGCGCTACCCATAGCGCAGGTGGTATCCTGGATCTCATTATAACACGTAAGGATGAAATACCTAACAGGACGACAGTTTGTGATATTGGCTTGTCAGACCATAAGCTAGTAATGATTGAAATAAATGTAAGCAAACCACCAGGACTATATAAGACGCTATCCTCAAGAAGCTGGCGGACGATGAATTTGGAAGCATTTCGTGCTGACCTATCAGCCCATCTTGCATCTCACAGAATGTCATGGAACTTAAAATCCTGCGATGAGCTCTTGGACTTATTTAATTCAACACTCATAGCCCTCGCTGACAAACATGCACCTGTCACAACAAAAACACTTCCAGTCCGAATCTCTAGCGATTGGTTTGATGAAGAATGCCGCGGTCAGAAAAAAGTTGTTAGACGTGCTGGAAGACGATACAAGAATTCACAAACAAGCATTTCTAAAATGACATGGCTATCAGCACAAACTGAGTACAGAAACTTGATTCATTCCAAGAAGTCTACATACTGGTGTGCCCAAATAGAGGAAGCCAAAGGAAATCCCAGAAAACTATGGAAGTCGCTTAATCACATAACCGGGAACCTTAAATCTGAAACGGTATCTACTTTGACAGCTACTAGCCTTTCTGAATTCTTCGTTGAAAAGATCTCAAAAATCCGAGAAAAATCTGAATCTGCACCAGAGCCTATATTGAGGAAATCAGATGGTTGTGTTTTGGAAACTCTTGCTGAAACGTCTATTGCAGAGGTTACCAAATGGATAATGGCTGCTCCTAACAAACAGAGTGAATTGGACCCAATTCCTTCGTGGCTGGTTAAGAAATGCAAGGAAGAACTCGCTCCTCTTATTACCACACTATTTAACTCCTCTTTATGTAATGGAAATGTCCCGAAAATGCTCAAGACTGCACAAATCTCACCGATCCTAAAAAAACAACAGTTGGACCCCGAAGATAAGTCAAACTATAGACCCATCTCAAATTTACCACTTTTAGGAAAATTATTGGAGCGAATTGTTGCATCACAACTAACTGCATACATGACGAAAAATCATCTTATTGCCAAGAACCAGTCTGCCTACAGAAAACACCACTCGACTGAAACAGGCCTATTAAAGCTGCTATCAGATTTAACAACAGCAGTCGAACAAGGGAACACTGCAGTAATTGCGCTCCTGGATCTGAGTGCAGCGTTTGACACTGTAGATCACCATATACTCACTCTTAAGCTCGAGGCAACATTTGGTATCAAAGGAAAAGCTCTTGACTGGTTATCTTCGTACCTCACTGAGAGAACACAAACCGTCAAGTTAAATGGAGCTCTCTCTTTGCAGACATTATTGACATGTGGAGTACCTCAAGGCTCTGTGCTAGGATCCCTACTTTTTACAATGTATACAAGTGAGTTGGAGGATGTTATTTACAAATGGGGCTTAAAGGCCCACATCTACGCAGATGACTGTCAAATCTATTCCCACTGTAGATTCTCAGATATGAATGAACTCAAGTTCACTTTGAACAGATGCATCGAAGAAGTGAACAAATGGATGCTGTCCCATCGACTTATGCTTAACCCAAGCAAAACGGAGCTTATGTGTCTTGCCACTCAAAAACGAGCACACATGATCGACAACTCTCCTGTGCACATCTCTGGAACAGACATTTTTCCATCAAAATGTGTCAAGTTGTTAGGAGTTCAGCTAGATAGCAGTCTCACTTTGAGTAAACAAATAAGCAAAACCGTAAGTGCTGGTTTCTACGGCCTCAGGCAGCTCAAGCAAGTCAAGAGTTGCCTCCCACTAGAGGCTATGAAAGCGCTTGTCAATGCCTTTGTTGTGTCCAAGGTGGACTACTGCAATGCCATCTATGCTGCACAACCACTATATCAGCTGAATAGACTGCAGTCAATACTGAATGCCGGTGCACGCCTGATATTCGGGCAAAACAGGTACTGCCACATCACGCCACTTTTACAAGGACTCCACTGGCTGAAAATTCCCCAGAGAATAAATTTTAAGTTGAACCTCATTGTGTTCAACGCTCTACAAGGAATGGCTCCTGAGTACTTACAAGAACTAGTGCGACCGAAGGTTTTACAGGAGAGAGGACTGACGTTGCGCTCGGCAGAGAGGGGCTCCAAAACGTTGGTAAACGAGCCAAACAGGAAAATAACCACAGTGTTTGGCAATCGTGCGTTTGCTGTTGCGGGTCCCTCTTCGTGGAACCAGCTGCCACCGGAAGTTAGAGTTTCAAAATCCAGGGAAAACCTTAAAAAAACCCTCAAGACACACTACTTCGCCGCGATAACACAAAAAGCGCCCTTGGAGTGACAATTTTCACGAAACGGCGCTATACCAAGTCATCATTATCATCATATCATCATCATTATCATCATTGGTCACGAGCATGGGTTCTTTGATTCTTTGTATTTGTTGCTTGAATGCTGTTTGATCTTTCATCTTCTGTGTGTTTTTTGTATGTCATTTAAATTTGTTTTAGTTGTGTCATGGGTTTATTTTTCATCCTTGGTTCTTATTCACAAGCATGTGTTTTTACAATCTTTGTATTTGTTTCATGTGTTTATTTTACATTATGTTTTATTGTTCATACACATGAAGTACACTTTCATTCTTGGTATTTGTTTTCATGTGTTTATTTTACATTATGTTTTATTGCTCATACACATGAAGTATACTTTCATTCTTGGTATTTGTTTTCATGTGTTTATTTTACATTACGTTTTACTGCTCATACACATGAAGTATACTTTCATTCTTGGTATTTGTTTTCATGTGTTTATTTTACATTATGTTTTATTGCTCATACACATGAAGTATACTTTCATTCTTGGTATTTGTTTTCATGTGTTTATTTTACATTATGTTTTATTGCTCATACACATGAAGTATACTTTCATTCTTGGTATTTGTTTTCATGTGTTTATTTTACATTATGTTTTATTGCTCATACACATGAAGTATACTTTCATTCTTGGTATTTGTTTTCATGTGTTTATTTTACATTATGTTTTAGTGTTCATACACATGAAGTATACTTTCATTCTTGGTATTTGTTTTCAATCATGGCTTCTTTTTCTGTATGCTTTATTTATGTGTTATTTGTCCATAGGGTTAGGATGTTTTCAATAAATTGTTTTCATCAGTTGTTAAATCTCATGTGTCTTTTATCATTTGCGAGAATACTTTGAATTTTCTTTCTTTGTAATTGATGTCTGAATATTGCCCATCTTTAGTAAATTTTTGATTAGCTATTTTCATCAAAACCAGTTGATCCATGTCATGTGTCTTCTTGTTAATGAACATGATTTGCTGCAACTTTCATACTTTGTGTTTATTACTAGAATTGATAGGATTGTTTGATACCTCAATGAGGAGCATATTGATTGACACAGACAAAATAATAATGTCACACGGCCAAGTTATAAGGGCAAAGGTTTAGTAATAGCTTATTAGTTTCTAAGGAAACTAGCCACATAGACCTGTGGTGTTTGCCGCCAAGAAAAAATGTAATCTTTAAGTCTATGGTTGTAAAATTTTTGAAAATATGACAATTATAGTAATTTTAAAACTAAACAAATTTCTAAACTTAATTTAACTAGGATATTTCACAAACCGTTCAGAGAGAACTTACATCATTCTCGACGTTTCGTCGGTGACGTAGTTCATCCTCAGTCGTCGTGCAGAGAGGATGTTCTCCTGAAGACGTTGGCTACATCGCCGACGAAACGTCGAGAATGATGTAAGTTTTCTCTAAACGGTTCGTGAAATATCCGAGTTAAATTAAGTTTTGAAATTTGTTTAGTTTTAAAATTAATATAATTGTCAAAATGTCAAACGACCGTAATTCTAACTTAAACCTAACTTTTGAAAATATGGTTTTTCAAACTCATAATGAGGGTACAGTATAGAGTGCAAATGCCAGCTTCTAGCTTCATCAAAGCTTTTTGTGACTAAGTTCATCTTCATCTGCATGTATAGAGTTTCCATGACACACAACAGCTTGTTTAATTACCCTGTCTGTGTGTTCAGGGCAGCAGTATGAGCCCGGCGGGTACGGTGCGCAGGTGCAGCAACGCGCAGGCATGACTCAGCGCGAGGACGTGCTCAAGTTCGAGCAAGGCCGCATCCGGGCCCTGCAGGAAGAGCGTCTGCACATACAGAAGAAGACCTTCACAAAATGGATGAACTCATTCCTTCAGAAGGTAAGCCATTGCGACGGGCATATTCCTTACTTTACCTCATCCGGGCCCTGCACAAGGAGAGTGTGCTAATTAGAAGAAGACTGCTGAATGGATGAAGTCAGAAGAATCATTATTATCATTGGCGTTACTACTCGGTGTAGATCTTGGTCTCCTCAAGGATTGCCTCCACCTTTCCATCTGCATCATTGCCAATTGGTACCCCCTTCAAAATGTAAGCGACAACTTAATCAACATTAAAAAATACCGTAGGAAAGTAGACGCACAAGCATTAACTTCATTGAAGGTGTTTTCCACAGCAGGAAGCGAAATGTTTGAAATAGGAGGAAAATAAACATCCAAAGAAGTAGAACCTGGTATAGCTGGAGAAAACAAGAACAAAATATTCCATTTCAAGCCAATTCCTATGAAATTGTGAAAATGGGAGCTTGAAATGTTGGCAATCAACGTCTTCCAAAATTTTTATCACATCTTGTTCTCCTATATTATGTGTCTTCAACTCCTTGTGTCCCCTACAGCTGTATTTTAAGTATTCATCTGCTAAAGTTGTGAAGTTAGCTTTTACAGGTTAAGTTAAATACAATATTAACCTTTTACCTTTATAGAGTGCTCTCTGCAATTTTCTACACCTTTCATTTCATCTTTCTAAACCATCTCAACTCAATTTTCCCCTCTTGCTCGTCAACTCATCAAGTATTTGGTATTTATTTCCAGGCAAGGATGGAGGTGGACGACCTGTTTGTGGATCTGGCCGACGGCAGGAAGCTGCTGAAACTCCTGGAGATCATCTCTGGAGAGAAGCTGGCCCGCCCCAACTCTGGCCGCATGCGTGTGCACAAGATAGAGAATGTCAACAAGAGCTTGGCATTCTTGCACACCAAGGTATTTCATCCTTCTTTTACACTTACTTTATCTATTTGCTTCTTCTTTTTATACTACTTCAAGTAAAGGTCTGTAATCAGTGTGGCGACCCATATTTTGAAGCTGCAGCTCCAGGACAATGTTCAAAGCTGTTCCATCTCTTAGATGCTGTTGGCTTAATTGGAATGACCCTTTTAAAACACCCCTACACACCATTTGCAGCAACAAAATTGGAATGCTCTTTCAAAGGACTGACGAACCATCTGTTTTTCAAATCATGGGGACAAGTATAGACAAGAGGAGACAGTTCTGGAGGGACCACGTATTTGAAAGTAGGGTAACTCGGATCGTTGTATGCAAAATACCAGACTATCGACCACCCAAAAGATGGAAGAACAGCTGGTCTCCTGCATCATTAGAGAAAAGTCCCGTATACACAAATCAACAGATCAACAATAAGAAGGGGGAAAGGGCCTCTGCAGTGATATTATGTCATAAAAAAGTGCTTTATAAATTCCTATTTATATTATACTGATAAATGTACTTGAGGTTATTAAAATCCAGTTATCAGGTGATTTGTTCAGGAAGTGCTGATCCTAAGACATTGACCATCTTATGAATTGGATTATCTCTCCAAAAATCCTTACCAGTCATATCTAGTTTGTTTTTATCTCACACAATTGCTTGGTCCCAAAGGAGTTAAGGAAACATTGGAGAATCTGCGAGTATGAAAAAAAGGAATAGGAATTATGTCTTATGGGTAAAGCCTGGGATACACAATAGATTGCAGAGAATGGATGAATATTTCTGTACAAAAAACTACTATTAAACATCCTTCTGAAATTTATTAAGGTCATAAAATAACATATTTTTTGTTTATTCAAGGTTCGTCTGGAGTCCATCGGTGCCGAGGATATTGTAGACGGAAACCCCCGTCTTATCCTGGGTCTCATCTGGACCATCATCCTCCGCTTCCAAATCCAGGAGATTGAAATTGATGTGGTAAGAACTTGCTCTTAGTGATGCATAGTTTTCACTTTTTTATTTATTTGATATACAGTCCGGTTTTATGGCCGGTAGAGGCTGTATTGATCAGATTTTTACTCTACGACAACTTGTTGAAAAACAATTGTCGGTGAGGGGAAAGCTGTTTACAGCCTTTGTGGATCTGGAAAAGGCTTTTGACTCAGTAGACAGAGGTATGTTGTGGGATGTTTTGAAAGCATATGGAGTGAATGGGGCTCTCTTGAATGCAGTACATGCTAACTATGAAAATAGTATGGCATGTGTTCGTATTGATGATGAGTATAGTGAATGGTTTGAAGTTTTAAAGGGTGTAAGGCAAGGATGTGGGATGAGCCCATGGCTATTTAACATAGTCATGGACAAGTGTGTTCGAGATGCTAGACTTGATGATTGTGGATTAATGATAGGAGAGAGCAAAGTGAGTGTTCTACTGTATGCGGATGATGCAGTTCTTGTATCTGATTCAGCAGTAGAATTGCAAACAATGCTCACTAGATTGAACGAAGCTCTGCTAGGTAATTATTTGAAATTGAATGCAAGTAAGACGAAAGTTTTGATTTTTGAAAGAAATGAAGAAAATACAAACTATGAATTTAGAATAAACGGAATGAATGTTGATGTGGTAAATGAGCTTGTATACTTGGAAAGTAAGTTTGAAAAAGATGGAAGAATGACAGGTGAACTTGAAAGAAGAGTAATGAAGGGCAGGTGTGTACTGGGTGCCACAGCTTGTATCGCCAAAAATCAAAGCATATCTAAAATGCTCGATTGGCGGTACACAGTTGCATACTTTTACCCACCTTGATGTATGGAAGCGAAGCCTGGACGGTGAATGAAAGTGAAATTAGCAAAGTCCATACTGTTGAAATGGACTTTCTAAGAAGTATGATTGGAAAAAAACGGGGTGACAGGGTGAGGAATGATTTTGTAAGAGAAAATGTGGTGCAAGAGAAAGTGTGAAAGTGAAGATTAAAAGAAGTTTGTTAAGATGGTTTGGGCATATGGAGAGAATGAATGAGGAAAGACTGACGAAGAAAGTATATGTTGGTAGAATAGATGGATGTCGTGGTAGAGGAAGACCGAGAAAGGTATGGATGGACCAAATATCCGAAATTGCGAATGAATGGAATATCCAGAGTCATAATAAAAGAAGAGCTTGTATGAAGAAGGTTATGACTCTGGAGGAAATGAAAGAAGTATGTAAGGATAGAAAGAAATGGCGGTTGATCTGTAATGTTGGCGGCTAGGGTTTATTAAAGTGAAATTGGTTTTATGATTTAGTTTTTTTTTAGTGGCCATGTTTATATTATTGTTTATTGATTTAAAGAATGTAATTTGCAATGTTTGTTCCTTGACTTATAGGTTGGTATGCGGCTGACCACCCATACTGTAAAAAATGGTTCACTTTGCCAATATCACCCCTGTTTCAGGGAAGGACGGCAAGAGTTGCAGGGCTTATGTTCATTTGAGATTGGGTTTTTATATTGTAGGTCCACATGCGGCATGTGTTAGCGCGAAATTATACATGTCTGCTTGTGGGAATGCATTTAATATAAATCTTAAATGATATATATCTTTGCAGCTTAGATTACGTTAGATTAGATGATGTATACTACTGATGATGCATGCTGACCTGGGGATTTCTGGGACGGGAGGACTCTACACTATGTGAGTGGGGAGCTCAGCAAACAATGGAGCACCTGCGGTGTTGTCCCTCCTGTCTGACAAGCTGCTCCATGGATGATCTCTTTGCGGGAAACCAAAGAGCTGTAGACATTGCTCGTTACTGGGCCAATACGGTGTGAAGCTGACACGAAGAAGAAGAGTGTATACTACTTAAATTGTTTTTGAAATAGAGGTGTAAAACAAGGTTCTAATCTCGGTCCTTTTTTTTCAAGGTATTTATTAATACCAGATAATGGACCTTTTTTCTGAAAGGAATAGATTCTTATTATAAATCTTTAATTTTTTTTCTGTTAAAATATCAATGTTTTACACTTTGAGTAGGGTGGCATGCATAGATGTCATGAGCAGACTAGCGCTCAATGCCTTAAGCCAGAGGTTCCCAAACTTTTCCAAGTCATGGCACCCTTTGAAATTTTGAGTTTTCTCACGGCACCCTAGTCATCTAATATCTATCTGTGGTAGATATATTTCATATTTGTACGACTGAAGAAGACTGCTGAAAAATTCACGTGGTTTGTCGACCATGTTGGGATGTGTTTTTTCAAGGTGCCGCTTCAACTTACTTGGGTTCATGCTCTCGGATGACAGAACTTTTGAACAGAGCACACACTGCAGTCTCTCTTCATCGTTGACTTCTATCGAAGTGAAGCCGAAATCCAAGTAGCTGTCTTCGTATTTGCGGCATTATTTTCTATTCCATAAATTCATGTAAAATTTTGAATTTTAGTAGAGATCAGGGGCGCCTCGCGGCACCCCTGATCTCTCTCCGTGGCACCCCAGGGTGCCGCGGCACCCACTTTGGGAACCCCTGCCGTAAGCATTTATGCATATTTTCAAAATTTGAAGGTACCTCTGCCATTAGAAAAATAAAGTGTTTTTGTCAATTAAGGCTGTAAATAAAGAACTGTTTATTAAAAAACAAGTTAAAAGATATCCTTATTGGAGGCATATTTTTATGATAGAAAATTACTTACAGAAGGGTTACACAAGGATCTCATGTTGTCCCTCTTTTATTCAAGATATTAATTATCAAACCCAGGAAATATTCATTTTAATTTTTCATGATAAATCTAATGGAGAAATGTAACAAATCTTATAATCTTATTTTTTTAGATTACAAGGTTTAATGCTTGATTTTCTCTTTTTTTTTGTAGGATGAAGAGAATGAGTCATCTGAGAAGAAATCGGCCAAGGACGCTCTGCTTTTGTGGTGTCAGAGAAAGACCAGTGGCTACCAAGGCGTACACATCTCCAACTTTACCGACTCCTGGCGTAGTGGCCTCGGCTTCAATGCCCTCATCCACTCCCACCGCCCTGAGCTGTTTGACTTCAACCGTCTGCATCAGCAGACCAACATGGACAACCTCAACCATGCTTTCCACGTGGCAGACACACAATTGGGAATCCCTAAACTCCTAGATGCTGAAGGTGAACTTAATCATCTTATCCTATTGCATTAAAAAATAAAACATAGGTTCAATGGACGTGACTACATGGGACCAAGATGCCTAAATAGAGAAGCTGGTAGAATTTAGTACAGTAGGAGTATGGGATTGAAAGAGAAATGCATTGGACAAGCAGCGCTAGTTGCTGTTGATTAAGGAGGCTAAGGTCCATTATGGGCTGGCATGTCAGTGAAGAAATGCACACAGAAAGACAATTAAAATTCGTGGTCAGGTTTTGTTGCAGGCATTGTTGTACAAAAGCATTTTAAATCCTTTACCTTTTCATTATTCTTCAACTGGGTTTCCTTCTGTGCAATCTCACCTTTCATAAAAATAAAGACAATTATTTAAGTGCCGTTTTGTGAATTCACTGCACTGCAGAGCCAGAGCAGCTTCTGAACTTCAAAAAACTCTCCAGGCATTCCACAAAAGGGGCCAGCAAAGCAAAAGGCGCGATCCAAATAATTATCATTATTGCACCTGCAGGGCACATGAAGCCTATTTACAGCAACGCTGCATGCAAATCTCAGTCTTGTTCGAAAGCATAGATTTTTTTTGTGTGAATGGCCTTTTGATTGAAAAGAAGAATTCCTGGAAAGGTGCATCTTGAGTGCTGATATTTCTGTAACATTGCAGATGTGGACACTAGCAGACCAGACGAGAAATCTGTCATCACCTATGTGGCTAGCTACTACCACACTTTTGCCAGGATGAAGAGCGAAATGAAGATTGGACGCAGAATTGCTAATGTGAGTCCCCTCTAATTCAGTGCTAATCACAAAACCTTTGTTGCATACGTCATCTACGGATCATCGATTTTTTGCATAGAAAATTCACTTAACCTCTCAAGCGCCAGCGATTTTCTGCCTAATTCAGACACTCAACTCGTGGTTTTTTATATTAAATATCTCCAAAGATACAAAACATATCTCCTGTGGGTTTTTTTATCCCAAAAAACAGTGAAATAAAATCTTTTTAGTGCCTACCAAAAAAAAAAAACTTTAGGCACGAAATCCCAATACATCGCAAAAAATCATTGAAATACTAATGAATAGACTGCGTGTTTAGTACAAAAGGGACAATAAAATATGGACCCAACTCAATGAGAGTGAAATGACGAAAGTAGAAGATTTATCACAAAGTGGTATAAACTTGTAGTACACAAAAAAAACTTTTTTTGCATCTTCAGCCGTGCTCTCTTGTGTGTAAAACTTTATCGTTCATCTAATAGCTCTTTGAAACATTATGAGCGAGGTAAATATACTTTTGTCTCGCTCTGCCCACACGATGCTACGAAATATTATTTTTGTGATAATGTAAAGCACCATACACAAAAATGATTTCTTGTGTCATTGGTTTGAACCACTATTATTACATCGCTTAAAAACCATATACATATGTATGTACAGACCTTTTACGAGACTAACGGTCACACAACGCTCTTGCAAAAAATGGTTACCAGAGGCGCTTCAGAGTAAGAATACATAACAAAAACAATAAAGATTTTAATATTTAATCATTAAAAATCAAAATATAAGTTGTATATGGTTACGGGACGAGTAAAATTTATGAATGTACAACTGATTTCAAAAACACGATTTCATTTTAATATTTAAAATACAAATTTCCTTGACTTATAGGTAGGGACTGGAAAATTTCGCGATCGCGATAAAACGAATTTATTCGCGAATTTTGATGTTTTTACGCGAATAACGCGAAATTTCAGGTTTTACGCAAATATCGCGAATTTTCGTACTTTTGGTAGAAATTGTGCAAAAAAGTTGTCATGTATCGCTTTTGCAACACAAAACGATTTTGTGGGAAAGAAAAAAATCCTGCGAAAACCCTTTGCAAGGTGCAAAGCACAGGAAAATTGGTCTCTTTCAACATTTAAAAACACGCTAGAACGCTAGACGCGAGGTTCGATCCCCACCTGGGTCATTTGACCATAAATTTGACCCTGGTTCAACAGATGTAATTGGGTAATTAAAAATGAATAATTCATTAAAATAAACAATAATGAATTATTAAATAATGATATTAATACCTGTATCTGGCCAGGCAGAGTAGGTTGGTGAATTGCATTCCTATTCACAAATCTATTTTATTAAAAAAAATAATGATAAGCAGAACTGTCCTGGATCATCCAAGCAGACTTGAATCGTGACATCAATGAAGGAAAATACTTCAAGGAGTGAAGCTGTTGCTGGATTAGCCAAGAGCACAACTTGAAGCTTTCATAAAAGCCAACATCCCTTGAAAAATGAGATAACCCTCATCTAGAGACTAAATGCACAAAAATTAAATATTTTAAAAGGATATTTGCAGGGTATTCGGAGTGTCATTGAAATATATTTACTTTTTTCAATGATGATGATGATGATGATTTGTATAGCGCCGTTTCGTGACTGCTGTCACTGCAAGGGCGCTTTCAGGCTTGACGCGGCGGTGAAGAAATGAGTCTTCATTCCCTTCTTGAAGCTCTCGATCCCTTCCTTGGCACGCACTTCAGGAGGCAGCTGGTTCCAAGTGGACGGTCCCGCAACGGCGAAAGCGCGGTCTCCGAACACTGTACATCTTTTTCTGTGTTGAGTGCTGACAGATGTAAGAGCACTGTCGGCAGATCGCAGAGTGAGCCCCCTCTCGCTCAGACTCCTCGGTAGTATAAGCTCCTGCAAGTACTCTGGCGCCACTCCATGCAGCGCTTTGTGTACCGTGAGGCCCAGCTTAAATTTAATCCTTTCTGGGATCCTCAACCAGTGAAGCTTCTGCAGGAGTGGAGTAATGTGGCAGTACTTGCTCTGACCATAAATCAGGCGGGCGCTGGCGTTCATTACAGACTGTAATCTGTTTAGCTGGCATTTTGGTTGTGCAGCATAGATACCGTTGCAGTAGTCTACCTTGGAGATGACGAAGGCATTTATCAGCGCCTTCATGGCGTCAGGTGGTACGCAATTTCTTGCTTGTTTCAGCTGCCTGAGACCATAAAAGCCAGAGCTGACAGTACTGCTAATTTGTTTGTCCAGGCAAAGGGAGCTGTCTAGATGGACTCCTAGCAATCTTACATCGCTGGATGGAACAATGTTAGCGCCAGAGATTGTTACTGGAGAATGATCTATTAGGTATGCTCTTCTGGCCGTGGTTAGCCACATAATCTCCGTTTTGTTGGGGTTGAGCATCAGACGATGTGATCGCATCCAAATGTTTACATCTGCGACGCATTCCGCCACCGTTGATTTTAAGTAGTCAACATCTGATGGTTTGCAGTCTGAAAAGATTTGGCAATCATCTGCGTATATATGTGCTTTCAATCCCCGTTTGTGAATGACGCTTTCAAGCTCCCTCGTGTACAACGTAAAAAGAAGAGGCCCGAGTACGGATCCCTGCGGTACCCCTGAGGTTACTGTTGACTGCGTTGTGAGAGTGTTGTTGAGCTTAGTGACTTGTTTTCTGTCCGAGAGATACGATTTCAACCAGCTCAGCGCCTTGTTTCGTATACCCAGTGTGAGTTCCAATTTCTGGAGCAGAATGCTGTGATCCACGGTATCAAAAGCAGCGCTCATGTCCAAGAGTGCGAGAATGGCTATATTTCCCTGCTCTATTGCAATGGTCAAATCTGACACTAGCCTCAGCAGGCCTGTTTCTGTTGAGTGAGCCTCTCTATACGCTGATTGGTGCTTAGCAAACAGGTTGTTTCCCTTTAGGTAAAGTGTGAGCCGTGCTGCGACAATCCTCTCAAGAATTTTACCTAGAAGAGGTAGGTTTGAGATCGGTCGGTAGTTTGCCTTATCTTCTGGATCTTGCTGGGCTTTTTTGAGAATGGGAGTAATTTCAGCTAGCTTGAGTAGTTTCGGCAATCAATGGTTTTTTGTACTAAAGGATTATTTAAAAAAAAAAATTAAGAAACTAAAATTAAAAAACATTGTTTTCTACCACTTGAGTATTTTTTATTGCAAAAACGTTTTCGGTGGGTACTTCCACCATCTTCAGTTGCAGATGTATTGATTCAGATTTTGTTTATTCATTGTTTTTGAAGGTACATATTGTTGTTTACATAATAAATTGTAAATATTAGTAATATATTTTGTTTTGCAATTATATAAACCTTTATTTTGAAGGAAAATGAAGGAAAATACTTCAAGGAGTGAAGCTGTTGCTGGATTAGCCAAGAGCACAACTTTATTTTGATATAATCAACCCTAAAAATTACACCGAATCTCCCCGTTTATCATGAAAAATAACGCGAATTTCCCTGTTTTTGATTAAAAATAACGCGAATTTCACAAAAAAATAACGCGAATTTCCTAAAAAATAACACCACTATTTTCCAGTCCCTACTTATAGGGTATGAGGCTGACCACACAGACTGTACAAAAAGGTTCATTTTGCCAAAGTCACCCCTGTTTCAGGGAAGGTCGGCAAAAGTTGTAGGGTTTATGTTCATTTAAGGCTTGGATTTTATTTATAAGCAAGATTTTAATCTTTGCAACTTAGATTGTAGATTATAGAAAGGTTACAAAGTGAATGCCTCATCAATCAAAGATTTTAATTTTTAAAATAATACGAGTCGTTTAAAATTGAAATCACAGTAATTTAGATGAAATATTTGAGGAATCCACTTGCAAACCACGCTAAGTTCAAAAAAGGTTTTTTTGCAATGGCTGTCGTTGCTTTGGATTTAAAAAAATGCTGTATATTGGATTTAAAAAAATTCTGTATTTTATTGTACTATTTCAAAACTCGCTACGTTACGTATAATTTGAGTTTTTATAATTTGAACTGTCAAATATCATAGCGACTTTTGCAAGAGTACACCGTATTAAGCCTCATTTTTTGTATTTATATTCCATTTATTAGTCAAAGGATTCCTAAAATTATCATTTTTGTGCCACTTTGTTTTTTGTAGTCAGTGGAAAATATTTTTCAAGAGGCTCGATTATTTCGAGTACAGCCCTGGGCGCTGTTGTCCCTTTCTTTCACACGCTAGAACACTATCTTTAAAGTAGACGCGCTGTTCTAACATGCGCTTGTTAATAATTCTCTCAAAAAACAAATAAAACGTTAATTAGCGCATAAAAACATACAATTACTTCTGAATTGTGTTTCCATCCATTTTATTTTATTTTTTCGGACCTTTTTTTGCACCCGAAAACACAGCAAACCCATTTTTAGCGAGATATTCACGATCCGAGCGCTGGCGAAGTAATGAGGCCAGAACCGAGCATTACATTTGCACGCGGATCGAGGTTCAGCGCTTCAGTCCAAAAAATAGGCGACATTATTTTGGTCTGGACTTCATCTCTATACCTTATAACTCTATGCAAAAAATACAAGTAAATGACCCTTCTATAATAATCTATAATCTCTATAATCTAAGTTGCAAGGATATATTCATTTAAAGCTCTCAGATGTATGCCCACAAACCAACAAGTGTAGTTCGCGCTTACAAATGCTGAATGTGTACTTACAAATAAAATCCAAACCTCAAATGAACATAAGCCCCACAACTTTTGCCGACCTTCCCTGAAACAGGGGTGACATTGGCAAAGTGAACCATTTTTTACAGTATGGGTGGTCAGCCTCATACCAACCTATAAGTCAAGGAATATGAATAATAAATTACATTTAAATATAAAAAAGAACAAAACCTTACAAAGAAATCTATACAAAAAAAGTCAAAAATTTCCTATGCAAAAAATGTAGCAAATGAATACACCAACATTAGAAATCAACATTGCAGATTAGCCGCCACTTCTTCCTGTCCTTGCATACTTCTTTCATTTCATCCAGAGTCATAACCTTTTTCATACAAGTCCTCCTTTTATTATGACTCTGGATATCCCAGTCATTCGCTATTTCAGAGATTTGATCCTTCCATACTTTTCTCGGTCTTCCTCTACCACGACATCCATCTATTCTAGCAACATATACTTTCTTCGTCAATCTTTCATCACTCATTCTCTCCAAATGCCCGAACCATCTTAACATACTTCTTTTAATCTTCACTTTCACACTTTCCCTTACACCACATTCTTCTCTTACAAAATCATTTCTCACCCTGTCACTTCGTTTTTTCCCAATCATACTTCTTAGATAGTCCATTTCTACTGTATGGACTTTACTAATTTCCCTTTCACTCACCGTCCAGGCTTCACTTCCATACATCAAGGTAGGCACTAGTATACCACCGTGCACCGCCAATCTAACATTTTTTGAGAGATTTTGGTTCCTGGCGATGCAAGCGGTCGCACCCAGTACACACCTGCCTTTCATTATTCTTCTTTCAAATTCACCGGCCATTCTTCCATCTTTTTCAAACTTACTTCCCAAATATACAAACTCATTTACGACATCAACATTCATTCCATTAATTTTAAATTCATAATTCATATTTTCATCATCTCTATCAAAAATCAAAACTTTCGTCTTTCTTGCATTCAACTTCAAATTATTACCTTTCAAAGCTTCGTTCAATCTAGAGAGCATCATTTGCAATTCCACTGCTGAATCAGATACAAGGACTGCATCATCCGCATACAGTAGAACGCTTACTTTGCTCTCTCCTATCATTAATCCACAATCATCAAGTCTAGCATCTCGAACACACTTGTCCATGACTATGTTAAATAGCCATGGGCTCATCACACATCCTTGCCTTACACCCTTAAAAACTTCAAACCATTCACTATACTCACCATCAATACGAATGCAAGCCATACTATTCTCATAGTTCGCATGCACCGCATTGAGTAGAGCTCCATTCACTCCGTATGCTTTCAAAACATCCCACAACATACCTCTGTCCACTGAGTCAAAAGCCTTTTCAGATCCACAAAGGCCGTGAATAGTTTCCCCCTCACCGATAATTGTTTTTCAACAAGTTGTCGTAGAGTGAAAATCTGATCAACACAGCCTCTACCGGCCATAAAGCCGGACTGTATATCGGAAACCCTTTTGCTAGTAGTCAGAATCACATTTTTTATAATCACCTTACAGAAGACTTTTCCTGGTATACTGAGTAGACTGATTGGTCTGAAGTTCTGACAGTCTTTTTTGTCCCCTTTACCTTTGTAAATGGGAACAATGACTGCCTTCCTCCAATCCATCGGTACCACTCCTGCATTCACACAAAGCTTACATAATTCAAACATCCAATCTATCACACATTCACCTCCTGCTTTCAACATTTCACCATTTATACCATCAAACCCAGCAGACTTCCCATTCTTCAGACGTGAAATAGACACTTTCATTTCTTCTTTCAAAATCTTCAATTCATTCTCTTCATCTGTCTGTTCATAAATTCTTCTTTCACCCTGGCCAAAAATTTCTTGAAAATAGTTCTTCCATCTCTTGCATACTTCTTCATTCTCCCATACCATCTCACCGGCAGCACTTTTGACTCCCGGAGTGGTCAATGCAGAAGATTTATTTCTATCCGCATTGATCCACCTCCAAAATTCCTTCTTACTGTCGGTGAAACTTTTGTTAATCCTTTCATCAATCTTTCTTTGTTCATTCATCTTGCTTTCATAAATTATAGTCTTTGCCATTCTCTTAGCTATCTTATATTCGTCTTCTAGCTTTCTATCATTTCTATCATTCAGCCAATTTTCATAACACTTTTTCTTAACTTTCACAGCTTCTTTCACTCTATCATTCCACCAGGCATCTCCTTTCAGTTTTCCACCTTTCGTTACCCCACATACTTTTTTAGCACATTCAATCATTCCTTCCTTCAGATCTTTCCACATGCTTTCAATATCTTTTCCACATACATTCTTCTCAAGTTCATTTACACTTAAAATTTTGTGGAGCTCTGATACATACTTCTCTTTCACATTTTCTTCATTCAGCCTTTCTACTTTTATTCTAGTCATTCTTACTTGCTTCTTGCGTTTCTTCTTTCTTACTTCACCAAGCATTATTTTAGCACATAAGAGATAATGATCACTGCCTATTTCAGGCCCGCGGTAGACACGGCTATCTCTTACGGCTCCTCTCAGTCTTTCATCCACACAGATGTAGTCAATGATTGTGCGACTTCCCACAATCTGCCTCGTGTACAGATGCACATCTTTATGCCGAAACCAAGTATTCGATGCAAAAAGACTGTGCTCCGCACACAAAGCAATCAGATGTCGCCCATTATCATTGACTACACCTCTCCCACCAGGACCAATAATTTTCAAACATTCATCCCTCTGCGCACCTACCTATCCATCCATTCATATCACCTAAAATTACAATGTTTTCATTCTTCTTCCTTTCATGCACAACCGCATTCAGCTCATTCCAAAAACTCATTCTCACCTCCATACACTCTGAATCAACAGGAGCATAACAGGTCACCAAGAAAAGTTTCAAACTGTTAATTTTGAATTTAACAACCAAAATCCTGGGAGAAATTCTTTGGTAACCCGCTATGCATCCCTTCACACACTCACTCACAATCACACCTACACCCTGCCTTTCATTCCCATCTTCCACACCTGACCAAATATACAATTCACCATTCGCTAATACTTTCTCACCATTCCCTTTCATTTTTGTTTCTGTCACACCCATTACTTTTATTCGTTTCTCTTTCATTACATTCATAATTTCTTTCTCCTTGCAATCATTCATCTTCCTTACATTCCATGTCCCAAAAACCCATTCATTCTTTCTATGAAAATTAGTGGTGGCATTTCCACAATGTACAGATTTAAAATTATTGTTGGTGGCCATTGCTACAAAACAAAATGTTAAGAACTAAAGTGAGTTTAAAAATACAAATAAAAAATACAGCTATATATAGTATGATGTGTGCATATCCAAGCATATACATAAACTGGACACACCACCATGGCACTTACACCAAAGTAATCGTGGAAGTACTTAGTATACTGTCTCTGAGGCATCTTAAGCTGATTTTAAATCTAATTTTTCTTCTATGGCTTTGCCCTCCTCCGTTCCTTCATACATCAGTTTGTTCTTCATCCCCGCTCCCAGCAGCTTCATCTCCAGCTTGGTTTTGGCATAGTCGTATCGACAGTACGACCAATAGCCCAGGGTGGACAGCACGAAGGTGATCATCCCCACGTGGAAGGACTTGCTGGGACGAGAGGAATAAAAGAAGTAGGCAAAGCCGCCTCCCGTGCCACTCATCAGGCCGCAGAGTAAGCTGTTGCGGAAGCAGGGGATCTTGGCATAGTCCCTGCCAAATAGTATCAACGTCTTTCTATCGGGACTGTCTTCTTCTGCCATTGTCAAATGTTATTAATTATGTACCTATTTATATTAATTCATTACAAAATACACTTGTATTTTGACATTACGCATACCATGAGATTTTATAACCTAAAATAATTATGTCATCTTATTTACACAAAACAAAAATTTGAGTGTGTTAGTGTTCTTATGTCAACAAATTGTGGAATTCGGCTTTTTCAAGAGTCCGTTTTCAAGGTCAACTTAAATATTATATTTTAAATAGGTACTTACAAACAAAAATTAATGCTTTGACTTTATTGGTGGATGGTTCTACCCAATAGCAGTACTTCACGCGATTTTCGATCTTATTGCTGTGTAAAAACTAAAGAAAAATGAAAAAAATCGCGATTAGTACTATGGGCCGCCAATAGGCGTTCCGGCACTTGAGGAGTTAAGGCTGAGCCATCGCTTCGCTGTTTGAGAATAACACCATTGAGTCTAGTTGGCATACATAGATGTCATGAGCAAGCATTGATCAACATAAAATATGTAGATCGAGCATCTGAGCCATATTGTGTACAAAGAGATTGCGCCGTTGGGCAACAGCTTCATACAAACTAGCTCTTGTTATAATCAGTTTCAAGGCAACCGTAATGTTTATGTCTCTTTTTGATGTATGAGGTTATAACCTATGTCTCATTTTTTCATTGTTTACCGGCAAAAGCTCAATTGGTAGAGTGCTTGCATTCCATGCCGAAAGCTCGGGTTCAAATCCCACCAAGGGTGTCAGAAATAATTTCTATTTTTGGTGTTAAACGTGTTAATGACCAGTTTGTTGCTATGGGAAGAAACAGACATACACCATCTATGTCTTTTATATTGATCAATGTGAGCAGGCTTGCACTCTTTGCTTTTAGCATCTATGCATATCATGCAAATTTGAAGGCTCCTTTACTATCTGCCTTCATGAGAAAGCTAGGAAATCATCTTCTAGTCGGTGTTATGGCGGAGGGGGCCAAGTGGCCAATCTTTCTAGCGTATTTGGAATAGAATAATGTTGGTTCGATCCCCGCTTGGGTCACTTGACTTCAACTTTGACCCTGGTTCAACAGATGTTGTTGGGTAATTATTAATTAATAATTCATTAATATAAACAATAATGAATTATTCTTCTTCTTAATCCTATTCCTCATTACTGAGGGTTGTGACCCTTGTTGAAGCAACCAATCTTCTCCAGCTCTCCCTCGACTGCGCTGCCCGCAACGCTCCAACTACCGAGGTGCCTGCTGCTGTCTTCACTTGATCGGTCCATCGTGTGGGGGATCTACCTCTTCCTCTCTTCCCCTCTAAGTTACCGATCACAACCAGTCGTTCCAGGCTATCCTCATTGCCACAGACAACGTGTCCGAAGAACTGAAGAATACGGCGTGTACACATGTTGGCCGGAGTCAAGCCATCCAAACGCAGCTCCCGACGAATGGACTCATTGGTGTGTCTAGCCGTCCATGCGATTCGAAGCATGCGCCTCCAGCACCACATTTCAAAAGTGTCAATTTTTATTCTTTCTGCTGCTTTTATGGTCCATGTTTCAGCAGCATAGAGAAAAATAGAGTGGACCAGATTCCTGACAAGCTTAATCTTGGTGCTGTTACTCACACCCCGGTCTTTCCATATTTTGTCCAGCTTAGACATGGCACTTTTGGCAATGGCGATACGGCGTCTAATTTCTCCTTCGCAAAATCCTTCGTTACTAATTTGAGATCCAAGGAACTGGAACTCGTTTATGATCTCCAGACCTTGAAATGAGTTTCCCAGATCACCAAACTTTTTTGATCGATCTATGATCATGATCTTGGTTTTACTCTGGTTGATCTCGAGTCCCAGTGCCTTGCTCTCGGTCTCTACTCGTTTAAGGAGATCTGCCATCTCTCTCGGGTTTTTGGCCAAAAGTGTTGTGTCATCCGCATATCTTAAATTGGACAGCTTTACGCCACCAATAGACACTCCTCCATCCCATTGGTACAGAGCCCTGCGCATTATGTATTCCCCATAGATATTAAACAGGTCAGGGGAGAGGATGCATCCCTGTCTTACACCTTTTTCTGTGGGAAAACTTGTTGTGTTCATGCCATTAATACTTATGATTGCCTTACTAGGAGTGTAAAGTCCGTGGATGATTTTATCAAATGGGACGGAACCCCCATTTCCTTGAGAACTTTCCACAAATATTCCCACTTCACGCAATCAAAAGCCTTCTTGTAATCAATAAAACATAAAACAACTGGCGTCAGGAACTCTCTGCTCTTTTCAATAATCTGACGGATGTTGAGAATCTGTTCTCTTGTACCTCTTCCTTTCACAAAACCAGCCTGTTCCTTAGGAATTTGCCATCCAATATAGCTGTGCAAACGCGCTTTTAGCACATATAACAATATCTTGCTGGTGTGAGAGATAAGTGCTATCGTTCTGTAATTTGCACATTTTTTGGATGATCCTTTTTTGTGAAGAGGAATAAATACAGACTCTGTCCATTCTTATTCCCGTTTTCCATACAAGGTTGCAGAGATCTAAAATAGTTTTTATGCCCTTAATGCGCCAATGAATTATTAATTGATGATATTAATACCTGTTTCTGGCCAGGCAGAATAGGTTGGTGAATTGAATTCCTCTTCACAATTTTTATTTTTATTTTTTTTTAAATTTAAAATTCTATATAGGTACAAAGAACTCAAACAATATTCCATGGTATTCTTGGAGGCATTAAATGAACTGCCATAGCCGTAACATACCTGTAACTTTCCTCTTTGTTGCCTCCCTTTACCTTAGTTGATGAGGCCCTTTGTAGGGCCAAATGTAGGAGCAAGCAAGATGTAGGATAAACAACAACTCAGGACTGACACCCATGTATCAAAATCTAACCTAGTGTTTGATGTTTTCTTGCAGATTGTTGGTCAGCTCATGGATGCGGACTCCAAGAAGAACCAGTACGCAAGATTGGTCACCGCCTTGCTGGAGTGGATCCAGCTGAAAATCACGGAGCTTGGAGATAGGGAGTTCCCCAACTCTCTAGATGGCATACAGCATCTGCTGCTGGCGTTCAAGCAGTACAGGACAGTGGAGAAACCACCCAAGTATGATAATCTCCCTTTATCTGCAAGCTTCACTTCCACACATGAGTGTCGAAAGTTACATAGATATATTTTAGTAAGAATTTAATTGGGCGTTTTTAACTCCCTTCTTCATGACTAATACACATCCTTGCCTTACACCCTTAAAAACATTAAACCTTACATTCTTCTCACAATTATTTTAATTAAATGCCTAAGACCATGTTAAATAGCAACCTAGACTCCTGAATATATTTACGTCAAAATTCTTTGAATTGTATTCTTCTAAGACATCTCAGGGGCCCTTTGTTCGGTCGCACCGCTCCTTAAGCCGGGCCTGAAGGGACTCTTAACACTTCCTTGCCTTACACTCTTCTTATCTAACTTTTTTGATTCCAGGTACAAAGAGCGCTCCGAGATAGAAGCTCTATTCTTCCACATCAACACTGTTGCCAAGTCCTTATCTCGAGAGGCCTTCAAGCCTGTGGAATGGCAGCATCCTGCAGAGTTGGAAAGAGCTTGGAGAAGACTAGAAGCGGCTGAACACCAACGGGAAGTGGCCTTGAGACAGGAACTCCTCAGGCAACAGAGGCTTGAACATCTCAACTACAAGTTTGGCACTAAAGCGGTGCTGCGACGAGGATATCTCAAGGAAATGATACAGGTATATGATACTTGTTGCACTTTTAATCATCCAACACACAGATGTTCTGGCCCATCATCCTACACGGACGGATTGAGGGACAACAGGCTACAGGTGGAAGGAGAACCAATTATGCGAAGAATCTAAGACGGTGGTTCGGCTGCTCTATCAACTGAAGCACTCAAGGTGTTGTAGAGGAATGTGCTTCACCAAATAGATGGATCATTGAAGGTTGGAGAAGAGTGGCACATGCAGTGGAATGAGAATTGCTCAGAGCGTATAAATCACCTAGTATCTCAACCTTGTAAGACTGCAAAGGTTGTGGACGCCTGCACATGTACATTGGATGCCAAGAACACTAACTCCCAAAAAAATAAAACCAACCACTCAAGAGGAAGACGAAGAGTGGGAAGGCCTAGATTTGAGACGGAGAGGTTAAGTGGAGAAGGATGTAGCGCATCTTCTGCAGATTGTGAATTGGTGAATGGTGTCAGAAAGCAGGCTGAGCTGGAGGCAGAAGTGAAAAGAGGCCAAACCTCGAGTTGGGCTGTACAGCTATTGAAGAAGAAAGACGGTTTGGCAGAAGCACGCTGTGGATGACCCTTAATGACAAGTTTTTTTCTCTTTCATGAATATTTAATGCAACAGAAAAACTTTTTTGCCCTGATTTTTTCTGTGATACAGAAAGACACATTCTCTTCATTCTATAACCATAAGTACAATTTCAAAGAAATGTTTTGTTCCAGGTTTTGTCAGATCCGAGGTATGGCTCCAATCTCGCACAAGTGGACGCCACAGTCAAGAAGCATGAGGCCATATCTGCTGACATACTGGCTAGGTATGCATGAACTAAAATTTTGTTGTTGATTGCAAAGTTCTCTAGTTACATTGGTGTGTGATGTCGCCTGATGAGAAAAAATCGAATTTGGAACATCTGTTCAAAAAAATTTCTGAATGCATTGTGAGTGCTCCAAAATGTTGCTATCTAGATCAGGGGTTCCCAAAGTGTGCGCCGTAGAAAGTAAAGAGGGGCGCCGTGAGTCGATCCTCTTATCATTATCCGAAACCTCAAATATTTACGGGTAAATTTAAAGCTAGCTAAAGTAGGGCGCCTTGTCAAAATACTAGACTTGTAAGTGTACCACGGACTGAAAAAGATTGGGAACCCCTGATCTGTATCATAAATGACATTTTACATCAAAAACTGAATGATCATTTGTATTGAAGGGGGAAGGCTGCTGCTCAGCTTTTACAAGTTGCAACTTGACAGTGAGGAGAACAGGCGGAGTGGTGTTCTGCTATGGAATTGCTTGCATTGTCTTTCAGGACGGAGCGCTTTGATGACCTCACAGCCATGGCCGAGGAGCTGGGGAAGGAAAAGTACCACGGGGCCAGCGCGGTGCAGGCCACGGAGAAGGCCGTGCTGGCCGGCTGGAGGGAGCTGCTAGCCCTGCTGCGTGGCCACCAGGAGGCACTGGCCAAGTTGTCTGCCCACATGGCGCTCATCAGGGAGGTGGACGCTGCTCTGGCCAACATACAGCACCTCAGGGTGGGTATAAAGCTACAAAATGCCACAAAATCAGTGCCACACATTGGCATATAAGTCCCATAAGATATAATGTCAATCGCTTCTTTCGACTAGTGCAGCGTTTTTCAACCTGTGGATCGCGACCCCTTGGGGGGTCACGGAGCCTCTGTAGGGGGGTCGCGAGAGGTTGAGAAAACTTCAGTTTGTTTATACAACATATAATTTGTGAGACTTAAAATTATTATATTAAATTAAATATATTAAAAAAGGGTTGGGGGGTCGCGAAATATTTCTTGATACTAGGGGGGTCGTGTCATGAAAAAGGTTGAAAAACACTGGACTAGTATATTTGAAATAGAATAATTCTCAGAGACTATGTTCACACGCATCCTCTTACACCCATAATCCATTGTTTATCATGATTTCCAGTCCCAGCTAGTCTCCGAGGACGTGGGCCCCCACCTGGTGGGTGTGGAGGAGCTGGCGCAGCGGCTGGCCCTGCAGGAGCTGCAGCTGGGCGCCCTGGGGGACACTATGAGGAGGCTGGTGAGGCAGGGCGCTGCACTGCCGGAGCAGCAACAGACGGGGCAGCTGCTCAGCCAGCGCCTGCAGCAGCTGCAGCATGACTACGACGAGTGAGTGGAAACATCAAGATACAATTTGGACTAATTCCCATGATCACAACCATTGACTTATGATATGTATGGACTAGAAATTATGTTAACGGAAATAGACAATATATATGTTTTAACCTACTTACGAAAATGCTCATTAGTAAGAAACAGAACAAAGAACAAAGAGAAGAAAGAACAGTTGCATTTCCATGTGTATAAAAAAACTCGGGCCAATGTAAAAAGTTTCTAGAAAGGTGGCAGTATTGTCGTGTGCGTACTATGCCCGGAGCAGTCTGAAAATAGACGCATGCGGTATAAATCTTCTGATGGATAAAATTTACAATTTTTAAGGAAAAAGGCATTAGTTTAAAACATTATGTTTTGTATGACTACACAACTGCAACGTTTGACAGGACTGAGACAGAAGTGGTAACCTTTACCAAAGACCGGTCACTAAAGCCAGCCTTACAGCAACTGGGTCTTGCTTGAGAATTGGCGCTTTCTACAGCGATGATCAAACTCACACAGGGCTCTTGAGGTGTGATACACACAAGAAAAGCCCTCACCATATAAATCATCCTAATATTATTATTTTTATTATTATCAATTTACTCTGGATAAAATAAAGTAATATTTCATTTTCTGTGCTATTTTGAGAAATTATTTGAATGCTATTTTTTCAGACTTGTGGCTGCTGCCAAGGAGCGCAAAGCGAGACTTGAAGACGCAAGAAACTTGTACCAGTTCCTCGAGGATCATGAAGAAGAAGAAAGTAAGTTTTCTAGCTTATAAACATGCATATTTTTGTTGTTGGTATCACATTTGTAGAGCGCTCTGACAACCAGCCTAGAAGAAACTGCTTTAACCCATTTGCGGACACACGAAATGTGAAGTAGGCTAGAAAAAACACACTTATTTCATCATCTCAAATTGTATTTTTATTATAATTTTTTTATCTATTTTTTTTGACATCCAGGGACGAAACGGCTATTGCCGTGTTCTTTGGATTTCTGTAGGGACGCACGGATGCTACATGTATGCAAGTTCTAACAGAAATAGCCGTTTTGTCCCTAGTGATAACGTTTTATCACGACGGCTATTACCGTTTCGTCCAGTCCTAGACAAGCTCATAGAGCGGCTATAACCGTTTCGTCCGCGAACGGGTTAAGACTCTGCCTGCCAAATTTGCTCGTGATTTTTGTTCGTGATTTTTGCTCAAAACGCAAAAATATCATATTTGAAATAAAATTTCAAAATAGACATCAACTTACGCAAGGTAATTTACAAAAAGCAACAATTTTAACACAACATATCAAACACTTGTAATGCAAAACAAAAAACATTTTTGTTACCAAGTACAGATAGTTTGTATACAGACCTTTTTCGGTTGATCTGGTACAAATAAGAATGGGACAACAACATTGTTGTCTTCGTCTTTAAAACACACTTCAAGTCTACAGGGCCGGTTCTGGATAACAACAACAAAAGAGTTTTTATATTTTCTTATAAATTATTAAAACAATACCACTAATTTAAACTTTTAGAATTGTAATCTAAGCAACCCCCTTAATAACTAAAGCATGAGCTCGCAATATTCTTTGGTTTTTTTATTTTATTATTTTTAGTTTTAGTATTTCCTTGACTTATAGGTTGGTATGCGGCTGACCACCCATACTGTAAAAAATGGTTCACTTTGCCAATGTCACCCCTGTTTCAGGGAAGGACGGCAAGAGTTGCAGGGCTTATGTTCATTTGAGATTGGGTTTTTATATTGTAGGTCCACATGCTGCATGTGTTAGCGCGAAATTATGCATGTCAGCGTGTAGGAATGCATTTAATATAAATCTTAAATGATATAATATATCTTTGCAGCTTAGATTAGATTAGGGCCTTAACACTAAATTAGAATTCGCGAGCCCTCTTAGTTATAAAGCATCGTTTTCTTCATACAATTATTGTATAGAAATTTCGAAGCTCTTTTTTTATTTTATTTTGTAAAATTAACATGCATTATCACGAAACAAAAATGTGATCAATTTTGAGTTTGAGTAGTAAACTTATCATTTATATATATATTTATATATATATATATATTTTTATATATTTATATTATATATATTTTTTTTGTATACTTCCATTCAACAAATTCAAGTTATTCATTGAACCCAGATAGCATTATTTCGTAATATTTCATAAGTTTGTGTTCATTTTGACAGAATTCAAATAACTTCTATCATTTTTGGAAACTTTCAATCTGTAGTTTATACATTTCTTTATTTTATTCTGACAGTAACAGATTTAAAATAAATTGCAAGTTCCTTGACTTATAGGTTGGTATGAGGCTGACCACCCATACTGTAAAAAATGGTTCACTTTGCCAATGTCACCCCTGTTTCAGGTAAGGTCGGCAAAAGTTGTGGGGCTTATGTTCATTTGAGGTTTGGATTTTATTTGTAAGTACACATTCAGCATTTGTAAGCGCGAACTACACTTGTTGGTTTGTGGGCATACATCTGAGAGCTTTAAATGAATATATCCTTGCAACTTAGATTATAGATAGATAGCACAGAATCTGTACTCGACTTTCTTGCAAAAATTAACCCACTGTATGACGTATGTAAAGCTAGAATCATCTACCGGCTTATGCCGTTTCAATAAAAAATATAATATATCAATTATAAATCAATTTTATTCCACCGCGGTGTGTACCTGCATACTCGTACAATATGGATTTAGCCATATAAATACTTAAATGAATAGACATATTTTGTTGATTTATTTGTTGAGCGCCGTTTTATGTGAATCACACCTCAAGAGCCCTCTGCGAGGTTGGTCTTCTCTGGAAAAAGCGCCAATTACACAAGAAAGATCCTTGACTTATAGGTTGGTATAAAGTTGACCACCCATAGTGTAAAAAATAATTTACTTTGTCAATGTCACCCCTGTTTCAAGGAAAGTCGTCAAGAGTTGCAGGTTTTATGTTCATTTGAGATTTGGTTCTAAATTGTAAGTACACATTCAGCGTTTTTAAGCGCGAATTAACACGTGTCTGTTTCTGGGCATGCATTTGATATGAGTTTTTAATTTTAATATATCTTTGCAACTTAGATTTTAGAATCTAGAATCTAGATTATTATAGATGGTCATTGAACCCTTTTGTATGCAAACTAGGACTTTGTATGGTGGGTAAACTTTTTCGTTATACATATTTTGAAAACGTAACGACTGATTATTATTGGTATTTATAAAATTTTAAGAATCGCAGCCTTTTATCTTATTTTAACCCTTTGACTACCAAGAAAATTGCTAATACATTTTGTATCGAAAATTTTCACTTTGTATGGCGGCTTTACTTCTAATTTACTCTTTGGAAAAAATAATAATGGCAATATATACGTTATTATTATTCTTTTACATTTGTAGAAGATCATTTTTTTATTAACCCTCTAACTGCCGAGGATTTTTCATTTTATTTTTTATTTTGTATGGCAACTCCCTAAATCGAGATCATGATGAAGCAATGATTATTATCAGTAGATAGCACTATTTTATTAACGAATTCACAGAAAATTTGAGAAAAATCGTTGGAGCCGTTTTTGAGAAAATTTAAAATTTTCACCCCTTCGGAAGCCATCTTGAATTTTCAAAAAAAAAAAATCTTTCCTTATGAATTGTAGTGACAAACTTGTTCTTTCTATTAAATCTAAAACAATTTTAAATATTTTGAATTTCAATGGATTTTTGTTATGATGATGATGATGATAATGATGACTTGGTATAGCGCCGTTTCGTGAAAATTGTTACTCCAAGGGCGCTTTTTGTGTTATCGCGGTGAAGTAGTGTGTCTTGAGGGTTTTTTTAAGGTTTTCCCTGGATTTTGAAACCCGAACTTCCGGTGGCAGCTGGTTCCATTTTCGATTTAAAATTGTTACTCCAAGGGCGCTTTTTGTGTTATCGCGGTGAAGTAGTGTGTCTTGAGGGTTTTTTTAAGGTTTTCCCTGGATTTTGAAACCCGAACTTCCGGTGGCAGCTGGTTCCATTTTCGATTTAAAATTTGAGGTCGTGTAAACAGTGCTTTATAATATTTTTTTCAAAATATTTATTTTTTAATTTTGTAGAAATTTATGTTGTCTATAATATTGTAGAACATTATATTTTTGTTAACCCCTTAACTTTCGAGAAAATCTTGATTGTTTGTTTTTTTCATATGGCAGCCCATAGACACAGATTAGCAAGAGTGTTGCCATAAATAATTTATTAAGTTAAAAATTAATTTGTGGCAACTCTGAAAATTTAAAAAAAAATCTTGGAGCCGTTTTTGAGAAAAGTGCAACTTTATGTTTTTTTTGTATGGCAGCCATCTTGAATTTTCAAGTTGGTGTAATGCCATGTTGTTCATACTTAATACATGTCCAAAAAAGTTGATGTAGCCAAAATTTGGCATCTCTAGGTCTTATACTTTGGAAAGTGACACACATACATACACACACACACACACACACACACACACACACACACACACACACACACACACACACACACACATACAGACGGACGTTTTTGAAAGATAGTGTTTTTTGGCATGTCCTGCACCAGGACAACTCATTTCCGTGAAAACCTCGAAAACAAATTTTCACACCAAATCAATACTTTCTTTATAGCCTTCAGCTATAGCAAGAAAGTAAAAAAAAGTAAACATAATGGACATTTAAAACCCAGAACACCGTTTTGGACGTATTCGCTCTATGGGGTCTTAAGTATTGATTTGAAGAATAACAGCGTAAGAGACCATGTAAGTCTTATATGTTTAACTATGAGCTTGTGTGGTGAGGGCTGCTTATGGGAGATGGTCCCATAACCATGGAAGTCTTATATGTTTAACTATGAGCTTGTGTGGTGAGGGCTGCTTATGGGAGATGGTCCCATAACCATGGAAGTCTTATATGTTTAACTATGAGCTTGTGTGGTGAGGGCTGCTTATGGGAGATGGTCCCATAACCATGGAAGTCTTATATGTTTAACTATGAGCTTGTGTGGTGAGGGCTGCTTATGGGAGATGGTCCCATAACCATGGAAGTCTTATATGTTTAACTATGAGCTTGTGTGGTGAGGGCTGCTTATGGGAGATGGTCCCATAACCATGGAAGTCTTATATGT
Organism: Agapetus fuscipes; assembly: GCA_951799405.1. NCBI lineage: Eukaryota > Metazoa > Arthropoda > Insecta > Trichoptera > Glossosomatidae > Agapetus > Agapetus fuscipes. The sequence continues at coordinate 12,737,803 of OX637333.1, read as the reverse complement.
TTAACTATGAGCTTGTGTGGTGAGGGCTGCTTATGGGAGATGGTCCCATAACCATGGAAGTCTTATATGTTTAACTATGAGCTTGTGTGGTGAGGGCTGCTTATGGGAGATGGTCCCATAACCATGGAAGTCTTATATGTTTAACTATGAGCTTGTGTGGTGAGGGCTGCTTATGGGAGATGGTCCCATAACCATGGAAGTCTTATATGTTTAACTATGAGCTTGTGTGGTGAGGGCTGCTTATGGGAGATGGTCCCATAACCATGGAAGTCTTATATGTTTAACTATGAGCTTGTGTGGTGAGGGCTGCTTATGGGAGATGGTCCCATAACCATGGAAGTCTTATATGTTTAACTATGAGCTTGTGTGGTGAGGGCTGCTTATGGGAGATGGTCCCATAACCATGGAAGTGAGGTCACCACTTTCAGTCACACTTAAAGTTCACTTGCGTGTTCTGAAAGATAAGAAATTCTAAGTATGGAAATGATTCACTTTTATTCGGTTCACAAACACATTGGCATTAATTGACGGTAAAGTTATATCTCAGATTTACTTTATTAATATTTTATTCGTAAGGAACACAGAATTTACTACAAATAAATGATTTAACAGTAAGAGCTAATAGGGGTGTGTAATAACTGGTGTTGTAATCTAATAGCAACAATATTGCAGGCGAAACATCAGAGCATTTGACAGTTGAAGAAAACAACCATAGACAACAATTTCTTGAATTTGTGGCTGTTTACAATACTATTTATGTGGCTAAATGCAGCATTTGAGGTTTTTCTTACATTTGTATAAGTTTTGACGTGCAATGTTTTCAATGAAATTTCAAAAAAAATACTTAAATTTATTTCACCATAAACTAAAGTAATGATTGTGTTTTCTGTTGGCAGGTTGGGTGACAGACAGGCAGCGCATCTGCCGTGCTGGGGTGACGGCCAAGGACCTGAGAGCCGTGCTGAGCTTGCAGCAGAAGCACACGGCGCTGCGCCACGAGATGAGGGCCAGGGAAAGGCACACCGCCAAGGTCACCTCCAAGGGAAATAGGTATGGAAAAACTTCTAACATTCATTAGGCTTTCAATGCCAGATTCAGATGGTTTAAATTGTTGTTCCAGTTTGACCAAAATGGCCAAATGGCCCTTTGGTGACAGATCTTTGGTAAAAGGCAGACGAGTTTTTCTTTTTAATTGACGTGATGGACCATGCTATCAATCAGCTATACACCATGGTCAAGGCCTGAAATAACAATTTCAAGCACCTCTACCAGTACTTATGCCCGCTTTCCACTGCGAGCGGTGCGGACTCCGTACGGACTCCGCTCGACTAGCAACAGTAAATTTCATAGAAGTGCTTCCACCGACAGCGAGTCAGCGGAGCGGACTGAGCGAGTACAAAGAGTTACAAAAGTGGTCGCAGAGTTGAGCGAGTTTCCAGCGGACTCCGTACGGACTCCGCTTGACTAGCAACAGTAAATTTCATAGAAGTGCTTCCACCGACAGCGGAGTGAGCGGAGCGGACTGAGCGAGTAAAAATGGGTCCGCTGTGTCATGGTCTCGGCCGCTAGTTTTCAACTGACTCAGCTCCCCCGTGCCCCCCGCGCCAACCCGCGCAGTTGCGTGACAGCGATAAAACACATCATACATGATTTACAAAAACACATCATACATCATTTTATAAATTTGAAAATATTAAAATGTATGTTTTATTTCAAACATCTACTTATTATGTTTAAAGCAAAATAATACATTACTTTTTATTTTTCGAAACAAAAAAAACTTTTTTATTAATAATTAAAACGTTTGATCTGGGCTTAGGCTGCAACGAGCTGTCACACACTAGTTGGCTCCGCTAAGCCCGCTGTAGATGGAAGGCAAACAACTCTTTCATCTGACTCATCTCATTTCTCGCCTAGCTCACTCCGTCGAGCTCGTTGGCTGTGGAAGGCAAATACCATTATTTTTTAAAACTCTTTCGCAATGGAAGGCCAAAACTATTTCACTACGCTCCGCTCAGCTATTTCCCGCTCCCGCTCAGCTATTTCCCGCTCGCAGTGGAAAGCGGGCATTACTGTGTAATCTCTCCTTCTGTTACTTACTGTGCTATCTCTCCTTCTGTTACTTATTGTGTTATCTCTCCCGTTTTTAGTTACTGTGTTATCTCTCCATCTATTATTTGCTGTGTTATCTCTCCCTCTATTATTTACTGTTTTAATTCCAAATCTTGCCATTACTTTTTTGAAAAAAATATGTATTTTATGGGCCCTTTAATATCAGTAATCCCCACAGTCCGTCGTCTAGTGGTTAATGCTTTGGACTTGTAATCGGAAGGCTTGAATCTCGGCAGAGCAAAAAATTATCATTTATTTTTCATATATAGGTACTCTTCACTGGGTGAACAGTTTATCTGCCTTTATCAAAGACAGGTCACAAAACCGGGCTTTTGGGGTGTGATTCACGCAAACCGGGCTTTTGGGGTGTGATTCACGCAAACCGGGCTTTTGGGGTGTGATTCACGCAAACCGGGCTTTTGGGGTGTGATTCACGCAAACCGGGCTTTTGGGGTGTGATTTACGCAAACCGGGCTTTTGGGGTGTGATTCACGCAAACCGGGCTTTTGGGGTGTGATTCACGCAAACCGGGCTTTTGGGGTGTGATTCACGCAAACCGGGCTTTTGGGGTGTGATTCACGCAAACCGGGCTTTTGGGGTGTGATTCACGCAAAACTGCGCACTCCAAATAAATCATCCTTACTACATTATTTTTTAATTATATTTTTCATATTATTTGTACCTCGAATATTTAACAAATCCAATGAACCAGACAAGACAATATAATAATAAGCCCAAAATAAACCAATTTATTGGTCTTTTGTTAAACATCAGTACACATCAGTAAACATTACATAAATTCAGCTCAAATTCGTAAATTGAAAACATTAAGAAAACTAAATTACTCTCAAAGTTCTATATTCCTTTATTCCTTATTAGAATATCAGAATCCTAGCCTGTTGTTCTTCTTTTGTTTGTTAAAGTCTCTGTTTATTTTACAGTCTTGTAGAGGACAAGCATCCCAAGAGCACTGAGATTTCCCGTCGCCTGGAGAGCTTGGCCCGCCTTTGGACGCAGCTCCGGGAGCTGGCAGATCTCAGGGACAAGCAACTCAGGGAGGCTGCAGAGGCTTACCAGGTAGACCATAACTTATAGTCTTCTTATAGATCCCATGGTTCTGTTTGTGCCGCTACGTCCGTCTCCTGTGAGCTGGACTGCCAGCTGTCACGCCATCTCTTCGGAGGTCTTTCTGTACCCGTAATACGAGTTTTTTCACAATACTCAAAGTATTGAGTATTGAGCGCTGTACCCGTAGTACGAGTTTTTTCACAATACTCGAAGTATTGAGTATTTGAGAAAACTGTATGTGAACTTGTAAAGCACCTCTGGCGAAACAAGTTTCAAAACTTTTTTTGACAGGTGCTTTTCAAGTTCACATACATTTTTCTCAAATACTCAATATTTCGAGTATTGTGAAAAAACTCGTACTACCGGTACAGCGCTCTACACTAGGTGCATTCCTCTCGGTTTGTCTATGGTTTTTTTCTATCCGGCGCTGGGTTTGAAGCCCAGTAGTGTATGGAGATGTATTAAAGCTTTCACTCGATTTGTTAGGTGATCCATAGACAAACTGGGTAGAATGTGTTGTGTAGTAGAAGGTAGGACCTTACACTGACTATTTCTTATTCCAACTCTTGGAAAATATTGTTCAAAGACTTTATCTTCTTTATGGCCACTTCTTTCAAATATTGTTCAAAGACTTTATCGTCTTTATGGCCACTTCTTTCAAATATTGTTCAAAGACTTTATCGTCTTTATGGCCACTTCTTTCAAATATTGTTCAAAGACTTTATCGTCTTTATGGCCACTTCTTTCAAATATTGTTCAAAGACTTTATCGTCTTTATGGCCACTTCTTTCAAATATTGTTCAAAGACTTTATCGTCTTTATGGCCTTATAACACAACAACCATACCATGTTCCTTGACTTATAGGTTGGTATGAGGTTGACCACCCATACTGTAAAAAATGGTTCACTTTGCCAATGTCACCCCTGTTTCAGGGAATGTCGGCAAGAGTTGCAGGGCTTATGTTCATTTGAGGTTTGGATTTTATTTGTTAGTACACAATCAGCATTTGTAAGCGCGAACTACACGTGTTTGTTTGTAGGCATACATCTGAGAGCTTTGAATGAATATATCCTTGCAACTTAGATTATAGATTATAGATTATAGATGGCCACTTCTTTCAAATATTGTTCAAAGACTTTATCGTCTTTATGGCCACTTCTTTCAAATATTGTTCAAAGACTTTATCGTCTTTATGGCCACTTCTTTCAAATATTGTTCAAAGATTTTATCGTCTTTATGGGCACTTCTTTCAAATATTGTTCAAAGACTTTATCGTCTTTATGGCCACTTCTTTCAAATATTGGCAATTGTAGTGTTTTTATTTTTTTGTGCTCCTTGACTGATAGGTTGGTATGAGGCTGACTACCCGTGCTGTAAAAATCGGTTCACTTTTGCCAATGCCACCCCGGTCAGGGAACGGTGGCAGGAGTTGCAAGGTTTATGTTCATGTGAGGTTTTGCTTATTTGTATGCACACATGCAGAATGTGTAGGCGCGAACCTACATTTGCCTGTCTGGGCATGCATTTAAAATGAGCCTTAAATGTTAACATATCTTTGCAGCTTAGATTATAGATAGATTATAGTAGTGGTCATTTGTATATTAGATGTTGCAGCTCTAACTAGATATTTGGTGCTTGTACGAAGGATGGACAGTAACAGATTTCCACACATCACAATGTACAAAATGAATGTCATGAATAATGCCAATGAAAGAGGTGAGCTGATTCATTATGGATTATAAATTATTGTTTTGTTTTCAGTTTTACGCCGACGCCAACGAAGCCGAGTCCTGGCTCAAGGACAAGTTGTCGCTGGCCGGCTCAGCCGACCTTGGCAGCGATGAGCCGTCGGCCCAGGCGCTGCTCAGCCGCCACCGCGCCCTGCAAGGAGAACTGGGAGCTTACACTCCTGAGCTGGCCACACTCAACGCTCAGGCCGACAGACTGCTGGCTCAAGGAATTGACTCTCTACAGGTATTTTTGTATTATTTCTTCATAACTAGCTGACCCGACAGACGTTGTCCTGTATAAAATGCAATCAATTTGGGACATCAATGGAAGCAAATTCTTCCATACATTTAGTATGACAAAAGTAAAATGTTAAAAATTCTGTGTGCGCAAGGAACAACGGAATGAGTAAAAAAAAAATAGCATGCAAAGTGATTCTTTAGATATAATATATCTAAAGAATCATTTTGCGTACCATTTTTTTTTACTCATTCCGTTGTTCCTTGCGCACACAGAATTATTTTTTTGTTAACCGATTGACATAAACTTTCACACAATCCATCTCAATGGTAATCTACACGTTTTCTGAAAATATTATCAAAATCTGATGAGCGGTTGTACATCCTCCTTTTCTATGCTAATTCTTTTGCAACATCACCTCTCTAATAAAAACATTTCTTTCTGGGCCTTGACCTTTCTATTTTACCAATCATTCTAGGAATCGGAACCACTGTTAATGTTCATTTCTTTTTTCAGTTGGCCAGTGAACCTGAGACTCCTGGCAATGAAGCCGACCTTGGAGAGGAATGGATCAATGAGACCCGCCTGGTGCCTACAGAAGTGTGGGAGGAGGAACCTGTGGAGAGGCTAGAGCACAGGACTGTCACGGAAGAACGCAGCGTGCCACAGGTATGGAAAACATAAGTTGGGATGATCTATCCCAAAATGCCAGCATTCTGGGATCTCAGAGCAGGGCTCTTTCTGACAGCCCATAAGAATACCGCAACGCTCTGTTACCAAGTCAAATAACAGCATTAGCCATTCAAATGCTTTGTTATACTGGTTCCTTAAGGGTGCTTGATTTACGTAAGTATAGTTACCTATGGAAGAATGAACCACTTGCATTGTTTTTTTGATGAGGGACCACTTTGATATCGTCGACAAGGGGGGGGGGGGGGATTGAGAGGCTTACACCCACTCAATCTCTAAAATAATTTGTGGCTTAACCTCTAGTGTGCTGATGGTTTTCAGCCGTTGTGCAGCTGCGTAACTCATGCTTTTGATATTATTGAATATCTCCTATCCGTTTTTTCATCTCAATAGGCAGGGAATCAAGTTTTAGAAGAAGATCATAAGTGACCTATTTACTGAACTAATCTAATCTAAGCTGCAAGGGTATATAATTTATCATTTAAGATTTATATTAAATGCATTCCCACAAGCAGACATGTATAATTTTGCACTAACACATGCCGCATGTGGACCTACATTATAAAAACCCAATCTCAAATGAACATAAGCCCTGCAACTCTTGCCGTCCTTCCCTGAGACAGGGGTGACATTGGCAAAGTGAACCATTTTTCACAGTATGGGTGGTCAGCCGCATACCAACCTATAAGTCAAGGAACATATATTACTACTAGGTACCATATATTATTTTGATTACAAAAAAAATATCACATAGACATATCGCCACCTTAAAGGTAAAACTGAATAAGTGCTGATTCACTGATTTGAGAAATCGTGAATAAAACATTGTATTGGGTATAACTTCTCATAGTAAGTGAACTAATTATAAAGAAATGCTCTTGACAAACTCCTGAACTACAGGATTTTTACTGTTATTGTGTTTTCTCTTGTAGATAAAAGGTGAATTTATCTGAGAAACCCATGTTAGCTTAACCGTTTCGATTCGGAATTTATTTGCTACATACGCACCGCCAGAACGGAATACTTTTTTGAGGTTATTTTTTTAGACATAAATTGATTTCCTACCTTAATTACTTGATGAAACTTCAAAATTTATGAAAAAGTATCTTCATTAGTTATTCAGGAACACAAATCACAAACTTTTAACACATGTTTTCACTTGTTGTTTTATATAAAAACAAGTAAATCACAACAATACTACTTAAAAAAATACGCACATTCCATAACTAGATTTTATATCCATTAGGTTTTAAACAATTTTTTTACTCACTTAAATACTCGTCACTAAAGAGAAAAATGTATTAGTTATTTTACAAAAAAATAAAAAACGTAAACAGTTATATCTATCTGAATATAGTATACTTGCCTGGATTTTGTTTATAAACATTGGTACACACGCGCGGGACGAGAGATCGATCTGTTCTGACGAAATATTTGAGAAAGAATATTTTCAAAATATGTATAATATGAGATTTTATTAGTGTAGGTACCTATAATGTAAGCAACAAAAAAGTTTGAAAAATTTGAACACCGATGTCAGGGGAAGCTTTAAACTTCGATGACATGCATAGATGCCAGCCGCACTGTATGCAAGTTACGTCATGACATATATGCATACCAGCCGCAGCCAAAGGGTTAATCTAATCTAATCTAAGCTGCAAAGATATACATCATTTAAGATTTATATTAAATGCATTCCCACAAGCAGACATGTATAATTTCGCGCTAACACATGTGGACCTACAATATAAAAACCCAATCTCAAATGTGAAACCCAATCTCAAATGGTTAATATGTCACTTATTCAGTTTTATCTCTAAGGCAACAGTTTCCAAACTTTATGCCACCATGCCTCCCTAAAATAAGTTTTTTTTTGTCCTTTCTACGTCCTATTTTTTTATTCATACTAATACTACTATAGAGACATTTTTGGCGCCTCTCCTGGCCATAGCTCGCGCCTCCCCTGGGAGGCGCGCCCCCCAGTTTGGAAACCGCTGCTCTAAGGTATCAATATAATATTATGAATGGGCATGTAAGCCAGGTAGGTACATAAATGTTCATGACTAGGGAAGCTTTGTAATGTAAACAAACCTTTTTTTTGTTATAAGTGTGTGCTGAGAAAAATAAATGTTAATTTTGTCTTTAAACTCCTCAGTTTACAAGGTCGACTTCTATTTTTTTTTTAATATTTACAAATTTTGTCAACGACGTTAGCCATGTTGAAAGCACCGGTTCCCATAGATCACCGAAGTTAAGCAACATCGGGCGTGGTCAGTGCTTGGATGGGTAACCGCTCAGGTACACCGCGTGTCGTTGGCATCTTGGACCAGTCCGTAGTCCGTAGTGGCAACACTTCGGACTCGTAAATGGAGGGTTGTGGATTCGGATCCCGGCGGAGCACAAAAATATACCATTTATATTTCGAATGTGCTCTTCGCTAGGTTGAAGAAATTCATAAACCTTTACCAATGACCGATCACCAAAGGTCCATCCAGCCTTACAGCAACTGGGTCTTGCTTGAGTATTGGCGCTTTGTAGCGACGACCAAGCTCGTACACCTCTGCGGCACTACAACAAGTGTCATAGACCCCTAGAGTGTTTAGAATCTAGGGAGTCTCCCGCACAGGATTTCTTAAAAAAAAAAAAAAAAATTAATGCTTTGAGTTTATTGGTGGGTAGTTTTTTACCCAATACGAGTATGTTAGGCGATTTTTGATCTTATTGCTGTGTAAAAACTAAAGAAAAATTTAAAAATTGCTATCAGTACTGTAAGTGCGGATCCGCGTTCGGCACCCTGGATGTTAAGCACCAAAACGCTCAAGAACCTCTAATTTATAGAGCAATGAGGAAAACAACATTTTCATCCATTTTTTTATTTTGTCCAGGTGAAGGCTCTGTACCCATTCAGCGGGCAGGGCATGAACATGACCAAGGGCGAGGAGATGTTCCTTATCAACAAGACCAACCCCGACTGGTGGTCCGTGCGCAAGGCGGACGGCACGGATGGCTTTGTGCCCGCTAACTACGTCAGGGAGATACAGCCCAGGATAGTGCCAGTGAGTTACATTACACTAAAAACAAGCACATATTTAATTATTATAATCAAATTACCGTAAGTAAGTTACAGTTAATTATCTTATTTTGCATTATAATGATAACGATAACATGCAACAACAGTAGTCCAAGCTAGTATGAAAAAAAAAAAGTTTAATTTTACCTGCTCCACAAGGCTTTTTTTGTTCCTTTATCTAAAAATAATAAGTGTACCAAAAATCAGATTCATAGAAGCACATTTAGAGGTCGCGATGAATTAAACGATTTTTTTTTAGCAAAATTACTAATTATTTAGATAATGCTGAATTTTTATTGTATTAATCGATTATAAGTTTACTTTCCTTCTACTTCTACTTGCATTGAAATCATAAAGCCTAAGAAAGTCTCACTTTTACTTAGCGAAGATGTTATGACAATTATTTATCGAGTCAGGGCCGTTCTTATAAACGTTGGACTAAATATCCGTAAGTAAATCCTCATTTTACTAACGGATGGACGTTAACGGACTGATCTTACCGATGGTCGTCTTATAAAGCCTTTTTAACCGTCCGTTAGTTCTCAATAATGCACTCGTATTTTCGATGATTTTTTGCGGGCATTCATGAACATATGTCATCCGTTTGCTGTCAGAGAAGAAACATAACCTAAAGTTGCGTATGACAAACACGAAAACGAGTGATACAGCCCTATTTTAATGAATTCTCTATCTCTGTCGGAAGAAATTATCTTCAACAGGATAGAGCGTAGAAGTCCAATGGCACGCTAAACTCACCGCAAAAAAATAATGCTTTGACAGCTGACCTAACCTCAAACCTTAACAAACCGACCGGTATCTACCTGGAAACCGGGGGTCGGCTGTCGGTTAGATCCGCCGGTAAAATTAAACCAAAAATTTACGAACGAATTGTTATAATACAGAAAAACGAAATTTGTACCAAGTTTCGGTTTATTAGATTTGACATTTAACAAACGGATGTTTATAAGATCGGCCCTCAATCTATCTGATCGGAATGCAATGTTTGTATGCACAATTCGCCGTAAGAGAAGTCAGGTATGTCAAGTTGTTTTGGAATCAGATATGGCAACATTTTCTCTGCAAAATCCTCTTGTTTTGCATTGACATAGTATACTATTGCCTAACATAGTGGTGGAACTGAAAAAGTTGACAGATTGGCCGTCCTTGTCACTGGCGGCAGAACGGAAATACTTTTAGCAACACCGCAAATCAAAAGGGGTACTGGACAAGAACAAACTGACGGTTGCTTGAAAGTTCTAGATGAGTGGGAATTAAAAACTCAAGTACATGGACTTTGCTTTGATACGACTGCTTCTAACACTGGGTTGAATATGGGCGCATGCTCTTTGATTGAAAAAACCCTAGGGAAAGATCTTGTTTGGATTCCTTGTCAACACCATGTTTTCAAAGTGATCCTCTCTGATGTTTTCAAATCATTGTTTGGACCAGATATCGGTTTATTGAAATGTTTTCAATAGAAATGGCCGGAAATAGAGCAACAATTTTATTTTTACTTGGTAATGACAATTTATTTGATGTTGCCGAACTCCGTCAACTCCGCGAAGAAAATTTTGCGTACCCGGTGCCTTACACCAGGCTCGTTGGATGGCAAAAGCTATCTTTTGTCTGAAAAAATATCTATTTCAAGAGCAATTCACTCTCACCGTGGCAGAAAAACTATCCATCACTGAATTGAGCCGGTTTGTGAGTCTCGTTTATGGACGTTATTGGAACGAGGCCCCATTGACAGAAAAAGCTCCTCTAAACGATGCAAATCTCTTTGCACTAATAAAATATTACCCAAACACGAATGTATGTAACACTTTTCCGGACATTTTATTGAACTTATATTGTTCGATTTCAGAGTAAGTCTCGAGTCCAAAAGAGAAATGGTACAAAATATGCAAAAACCACCTAAACAAAAGGCTTTAAAGAGACTAGATGGCAAAACTTGTGATCCTTATAGCTTGTTACTGTATTTTTTCACACAACCGATGGCTACGCTGTTTGACTTATTGATTAATAATGGACGAGAAAAAATCAGAATGGCCTACCGATGAAGTCGACATCGAAATAAGAGAGAAAGCTCGCTAAATGGAAGTAGCAAATGATTGTGCAGAGCGTGGAATTGCATTAATCACGAAATTCAATGCAAGTATTAAAAAAACGAACAGCAGAAGCAGTATCTCCTCCGTGTGGTAGATCTACAAAGAAAAAAAATCCCTGTGTCTTCTAAATCCAACATTTTGAACATGTGTTTGGGAAATAAAGATGCGAACTTATTATCTTCACCAATCTAAATTATACATCATTTTAATTCATGAAATAAAATAAAAATCATCAGAGAGAAATTTGTTTCCTTATAAATCCCATATAAAAAAAGTGTCAAATCATCGTGACCCCATAATATTTTTTTTTATTTTTTCAAATTTTACTGGGGTGTACCTGAAGCGAAATGAAACAAAAAAAGCCTTGTGGAGCACCAACATTTGAAAAAAAAAATTTTTGGACCACCCTAAACAACAGTGTAGAATTTAACCTCAAACGGGGCTATTCTTAGACATTTTAGTCGTCGGTTGAGCCCACGCTTTGACAAACTAATGGTGCCTGAGCTGGAAGTTTCATCAGCACGGTCATTCTTACCTACCGAATTTTGTGATATTTGTATAAAGACAAATCTGCTGTTCACTTGCGGCCATCTTGGATTGACAGGTCTTCATACAAATGCATCATTAGTTTGTCAAAGCGTGGGCTCAACCAACGACTAAAATGTCTAAGAATAGCCCTGTAAGAGATTTGACAGATAAAAAATCTTTGTATGGATGAGAGACTGGCGCCTCTAGCGGTCAGATTTGGAAGCGGTCAGATGGCAATGTTTATTTCACGCATTTTTCAATAATCTGATTTCAGTGTGATGAGAGACTTTGCAGCTTACACATTTATTTTTGGTGTAATAGAGATGAACATGTTTCTCAATATTTCAGCAAAGTCGTCATCAGTAGCCTGAGTTGAAGACATGGCATAAACTCGTCTTGATTGTGTAAATCAAAATATGTATGAAGTATGTTAGTTTTGAATTAGCTAGGATGAAATTAGGGTGGGAACATAGATACCTACCGGTAAATCATTCCATGTTCCAGTTTGGCAATGGAGTGAGTCATGAAACTGGCAAGTTCTCATAGTTTTAACTTTAACTGCAAAGAGAGGGATAAGAATTGTTCTATGAGTAGCCGTTGTTTCATGAATAGGAGGAGGGATAAGTGAAGGTACTTCATCAGAACAAGCACTGATGGTGCCAATATAAGAGCTTTCCAACCTTTCTTCCATGCTTGAGAAAGTAGAGCAGAATATGCAACGCAAGTAGGATTTGATGATTGAGACGACAATGTCATACCAAGGATGACAACTGTGTGGATAAAGGTAGAACCTTTACTGATTTTTGACTAAAAATGTGTTGTATTTGTTTTCAGGTAAAAGTGCGTCGTCCCGAGAAGGTCCGCAGCGTGCAGCGCGTCAAGAAGACCGTCCTGACTAAGCAGGTGGTGCGCGTGAAAGCCCCGGTGAAGAGCCGAGCTGCCTGGAGACAGCAGAAGACCCAGCCAGCCGTCACACCTCAAGGAGAGAGCGTGGACGCCAGGAGGACCACCATCAACAACACTTATGGTAACTCTTCAATGATGAGCTGGATCTATGGCTTAGTTAGGGCTGATTATATTTTATAGAAGTTTTAGGCTTTCACGGCCGGCTGTTGATACTGGAGAGTTGCTTTCCGGGATCTTTTCCTGTGGTCTGTAGGAGCTGGAGCTTTATCTATTATATTTCACCCATATCTGTGATGGGCTTCTTCAGCGTGAAGGTGAAGTGATGATGAAGACGTTGATGAAACTGTGATTATATTTTGTTAAGTAACCAGGGAAGCAATTGATGAGAAATTGAATGGGTAAGCAGACTGGTAGATTTTTTGTGTGGTGCGTTTATCGCAAAGGCAATCCCCTTTAAATGAAAAAAAAGTAAAAATTATTATTAAGATTAAAAAGGTTTTAAAAATAATCTTCAAACTCAATCTAAAAACTAACTCGTAAATATGGCACGTAATCATGTCATAATTGTTTTCCAGATCGCTTGGTACAGATGGCCACAGCTCGTCACGCTGCCCTTGAAGACGCCATCAGGCTATACGCCTTCTATGGGGATTGTGACGACCTTGAGCGCTGGATCAAGGACAAGGAGAAGCTGCTGAGGACTGAGGACTCCACCGACTCCGTCACCACTGCCAAGAGGAAGCATGAAGTGAGTTCATTTCACCAATTTAAGTTCCATTCACCAGGTTTTACACCTTTTCCGGTGAATGTAACGACCTTGAAAAACAGATCAAGGCCACTGACATCTGCTTTTATCTTGTATCTCATCATATCTACCATCTGTGTGTAACCCATTTAAGTGCCAACTTGCATGCACAAACATGAAAAGCTTCAACGCACGCTATTCTCTGTCTCAATGTGTCCTTACAGCAACTGAGTCTTGCTTGAAAATTTGCGACCAAGCTCGCAGAGGGCTCTTGAGGTGTGGGTCACACAAACACAGTGTTCACCAAATAAATCAATCATATATTTATTTACATCACTCTTTTTCAGACATTTGTCACGGATCTATCTGCTAGCCGTTCCCGTCTGGCTCGCGTGCAGGAGGGCGCCCAAGAGCTGGCTCGTCAAGGTCACGCTCAGAAAGACCGCGCGGCTGCCAGGGCTGCCACTCTGCAGCGCCTGTGGGACAACCTCAACCGCCTCAAGGAGCAGAAGGAGAAGAGCCTGATGGGGGCCTCCAGGTGAGACTGCCAACCAAATGAAGCTTTTATTTATTCTTCTTGTTTGACACCTGCAGGTCTTTTTGCTCCAAGTTGCCTCCTACAAAGCTATTTCCTGCAACATTGACACAATGCCGTCTTCCCATGTTTTCTGTGGTTTGCCAGATGGTACTTCGTACATGGCAATGTGTGCTACAAGTGTGGAACAGTCTTTATGCATTAATTTTTCCTATTTTCTTTTATTTAAACTGTATTTTTGAGAATTAAATTTAACCCTATGACATCACATCTGATAGATCTCATCCCGATGAATCCTTTTTATTATTGCTATCTTTTGTCTCATCAGTATACCCGATCGATAGCTTAGTTCAACCATACTCAACCTGCGGCCCGGCAAGCTTTTTTTCACATTTAGTATCAGGGACGTGATTTACAAAATCTGGCATTCTATATTTCGTATACAGGAATCGACTTACTGATTCTCACCTTGATGACGTATTGAGGATAGCATGCAGCAATTTATAAACCCGATTTGTCTAAAATTGTTGAAAAATTATCTCAATTTAAAAAATAACACTAATTTTGAAATAAACGCATGGATACATGTAACTTTTGAGTTTTACTTTTTTCACTACTGTAATTTTTAAGTAACCGTATGCTGATAATGATAAGTGATATGTACTATTATTGTCCTGTTTTAGTTTATAATTTTTACAATCTCATTGTTTTCCAAAAAAATGGGGGGGCGGGGGGGGGAGTTCATGATTTTTTTCGTCATTCCAATATAGTGTTGCGGCCCGCGTAGCTTTTCAAATATGTGTATGTGGCCCGAAGACAAAAAAGGTTGAGTATCATTGGCTTAGTTAGTAGAATTCTTGCATTCAATTCCAGAGGGCTAGGGCTTAATCCACACCGAGGCTGTTAGAAATGTTAACCTGTTATAGTGTTTCTTTCAAACCCAAATATAAGTCTCAATCATAGAACCCCAATGAAAGTCTACCCCGTCTCCTGGGAGCAAGAAAACCACCATTTGAAAGGAAGTTTTAGACTTAGGGCTGGCCCGCTTTTGGTCACACGTCTATTTGTGTCTTTGTTAAGAAGTTGGTCTATATGTGCAACTTATTTAAATTCCATCATTGCATATTCGTAACGTCCGAAAGCTCCAGCTCCGATAGACTACGGCAATCATCGATCAATGTAAAAAACATGCATGGCATACATCTGGTTTTTCTTATTCTAACAAACGTACCATGAAACAGAATAATAGGTAAACAATGGAAAAATATGGTGTAAGACAGAGGTTCCCAAACTTTGTCAAGTCACGGCACCCTAGTCATATAATATCGATCTGTGGTAGGTATATTTCATATTTGTACGGCTGAAGAAGAAATCAGGTAAGAAAATAATACAACTCGTATTTAAAATTCACAAGAACATTTATTCGTTTACACGTACCGTGACTAGAACGCGATCCGGCCACGTGGGTTATTTTCCATTCCATAAAATGTTTGTATTCATGTATGCACACAAGCTTCTGCTTTCGCATGAAGACATCTGGCCAGGCAAAATAGGTTGGTGAATTGCAATCCTCTTGAAAAAAAAAAAAAAATGTAAAATTTTGATTTTTAGTAGACTTCAGGGGCGCCTCGCGGCGGCACCCCTGATCTCTCTCCGCGGCACCCACTTTGGGAACCTCTGGTGTAAGATATTAAAGGCATATGTCAAAAAGGGACATTAACATGACGGTTGCCTAAAAACTAATTATAACAAGACCTCGTTTGTGTGAAGATGGCACCCTAGGGCGCACACTTTTTTGGTACACAAATAAGTTCAGATGATCCATTCATATATATTTTATGTTGATCAATGACGACAACAGATCCGTAAAGCAAGTCTCCAATGTCAGCCGCCTACAACCAGTTGGATATTTGTTTACTAATGAATCATTTGATGTTGTCAGTGTGGAGCTGTTTGAGCGCACCTGCCAGGAGGCCATGGAGTGGATGATGGAGAAGAGTCGGCAGCTGGAGGGGGCGGAGCTGGGGGCCGACCTGCACACAGTGCAGGCGCTGCAGAGGCGCCACGCCCAGCTGGAGAGGGAGCTGGCCCCGCTGCAGGACAAGGTGGCCAGGGTGCACATGTTGGCTGACAGGTAACACTACACATCCTTCATCTTCATTCACCCAACTACACAGCAACACTAGGCGACAAGCAACAGCGACAACTCGGTGACTTGACGCAAGGACAGGCTGCGGCCCATTGACTTATGATATCTGTGGACTAGAAATTATTTTAACGAAAATTGACAATATAGCAAGCTAGTAGTTGCCGCATCTAATCGCCCTGTGCATGCGCACACACTAGTTGGTGGCGTAACAGCGCTGTGTCAGTCTCGCTGTGAAGTACTGGGCTTACTAACCTCACAGGAATTTGTCGGGGTTATAGCCGCGTGGGCCAAGAGGGCTGATCTTTCTAGCGTGTTTCGAATGGAACAACGTTGGTTCGATCCCCGCTTGGGTCACTTGACTTTAACTTTGACCCTGGTTCAACAGATGTAATTGGGTAATTATTATTTAATAATTCATTAATAATTAACAATAATGAATTATTAAATGATGATATTAATACCTGTTTCTGGCCAGGTAGAATAGGTTGGTGAATTGCATTCCTCTTCACAAATCTATTTTTTTAAAAATTAAATAAAAAAAAAAAAAAAAAAAAAAGGAATAGCCAGCCTTTCCATAGAAGTGATGCGCATTCTCAGTTGTGTATCTGTCATGTTAAAAATCATCATTTAGTATGGAACTTATTAAATGAATTCACACGCTCATCCTGAAGTAGTTGAAAAATAAGCTGTGGTGCATTTTGATCTAATAATGGCGATGGATTTGTCATACTCTGTGCCTTCTCATTCGCAAGATAAGCACC
This sequence comes from Agapetus fuscipes, assembly GCA_951799405.1. Classification (NCBI taxonomy): domain Eukaryota; kingdom Metazoa; phylum Arthropoda; class Insecta; order Trichoptera; family Glossosomatidae; genus Agapetus; species Agapetus fuscipes. Next base: position 12,721,162 of record OX637333.1, on the reverse strand, counting down.
AAGGCAGGTGCAATTACAGGCTCCATATTCACTCACAAGTTGAACAACATGGTTGTCTCTCTCCAATACTCTACTACTAATTATCGCTTCCTGCACGTCTGTCGTAGCGACTAGTCGCCAACACAAGTGATAGCTCTGCGTCTAGTTGAGGTGACTTGATGACTGATGTCTTTCAAAACAAATTCTGTACAATATCAAGTTATTGTTATCATTCCAGTGTGAAGTCAGCGTATCCCAACGAGCGCTCCAATGTGGACGCCCGTCAGCGTGAGGTGGAAGAGAAGTGGCAGGAATGTCAGCAGAAGGCCAGCGAGCGCCGCGCCCGTCTGGAGAGCGCCGTGGGACACCAGATCTTCATGAGGAGCAGTGCCAGTCTGCACTCTTGGCTTCAGGTAACACCCAGTATTTCAACCTTAATCAAATTAACCAACTGAGCCATCGACCAGACCAGAAGGATGTTCGAAATTTCAATTTTTGACAGGCAAATGTCCATGTCAATAAGGTCCTTAGCAACCAATAACAAAATATTAGTTTTTGTGTGATGTCACAACTTCTTTGTCTGTGTAAAATGTGTGGACCTAATTAATCATATAACTTTTTGACAGGTTGTCAAAGAGCAGCTTGCCTCTCCAGTCAAAGCCAAGGATGTGACCACGGCTGAAAACCTGCTCAAGCAACACCAGGACCTGCTGGACGATATCAACGCTCACAAAGACGAGTAAGCTGGCAACACGTGTAATCTAACTTTTACTTCCGCCTCGTCTGATTCCTCATTCCTGAAAGCGCTATGACCATTGACATATAATGGACCCGAAAGTAGCTTACGGCATTGAAGCACAGTATGAGACACAATTGTCAGCCAGACCTACCGAACCCAACAACCCTACTCATGAAGAGCTACCTCACTATTTTTTTTGGCTTTGAATAGATAAATTGCTTTTGCTAAAACGGGGTCCAGGCGTGGACAGCTGAATGGACCTCAGATGACTGGTCTTTGGTAAAGATTTAAGAATTTTTCAATCCAGTAATAGCATATTTAAATATTTTTGTGCCCAGCTGGTAATTAAAAACACAACTTTCTGATTAAAAGTCTGTACCATTAACCACTAAACTGCAAACCGGTCTGCAAAAAATACTATGAGATAGTAAACTGTATTTATTCCAGGTTGAAGGAGGTCATTGAGCTGGGAGAGAAGCTGGTAAAGGGTGACCCTGACCTAAAAGAGGTCGCAGAGAAGGTCGCAGCGCTCAAGGCTGATGGAGGAACTGTGGATGAAGGTTAATAATCATTTCTTAATAACAACACAGTCTCTTTATCTTCTCAGAAATAAAATTGAACTTCTATATTGCAGTAATGAGCAAAAAGTCAATTGTAAAGTTTTGAACTCCACTTACAACTAAGTTTAAGAAAAGATTCCAAAAATATAATTGAATTCTTTGTTATTTCGGAGATTCTTACTATTTTTTGAAGAATTCCTACACATAGTGAGTGGTTTAGTTTCCTTCTGATAAATATAAGTAATCTTCTTAAATACTTTCTCCTCATTTTAGCAGTTTGACCTCTATGGTTCTCAGAGGTCTCAGAGAGAGAATTCAAATCAACCAAAACTCTTACGGTGCTATTCTTACTTGTCATATTTCTTATATCTGGAATAGACCAAATTTGAAATATTGATTCCCGTTCATGGTATGTCCGGTCGATAGCTCAGGTGGTAGAGTGCTTGCATTCCATGCCGAAAGCTCGGGTTCGAATCCCACCGAGGGTGTCAGAAATGATTTCCCGTTTCGGTGTTTATTTCAAACCCCAAAATAAAATACCGGCAAGGTTTACTCAGCCTTCACAAGAAATGAGTACCAGCACTCTCGGGAGCTGGGAAACCTCCACTTCAACTGAAGTGGTTGGCGTAAGGCCGGCCCCCTTACCTGTAAAAATAAATAAGGTTCAACTCGCCACATGCGACCCCTTCGGGGATAACGCGGCAAGAAGTTACACTAAATGTGTAGCTTAGTTGCGTTTGAGTTGCGTATAGCCTAGGAACAGTTGAGCCTGCGACCAAATTTGGACGGCTGAAATTACGTCCGTTCAATGTCGTATTTTAAAAAAAAATCTGTCCTAGAGATGTCACTTTATAAATAATATTTAAAAAATAGGGAATTTTCAGTCCTATATAAATAATTATTAAAACAATAACTATTGACAATAAAGAACAAAAAGATGAAAAATAAAAGTAAATAATCAATTTATAAATATGTTATGCAATTTATAATAAAAACAATTTAAAAAAAAGTGATTAGCCAAATTAATCCGTATATTTTTTGTGGATCAGGGAAAATAAATATTATGTAGGGAATTTTGCGTTAGGGATTGCCGCACACAAATATGGCCGCGGACTCGTCTGACGTCATACGCAATGGCGGCCGTGTTCTATGATATAAACAAATCATGTCGGCCGAAATGCTTCTAAAAATTTATTTCAGAAGGATTAAGTGTCACAGATGTGTTGATGTGTCGAATATGTGTTAGTAGAGTGTTGAATATCCTCTCCATGTATTTTGAATTGTCTCCTAACTTCAGTTTTGATAATGTAGTCATATTAAGAAATTTGCCGTGAGCCGTGATTCCATCTTTCAAATGATTTATTTTGCTTTTTAATTTTGTGTGTTTTGTGCGTCACAAAGCGATTGATTAGCAAAAAGGTGCTGAATTCTGTCAATTTGACCAAAATGACAAAAACAAATCGCAAAACATAACAGTAATAAAGCAAATATTTACGATTTAATATTAAATACGGCAGTTGTCAAAATCGACTGCCAATTAAAACCGTCTCCGAGCCAGATTTGTGTTCGCCTAAGTTCGCATACATTTGGAGGTTAGAATTGGGCGGGCGTTGAGCTCAGGACACGAGCCTAACTCCTTCAGAAATGTTCAAGAATCAAAATTAAGCAAAACGTGGGCTCAACGGGTGACGAAAATGTCTAAGAATAGCACGGTTAGATCACAGTAACCAGAGGCCTGAAATGGGATATAAGAAGGTGGGCATATTGTGGCATTGGGCAAAGAGTTTAAGGCCTTGATTCCTTCTCTATGAAATATTGTCTGCTGTTTCTGACAGATATTTCTTTTGCTTATATCTACATGTATTTTGTTCTCTGTTTTATATTTCTTGGTAACTTATATGCGTGTAATTACATGGTTATCCTTTGTTTCCTTCTGTATTTAACTTGTACATTTTATATGGCGGGTTACGTATTGCCCACTCCGCGTGCCTAGGCTGGAATAAAGACTATTATTAACACATATGACATGTGATGAGAATATTTACTAAATTTTCTAATGTTTGCACATTCACCGAGTGAAAATTCATTTTTAATTTAATAATTAAAAAACTTTTTTATTTAAAAAAAAAACACATAGTTTTTATTTTCACATATGAGTTATACTGCCTAAGCGCTGTCGAACCTGCTCGGTTCATCATCAGAGGCTAACTGAAGTTTAACCCTTGTATTTTAATTTTAAAAAGTTAGCCTCTGATGATGAACCGAGCAGGTTCGACAGCGCTTAGGCAGTATAACTCATATGTGAAAATAAAAACTATGTGTTTTTTTTTAAATAAAAAAGTTCTTTAATTATTAAATATTTACTAAAGGTAAGAAGTGATCATGTTTTCACTGTTGTTTCAGAATGGAAGAAGAAGCAGGACTTCCTGCAGCAGTGTCTGCAGCTGCAGTCCTTCAACCGGGAGGCAGACAGGATAGACGCCTCCAGCGGGGCTCACGAGGCCTTCCTGGAGTACCAGGACCTCGGGGTGAGCTCAGCATGTTCTATAAATCTATAATCTAAGTTGCAAGGATATATTCATTTAAAGCTCTCAAAAGTATACCCACAAACAAACACGTGTAGTTCGCGCTTACAAATGCTGAATGTGTACTTACAAATAAAATCCAAACCTCAAATGAACATAAGCTCTACAACTTTTGCCAACCTTCCCTGGCACAGGGGTGACATTGGCAAAGTGAACCATTTTTTACAGTATGGGTGGGCAGCCTCATACCAACCTATAAGTCAAGGAATACAAATAATAAATAACATTTAAGTATATAAAAAGAACAAAACCTTAAGAGTATGAGCGAATAAGTCCGAAACGGTGTTTTGGGTTTTACATGTCCATTGTGTTTACTTTATTTTAAAAATCTGTTACTGTCAGAATAAAATAAAGAAATGTTTAATTTACAGATTACCTGTTTCCAAAAATAATAGAAGTTATTAGAATTCTGTCAAAATGAACACAAACTTATGAAATATTACGAAATAATGCTATCTAGGTTTAATGAATAACTTGAATTTTTTTTATGAAAATGTACAAAACATGTATACACATGGTAAGTTTATTAATCAAACTCAAAATTGCCTCCATTTTTTTTTTCGTGTTAATGCATGTTAATATAACAAAATAAAATAAAATAAATTGCACAGAATCTGTACTCGACTTTCTTGCAAAAATTAACCCACTGTATGACGTATGTAAAGCTAGAATCATCTACCAGCTTATGCCGTTTCAATAAAAATATAATATATCAATAATAAATCAATTTTATTCCACCGCGGTGTGTACCTGCATACTCGTACAATATGGATATAGGCATATAAATACTTAAATGAATATAAATATTTTGTTGATTTATTTGAAAAAGCACCAATTACACAAGAAAGATCCTCGACTCATAGGTTGGTATGAAGCTGACCTCTGTACCTACTGTACTGTACTGTATCCTGCCACCGTTTCATTAGGGGTGGCCGGTACCTCCGCAGATGCGCCTCCACTTTTTGCTGTCATCACCTTTTTCATACACACTCTTCTATTATTCTCACTCTGCAGAATCCATTCTTTCGTAATCTCACCTATTTGGTCTAACCATTCTTTCCTCAGCCTTCCCCTTCCGCGCTTTCCTCTGACATTTCCTGTGTACACTTTCTTCGTTAGTTGTTCATCATCCTTTCTTTCAAGATGTCTGAACCATCTCATCGTACTTTTTTGTACTTTCATTCTCATATTCTCTTTTATACCACACTCGTTCATCACTCAAGCATTACGTACTCTATCACTCAGTGTCTTTCCAGCCATTGCTCTCAGGTAAGCCATTTCAACCGTACTTACATACTTTACTCAGCTCACATTCATTAAGCCTCACTTCCACCAACCAATATGTCATTGTGGACCGCCGATCTCATATTCTTCGTAAGTTTCCTATTTCTTGCAATTCTTCCAATCGTTTCCATTACACTTCTTCCTCTACTAGCGCGCTTTTCCAATTATTTCGTCAATTTCGCATTCGACTCAAACTTGCTTCCCAGATAATCAAATTCTTTCACGACCTCCACTCTTTTTTCATTCAGTCTTATCTCAATTTTCTCGCATTTCTCAGTCCTCCCAAACTGTAAAAAATAATTCACTTTGTCAATGTCACCCCTGTTTCAAGGAAGGTCGGCAAGAGTTGCAGGTTTTATGTTCATTTGAGATTTGGTTTTAATTTGTAAGTACAAATTCAGCATTCGTAAGCGCGAACTTACACGTACCTGTTTGTGGGCATGCATTTCATATTAGTTTTGAATGTTTATATTTCATTGCAACCAGTGGCGTAGCGTGCCATCTCGGCGCCTGGGGCGGGAGACCCATTTTGCCGCCCCCATTCATTTTACATGCAATGAGGTACCTTTTATTGAAGTTAAAATAGGATGAGCGGTTTTAAAAGCGGATTCTACGGGCCTTATGAGCAGCGAAGTCAGAAAAAACTTTGTCAAAATCAATATTAGCAGCCAATTCTTGTTCAATCGACAATATAGCCAAGTTTGATAGTCTAGCGGAGCTCATAGTAGATCTGAGGTAATTTTTTATTAGCTTCAACTTCGAAAAACTTCTCTCACAACTTGCAACACTAATTGCCAAAGTCAAATATATACGAATCAAGATGACTATATTTGGAACCGAAATTCCGAGATTCAGTTTTTGAATGAACTGGAGGAGCTCCAGTGGTCCTTTACCACTTATATCTTCCTCTGATTCAAAACAGGAAACAACAACAAACTGCTGAAGACGCTTCCGCTCCATCTGAAACTCGTCCTTGTCGATGTCTTCTAATACATGGGAAAGATCACACTCGAACTTGCTGTCCAAAAGTTTCGCTGGCATCAAAACTCCGAACTTGTCCGATATTTCTTGAATTTTCTGGAATCGAGTCGTCATTTCTTGAATGATCTTGTCGAATGATGCGATCACCTCTCGACAGATTTCCTGTTCGTGAGACAAAGCTGCATCTTCAGAAGATTCATCGCCATGCATGCGTTTTTACCTGCGAATTCTTCTCGTTTTGAGTTCGATTCCGAGCTTTTCGCAGAGAGTCTTAGCAAAGTCAATTGCTTCTTGCACGAAACGGTGAAACGGAGTCCGTACGGAGTCCGCTACGCTCGCAGTGGAAAGCGGGCATAAGGAGTGCCGCTCAACTCGGCTCGCGCGCGCCGGGCGGCGAGGCGTGATGCGATGTTGCCGTTCGTATGTAAACAAACAAACGTTATAAAGAGCTCTGTCAGTGATTTCGCACTTTTTCTTTTAAATAAATATTAAAATATAGTTGGTGCGCAAAATTTTAGATAAAAAATGGAACATTATAGTGTGTCTGACACATGTAATGAATGAATCATAGATCAGATCTCAACCCGCTTCACTGGCGACCCGCGCCCCCGCAGGCTGCCGCCCGGGGCGGGCCGCCCCCTCCGCCCCACCCACGCTACGCCACTGATTGCAACTTATATTCTAGATTATTATAGATGGTCATTGAACCATTCTGTATGCAAACTAGGACATTGTATGATGGGTAAACTTTTTAGTTATATTTTGAAAAAGTAACGACTGATTATTATTGGTATTTATAAAATTTTAAGAATCGCAGCCTTTTATCTATTTTTAACCCTTTGACTACCAAGAAAATTGCTAATACATTTTGTATGGAAAATTTTCACTTTGTATGGCGGCTATACTTTTGATTCACTTGTTGTAAAAAATAATGATGGCAATAAATAGGTTATTATTATTGTTTCACATTTGTGCTACATTATTTTTTTATTAACCCTCTAACTGCCGAGAATTTTTCCATTATTTTTTTCTTTTATATGGCAACTCCCTCAACCGAGATTATGATGAAGAAATGATTATAATTATTAGATAGCACTATTATATAAATGGATTCACACAAAATTTAAGAAAAATCGTCGGAGCCGTTTTTGAGAAAATCACATTTTAAATTTTCAGCTCTTCGGAAGCCATCTTGAATTTTCAAAAAAGTAAAAAAACAATGATTACGAATTAAAGTGATAAGCTTGTTATTTCTATCAAATCTAAATCAAATTTAAATATCTTGCATTTTAATAGGTTTTTGTAATATTTTCGATTTAAAATTTCAGGTCGTGTAAACGGTGCTTTATATATTTTTTTTCCAAAAAATTTTTTTCTACTCCCATTTGGTAATTTACTAATTACAAAACGGCTAACGCAATCACAATGCCATACATTTCTACACCCGTTGCATAATGTTACATTATGCAACCGGTAACCGTGTTAAAATGAACATGTGCGCATGCGCATTGTCAGAATTGGAACCATTTTTTAATTGCAAATGTCAACCTTGTATGGGGGTATGAAGACCTGTCAATCCAAGATGGCCGCAAGCGATCAGCTGATTAGGCTTCATACAATATTAGTGATATTCGGTAGGTAGAAATTACCGTGGTGATGAGACTTTCAGCCCTGTTCAGATGAAAATAAATAAGTATATTTTATGTAAGTATAAGTATAAGTATATTTAACCATCTGAAGTTAAATGCAAGTAAGACGAAAGTATTGATTTTTGAAAGAGATGATGAAAGTATGAATTATGAATTTAAAATTAATGGAATGAATGTTGATGTCATAAATGAGTTTGTATACCTGGGAAGTAAGTTTGAAAAAGATGGAAGAATGACCGGTGAATTTGAAAGAAGAGTAATGAAGGGCAGGTGTGTACTGGGTGCCACAACTTGTATCGCCAAAAATCAAAACATATCAAAAAATGCTCGATTGGCGGTACGCAGTGGCATACTTTTACCCACCTTGATGTATGGAAGCGAGGCCTGGACGGTGAATGAAAGTGAAATTAGTAAAGTCCATACTGTTGAAATGGACTTTCTAAGAAGTATGATTGGGAAAAAACGGAGTGACAGGGTGAGGAATGATTTTGTAAGAGAAGAATGTGGTGCAAGAGAAAGTGTGAAAGTGAAGATTAAAAGAAGTTTGTTAAGATGGTTTGGGCATATGGAGAGAATGAATGAGGAAAGACTGACGAAGAAAGTATATGTTGGTAGAATAGATGGATGTCGTGGTAGAGGAAGACCGAGAAAGGTATGGATGGACCAAATATCCGAAATTGCGAATGAATGGAATATCCAGAGTCATAATAAAAGAAGAGCTTGTATGAAGAAGGTTATGACTCTGGAGGAAATGAAAGAAGTATGTAAGGATAGAAAGAAATGGCGGTTGATCTGTGATGTTGGCGGCTGAGGTTTGTTAAAGTAAAATTGGTTTTATGATTTAGTTTTTTATGTCCATGTATATATTGTGATTTATTGTTTTTAAAAAATGTAATTTGTCATGTATGTTCCTTGACTTATAGGTTGTTATGCGGCTGACCACCCATAATGTAAAAATTGGTTCACTTTGCCAATGTCACCTCTGTTTCAGGGAAGGACGGCAAGAGTTGCAAGGCTTATGTTCATTTGAGATTGGGTTTTTATATTGTAGGTCCACATGCGGCATGTGTTAGCGCGAAATTATACATATCTGCCTGTGGGAATGCATTTAATATAAAACTTAAATGATATATATCTTTGCAGCTTAGATTAGATTAGATTAGATTATGTGTAGAGTCAAGTAAAAATTGTTAATAGTGCTAAAATTTATCGAATTTATTTATCGGATTGCTCCAAATAAACCTTTCCTTTTTTCAATGGAAAATAAAAGGCTTGAAAGGAAAACAATACAAAAAATTTCACCGCAAAAAATAAACAAACTCAAAAAGTTACTTGGTTAATAGGTGAGTATGAGGTTGATCACCTATGCTGTACAAATTTGGTTCACCTGCCAATACAACTGCAGGGCATATGTTTATTGAGTTTTGGGTTTGAATGTTTAAGCTTATATGCAGGATGTAAAAGCGCGACCTTATACATATGTGTCGGCTTGTGGGCATGAATTCAATATGAAACCTAAATATAATTTATTTTTACAACTTAGGTTAGATTAGATAATCGAAGGGAATGATAAATCACACGTTTTGACAAAGGTAAGGTTTTAATTACTTCAAATGGACGAGTACATTATAATGACTATTATTCACTATTTTGTTAATTCTCTCATGGTCGTAGAAAAAGTATTGTATGCCACTGCACGTAATTAGTCTTTGTAACACTCGTGCTTTCTATTGTGCCATTCGGCTGCGCCTCATGGCACAAACTAGCACTCGTGTTAAAAAGACTATCATTACTTGGCAGTGGCATAAATAACTATTTTGTAATTTTGTAGAAATTTATGTTATCTATATATCTATATATCTATATATCTATATATATCTATAAAGAAGGATGTGTGTATGTATGTATGTATGTATGTATGTATGTATGTATGTATGTATGTATGTATGTATGTATGTATGTATGTATGTATGTATGTCCCCTATAGACTCATAAACCGCTCATCCGATTTTGACGAAATTTTCAGGAAACATGTAACATATTCTTAGAACGAATCCTGTGAAGTTTGATGGTGATCAAATAAACAGTGGTTCTCAATTCTCGATATTTCAGCAACGAGGTCGGTAAATTTTGAAACCACCCAATAGAAGAAGACCATTATATTCAACTACAATACATAATCTTAGTTGCAAATATACATTTACATTAAAGATTCATATAAAATGCATGCTCACAAGTAGACACATGTAAGTTCACGCTTACAAATGCTGCATGTGTACCCACTCATAATTTAAAATCCAAATCTAAAATGAACAACCCAGTAACTTTTACTTTACGCCAACTTGAAATGGATGTTATTCAGCTCCTGAGTGGCTTGACACTCATTTCTTATGAAGGCTGAGTAAGCCTTGCCGGTATTTTATTTTGGGTTTAAAATAAACACTGAAACGGGAAATAATTTCTGACAACTTCGGTGGGATTCCAACTCGAGATCTCGGCATGGAATGCAATCTATCTATCTATATCTTTAAAGAAGGATGTGTGTATGTATGTATGTATGTATGTATGTATGTATGTATGTATGTATGTATGTATGTATGTATGTATGTATGTTCCCTATACTCATAAACCGCTCATCCGATTTTGATGAAATTTTCAGGAAACATGTAACATATTTTTAGAATGAATCCTGTGAAGTTTGATGGTGATCAAATAAACAATGGTTCTCAATTCTCAATATTTCAGCAACGAGGTCGGTAAATTTTGAAACCACCCAATAGAAGTAGACCATTATATTCAACTACAATACATAATCTTAGTTGCAAATATACATTTACATTAAAGATTCATATAAAATGCATGCTCACAAGTAGACACATGTAAGTTCTTGCTTACAAATGTTGCATGTGTACCTACTCATAATTTAAAATCCAAATCTAAAATGAACAACCCAGTAACTTTTACTTTACGCCAACTTGAAATGGATGTTATTCAGCTCCTGAGTGGCTTGACACTCATTTCTTATGAAGGCTGAGTAAGCCTTGCCGATATTTTATTTTGGGTTAGAAATAAACACTGAAACGAGAAATAATTTCTGACAACTTCAGTGGGATTCTAACTCGAGATCTCGGCATGGAATGCAGTTACTCTACCAACTAAGCTATAGACCGGACTTTTTACAAATATGGTGGATCGATATCGGTTTGGTTAGGGGTAAGCAACCTGCGGCTCACCAGCCACATGCGGCTCTTTGGGTGTGAAGTTACGGCTCTTTAGCTTCTAATCTAATCTAATCTAATCTAAGTTGCAAAGATATGTTACATTGGAGATTCACATTACATGCATTCTCACAACCAGACACGTACAAGTTTGCGCTTGCACATGCCTCATGTGAACCTACAACATAAAAACCAAATCTCAAATGGACATACACCCTGCAACTCTTGCCGTCCTTCCCTGAGACAGGGGTGACATTGGCAAAGTGAACCATTTTTACAGCATGGGTGGTCAGCCGCATACCAACCTATAAGTCAAGGAACACACACACGACAAATTACATTTTATACATCACTAAATAATAATATCCAAATACAAAATATCCATTTACAAATAAAAACAAATTCCAATTTAATAAACCCTAGCCGCCAACATTACAGATCAACCGCCATTTCTTTCTGTCCTTACATACTTCTTTAATTTCCTCCAGAGTAATAATTTTCTTCATACAGGCTCTTCTTTTATTATGACTCTGGATATTCCATTCATTCGCAATTTCGGATATTTGGTCCATCCATACCTTTCTCGGTCTTCCTCTACCACGACATCCATCTATTCTATGAACATATACTTTCTTCGTTTCATATACTTTCTTCATTTCATAGCTTCATACGCAAATATAAAAAACACAGAATTATACTTCTGCTCGAAAAAAACTAAATCGTTCTGAATCGATTAACGATCTCTCCGCTACTTGTACTCGCTTTTCACCCCCCACCCTCCCCCCGCCCCATCGACGCTATTTATTGTTGGCAAAAAAACATTTGTGGCTCTTTACAAATCCAAATCCAAAATAAGGTATGTATCATTTGAGATTCACATCAAATGCATTCCCATAAGCAGACACGCATAATTTCGCGCTCACACATACCGCATGTGGAACTACAATATAAAAACCCAATCTTAAATGAACATAAGCCCTGCAACTCTTGCCGACCTTCCCTGAAACAGGGGCGACATTGGCAAAGTGAACCATTTTTTACAGTATGGGTGGTCAGCCTCATACCAACCTATAAGTCAAGGAAAAACTTTGAAATTTGTAAATTGTAATTTTTGGCTCTTCCGACTCAAAAGGTTGCCGACCCCTGGCCTAGACAAAGTTCCAAATTAAAAAATGTTATTCAAGTATTCCAAGTTGAATTTTAGAAATTTAAGAAAGCTTTTATATCCCGCACTTATAAAAAATACGATAAACGAAAGTTCGTAGGTCACAACTAGAAGACCATATTGAAATTTATTATTATTATTAAAACCTTTTATTGAAACATACTTTTAATTAAAATATACATAATATAGTTGTTTTTTCAAAAAACGCATTTCTGTAAAATTATATACTCACCACAAATTTAAAGATCGTTTTTTTCTCGGCGGTTAAACGTCTTTCTTCTATGTGACAATGGTCCAAAGCAACCAAGATAAACAAAATGTTTGCCTTTTACCTAACACGGCCGTGCGACTTACAATTTTGTTGTCAATAGAAAATGTTCCGTGTGCACTACCTAAAACTTTCACTTATTGAAATAATGGATAGAGCACATTTTAAATGTGGGGAAAAAATGTGAATTCACTTGGCCGGGATAAAGACAGGACAGGGAGTCAAAAATTCAACATAAATTAAACACTTTTATGGAGATAGTTGAAAAAACACTTAAGTGCATCATATTGTATGAAGCATTTTCCCCAACTGCATACGTTTCACAGTGCGGTTACATTGAAAAATATTGCTGATTGTTTGGAATACATTTATTTCTTCACTTTGCTCAAAGAGTATAGTGAATTTTATAGATTAGTTCTTTAATTGTATGATTATAAAATTTAATTTATTGTTTATATTCTTTTCTTGTATAGGTCAATATGCATCTGACCAACTATAAATAGAAAATGGTTCACTCTGCCAATGTCACCCCTGTTTCAGGGAAGGTCAGCAAAGAGTTGCAGGGTGTATGTTCATTTGAGATTTGGGTTTTTATGTTGTAGGTTCGATAGTCCGGTCGATAGCTCAGTTGGTAGAGTGCTTGCATTCTACCCCGTGAGCTCGGGTTCGAATCCCACCGAGGAGGGTGTCAGAAATGATTTCCGATTTCGGTGTGTATTTCAAACCCCATAATATAAATACCGGCGAGGTTTACTCAGCCTTTACAAGAAATGAGTACCAGCCCCCTCGGGAGCTGGGAAATTCCCACTTCAACTGAAGTAGTTGGCGTAAGGCCGGCCCCCTTACCTGTAAAAATAAATAGGTTCAACTCGCCACATGCGACCCCTTCGGGGATAACGCGGCAAGAAGTTACACTATATGTGTAGCTTAGTTGCGTAGTTGCGTTGCGTAGGTTCACACGCAGAATGTGCAAGTGTGAACTTATACGTGTCTGCTTGTGGGCATGCACTTAATGTGAATTCCAAATGTAACAATTATATCCATGCAACTTAGAATAGATTAGATGAGTGACGTTACATAGCCGATTTTTTTATCTTAAATATAAATGGAGCACCGCAATCGATTTTCCCTATGCTTGGCTCTGCTGCTTAACAGTTGTACCTAGACCTTTTTTTTTAGAAAACGTGAAGATTAACCTAGAGATAAATTGTGTGAAGCTTGATTCCGATTAGCAAACTTTTTTTTTTGATCCTGTTGTTTCCTCTTTTATCTGTAGAAAAAAATTGATACCACATGCCCAAATGGCGTAGTGAAACACGCCGGGTACTGCTAGTCTATAATATTGTAGAACATTATTTTTTTGTTGGCCACTTAACTTTCGAGAAAATCACAATTGTTTGTTTTTTTCATATGGCAACCCATAGACACAGATTAGTAAGAGTATTGCTATAACTAATTTATTAAGTTAAAAACTAATTAATGGCAACTCCCTGCGGCCGAAAATGCTCTTTCTGCCTCTACACTAGTCAGAACCACAGTCGACAAACAGTTGTGTACAAACTGAAGGAGTTCACCTTTAACCCCTCCAGCTTCATACAAATTCATCTCTTTTTTAATGAGTATCTCCAATGAATTTGCAGAATTTGTTGAACGATTGGGCTTTTTCAATGCTGTCAACAGTGTCAATGATTCTTGAAGCCACGAGTAGTGCCTACAGCATGCGCAGAGCAGTTCGCGCGCAACCGCGCTACGATACACACACCGATTTTGCTGCGCCACTCAATCTCGCAATCTCGCGAGATCTCGTACAAAAATTGAACGAGACTCAGTCTCGCAAAATATGGACGAGATCTCGTCCATATACAAAAAACTCAAACCAAAACAAAAAAACACTTCGAAATAAGTCAAAATGTAACACTTATTCAGCTTTCTGCAGCATTTGTAATTGTTAAGGATATGTAAGTATTATTAAACAGTGTTATTAAAAGGATAAGTTATTTTTGAAAGTGGCTTCTCAAAAAACACAACTCCTGATTTTACAGGCGAAGTACCCTGCGGCCGAAAATGCTCTTTCTGCCTCTACACTAGTCAGAACCACAGTCGACAAACAGTTGTGTACAAACTGAAGGAGTTCACCTTTAACCCCTCCAGCTTCATACAAATTCATCTCTTTTTTAATGAGTATCTCCAATGAATTTGCAGAATTTGTTGAACGATTGGGCTTTTTCAATGCTGTCAACAGTGTCAACGATTCTTGTAGCCACGAGTAGTGCCTACAGCATGCGCAGAGCAGTTCGCGCGCAACCGCGCTACGATACACACACCGATTTTGCTGCGCCACTCAATCTCGCAATCTCGCGAGATCTCGTACAAAAATTGAACGAGACTCAGTCTCACAAAATATGGACGAGATCTCGCGAGATCTCGATCTCGCGAGAACGAGATTGCATTCCCTAATACATACATACATACATACATACAGACGGACGTTTTTGAAAGATAGTGTTTTTTGGCATGTCCCCCAAGTAACCATTTAGGTTTTAAAAAGGTTACAAAATGGTCCCACAACCTTTGTATGGAAATCGGCACGTAAGTCTTAGAAGTCTCAATAACGTTATATTTACCTTATACTAACCTCGTGAGTGCTAAAAGGGCCCCAGTTTTAGAACCTTGCGAAGAGCTACACCAAAACCTATAGCTCAAATACAGAACCGCTCTACGAGCTACGGCAGAACCCAAATATAACTTCGGCAACCTTAATTTTACCTCAATATAACCTAGCAAGACAGCGTTTACGTTCTAAATAAGTCTTGGATGTAACTCGTATACAACTTACAACTCGGGTTCTCTCGCTCTCGCTCGGGTGAGCGAGAGCGAGAGGACTCGAGAAACATCTCGCTCTCGCTCGGGTGAGCGAGAACGAGATGTTTCTGTGGAAGATTTTTTACACAGCCGTGAATTGAAATACATATTATAATGGCGCGTGCGCGCCATATTCCGACTTACCAAGTTTCAAAATGGATAGATAAGTATGAGTTGTTTTCAAACAAAATAATAAATGGCTTTAAGAAAGCAGGGGAAATGTAAAACATACTGCGAATGGCACTTTATCGTGATACTTTAGGATAATAGTTCTGTATACGAGACGGGCCTTTCGTAACTTAAAAAATTTAATATTTTAATTTTAATAATTTTTTTCAATTAAGTGTTTGGTGGTAAGTTGCATTATAAATTAAACTTTTATTCATACAAAAAGGCATGTATTTTAAATCGCATAGGATACCATATTTAATTTTGCATAATTAAATAAAAATATTTCTGTTGATTAAGATAGTTAGTTTTTTTTCATTGAAAAAATATGGCTGCCGTAAAGAAATTACCAGTAAGCTTTAAAATATACCTTTTTTGCCAAAAAAAGAGCTAAAGGTTATCTCGCGGAGCTACTAACAACCACAAGGCTATTTTCGCAGCTTTAAGCTTATTGCGAGGAGCTCTTAAAGATTTGTCAGTCGCGACAATAACTGCGAAGAAACATTAGTTACCTTAAGTTTTGTTGCTGACAGGACGTGTTGTTCATCGAAAGAGTGCTAAAAAAACAGCTACAGGGTCCTTTGAAAGTAAGTTCATTTTTTCAATCCCTTGAAAGTCAAATGTTAAAAAAACACTTTGGATTACGTTTTACGTCAAGTTTGTCTTTTTAACTCGCAGGTATTTTATTTTAAAGTTTTAAAAAATATACATTATTGTATTGTATAAAATTTCCTTTAAAATAGTGTTTGTGTTTACTGTTGTTATTATTACTTTTTCTTTATTTTCCGTATTTACTCAAAAACTATTGACATTATAAAAAAAATGTTAAGTACGGAACCTAAACAATGTACCTATAGTTCTGTAATTAAAAGCAAAAACAAAATTCCAAAATACAGCACACACGAAAAAAGCCAAAAATGTAAAAAAAACGAGTTTTTTTAAATATTTTTTTGTGATGGCAATTCTTCAGTTATATATTTTGTTCAAGCTTTATAATTAAGATGCTTGATTTTTTTCATTACTGTAACTATTTAGCTAAGACCAAGTATAATATATATAATATATAAAGGGGCCGTCCATAAATTACGTCATCGATTTTGGCCGATTTTCGACCCCCCCCCCCCCCTTACAATCATCCTATAGTCATTATCTAATGACCCCCCCCCCTCTTGCTGTAATAATGGATGAGCTTAATAATTAATAATATTATATAACTTACATAATATTTTGTATATTTTGTAGAAATTGGTATTTACAAGAACAACGTCACTTTTGGTACTCGTACATCATTTGCCATCATCTGCAGACCAGACTCCCCCCCCCCCCCCCTTAATGCGAATGACGTTATATATGGACAGCCCCATATATATAATATATATAAGACTTAGTATAACAAAACCAAGTGTAAATATAATATGCTGAATCTTTTCGGGGGTAGTCGGCTACTTCCGGTAGCGGTCAGGGGTCTTCGGCACCACCGGCGATACAGCTTTCACTACATACCAGGCTACCGAGAACGCCCGAACCACTCCGGAGCGGCTCCAGACGGAGTGGACCGACAACGCCGGACGGTCCTGCAAGAAATCTATGGCGGAGATTGCAGACCCCCGACCGCTACCGGAAGTAGCCGACTACCCCCGAAAAGATTCAGCACATAATATTTACACTTAGTTTTATTATAACGTTATAACTCTAAAGGTCCGAAGATGGCTTCCCTTGCGAGGCCGAAAATTCACCTATTAAATAATAAAAATCAAACGATGTTTCCAAAAAACAAAATCATATTCCACGTCGTGAAAAAAATTATCTAAATATTTACATATATGTTTAGATAAAAAATTTCACGACATGGAATATGATTTATTTCTTTATTTTAACGATGTTTCCAAAAAACAAAAAAATAAATCATATACATATATATATCTAAAAATCTAAATCTTAATCTTAGCTGCAAAGATATGTATCATTTGAGATTCATATTAAATGTATTCCCACAAGCAGACACGCATAATTTCGCGCTTACACATGCCGCATGTGGACCTACAATAAAAAAAAACTCAAATGAACATAATCTCTGCAACTCTTGCTGACCTTCCCTGAAACAGGGGTGAAATTGGCAAAGTGAACCATTTTTTACAGTATGGGTGGTCAGCCGCATACCAACCTATCAGTCAAGGAAAATAAATAATTAATAATAATAGAAATATATAATTAATAATAATACAATAAATGAATAATAATTGTAATATTTAAGATGCTTTGTAGTCTTTACCATTCACCGAACTACCTACCATAAAAAATAATAAAAACTTACCGGTGTATTGATAATTCGTAAAAAAAAATTACGGACTTTACGTTTAAAATTTCCATTGAATTTCTTTGATATCACCCTGTGTCGGTTCATCTTACTAGGCAACGTATTGCTTTGAAATTCCGTAGACAACAACAGCTGTTGAGAATGCCTTTTAAAGCATTATAATATTATACTTGTAGCTCCTGAAGACAACCTATTGGTTTAGGTTCTTACCACGCAGTCCTAATTTGTTTGCCTAGACAAGTCTTATACAACCTAAAGCAATTTCAAAATTCTTTTACTTTATGGTTCTAACAATATTAAAAAGATAACCTTTAGCTCTCACTTTAGCAAATGCCAACCTCTCTAGAACGTAATCAGGAATATTAGGCAACCTTAAGATCATCGGACTATAAGCTCTTGAAACTTAAGTCACAATAACGTTAATTTAACCTCTTGTCAGCAACTTCTACGTTGAAATAATAACCAGTTGGTTTTTGGACGTATAAGTTATCCTCAAGCCATTTATATGACCAAATAGCAAAGCATTAACCTTTTTATGAGCCTTATAAGACCTAAAGACAATTTTCACAACTTAGGACGACTAAAGTGGTTACTTGGGCCTGCACCAGGACAACTCATTTCCGTGAAAACCTCGAAATTCTTTTTTCACACCAAATCATAACTTTCTTTATAGCCTTCGGCTATAGCAAGAAAGTAAAAACAGCTTCGAAATTTCCATACAATAATTGTATGAAGAAAACGATGCTTTAAAACCATGAAAGCATGCGAATTCTAATTTAGTCTTGAGGAAGTGGTTGACGCGAAAGGTTGTTCGCGGGGAGCTCTTTCACAAACACACATGCAGTAACAAGTAGTCTGTCTGTGTGTAAAATACCCACTCTTTCCATCGACCAGGGTCAAACTAAGGAAGATAATCTAAAATGAATTAAATATTTTTTCTTTCTTAAAAAAAAAATATTATCGAAAGTTTTAAAGTTAGACCGCTGTCACGACAAAATGGCCATTGACAGAATGTCCACCGACAAAATGTCCACCCGACAAAATGTCCACAGACAGAATGTCCACCGACATAATGTCCACCGACAAAATGTCCATCGACAGAATGTCCACCGACATAATTTCCACCGACAAAATGTCCATCGACAGAATGTCCACCGACATAATGTACATCGATACAATGTCCACGGACAAAATGTCCACCGAGAAAATGTCCACCAACAAAATGTCCACCGACAACATGTCCCCCGACAAAATGTCCACGCGACAACATGTCGCCCGACAGAATGTCCACCGACATAATGTCCACCGATACAATGTCCCCCGACAAAATATCCACTGACAGAATGTCCACCGACAAAATGTCCACCGACAAAATGTTCACCTACAAAATGTCCACCGACAAACAGCTTCGAAATTTCCATACAATAATCGTATGAAGAAAACTATGCTATAAAACGAAGACTGCTCGCGGATTCCTTTTTAGTATTGAGGCAGTTGTTGACGGGAGAGGTCGCCCGCCAAGAGCTCTCTCACGCACACACATGTAGAAACACGTAGATATGCTAGAAAGTGTCTGTGTGTAATATTACAACTCCATTGACCAGGGTCAAACTTAGCAAGATAAGCTAAAATGAATTAAATATTTTTTTTTTTTTTAAAAAAGAAAATATTATCGAAAGTTTTGAAGTTAGACCGGTGTCACGACAAAATGTCCATTGACAGAATGTCTATCGACAGAATGTCCATCGACACAATGTCCACAGACAAAATGTCCACCGACAGAATGTCGACCGACAAAATGTCCACCGACATAATGTCCACAGATACAATGTCCACGGACAAAATGTCCACCAACAACATGTCCCCCAACAGAATGTCCACTGACATAATGTCCACCGATACAATGTCCACCGACAGAATGTCCACTGACATAATGTCCACCGATACAATGTCCACCGACAGAATGTCCACCGACAAAATGTCCACCAACAACATGTCCCCCAAAAGAATGTCCACCGACATAATGTCCACCGATACAATGTCCACTGACAAAATGTGCACCCGACAAAATGTCCACGGACAAAATGTCCACCAACAAAATGTCCACCGACAACATGTCCCCCGAAAAAATGTCCACGCGACAAAATGTCCACCGACAAAATGTCCACCGACAACATGTCCCCCGAAAAAATGTCCACTGACAGAATGTCCACAGATACAATGTCCACGGACAAAATGTCCACCAACAACATGTCCCCCAACAGAATGTCCACTGACATAATGTCCACCGATACAATGTCCACCGACAGAATGTCCACCGACAAAATGTCCACCAACAAAATGACCCCCGACAAATTGTCCACCGATACAATGTTCACGGACAAAATGTCCACCCAACAAAATGTCCACGCGACAAAATGTCCACCAACAACATGTCCCCCGACTTGGGCATGGATACCGGTATACCGAAATACTGGTATACCGACTGTTATTTTCGGTATTTTGAAACCGGTATTTAAGGAATATAATACCGGTATTTCGGTATTTCGTAAAAAGTTATCAATTATTATTGCAAAGGTGTTTAAAGACTATTCAGAACGCTCGATAGAACCTCTTAAGCATTCCACCCACGAGCGTTGAGTCAGAAAGGGCATTTTCAGCTGCAAGTTACATATGTCACAAAATAAGATCATCTCTCAATGACGCAAGTTTGGACGCGTTATGTTTTCTTTGCACGATTTTACAACAAACGCGATCTCCCTGATAAATAAATTTAAGTTGATTGCGCCTGCGCCTATATTTTGCTTTATTTAATTACGCTATATAAGAAATTCTCGTTGCATGATTTCATATCATTAGAGAGTAAGACTGCTTTTAATTCCAATTTGATTGTGATGTTTGTGCCATTAAAACAACATAAATAATTATTGGATCAAATAACGTATTTTATTATGTAAGTATTACCTTAACTATAATAACTCAATAAATGGTTTTTAGGGAGTTGATCAATAGTTCGAGTGTTTCTGACAAATAGAGTAGAAAACTGCTTTAATGACTTACTAATCGTTCTTGGCATCATTTAACCACTAATTAGCAGTATTTAATAAAATACCGAAAAAATACCGAAATTTCGGTATACCGGTATTTGAAATTTCAATACCGGTATCAATACCGGTATGAAAATTATTCCGGTATTCCATGCCCTACCCCCGACAAAATGTCCACCGACAAAATATCCACCGACAGAATGTCCACCGACAGAATGTCCACCGAAAAAATGTCCACCTACAAAATGTTCCCCGACAAAAGTTCGCGCTTAAACATGGGGCATATGAACCTACAATGTAAAACCTTATCTCAAAAGAACATAAGCCCTGCAACTCTTGCCGACCTTCTCTGAAACAGGAGTGACATTGGCAAATTGAACCATTTTTTACAGTATGGGTGGTCAGCCTCATACCAACCTATAAGTCAAGAAAGTATACTAAAACTAATCTAATCTAAGCTGAAAAGATATATATCATTTAAGATTTATATGAAATGCATTCCCACAAGCTGACATGTATAATTTCGCGCTAACACATGCCACATGTGGACCTACAATATAAAAACCCAATCTCAAATGTACATAAGCCCTGCAACTCTTGCCGTCCTTCCCTAAAACAGGGGTGACATTGGCAAAGTGAACCACTTTTTACAGTATGGGTGGTCAGCCGCATACCAACCTATAAGTCAAGGAAATACTAAAACTAAAAATAATAAAATAAAAAACCAAAGAATATTGAAAACTCATGCTTTAGTTATTAAGGGGGTTGCTTAGATTACAATTCTAAAAGTTTAAATTAGTGGTATTGTTTTAATTATTCATAAGAAAATATAAAAACTCTTTTGTTGTTGTTATCCAGAACCGACCCTGTAGACTAGAAGTGTGTTTTAAAGATGGAGACAACAATATTGTTGTCCCGTTCTTATTTGTACCAGATCAACCGAAAAAGGTCTGTATACAAACTATCTGTACTTGGTAAAAAAAATGTTTTTACTTTATAGCAGTCCGAAGGAACTGTTATAAAGTATTGTATTCGTCCGAAAAAAAAAAAATGAGGTTTCAACGGAAATGAGTTGTCCTGCACCAGGACATGCAAAAAAACCTAATTTGTCGAACCTGTCCGTCCGTCCGTCCGTCCGTATGGATGTATGTATGTCCCAGCCGGAACTACTGATCGTAGAGACACCAATTTTTGGATTTAGGGAATTGACAACCACAGATTTTGATGGGCCGACTGGCATGGCACCACCCTGAAAATTCAAGATGGCTGCCATGCAAAAAAAACATAAAATTGCACTTTTCTCAAAAACGGCTCTAACGATTTTCTTTAAAATTTCAGTGTGGTCGTTGCTTAGATTGTCGCGAAGAAAATTTGTTATGGCAACACTCTTCTCAACCTGCGTCTATGAGTTGCCATATGAAAGAAAAAAACGATTGTGATTATCGCGGAAATGGCTGGGTTGACAAAAAAAAAATGTTCCACAATATTACGCGCAATATTAATTTCTACAAAAATTTAAAGAAAACTTTAAAAATTTTTTTACTTAAAGTACCGTTTACACGATCTCAAAATTTTCATCGAAAATATTAAAAAGACCCATAAAAACGCAATTTTGTAAAACTTTTTTTAGGTTCACAAGAAAGAAAAATTTATAAACTTTTTTGTACTATAATTTGTTTTTCACTATTTTGAGAATTCAAGATGGCTTCCAAAGAGGAGAAAACTTCAAATGCGATTTTCTCAAAAACGGCTCTAACGTTTTTTTTTAAATTTTCAGTTAAGTAGTTGCTTGATACATTCTTATCAAATTTAGTTATGGCAACATTTTTGCTAATCGGCGTCTATGAAAAAAATAAACAATTGTGATTTTCTCAGAAGTGAAAGCGGTGACAAAAAAGATATGTTGTACAATATTATACGTAACATTAAATTCTATATAAAAATTAAATATTTTTTTTACAAATAAAAACATAAAGGGCCGTTCACATGATATCAAAAATTGAAATTAAAAGGCTACAAAAACCCATCAAAACGCAAAAAACTTTTATGTTTCTTAACTTTATCAGAAAAAACTTTTTTATCACTATAATTCATAGTGAAACATTTTTCAAATTTTAGAAAATTCAAGATGGCTTCCGAACAGCTGAAAGTTTCAAATGAGATTTTCTCAAAAACGGCTCCTACGATTTTCTTTATTTTTTTTGCATAATCGTCATTATAATACTGCTATGTAACAACAATAACCATTGCCTCATAATTTTCTTTGTTTTGGGGGCTGCCATACAAAAAAAAAAAAAAAAAAAATCTCGGCAGAGAAAGGGCTAACTAAAAAATAATGTTCTACAATTGAAAAGCTATTATATATACCTACATACATGAATCATTACTTTTTTCAAAAAAATATTATAAAGTATAGCCACCATACAAAGTGACAAATTTTCATACAAAAAATTATTGTAATATTTTTGGTAGCAAAACGTCTAATACCCATAAATAAACCTACATAACAATCCGCTCAATCAATTGCTATAAAACAACAATAAGCATTGCCTCTTAATACTCATTGTTTTGGGGGTTGCCATACAAGAGAAAACAATATTTTAAATTTTCCCGGCAGAGAACGGGTTAACTAAAAAATAATGTTCTACAATTGAAAAGCTCTTATATATACCTACATATATTAATCATTACTTTTTTCAAATAAATATTATAAGGTGTAGCCACCATACAAAGTGACAAATTTTAATACAAAAATAATTGTAATATTCTTGGTACTAATACGCCTAAGATAAAATACTAGGCTACGAGTCTTAAAATCTAGTAAGTTGTACCCATATAATAATCAATCATAACTTTTCAAAATATCAATGAAAAGTATAGGTACCCACCAAACAAAGTGTTAGTTTTGATACAAACGGGATCAATGATAATACTGCAAAAAGACGATTGCTTAAAAAGATTAGCTTCATTACTTACACACAACTAAATGTTTTGTTCTGAAAATTGGCTATGACCTAAAACATGACCGTATTTTGTGCTATAAAGTCCTGTGCAGTCCACTGTACAATTTATTTTGTTTTGCATTACAAGTGTTTGATATGTTGTGTTAAAATCGTTGCTTTTTGTAAATTACCTTGCGTAAGTTGATGTCTATTTTGAAATTTTATTTCAAATAAGATATTTTTGCGTTTTGAGCAAAAATCACGAGCAAATTTGGCAGGTAGAGTCTTAAGGAACACAAAAATATAATCAACTCAACTTAAATAAGCTACACATATAGTGTAACTTCTTGCGGCGTTATTTTTCTAGCCAGACAAAATTAGTTTGTGAAGACCATTTTTATTCACAAATCTATTTTTTAAAAAAGGATGCCGTAACTCCAAAACTATCCATATATATTTTTTTAAATCAAGAAAAAAATATTTAAGTTAAAGATTGCGACCCTGATGCGTGAGCCAGTGGATTCACATACACATCAAAATTGGGGTGTATATTATATGTGTAAGCTTGCGCGCCGGAAATTTATTAGACAATGGGACGTGCTCTCAGCTCTGCATCTCAAGCTCGAATGACGGTGAAACCAAATAAACCGCTGCTTTTATTTTGTAGCTTTTTGCCTAACAAATTTGTATGGAATTTTCGAAGCTGTTTTTTTATATTTTTTTTTGTAAAATTCACATGCATAATCACAAAAAAAAATGCTGGCAATTTTTAGTTTGCCTTATAAACTTACCATTTGTATATATTTTTTGTATAATAGCATTATTTCGTAATATTTCATAAGTTTGTGTTCATTTTGACAGAATTCAAATAACTTATAATTTTTTTGGAAACAGGTAATCTGTAAATTTTACATTTCTTTATTTTATTCTGACAGTAACAGATTTTTAAAATAAAGTAAACATAATGCTCATTTAAAACCCAGAACACCGTTTTGGACATATTCACTCTATGGGGTCTTAATCATTTTTTACTGAATGTTTGTGGCATGTCTAGTTGTAATCATATCACCAATTTTTTCAACCTTCCTTTGTTTCCAGGATTCCGTGGAATCGGTGGAGGCCCTGGTGAAGCGCCACGAGGACTTTGAGAGCACCTTGACAGCCCAAGATGAGAGGATCCGAGCCTTCAGACATCAGGCAGACACCCTGGCCAAGGCCAAGCACTACGCTGTACCCAAGTCAGTACCTTCCTTACTTCTGCTACAGGTGTGTCCTGTACCCCGAATATAAGACATGCACTTGAACTCCGATAGATGACATAAATAAAAAATGTATTGAATTATACTTATAACGGTTTGAAAATTCATGATTCATTTTTCAAAGAACTATGATCTAAGTTGCAAAGATATCTTAACGTTTAAGATTCATATTAAATGCATGCCCACAAACATACACGTGTAAGTTGGCACTTACAAGTGCTGCATGTGTATTTACAAATTTAAATCCAAACCTCAAGTGAACATAAACTATCTGTATTGTTAAATGAATACACATGCCAAAAAACAATTTTGTTTACTAAGTAACAGCTTAAAGCCTTTTACAAACATACTTTAACAAATATAGATTCACATAAATTTTTCAATCTAATAATATTCATAACATCACCCGTTAGTAGCTGATGCATAGGTTATGTATGTTCATCACTATTTTTTGTATCCAGGATCCTCGCACGCCGCGATCAGGTGTGTGACCGTCGCGCCGCAGTCCGCAGTTCTGCCGCCGACCGTCGCCGCGCCCTGCAGGCCTCCCTGGCCTACAGACACTTCTCAGCCGAAGCTGACGATCTGGACGCCTTCATCCAGGACAAGATGAGAACTGCCACGGACCAGTCTTACCGGTAAGACATTCAATCCATCCCAAGCACTTCTGACCAATAACTTATATCTGTGGACTAGAAATTATTTTTACAAAAATAAACACAATATACTCGTATATACTCTGCTTAATCATGAAGCTATTGAAATCTTTAAATACGGGGATAATAATAATTTTAACAGAAAGGAAGAAACATCAAGATTGGATAAGTTATTTAACCCAGCCCTTCGTAGATGTTCAAAAAGACCGCCAAATAATAATTCCAATATGGACGGTACCTTCACAACCAATGAGAACGAACACAGCACGCCTGCGCCAGGATAGACCGACAGTATTCCTTGAGACTCGCTGACGTCATTGCCGGCCAATTAAATTGCAAGCACATCTGAGTCCGCGCACAGCAATGGCGGTTTAATTTCTCATTGTAGATACAACAAAACTAATTCAAAGGCCAGCGTTGTTTCTAGAACACCAGATCCTGTAAGAAGATAACAGCAACTGGCAAACCGCTGATAATGCCCATCGGAGCAATGGGCAAAACTGTTCGGAAAGAATCCACCAGACCACGGCTACATAGCCCGAAAAAAGTGATTAATATGTCAACTGTATATCTGTTTCAACTTACTTATGAAAATGGTCATTAGTAAGAAAGAGAACAAAAAACTTCACAGTTGCATTTCCATGTGTACAAAAAAACTTGGGTGAATGTAAAAATGTTCCTGAAAAGTTGGTACTATTGCGAATATTAATGGCTGCCAGTTGACAGATAACACGCATTATAAATATTGTGATCGCTGAAATTAATGAATTTAAAGGAAAATGCATTATTTCAAGATATTATGGCATACCAATCTATCAGTCAAGGAGCCTCTACAATTAATGAAATTGGCCAATGATTACTATTCTTATTTCAAAATGGAGCAGAAGATTAAATGTACAACGCTTTCTTGTTACTTTACTTAAGTACACCTTCTACACTGTTTACCTACTTATCATTATTATATTTCTAATGTAACGCTGTTTGTTGTCCTATTAAAAAAAAAAAAAATGTTTTCAGGGATTTGAGTAATTTGGAGAGGAAGCTGCAGAAGCATGAAGCATTTGAGAGAGAACTTCATGCCAATGAGGGACAACTGAGAAATGTCACCAATGTAAGTACAGTCACCCTCGGTTACAGCAGTCACGGGTAAATCCAAGTCACAGCTATAAATACTAATTATCTACTAAATTGCTCGTGTTAGCTCGGGTATATTTTCATACAAAGGTGTTCAGATATTACGTTCAAATAATATGATCATAACACTAAAACGCAACTAGCTACACATACAGTGTAACTTCTTGCTTCGTTCTCCCCGATAGGGTCGCATGTGGTGAGCGTTTATTTTTATGAGAATTTATTTTTACACGCCTTACGCCAACCACTTCACATTGAAGTGGGGATTTCCCAGTTCCAGAGCGGGCTGGTAATCATTTATTGTGAAGGCGAGTAAACCTTGCCTTTATTTTGAGTTTGAAATAAACACCGTTGGTAAATCATTTCTGACACCCTCGGTGGGATTCGAACCCGAACTCTCGGCGAGGAATGCAAGCACTCTACCTTCTGAGCTATCGACCGGACGGAGCTGAATGTACCAATTTGGAACAGTCTGATAATGTCATAAACAAGACAAAGAAAGCTGCCTGACCGGCTCAGCTGCCGACTTTTCGTAAATGAAGGGCTTATAATCCATGATAGTTATCATTCTAAGACACATTTATTTTTTTGTTTGACTGCTGCATGTCTTAATTCTATTTGATTTTCCCAATTTCGTAAGAACATAAAACAATGCTTATAAAATGCATGTGATCACACCCCAGCGTAAAAAGCCATATTAACAGGTAGGTGCTTAATAACTGGGGGGCAATATTTCAATGCAGAAATTAGCTTGGGGTAAATCTACATAACAGGCTGGTTACCTGTTATGTAGGTTGAGGATGATTTAGGAGGCTGCACCAAAAAATAAACCACAAATTAGATTGATTGATGATGGATGATTTCTTTCCTGTGGCGCCATTTAATGGTCCAGAACCATCTCAAGGGCGCCATGGCTTCTGGAAAAAAGCAGTGTCTTCAGTCCCTTTCTGAAGGTGGTGGTAGGCTGATTCGCTCGAACACCGACGGGCAAATTGTTCCAGGCAACCGGCCCGGCTACCGCAAGCTCCTGTCTGCAAAGTTTGATGTATTCGCTCTATTGGGCACCATGACCTTGTTGACAGCAGTGTGGGCAGAGTGTAGTGGTCGTTTTGAAGGCTTATCGACAGATTATAGCTCAGCGAGACATGGGGGTGCCGTGCCGTTCAGGGCTCTTTGTACAGTGAGACACAACTGAAATTCTACCCTCTCTCGGACCCTCAGCCAGTGCAGTTCTCTCAGCAATGGCGAAATATGACAGCTCTTTCCCTGTCCAAAATTGCCCTTGCAGCAGCATTGAAAGCCATTTGCAGCCGATCAAATAATTTATGCGGTAGTCCAGCATTTATCTGTGGTAAGATGGCTATATATGATATGTGACATTTTGCAAATTTTACAGGAGAGCAATGTTAAAGTTTGGTTTGCTGTGAAAAATCCAAACCTCAATGTATTAAAAATTTTTTTTTTCTCAAATCCTATAAATTCTACACATATATCATTTTGCCATCTTATAGATCACGCGGAGACGAATCCAACGGTATCCATAACTCAATATTGCAAAAAATGTCACATATCACATATAGCCATCTTACCACAGATATAATGTGTTAGATTGAGTTACTTTCTCCAAAATGGTATTCTAGTACTCCATTTATTTTATTCTATTTATCACTCTCTTAGACTGAGTGACATTCTCCGAAGTCTTATTCTAGTACTCCATTTCTTTTATTTTATTTTTCATTCTCTTTTGTTATGTTAATCCTTTTCTTTCAATTCCAGACCGGAGAAGCTCTCATATCATCTGAGCCCGCTCGCTCGGAAGCTGTCAACGCTCGCTTATCTGCGCTGCGAGCCCGCTGGGGAGCGCTGCGGGCAGCTGCAGCAGAGCGGGCGCGCGCGCTACGTCAGGCGGCCGCTCAGCGGGGGCACGCACGCGCCGCGCAGGACGCCAGAGAGAGGATCGCACATCTCAAGAAGGTGCTGGCTGACAGGGAGACGGGCAGGGACCTGAGGACCTGCAAGGAGCTGCTCAACAAACATCAGGTGGGCGGCGTCAACACTTTTAAGATGCATACAATTTTGGGTACATTACCTCTATTGTAATATAAATTTTTTGGTATGAAATTAATTAAATATGTCACTGCCAAGTCATGAGGACCATTGTTACAGGAGTGCAATTGGTAGCATATTGACGAGTGCTATAATAACTAATTACGCGCAGTGGCTAACAATATGTTTTCCATGAACATGAAATAGATAAAAAATTATAAAGCATTATTATTTTTCAAAAATGTAAAGCAATTAAACATCCTATTTCAGGCCGTGGAGTTGGAGATATCTCAGTGGGAAACGCGTGTAAGTGAGCTGCAGGCCTCTGCTGCAGACATGGCTGCCGAGGGACACTTCAACGCTGACAGCGTGAAAGCTGAGGCGCAGGGGGCCCTGGAGGCACTGCAGGAACTCAAGGAGCCCGCCAGGGCCAGGAGGGAACTGCTGGAGGAGGGACTCAGGTACAAACAAACACACTTCTTCCTTCAGTGGCCTTGTTCAGTGGTCCACAGCCCAGTTCACAACTAACCAAGAGATGAACTGTGAATTCATGAACTTATTGAGCTTGTTCTGAGGAATATCTCCTCTGATTACAACAAGAGCAACTCGTAGAACGACTCTCATTCACTCCTTTTTAGTCAAAGTCAAAACTATGACAATTTGTCAGTTTCACAAGTGATTCTTTTGCTAAACTGCCTGTTCACGTAATAATTTACCGGGATTGTATTCCCTTCCCACCCCAATTTAATCCGGGTTTATTCAAAACCATCATCTAACGCCATTTCCTCTGTCTCAAAACAAAGGCAACACAACACTATGCGTTAAAAAATCCTACTACAAAGAATCAGGACATTAACTGCCACCCCACCAACGCAGGAGTATTGAAAAGGTGTCCAGGGCTGGCAGTCTCATCAGGACGGTAGATAGCATGTTACCGTCGACGGTACGTTAGAGATACCTTTTTGAAAGCTTGCAATAGCGCCGCTAGGTGTCAATGCGTGCATATGATTGGTCGAATAGTTCAATACCTTTCATCGGTACAATGTGAATGAGCTTTGGTAGACTTAACTGACGGTAACGTTCGTGGTAACTACCATATTTATGGTAGCATATCAAGCAAATTGAACTGCCTGATACGCAAACGATTGGAGTAAACTAGTTTCTGCAGTGATTTGAAATATTCTTATCTATGTTTTTTTAAAAGTACGAAATTACATTTAAGATTTAT
This sequence comes from Agapetus fuscipes, assembly GCA_951799405.1. Classification (NCBI taxonomy): domain Eukaryota; kingdom Metazoa; phylum Arthropoda; class Insecta; order Trichoptera; family Glossosomatidae; genus Agapetus; species Agapetus fuscipes. The sequence goes on along the minus strand of OX637333.1, from coordinate 12,691,075 downwards.
ACGAATATTAAATGTATGACCATAAGCAGACACGTATATGTTCTCGCTACCACATGCTGCATGTGGACCTAGAATATAAAAACCCAAATTTCAGATGAACATAAGCACTGCAACTTTTGCCGATTTTTCCTGAAACAGGGGTGACTTTTACAAAGTGAAACATTTTTTTACAATGTGGGTGTTCAGCCTCATATCAACCTACAAGACAAGGAATAAATTTTATACTAAATAAAATTCATAAAACAATATTTAAAAAAAACAGTAAAGAAAAATTAAACATATAAATTAAATTAAGAAAATTAAAATGGTAAGGGTAAGGGTTCCTTGACTTATAGGTGAGTATGCGACTGACCACCCATGCTGTAAAAATGGTTCACTTTGCTAATGTCACCCCTTTCTCAGGTAAATACGGCAAGAGTTGTTGGGTGTATGTCCATTTGAGATGGTTTTTATGTTGTAGGTTCACATCCGGCATGTGCAAGCGCGAACTTGTACGTGTCTGGTAGTGAAAATGCATGTAAAGTGAATCTCCATTGTAACATATCTTTGCAACTAAGATTAGATTAGATTAGAAAATAGTTCATTTCTTGACGTATAGGTCGGTATGAGGCTGAACCACCATAGTTTAAAAAATGGTTCACTTTGCAAATGCCACCTCTGGTTCAGAGAAGATCGGAAAAAAATGCAGGGTTTTTTTTCACGTGAGGTTTCGTTTATTTTTTACGTACAAATCCACATGTTAAAGAGCGAACTTACACGTGTCGTACATTAAAATAATTAATTTGTGAGCGTACATTAAATATGATCCCCTTGAATATCAATTCAGCTTTGATTATAGATTTATGATATTTATAATAGATATATGATTATAGAACTTAGGATACCATTTTTGGATTTATTTTATTTAATTTTAATTTCACTTTGTTTTTATTTATTTTTATTAAATTTATTTTGTTAATTTTTTATTTATTTCGTAAATTTTAATCACGAGCAAATACGCGGAAGTTCGTGTTTACTCATGCTACACGTGAACTTTCTAAATAAGCGTCATAAGCCCTGCAACTTAGGTTATATACGTCGAAGGCTGCTGGCATATTATAGCGGCAGATTTGGTCAACAATAATGAATGGTAGACCTAGTAGAGAAGATACGTTGACCGTGTCCATACAATAAAGCCATACAAAATGGCGTCAAGGGAACAGCTGATCAATAATTCTACGTATTTCTTACAAAGTACCTAAACGTCATTCAATTGATTTGGCGACCTATCATGACCGGTAGCTGACTGCCGAGACTTGCTTTGATAATACTTACCATCGTTACCTGTCGCCATACAAAAAAATATCCAAGATGGCCGCAGGTGAACAGCTGATCAATAATTCTACGTATTTCATAAAAAAGTACCTAAACGTCACTCGGTACATTTGGCGACCTATCATTCCGGTAGCTGACATGTCGAGACTCGCATTGATACCGCTTACCGTCGTTACCTGTCCCCATACAAAAAAAATAAACAAAATGGCCGCAGGTGAACAGCTGATTAGAGATTGACAGGTGTTCATACTAATCTGAACGACAATCGGTAGGTAGGATCTACCGTTTGTGTTGAGACTGCCAGCCCAGGTGGGAAGATGCCTTAGGTAAAGTTTTTTTTTTAAATAAAACTGTTCAATAATTTGTAAATCAGGACATAAATCAACACCAACTACTTCACTACAACACCTCTTCAGCCACCTTGTCAACACCAACACTTCTGCAGCAGTCCAAACTACATGACGTCTGGAGAGTCCTGCACAGGATTCCTTAAAAAATTATAGAACTGTTTCTATTTTCCCGCTAGATTCCACAAGTTCAAGTTCTCGCTGGCCGCCGAGCTGCAGTGGGTGGCGGAGAGGATGGGCGCCGCCAACTCCGAGGTGTTTGGCAGCGACCTGCACGCGGCGCAGGGGCTGCACAAGAAGCACTCCAAGCTCATGCTGGAGGTGGCGGCTCATCGGCCCGGAGTAGACAGGGAGCTGACGCGCGGGGCTGAGCTCATGCAGCAGCAGCAACAAGACAAGGACAAGGTGACAGTTTTTTTTTTTTTTTTAATAGATTTGTAGAAAGGAATGCAATCCACCAACCTATTTTACCTGGCCAGTTGTCTTCATGCGAAAGCAGAAGCTGGTGTGCATGCAACGGCATCTGTTGAACCAGGGTCGAAGTTATCGTCACGGGATTCGAACCAGCGTTATCCGGTTCCAAATAACCTGTCTTGATCCCCGCGGCTATAACACCGACTATAGCCTGCATCTGCCTCTCTTTCCAATTGCGCTATAGCTCAAATCCTCCAAATGCTGCAGCCGTCCTGTAAATGTTAACCAGAAGACCTGACACCACAGCCCGAGCCCCTCACCATTGTTGTTCCACCTGGGCATCCATTCAGAAGAATTTCAGGACACTACAATGTGGCATCAAATGGAATCAGCACAATTAAGAAAAACCTCAGCTATGGGCATCACCCATAATAAACAAGAAATGGATATCCAATGATCAGGATTTTTTCTATTGCACAACACTGTCAAAACTATACAATTGATGTTTATGCTAAATGTATTGTATCAAAATTATGACACATTCAATAATGTGAGTCTATAAGAAAACAATACAAATCAAGCTGTTCACTTTATCTGGGAAAATATAGAATTTGCCGGTTGCCCTTTGGAAATAAAAATAAAATGGAAACAAGACGTTCAAGGTGCTAATTCCATGGGCTAACTTGAATGTAATTTGATTTGCAGATCAAAGCCCTGTGCAGTGAGCTGGAGCAGGCGTGGTCGCAGCTGGAGGAGGCCATGTCAGGGCGGGCGGCGCGCCTGGAGCGCTTGCTCAAGGTGCAGCAGTTCCTACAGGACGCGCTGGACGTGGAGTCCTGGCTGGCGGACAGGGGGGCCGCCTTGGCCTCCGCAGACACCGGCAGGGACAGGGACCATGCCATGCAGCTGCTCACCCGACACAAGGTGAGCTCTCATTCTGCAACATCATCAACAGCTCCACAGCCCTTAGCCTTGGCTGAGTACAAGATTCTTCTCCTGTCTGGCCTGTCCATCGATCGTCTTGGCTCTCCAGCCACATATGCCGGCTTTGGAGGCAAATCTTTGGAAGAAAATCTAGATTATTTTTTTTATGGTGCACAACAGGTTACGCTAATAGGGTAATATCACATATTTTTACTTTATAGCAGTCCGAAGGAAGTGTTATAACGTTTACGTTTTATAACAAAAACGTTTTTTCAAAAAATAAATACTCATAGTGGATTAAAACAAAGTTTTTTCATTTAAGTGTTCTAAAAATTATTTATTAATATTTTTTTAATCAAATATTTATTATTGTTATAAAGTATTGTATTCGTCCGAAAAAAAAATTTCGAGGTTTCAACGGAAATGTGTTGTCCTGCACCAGGACATGCAAAAAAACCTAATTTGTCGAACCTGTCCGTCCGTCCGTCCGTCCATATGGATGTATGTATGTATGTATGTCCCAGCCGGAACTACTAATCGCAGAGACACCAATTTTTGGATTTAGAAAATTGACAACCACAGATTTTGATGGGCCGACCGGCATGGCACCAACCTGGAAATTTAAGATGGCTGCCATACAAAAAAAAACATAAAATTGCACTTTTCTCAAAAACGGCTCTAACAATTTTCTTTAAAATTTCAGTGTGGTCGTTGCTCAAATTGTCGCAAAGAAAATTGGTTATGGCAGCACTCTTGCCAATCTGCGTCTATGAGTTGCCATATGAAAGAAAAAAACGATTGTGATTATCTCGGAAATGGCTGGGTTGACAAAAAAATAATGTTCTACAATATTACGCGCAACACTCTTAAAAAAAAATACCTAAAGTACCATTTACACAATCTCAAATTTTTTATCGAAAATATTAAAAAGACCCATAAAAATGCGATTTTGTACAAAAAAATTTAAGTTTTTTTAAGTAATGTTGTACAATTGAGAATCTCTTATATATACCTACATACATTAATCTTTACTTTTTTCAAAAAAATATTATAAAGTATACCTACCCACCAAACAAAGTGTTAGTTTTGATACAAACGGGATCAATGATAATACTGCAAAAAGACGATTACTTAAATAGATTAGCTTCATTACTTACACACAACTAAATGTTTTGTTATGAAAATTGACTATGACCTAAACATGACCGTATTTTATGCTATAAAGTCATGTGCAGCCACTGTACAATTTATTTTCATTGTATAAAATGGTAGAATACATTTTTACTTTCTTGCTATAAAGAAAGTTTTGTTTTGGTGTGAAATTTTTTTTCGAGGTTTTCACGGAAATGAGTTGTCCTGGTGCAGGACATGCCAAAAAACACTATCTTTCAAAAACGTCCGTCTGTATGTGTGTCACTTTCCAAAGTATAAGGCCTAGAGATACCAAATTTTGGCTTCATCAACTTTTTTGGACATGTATTAAGTATGAATAACATGGCATTACACCAACTTGAAAATTCAAGATGGCTGCCGTACAAAAAAAACATGAAATTGCACTTTTCTCAAAAAGGGCTTCAAGAATTTTTCTTAAATTTTTAGAGTTGCCACTAATTAGTTTTTAACTTAATAAATTAGTTATGGCAATACTCTTACTAATCTGTGTCTATGGGTTGCCATATGAAAAAAACAAACGATTGTGATTTTCTCGAAAGTTAAGGGGTCAACAAAAATATTATGTTCTGCAATATTATAGATAACATAAATTTCTACAAAAATAAAAAAATTTTTTTTGAAAAATAAATATAAAGCACCGTTTACACGACCTGAAATTTTAAAACGAAAATATTACAAAAATCCATTAAAATGCAAGGTATTTAAATTTTTTTTAGATTTGATAGAAAGAACAAGTTAATAACTTTAATGCCTAATCAAAGATTTTTTACTTTTTTGAAAATTCGAGATGGCTTCCGAAGAGCTGAAAATTTTAAATGTGATTTTCTCAAAAACGGCTCCAACGATTTTTCTCAAATTTTCTGTGAATCCGTTTATAAAATAGTGCTATCTAAGGATTATAATCATTGCTTCATCATAATCTCGGTTTAGGGAGCTGCCATACAAAAGAAAAAAAAAATGAAAAATTCTCGGCAGTTAGAGGGTTAATAAAAAAAAATCTTCTACAAATTTACGTAAATAATGATAACTTATATATTGCCATCATTATTTTTTCCAAAGAGTGAATTAGAAGTAGGTATAGCCGCCATACAAAGTGAAAAATTTCCATACAAAATGTATTAGCAATTTTCTTGGTAGTCAAAGGGTTAAAATTAGATAAAAGGCTACGATTCTAAAAAAATTTATAAATACCAATAATAATCAGTCGTTACGATTTCAAAATATAACTAAAAAATTTACCCACCATACAAAGTCCTAGTTTGCATAAAAAAGGGTTCAATGACCATCTATAATAATTTAGATTCTAGATTCTAAAATCTAAGTTGCAAAGATATATTAAAATTAAAAACTCATATCAAATGCATGCCCACAAACAGACACGTGTAAATTCGTGCTTAAAAAACACTGAATGTGTACTTACAAATTAAAACCAAATCTCAAATGAACATAAAACCTGCAACTCTTGCCGACCTTCCTTGAAACAGGGGGGACATTGACAAAGTGAATTATTTTTTACACTATGGGTGGTCAGCTTTATACCAACCTATAAGTCAAGGATCTTTCTTGTGTAATTGGCGCTTTTTCCAGAGAAGACCAACCTCGCAGAGGGCTCTTGAGGTGTGATTCACACAAAACGGCGCTCAACAAATAAATCAACTAAATATTTATATTCATTTAAGTATTTATATGGCCATATCCATATTGTACGAGTATCCAGGTACACACCGCGGTGGAAAAAAAAAGATTTATTGTTATATTTTCATTGAAACTGCATAAGCTGGTAGATGATTCTAGCTTTACATACGTCATACAGTGGGTTAATTTTTGCAAGAAAGTCGAGTACAGATTCTGTGCAATTTATTTAAAATGCATCTGCGTTTTAAAAATAAATACTTATATCTTGCTTAGTTTTTTAAATAAAGCTCTTTAAAATAAGCGTATTTTCGGTTTCCGGAAAAAAGGTAATTTTGTTTATTTAGGCAAATATGACGTCGATGCATCTTCGGGTGTGGGTATCGACGGGCCCAGTGGCGAACCTTGACGTCAAAGTTCGCTAAGTCGAATGCGCTGCGTTTTGGCGCGACTCAAATTCTCCGCATTTATTTTTGAAAATTATCAATGATATTTTAAATTTTACTACACAAAAAATATATGGTTGTGATCCTTGAAATGTACTCTACAGAACCATATTATTTTCAACCGTTTTCCCTACCACTGCAACTACCCTATTACAGTGCACCCTCACAGCCATCAACAGGCTTGGAGGAACTCTTTCTCCATGGATTTAAAGGTGTCTAAATTGTGTTGAAATATGTCAATCTTTGATTCGTTAATGAGTTTAACACTCCGAGTTAAAGGATGTTGCGCCACGATGTCAGTGCAACTCATGGGTACATGAAATAAATCATGACCTCACCCCCGATTATAGTCATAATGCTCTAACATATTAATGTAATTTTGTCTATTTTCTTCAGGCCATTGAGCTGGAGCTTGACACATACGAAGCCATCATCTCGGAGATGGGTCACCGCGCACAAGCCATGGCCTCCGGCACAGACGGAGCCTCCCTGGTGGAGCGCACGCAGCAACTGACGCAGGCCCTGCATGCGCTGCAGAAGCTGGCCACCCTCAGGCAGAAGGCACTGCTGGAGAGCATGTGCAGGTAAAGCAAGCTCTTACAGCATGGGGGGCCAGCCTCACCCATAGAGTATTATAGGTTTATAGAGATCCCACTTAAAAACAAAAGTGGGAATGCCAGAATCTTAGCCACCTCTGGGGAGATTACGGAAGCTTTTGATAATATTATGGAATGTATAATATCACTTATACCTAAAATTTATTTCAAATATTTTTTATATTATAGGAAACTAATGGTGAGGTCATGTCAAATAAAAGTTTTTTTTTTGTTTTTAAAGTTTATTTCTTTTAAAATAAAATACACAAGTTTACACAAATATACATTCTTAAATAATACACTGAACTACATTTTGGTTTTAAGCTTAATTAAGATAATTAAGGTTTTGGCAAATTAAGTTAAAATAATGTAAATCATTTTGAAAGTTTGATGTCAATTAAAGTTTATTTATAGGCACTAGTATTTTTTAACTGGAACGTAACAAAAAAATAAAGATTTTTTTTTACTTTATAGCTGTCTTATATTTGTGAACGATTTTTTTTTAGAGGTTACGACAGAAATACGTTGTCCGGCACCAGGCCACCTATACACCATTTTCACGCACTTTTTTCACACACAAAATATTATATTCTTTTCAAATAACTTTTTGCACAATTTAACGCCTGTGAAAACAGCCAAAAACAGCATTCAACGGTTAAAAATTTACGACCCCACGCCAAGCAAGCGTTATCTGTGGGCGCCATTTTAGCTGTCATGGGAATATCGGTAATACAAAATAGTAGTTTCCTACTATTATTTTGGACAAGAACCAAAAAAGCAGCATCTACTGGTAGAGTAAGGAAGCTTGTGGTCAATATCGTTGTAGGGAAGTTTCCTAAGCATGGGCTCACCAAAAGGGTCGTTCTTATAAACGTTGGACTAAATATCCGTAAGTAAATCCTCATTTTACTAACGGATGGACGTTAACGGACTGATCTTACCGATGGTCATCCTATAAAGCTTTTTTAACCGTCCGTTAGTTCTCAATAAGGCACTCGTATTTTCGATGATTTTTTGCGTGCATTCATGAACATGTGTCATCCGTTTGCTGTCAGAGAAGAAACATAACCTAAAGTTGCGTATGACAAACACGAAAACGACTGATACAGCCCTATTTTAATGAATTATCTATCACTGTCGGAAGAAATTATCTTCAACAGGGTAGAGCGGAGAAGTCCAATGACACGCAAAACTCACCGCAAAAAAATAATGCTTTGACAGCTGACCTAACCTCAAACCTTAACAAACCGACCGGTATCTACCTACCTGGAAACTGGGGGTCGGCTGTCGGTTAGATCCGCCAGTAAAATTAAACCAAAATTTTACGAACGAATTGTTATAATACAGAAAAACGAAATCTGTACCAAACTTCGGTTTATTAGATTTGACATTTAACAAACGGATGTTTATAAGATCGGCCCTTAGTCAACCAAATATTAATGATAAGAATATTTAAAAATAAATAAGAATAAAATTATAACAATTGATGATACGTACATTTCTTTGTCCAGACATGAATACCTTGCTGAGAGTGAAGAGCTGGAGAACTGGATCCAAGAGCAGATGGCTGCGGCATCCAGCGAGGACTATGGACAAGACTATGAACACCTGGTGGTAAGATAATCATCATTGGTGCTACAACCAGGCGTGGGTCTTGGCCTCCTGGAGGAGTTGCCTCCACCTTCCCCTTGCCAGTAGAAAGAGTTTACCTTTTGTAAGATAACCAGACTCAACAAATCATTACATTATTGAGTCCAAACAATTTAAAAATCAACAAAATATCTGACATACATCTGATAGCTCAGTTGGTAGAATACTTGCATTCCATGCCGAGGGCTAGGGTTTGATTGCCACAGAGGATGTCAGAATGGTTTACTTCAAAAATAAAATACTGGCAAGGTTTACTCAGCCTTCACAAGAAATGAGTACCACGGGAAACCCCCACTTCAACCGAAGTGGTTAGTGTAAGGCCGGCCCCTATGCGAGTCAAATGAACAACGCTGCAAGAAGCTACACCGTATGTGTAGCTAAGTTTCTATTGAATTATCATACCGCCAGATTGCCATAAGACTAACTAATATTTTCTTTTAAGTTGCTAAACACCTTACTCACTTCTACGGAGAAAAACTCAAATTTCAAACATTGCGAGTCCAAAGTTCAAATCAGAAAAATAAGCATGTAGTGACACCTCAATTGTTATGCACCACATAATTGTTATGCACCACATAATTGTTATGCACCACATAATTGTTATGCACCACATAATTGTTATGCACCACATAATTGTTATGCACCACATAATTGTTATGCACCACATAATTGTTATGCACCACATAATTGTTATGCACCACATAATTGTTATGCACCACATAATTGTTATGCACCACATAATTGTTATGCACCACATAATTGTTATGCACCACATAATTGTTATGCACCACATAATTGTTATGCACCACATAATTGTTATGCACCACATAATTGTTATGCACCACATAATTGTTATGCACCACATAATTGAAAGAAAACGGAATATCCTCCTTAAAATTGATTTAAATAATAGAAATGACGTTCAACTATTTTATGGCATTTTAATTAGGCTGTAATTGTCTTCCCAGATCCTCAAATCCAAGTTTGACGAGCTCCGTCATCGTGTGGAGACTGGGGCAGAAAGATTCAACCAGTGTGAAGAGTTGGCCACAAAATTGGTGGCTCCTGACAGTCCATATATCCCTGATATAGAGCGCAGACAAGAACAACTCGGGTAAATGTCCTACATCATTTTAACATTCACTTTTTTCTTCAATTTAGTTTCACAACTCTCATATGTAGCCTTCTTGACTAACATTTTAATCATTTTTGATTTACAAATTGCAGAAAACTTCTTGAAAATAAAACTAATTGCAGACTCTCCATTACTATAGATGAAACAATCTAGTATCCGATGGTATGGATTAGCGGGTAAGGTGTTGGCACCTGAATTAGCATTTTTGAAACAAATGCAAATTTGAGTCTCGCCGTGTCCTATTGACTATAACTTTGACCCTGGTTCAACAGATGCCATTGGGTAATTATTAATTTATAATTCATTATAAATAATTGATGATGTTAATACGTATTTCTGGGCAGGCTAAAAGGGACAACTATATTCCTCTTCAATTTTTTTTTTAAATGTACTTGAGACTTGACAATAATCTTCACACTTCTGGCAGGACCATGACACAGAGGCTTGCAAGATGCTATTTATCTAGCTTTATTTTTTATGAAGTTTTTTAAGTCTTTTTTTCTTGTGTAGTATTTCTTGTTTTACTAATATTGACATATTTTCTTACTAACCTCCAAACAAAACACATAATCTCCATGGTGCTGATGAAAATAATATTAGCCATTGGTAAGCTGTCACAAAGGTTATCCAGCTGTACACGTCATGTTTTGTACCACAGATATAAAACATTGCAGAAATTTCCCTGGATCTAGTAAATAGAAAAAAATATATATGAAAAGTACAGCACCCCGAGTGAGTGATTTACTTTTCAGGGTTTTTTTTCTATTTACGCGATGAAGGGAAAGTTGCACATGTTGTGTACTTAACGCACTTGAGTTTGAGCTCTGTACAGACAACCAAGTTGCATGGGGCCCTTTGAAGTGAGAATCAAACAAGAACAGTACCCTGAGTATTAAAACATTACGTAAATTAAAAACTGTGGAAATGTAAAATTTGAAGGAAAACTAAATCACTCGCTAGGAATGCTGTCGTATCTTCCATACTTTTTCGATTAACGCGACTGTGGGGAATTCCTGTAAAAGTTGTATACTCGGGGTACAGAGCTCACTAAATTAATCAGCCACAACTATTGATTATTTTCTCTTGTATTTTTTGTTCCCCTATTTTAATGAAAGAAATTTGAATCCCATTAGAAAAGAAAGATTTTGAATGGAAGGTACTTAAAAACAAGCCTTAATGTCACATGTTTTTATGTCCCTAGCACCATAGACATTTAGGATAGGTATTTGATGCTTTACGGGTGTGTTTTTCTTATAGCAAGGATTTGAAAATGGAAGAGTTGTCGGAGCCGGCCAAAGAAGTTTGGGTCGTTCACAAACCTCTGCGGTAAAAACAATTTGAAATTTGACACCGCATCTGCATAAAATATGTTGTATTGTCATTGCATTATGTGATTTTGACCATTTTCACACCAAATATCAAGTGTCTTGTTACCAATTGTGACCATTTTATTACAAAACATCAAACATCTCATAACCTATCGTGCCCATTTTTGTAAAAAAATATCAAAACCCCTTATAACCGATAATAACCATTTTCATACCATCATGTTTCCGATTGTGACTATTTTTAGTACCTAAACCATCAAGCACCTTTTAACCTATTATCATTTTTATACAAAATAACACCTTGTTACAAATTTTGTGCATTTTTTGCAAACATCAATTGTCTTGTGACCAATTGTGATCATCTTTCACAAAACGTCAATCGCCTTGTAACCAATTGTGACCATCTTATACAAAACACCAGATGTGGTTTTCTAGCACAGGTGCATCCAATGGAGGGTTAATGGTTTATTTTTTATAGTCTTTAAATTTTATGGTGTGATATGTCGCAAAATATACATAGTAAGATTTAGTATCATTAGTTTGGAAATTTGCTATTCATTTCTCATCATGTCTTGTTTTTTCAGCTTTGTTATGTTCATACTCCTCTTATTCCATTTAATAACATTAAGTCTTTTTTTTTTACCTATTAATTTAAGGATTCAAAATTATAATTGAACCTATATTGGTCGAAAACGTTTGTAATATTTGAAATATTTAAAAATTAGTAATTTTTGAATATATTATATATTTGTGAAAATAAAACAGTGGTTTAAAGTTTAAAAAGGTGTTGTTTAATTAAATAACAATAAAAAAAACATGAATTTTCACAGTGTTAATACACAAACCATAAAAAATATAATTCTAATTATAGTTTCACATCTTGCTGTCACATATATGTTTCATGTCTTATCCTCCTATCTTCTATCTCAGCGTTTTTCAACCTGTGGGTCGCGACCCCCTGGGGGGTCGCGGAGCCTCTGTAAAGGGGTCGCAAGAAGTCAAGAAAACTTCAGTTTTGTTATACAACATATAATTTGTGAGACTTAAATAAAAAGTCGATAAGAGTTAAAATTATTATATTAAATTAAATATATTAAAAGAAGGGATGGGGGGGTCGCGAAATATTTTTTGATACGAGGGGGGTCGTGTCATGAAAAAGGTTGAAAAGGTTCTATCTTATCTGTGCTTATAGAGGGCCTCTGAAGTGTGACAGAAATGCTGCTATCTAATTATGTGTACCTACTATCTAAATAAATTATCCTTAAAGTATATATACAGGCATTTTCAATATTTGGAGGGAAATTCTCAAACAATAGGGTTATAAAAAAAATTTGTAACTCATGTAATAAAGATATACCTACAGAAGTATGATGACTTTTTAGGGAATCTTGGCAGCGGCTCGTGGAGCAGATGGGAGCGAGGGCAGAGCGGCTGGGGGCGGCCGGGGACATCCACCGCTTCCATCGGGAGCTGGCCGAGGCGCTGGGACGCGTTAGGGACAAAAGGGCACAGCTACCTCAAGACGGGATCTGTCCAAGGGACCTTAACCACGCCCTAGCTCTGCTGAGGAAGCACGAGGGACTCGACAATGATCTCCTGGCTCTAGAGGCACACACACAGGTAAACAGGCATCCATTGTGAACTGAGTAAAGTCAGAGACAAGAGGGCATAACTGTCAAGACGGGGTCTGTCCAAAGGACCTCAACCACGCCCTAGCTCAGCTGAGGAAGCACGAGGGACTCGACAATGATCTCCTGGCTCTAGAGGCACACACACAGGTAAACAGGCATCCATTGTGAACTGAGTAAAGTCAGAGACAAGAGGGCATAACTGTCAAGACGGGGTCTGTCCAAAGGACCTCAACCACGCCCTAGCTCAGCTGAGGAAGCACGAGGGACTCGACAATGATCTCCTGGCTCTAGAGGCACACACACAGGTAAACAGGCATCCATTGTGAACTGAGTAAAGTCAGAGACAAGAGGGCATAGCTGCCACAAGACGGGGTCTGTCCAAGGGACAAAAAAAGTCATTTTGATGAATATTTCAAAATTATTTTTCACTCTGCAAATGTCCGAACTTTAGAAAACTTCAAACAATACTTATTTTGATCATTTTTCTTAATTATGATTTCATCCCCAGGTTCTATCTGAAGACGCAGCGCGCCTGCAGCAGCTATACCCGGGCAGCAATGCGGCACAGATAGCCCGGCAGCAGGCGGCGCTGGCCGAGGCGTGGGAAAGGTTGAGGACAGCTGCCGCCGCTCACAGAGAGAGGCTGCATGCCGCGTGTGATCTGCACAGGTTCCTGGCTCAAGTAAGATGCTTACACTTACCAGACATCTAAAAAACCAAGTTCTTCTTAATTTCATTGGCGGCTATTCTTAGACATTTTAGTCATTGGTTGAGTCCACGCTTTGACAAACCAATGGTGCCTGCGCTGGAAGTTTCATCAGCACGGTCATTCTGACCTATCGAATTTTGTAATATTTGTATGCAGACAAATCAGCTGTTCACCTGCGGCCATCTTGGATTGATAGGTATTCATACAAATGCATCATTAGTTTGTCAAAGCGTGGGCTCAACCGACGACTAAAATGTCTAAGAATAGCCCCGTACGATTGTAGAGGCATTCACTCTTTTAAGATATGAAACAGACTTTGTTTTAGATTACTTTGAACCGCCTATTGATGCAAACAGTTTGTGTACAAAAACCGTTGTGGAACTCAATATACTCAAAGTAATCTAAAACAAAGTTGGTTTTATTTTTTATCTTGTATTTATTTATTTGTCAATTTATTTAGGGTTTGTTTAGTGAAACATCACCTCAAGGATGCTTCACAAAATTTTTGGATTAAGAACTTTTTCTCGCTGAGCAAATGTCAGTCTTGTATAGATTGCCATTATTAGCAACCAACAAAATTTTAGTTTGTCATTTCCCTAGCAACCCAGTCAAGTGACGTAACAATATTATCTATGGTTTTTTTGTTGATAGGTTATCTTTTAAATAGATTTGTGTAGAGAAATGCAATGCATCAACCTATTTTGCCTGACCAGTTATCTTCATACGAAAGCAGAAGCTTGTGTGCATGCAATGGCATCTGTAGAACCAGGGTCGAAGTTATGGTCAAAGGGCCAAAAATTATACAAACCAACATTATTATGTTCCAATACGCTAGTCAAGTGACTTGACTCCCTCAGCCGTAACACCGACTCGAGTTTAATGAATAACTTGAAATCAACACATCTTTTTTTATTCCATGTAGGTCCGCGACCTGTTCTCCTGGTCTCAGGAGCTTCGCAACGGCATGAAGGCCCCCGCACAAGCCAGGGACGTAGCGGCTGCAGCGGCACTGAAAGCCGAGCATGAGGCTGTCAAGGCCGAGATAGAGGCCAGGGAGACCACCTTCAGGGACGCGCTGGATGCGGGGCGGGCCCTCAAGCAGGCCAACCATCCCGACTCACAGGTGAATCATTTGTTCTACTCTCTTTTAACACATTGAGTACGGTGTGCACATATTTGTGCGTTTCAGAAACCTTGTGTGGTGGCGGTGTGCACATTTTTGTGCATTTCGGCGACCTTCAATTTAGTATACCTACAAAAAACACGTCATAAACTTCTAATCTCTTGGCCTTTTTGCTTTTGTTGTGTAGTGGATAGATGTCGTTGTAATATTAAAAATAATACTGATATTTACTGGTTCAAAACCTAGCTAAAGGTCGTAATCTGTTTTGAAGGAAATATTACAAATTAACTTTAAACAATGGATACAGATGGTGCGTTTTTTTCTTTATCCTAAAATGAAATAAAATACAAAGATCATTGACCTTTACTTTAGTCCGCAGCTGTTGCTTACAAAGCAATAAACGCATCGATATAAATAATATACATAGATGGAGCGCGTGAGTGTTTTTCTATACAATCGGTTGTGCCACAAAATTGTAGAAAGAAAGAGAAAGAAACATTAGAAATTTTGTTATGTTTCTGTCTCTTTCTGATCTCCATGACAACATCAGGGGCCGTACTCAACATGGATTTGTAAGGACTGGATGGGCTGAGAAAGCAATCCTTTGTGAATTAGAAATGCGCTACCCCACTCATCATACAAAAATCCAAATTCAGTCTATCGGTAACCTTCCAACTATTAACAGGTGTGTTTCCTAACTGGAAAGAAAAATCATCAAAATGCCAAGCCACAAATTTTCCAAATGCACAAACAATACGAGAAATTGTAATAAAAAGTCTGGAGTAACTTTTCACTCGTAATTACCAGTGAATATTAATATTTAAGTAAATTCAATTGATATTTTATCTGCCGATGCCTTTAGCAACAAAACAATAGCCCCGCTGTCAAACCGTCGGCCATTTTTAGTGATAGAGATGTGATGATGATAAAATATAGTATCTGATACCGTCACGTGAGAACATTTTTTTTTGTGAAATGTATTTATTTGAAGTGGTCTGTATTTCAAAATTCAAAATTTCAATTTCTACCCTACACTTTTTGTTTCATTTATTCTTTTATATTTCAAGGAAATTGGATTAAAAAGAATATTTTTTTACTTCGTCTTCTATAGGTATTACTCCTAACATCATTGAAAAAACTTAAAATTAAAAAAATGTAATTGAAATAATTTTCACAAGTAATTATGTAACATTAAGTAAAATATTTACGTTTATGGAACAGAAGCATTAAAAAGTATCAGATATTGTCAAAACCTTTGACAACACTAAATTATGTTGTCAACGAAAATAACATCAACAATTCGTTGCTAAGCAATATTACCTGCTTACATAAATTAACGACGGAGTAGAGACGCATAACGTGATAGAAAAGGACAACAACAAAAAACGTATGTTGTGCGAGCGAGACAAAACAAGGGACAAAGTCTGGCGAAATTAGATTTCAGTGACTGTATGGAACACAGTGTTTAGAACTAAATCAAATAAATAGCCTCTCCATTTAATAGAACTCCATGGTACTCAAGCCGAAGTGAAGAAATCCTAACAAGTGACATCTGAGGCTGACGTCTCACAACATACGTTTCCCAAAATGTAAGGAAAAATAACTTAATACGAATAAATTCACATTTAAAAAAAAAAACAGTGCATTATATTTAAAGTTGTGTAGGAACTAAAAAAAACTTGAACAAAAAAGACGCATTACTGACTGTATCTTACTTTTATGTAATAGAGTATTTTTTGATAATTTTATGAATATCAGCAGATTTTTTTCTCCGTTATTTTAAAGGAGCATCTCTGAAAGTTGTCTTATATGCTTATTTACATTTTAATATCTTTATTTCTTTTGCATTTATATCTAAATAAACCTTAAAAAATACGATTAATGCGTCTAATATAAGAAAAAAAATCTATCGTCAAATAATGGGTATAAGTATAAAGAACTGAGTTTTTTTTTATATTTTGTGGTTTTTTACTGTATGCTTTAGTTTGTAATAATGCATCACGCGCTTATCATGAGTTTTATTTCATTAAATTAACATACGAGTATTTCTTTTATGTGGGGAAATTTGAAAATTTGATGGAACTGTCAGGCTATCTTCGCATGATATTCGTCTTCAATTTAAATGTAGGTACCTCGATGTTTCCTTGCCGACGCTTGGTAAACAACTGATTGCAAATGGGGCATACACTATCATTTAGGGCAACCATGATGTGGCTCGGATATATACGCTAATGCTCCATCTATATATTTTATTTAAATCAATGAATAAACGCCTGTGGGGAAAGCCCATGAATCATTTTTTATTCGCAGATTTTGAGTTTTCGGCGGTTGTTAAACTGTGTTGTTATTTTTTAATATTTTATTAGTAACTGTAACTGTAACTCTGTCGCCATTCCGCTAGGGGTGGCCAGAGCCTCTGCAGAGTTGCCTCCATTTTTTCCTATCCTGACATAGGTACCTCTTTCAATTCCTTTATATCCATCACCTTTTTCATGCATTTTCTATCTAGTGTTTTTAACATATTTTTTTTACATCGCCCGCCTCAAGTTAGTCTTATTAGAACATTGTCGTAACTAATGTGTTAATAAATGCATCCAAGCTGGGCCCTTGTGGGCCCTTGAGGTGTGACACACACAAAAACGGCGCTCTTTTATTATGTGTACCTTATAAATAAATTATCCTTGTATATATATATATATATAAGCTGCACATATATTGCAACTTCTTACTGCAATCCATGTAGTGTATGGAATCTATTTATTTTAACA
Organism: Agapetus fuscipes; assembly: GCA_951799405.1. Classification (NCBI taxonomy): domain Eukaryota; kingdom Metazoa; phylum Arthropoda; class Insecta; order Trichoptera; family Glossosomatidae; genus Agapetus; species Agapetus fuscipes. The sequence continues at coordinate 12,673,885 of OX637333.1, read as the reverse complement.
GGTAAGGGGGGGGGGGGGGGCTTATGCCAACCAGTTTAATTGAAGTCAACCTCCTCACCCCAGGTTTGTAGTTGACAGTGAGGCCGCATCCACCTGACAGTACCACTCCATGCTGTCCTGAGTGTCCGCCTTTACATTCACCTCATCCGCGGAAAACATTGCCAAATATGAATGAGCCTTACCATTTAGGGCTTGCAATACCATCAAACACATAGGGTAGACCACCCTCTCAGGAAAACGAAGTCAATGTAGTTCTTTCAACACCGGAGTGATATGATAGAATTTGGACATCCCAAAGATTAGTCTAGCGGCCACATTCAGAACAGACTGAAATCTGTTTATAATATATACATGTCATCCATCATCATCTATCCGCTACCATGCTCAATTCCATGTTCCAGGAGATTGAGGAGAAGTGCGCGGCGCTGTTTGAAGAGCGGCAGCGCCTGCACGCAGCGTGGCAGGCGCGCCAGGTGGCTCTGGACCAGCTCATAGACCTGCAGTTCTTCCTGAGGGACGCCAAGCAGCTGCTACATCTGTGCCATGCACACGAGGCGGCCCTCGGTAAGCTCATACATCCATAACTGCTAGCAGAAACTTCAGAGACTGTATTTTCTCGATGGAGTAGCCCAGTATGGCGGAAACCCTTGTTTAACCTTCCCTCCCCTATGCAGTGTAAGCAGTACACTTGCTTATTATAATCTTTCTATAAATGTAATTTACATGGAGCTCAGATTCTAGGTATTCCTCCCTCATACATTTACAAATTTAATAAAAAAATTTTTTTTTAATAATCCACACTAATAAGGGCCAGCAGAGCTGTTTTGTAAGAGTCCGAAATAAATTCATCAATACAATAAAACAAATGGCACCAATACAATCACACAGCGTAAGGCGCTGTGAGTAGCTCGCGTCATGCATGTAAAGTGTGCGTGGTGAGTGCGACGCTATTCACATCTCACTCTCACATATTTTGCTACGATTAGAGCACACGAAATAGCGCATCCCCGTCGCTACCGTTGCAGTCGTATTTTATCCTTCAATATTGCTGGAACTTGCAGGGATACTAAAGTGATTTATTATTTCCGATAATAAAATAAATAAAATTCTTGTTTTGGTAAGTATTTTTTTATGTGTTTCTAAATAACTATGTAATCATTATTTTATATTATTATTTGTGTGTAATACGTAGAAACACATATTTATTTTGGATTGAAAAGTATCCAGAGTAGGAAAAAAAATAACAGAAGCAAATGAAAATGCTTTGTAAGAGAACTTAGTTTGGAGTTGGCTAAGCCTAATATTATAAGAAGAAAAAATAGTATGGTTAGATTCCATAAACAACAGCAAGATGCTTTTGACACGGTTCTATCCAATTATCAGCATAATATCACCCGCAACTGCTGTTACAGATGCAAATATTCCAACTAATCTGCTGGGCGAATCAACAAGGAGTGTGTTAGTGTCCCGGCCACCTTCAAGAATTTGTAGATTTTGTCCATACAATTAAAAAAAAAGAAAACAATAGTGTGTCTTATTTGTCAAAAAACTGTGTGTGCTAGTCACAGAAAAGAAAAAAAGTACATTTTTTGCAGCAATTGCAATAAAATTTAGAGATTGTCTTTATTTGGTTTTTATATTTCTATTGTTTTATGTTTTTCTTTTAACTTACGTAATTTTCGTAATTGTGCTTTAACATAATACGAGTAATGTGGAAATAATTATGAATGTTTTCATTTGTTGTTCAATTTAACATTATTTTGGTACATATATTATGAACTTTTAATTTTCTGAAATATTTCAAAAGGTTTAAATTCCCTGGCTAGCCGCCGCCCGTCGCCTTCCCTATATCACGTGTCTAAGCTTCAGTCGCTCTATGCGCTTGCTCAGAGTGGACCTGTCGTCCGCTGTATAGACATCGGCCGATGATTTTTTATGTTTTTAGCATTTAAATACTAATTATTGTCATTTACTTCTTCATTCGACTTCAATTATACTTTATTAAAGCGATAAGCTCTGAATGGGAAGGTTGTGGGTTTGAATCCCGGCGGAGCGCAAAAAATATACCATTTATATTTTCAAATTAGCTCTTCGCTGGGTTGAAAAATTCATAAACCTTTACCAATAACCGGTCACCAAAGGTCGATCCAGCCTTACAGCAACTGGGTCTTGCTTGAGTATTGGCGCTTTGTAGCGATGACCAAGCTCGTACACCTCTGCGGCACTACAACAAGTATCATAGACCCCTAGAGTCTCTAGAATCTAGGGAGTCTCCCGCACAGGATTTCTTAAAAAAAAAAAAAAAACTCCAAAGGCAATTCAAAATGTACTAAGTGCCAGGTGCCATTGCGTTGAAGCAGATACGGGGCTATTATTAGTTATTTTAGTCGTCGGTTGAGCCCACGCTTTGACAAACTAATGGTGCCTGGGCTGGAAGTTTCATCTGCACAGTCATTCTTACCTACCGAATTTTGCAATATTTGTATGAAGACAAATCAGCTGTTCACTTGCGGCCATCTTGGATTGACAGGTCTTCATACAAATGACCCTGAAACAGGGGTGACAATGCATTTTTCATAATGCTAAAATACCTATTTATTTGTTGTGTCGTTGAAACTTTATAAAAAAAACCTCAAAGGCCCTCTGCCAGCTTGGTTGTCACTTTGTGTGTAGTGTCAACTCAAGTAGAACCCAGTTGCTGTATCTATAATCTAAGTGGCAAAGATGTATGAACAGTTAAGATGCATATTAAATGCATGCCCACAAGCAAACATCCTTAAGTCCTGCACTTCCACCTGCTGCATGTACACTATAATGGAGTGATCTTGTAAGAGATTTTTTTTTTTTTTTTCAAAAACATGTACCTGATTTTTTGTGCCATTAATGAAATAAAAAATAAAGAAAAAAAAATCAGGTTATTCAAAAAATTCCTTGTTCCCGCACACTGACTTCAAAGAATATATTTTTGTTGAAAATATACAACATATGTAGCTCCAGCTCAATATGGAGCTGAATCAAGTTAGTCGAGGTATAAAAAATATAAATAAATGTAGTTTAATCATTCGTTCGTACATTCCAAAACAATACAAATAAATTGTACAGTGGACTGCACAGGACTTTATAGCACAAAATACGGTCATGTTTAGGTCATAGCCAATTTTCAAAACAAAACATTTAGTTGTGTGTAAGTAATGAAGCTAATCTTTTTAAGGAATCGTCTTTTTGCAGTATTATCATTGATCCCGTTTGTATCAAAACTAACACTTTGTTTGGTGGGTACCTATACTTTTCATTGATATTTTGGAAAGTTATGATTGATTATTATATGGGTACAACTTACTAGATTTTAAGACTCGTAGCCTAGTATTTTATATTAGGCGTTTTAGTACCAAGAATATTACAATTATTTTTGTATTAAAATTTGTCGCTTTGTATGGTGGCTACACCTTATAATATTTATTTGAAAAAAGTAATGATTAATGTATGCAGGTATATATAAGAGTTTTTAATTGTAGAACATTATTTTTTAGTTAACCCGTTCTCCGCCGGGAAAATTTAAAATATTGTTTTCTAATGTATGGCAACCCCCAAAACAAAGAGTATTAAGAGGCAATGCTTATAGTTGTTTTATAGCAGTTGATTGAGCGAATTGTTATGTAGGTTTATTTATGGGTATTAGACGTTTTGCTACCAAAAATATTACAATAAATTTTTGTATGAAAATTTGTCACTTTGTATGGTGGCTATACTTTATAATATTTTTTTGAAAAAAGTAATGATTTATGTATGTAGGTATATATAAACGCTTTTTAATTGTAGAACATTGTTTTTTAGTTTACCCTTTCTCTGCCGAGAAATTTTCAATTATTTTTTTTGCAGTATTATCATTGATCCCGTTTGTATCAAAACTAACACTTTGTTTGGTGGGTACCTATACTTTTCATTGATATTTTGGAAAGTTATGATTGATTTTTATATGGGTACAACTTACTAGATTTTAAGACTCGTAGCCTAGTATTTTATATTAGGCGTTTTAGTACCAAGAATATTACAATTATTTTTGTATTAAAATTTGTCACTTTGTATGGTGGCTACACCTTATAATATTTATTTGAAAAAAGTAATGATGAATGTATGTAGGTTTATATAAGAGCTTTTCAATTGTAGAACATTATTTTTTAGTTAACCCGTTCTCTGCCGGGAAAATTTAAAATATTGTTTTCTCTTGTATGGCAACCCCCAAAACAAAGAGTATTAAGAGGCAACGCTTATTGTTGTTTTATAGCAATTGATTGAGCTAATTGTTATGTAGGTTTATTTATGGGTATTAGACGTTTTGCTACCAAAAATATTACAATAATTTTTTGTATGAAAATTTGTCACTTTGTATGGTGGCTATACTTTATAATATTTTTTTGAAAAAAGTAATGATTCATTTATGTAGGTATATATAAAAGCTTTTCAATTGTAGAACATTATTTTTTAGTTAACCCTTTCTCTGCCGAGAAATTTTAAATTATTTTTTTCTCTTGTATGGCAGCCCCCAAAACAAAGAAAATTATGAGGCAATGGTTCTTGTTGTTACATAGCAGTATTATAATGACGATTATGCAGAAAAAATAAAGAAAATCGTAGGAGCCGTTTTTGAGAAAATCTCATTTGAAACTTTCAGCTGTTCGGAAGCCATCTTGAATTTTCTAAAATTTGAAAAATATTTCACTATGAATTATAGTGATAAAAAAGTTTTTTCTGAAAAAGTTAAGAAACATAAAAGTTTTTTGCGTTCTGATGGGTTTTTGTAGCCTTTTAATTTCAATTTTTGATATCATGTAAACGACACTTTATGTTTTTATTTTCAAAAAATTTATTTAAGTTTTTTCTAAAATTTGATGTTACGTATAATATTGTAGAACATATCTTTTTTGTCAACGCTTTCACTTCTGAGAAAATCACAATTGTTTATTTTTTTCATATGGCAACTCATAGACGCAGATTCGCAAAAATGTTGCCATAAATAAATTTGGTGAGAATGTATCAAGCAACTACTTTACTAAAAATTAAAAAAAAATCGTTCGAGCCATTTTTGAGAAAATCGCATTTGAAGTTTTCTCCTCTTTGGAAGCCATCTTGAATTCTCAAAATAGTGAAAAACAAATTATAGTGCAAAGAAGTTTATAAATTTTTCTTTCTTGTGAATTTAAAAAAAGTTTTACAAAATTGCGTTTTTATGGGTCTTTTTAATAATTTCGATGAAAATTTTGAGATCGTGTAAACGGTACTTTAAGTACAATTTTTTTTTAATATTCTTTAAATTTTTGTAGAAATTAATATTGCGCGTAATATGTAGAACATTTTTTTTTTGTCAACCCAGCCATTTCCGAGATAATCACAATCGTTTTTTTCTTTCATATGGCAACTCATAGACGCAGATTGGCAAGAGTGCTGCCATAACCAATTTTCTTTGCGACAATTTGAGCAACGACCACAAAATTGTTAGAGCCGTTTTTGAGAAAAGTGCAATTTTATGTTTTTTTTGTATGGCAGCCTTGACTTATAGGTTGGTATGCGGCTGACCACCCATGCTGTAAAAATGGTTCACTTTGCCAATGTCACCCCTGTCTCAGGGAAGGACGGCAAGAGTTGCAGGGTGTATGTCCATTTGAGATTTGGTTTTTATGTTGTAGGTTCACATGAGGCATGTGCAAGCGCGAACTTGTACGTGTCTGGTTGTGAGAATGCATGTAATGTGAATCTCCAATGTAACATATCTTTGCAACTTAGATTAGATTAGATTAGATTAGCAGCCATCTTAAATTTCCAGGTTGGTGCCATGCCGGTCGGCCCATCAAAATCTGTGGTTGTCAATTTTCTAAATCCAAAAATTGGTGTCTCTGCGATTAGTAGTTCCGGCTGGGACATACATACATACATACATCCATATGGACGGACGGACGGACGGACAGGTTCGACAAATTAGGTTTTTTTGCATGTCCTGGTGCAGGACAACACATTTCCGTTCAAACCTCGAAAGTTTTTTTCGGACGAATACAATACTTTATAACAGTCCTTCGGACTGCTATAAAGTAAAAAGTACAGATTTTATAAAAAAAAAAAAAATTTTGCTTGAAAATTGCTTTTTCTTCAAATTTCGGCATTTTGCTCCTTGGTTCTAATTTGGCTTTTATAGCTACTAATCTAGATTTTTAGTACATTGGCCCAAAGCAGCATCTCTTGTTATTTTCACTGCTCTTTCAACTGTCAAGTATGGCATGAGAGCAGGGGCGTGCACCACATATAGGCACACGCCTAATAGGTAGACAATATATTATTAAAAAAACATTTAAGCTTGATATTCAGATTTAAAATTCAAAATTTGAATTCGATTGGAGCATATTTAGCACTTCAGTTAATTTCAAATGAGTTCTTTTAAGGAATGGGAGCAAATATTTATTCGGAAATGTATTACTACTCTACATGAGAGCCGTTTAAATTGCAGGTCACCGTCACCACTAGATTGAATAAGGCACTAAACTTCTTTATTGGTTTTTTTTCTAAAAAAGGCTCGGTAATATTTTCCTGACATCTTATTAGATCAACATAAGTTGGAGCATTGAAATATATTTCAAGCCTCTTAAAAAGTCTTTGCGTAAGAGATCTAATATTTTGCCTTTCAGCTACGTTGTGTTGTTAATTTTCTGATGTGTTTGTTTTTGCCGGTAATCATTGTTAATGACATATTTTCTGAATCCCAAAAATAGTTATTTTCTCCAATTACTGAATTTTTTACTTCTTTTAAGTGATTAAGCATATATTTGGTGAATCGCGTCATCTTTATATGAAAAATTATTTTTCTAAGAACCTATGTATGATGAAGAACACACTTTTATCACAAAAGTAGCTAGTGTTGTCCAATTTTCTGACGGTGATTCCGTTGCTACCTACAGACGTAGCATTTAGTTGGCTCGTTTAAGCCAACGGGCATGTAAAATCTGGCCTTGAGATCTCTTTGTCAAATCTTAAAGAAAATCCCTTGTTGTTACTGCTGAGACAAAGTCGTACAAATACTGTTGGTCAGTTCTCAATTTTGGAGTATTATTTGGAAGCGTTCATAGTTCAATTTGTTGAATTATTTTACTAGGCTTTTATCATAATTCCTTGACTGATAGGTTGGTATGAGGCTGACCACCCATACTGTAAAAAATGGTTCACTTTGCCAATGTCACCCCTGTTTCAGAGAAGGTCGGCAAGAGTTGTAGGGCTTATGTTCATTTGAGATTGGGTTTTTTTATATTGTAGGTCCACATGCGGCATGTGTGAGCGCGAAATTATGTGTGTCTTGTGGGAATGCATTTAATATGAATCTCAAATGATACATATCTTTGCAGCTTAGATTTAGATTTTACTAGGCAATTTTTCACAAGGTTCGGGTGCTTTTCCCAGCAGTTCAGTGTAAGACTTAGGTCTGGAAGTACACTCATCCATATAAAGGAATACATCGCACGTTTAATAATAAAGATAAATAACTCAAAAATTGAGAAAATCGAGATTTTGTAATAAAACGTAAGAACAATGCGAGAAGAATAGGTAGAATGCGACAGCCGTTCAATTTAGACGAATATGACCGAGATAAAACATCGGTCGCCTTTTTCATCCCATACAAGTTGTACTGGTTGTCTGAACTTCAAACGTGATTTCCCAACATTCTTATTTTTTGAGTTATTGCTCTTTATTATTAAACATGTCATGTCTAAATGGATAGTTCATTCATACGTAGTTTACAAACTATCCATTGCAGTGGTCTTTTAAGTCTTTTTCAAGCAGTCTAATGATTCCACCGTTCTTTCCGGAGTTAACTTTCGGTCCATCACAATCGATTGCCATAAGGGTACTTTGAGAAATATTTGCATCTGAAAAATGTTTCACTGAGCCCATCTTAGGTATTACGTATCCCACGTAAATAGACCCTGTCTCTTTAATTAACGTTATGTGCACTTCAACTTTTATTTCTTGGAGCATTTACCATTTATTTAAGGAATATTTAATGTTTCTTCCTTCCATTACAGTACAATGCTGATATTTCATGAATAACCATATCCATCTATGTTTGACTTTCCTTACAAAGTTCTATCCCTTCGTCTCGTATGTCTTATCAATTGTAGGGACATCAGCCTTAATATCAGACAAAGCAGATTATGCAATTGCAATTTCTGCCGTGTCTGACACTCCATACCTGTAGTTTTTTTGACACTCCTTGACTTATAGGTTGGTATGAGGCTGACCACCCATACTGTAAAAAATGGTTCACTTTGCCAATGTCACCCCTGTTTCAGGGAAGGTCGGCAAAAGTTGTGGGGCTTATGTTCATTTGAGGTTTGGATTTTATTTGTAAGTACACATTCAGCATTTGTAAGCGCGAACTACACTTGTTGGTTTGTGGGCATACATCTGAGAGCTTTAAATGAATATATCCTTGCAACTTAGATTATAGATTATAGGGAGGTCAAAATGTGATTTTTTTTTAGAAATTCCGTTCTTATATGCGATTGTGCAGTTGTCTGTAGAACTTTTTTTTTTTTTTAAGGAATCCTGCGCGGGAGGCTCCCCAATTCTTAAAAGTCTTGGGGGTCTATGTCACCCTGGAAGGGTGCCGCAGAGGTCTTGCTTCTATCGTGAGGCGCTGCAAGGAAGTGTTGATTGATGTTGGTTTTGAATAAAACCGGGATTAAATTGGGAAGGGAACACAGATACTGGTAGACCATTCCATAAACGGCAGTTTGGCAAAGGAATGAGTCATGAAAACGCCAAGTTCTCATAGTTTTGAGATCGACTGCAAAGGGATGAATAAGAGTCGTACTACGAGTTTTTCTTTCTGAAATGCGAGGGGGAGGGATTAATGAATGGAGCTCATTAGAACAAGCTCCGTGGTAATATCGATAAAAAAGACTGAGCATTCCAACTTTTCTTCTGTGCTGGAGCGGCTGCAGATCGGATGTCAGAGAAGGATCATTGATCAACCTCACTGCCCTCCTTTGCACAGAATCAAGTTGGTCACTCAACTTCTTGGACATACCACACCAGAGATGGCTGCCATACTCGATAATGGGGTGGATTTGGGATTTATACAGAGTCAATAACTGGGCTGAAGTAAAAAACCTACGGGCTCTGTATAATATGCCGAGTCGCCGGAAAGCGGAAGTTGTGCGAGACTCAATAGCATCATGGTATTTTAACTCTGATGACAGAGAAACACCAAGAAGATTTCAGTGTTCATGGTTAGAGAGGGAGACATTGTCGAAAGTTGGGAGATAGTTCGCTCCCCCAGTTCTTGTTTACTGTATACGCCAATCTTGTCAAATATGACTTTTTGATGCAGTTGTCTTAAGAATAAAATTCTACACAATCTGAGCTAAAAAAAATACGTATTTGTCTTCAAATGTGCGAGTTATTCAACATTTTCACAGACGATATTCTGTGTTCGAAATTTCAACTCAGTGCTTGTTTACTGGATACGCCACAAATGCTGATGCGCATGCGTGGCTGACGAGTGGCTGCCGTATGTGCCAATCACAGACGCGCGTGGGTGTGACGTCACACCTAAACATCGTTTTTTAACCGTAGCCCGCTCGGAATTTTGAGATGAATATTTAAGTTTTCAAGGGATTCCTGAGATAAATCCTTTAAAAATTATAGTTCATAGGAAGAAAAACATCTCCCGACCATCTGCAAAAACAATTTCTGCCATTGCATTGTTCAATGTGAACGGTTAGTCGATTATATGTTGAAATGAACGTAATGGCATTTTAACATACAGGTTGCTACATTTTTAGTTCGTGAAACAGTAGGTAATTATTAATAGACAATAATTGCCATACGAGATTACAAAATGCTTAATTAGACACGTACGTGGATAACTTACAGTATATTTTTGGTACCACGACAAAATGCCCACCGATAAATGTCCCAAGGCATAATGTCCCGTCCGTCCGTATATGTATGTATGCATGTACCAGCCGAAATTACAGATCATATTCTATTTTCATAAAAATTTAATATAATCTGAACAAGTATTTATGTATATATGTAACTGTAACTGTAATTCTGTCGCCATTCCGCTAGGGGTGGCCAGAGCCTCTGCAGAGCTGCCTCCATTTCTTCTTATTCTGCCTATCCTTACTGAAAATTGAAATTGACGTTAAATTTAAAATTAAAATCAACAAAATCTCACATGAACATAAACCTTGCAACTCCTGTCACATATCTGTAAAATCAGGGTGGCGTAAGCAAAAGCGAACCTATTTTTTCAGCATGGGGGGTCAGCCTCATACCAACCTATCAGGCAAGGAGCATCATTAGCAAACATCAAAACATTGAAACGTATAAAAATGTTCCATCTTTCAATAACGTAGTTCACGCACTATTTGAAAATTCAAAATAAAAACAGACTTACTTTCGTAAACATTTTATACAAGAGATAGAAAGCTACAACTTTTGTCCCAAAAAAACATATTTTCTGATATATAATTGATGTTTTCTTCAAAATAATAAAAAAAAATGCACAGAATCTGCACTCGACTTTCTTGCATAAATTAACTCACTGTATGACGAATTTAAAGCTAGAATCATTTTTTTTTTTTTTTTTTTTTTTTTTTTTTTTTTTTTTTTTTTTTTTTTTAAGAAATCCTGTGCGGGAGACTCCCTAGATTCTAAAGACTCTAGGGGTCTATGACACTTGTTTTAGTGCCGCAGAGGTGTACGAGCTTGGTCGTCGCTACAAAGCGCCAATACTCAAGCAAGACCCAGTTGCTGTAAGGCTGGATGGACCCTTGGTGACCGGTCATTGGTAAAGGCTTATGAATTCTTCAACCCAGCGAAGAGCACATGCGAAATATTAATGGTATTTTTGTGTGCTCCGCCGGGATCCGAATCCACAACCTTCCATTTACGAGTCCGAAGTGTTGCCACTACGGCCTACGGACCGGTCCGAGACCAGACTTGCCAGTTTATGCTGTTTCAAGAAGAAAAAAAAGATTATTTGGTGAGCGCCGTTTTGTGTGAATCACACCTCAAGAGCCCTCTGCGAGGTTGGTCGTCTCTGAAAAAAACGCCAATTACACAAGAAAGAACCTTGATTTATAGGTTGGTATAAAGCTGACCACCCATAGTGTAAAAAATAATTCACTTTGTCAATGTCAGAGTTGCAGGCTTAATGTTCATTTGAGATTTGGTTTCAATTTGTAAGTACACACTCAGCATTTGTAAGCGCGAACTTACAAGTTTCTGTTTGTGGGCATGCAATTGATCTGAGTTTTGAATGTTAATATTTCGTTGCAACTACGATTCTCGATTATTATACATATGTACATAGATGGTCATTGAACGCTTTTGTATGCAAACTTGGACTTTGTATGGTGGGTAAACTTTTTTGTCATGTTTTGAAAAAGTAAAGACTGATTATTATTGCTATTTAGAAAGTTTTAAGAATCGCAGCCTTTTATCTAATTTTAACCCTCTGATTATTACCAAACATTTTGTCTGGAAATTTCTCACTTTGTATGTGATTCACTTTTTGGAAAATATAATAATGACATCATATAAGTTATCATTATTGTCTTAAATTTTCTAAAAAGTGTTTTTTTATTAACACTCTAACTGCTGAGAACTTTTCAATATATTTTTACTTTATAGCAGTCAGAAGGAGCTATAAAGTATTGTATTCGTCCGAAAAAAAAATTGAGGTTTCAACGGAAATGAGTTGTCTTGCGCCAGGACGTGCAAAAAAACCTAATTTGTCGAACCTGTCCGTCCGTATGTGTGTATGTCCCAGCCGATACTACTAATCACAGAGACACCAATTTTTAGATTTAGAGAATTGACAACCACAAATTTTGATGAGCCGACCGGCATGGGATCACCCTGAAAATTCAAGATGGCTGCCATACAAAAAAAACATAAAATTGCACTTTTCTCAAAAACGGCTCCAAGATTATTTTTTTCAGTGTGGTCGTTGCTCAAATTTTTACTAAAAAAATTAGGTATGGCAACACTCTTGCAAACCTGGGTCTATGAGTTGCCATCTGAAATTTTATGTTTTTTTTTGTATGGCAGCCATCTTGAATTTTCAAGTTGGTGTAATGCCGTGTAATTCATATTTAAAACATGTTCAAAAGAGTTGATGTAGCCAAAATTTGGTATCTCTAAGTCTAATACTTTGGAAAGTGACACACATACACACGCACACACACACACACACATACAGACGGACGTTTTTGAAAGATAGTGTTTTTTGGCATGTCCTGCACCAGGACAACTCATTTCCGTGAAAACCTCGAAAAAAAAATTTCACACCAAATCAATACTTTCTTAATGATGATGATGAGTTGATGATTTCTTTATAGCACCGTTTCGTGAAAAAAAATGAAATTTTTAGTCTTCAGCTAGAGCAAGAAAGTAAAAAACAAAAAAAACCTTAAAGAAAATAAAAAAATATTTTGATAATAAACTTCTCTCTTCCATCTCTTTGGTAACACTAGAGTATTAATAGGAAAGGAAGGAAGTAAAGAAATAAATAAAAGTCAAATGAAAGTTCAATAGCCTACTTACTGTGTAATATGAATTAAATAAGTACAACAAATATAATGTGCGGTGAAGAAGTGACTGGAACACCCTTTATATGTGATTTGGCGCATAGAGTAAACAAGCACTAAAAGATTGTTGCGAGCGTCCGGTCAATCTCAAGATCGTTTTACTGTATATCCACTTTACGAAATTTCCGTTGCGCATCTTTGACGTATATCCATTTTAAAACGCCTTTTTTTAGTATTAAACGTAACATTATTATGATTTTTACCGATTATTATAGTGCCAGACCTGCAGTACTTTCGGTAAAATAGGCAATTGAATTACGATTTTGTCAATTACAATAACAAAACACAAAAACATTGCTCCTGTAAAATTAGCTCAATGGCGTTTACAGTAAACAAGCACTAAGGCAGCGAGTTGTTTGGAATCCTCTTTAAGGATATCAGACATGCTTGAGTCTTTTTGGTGTTGAACTCTACAAGGTTGTCAGTGCCCCAACGGCTGACAGCCCTTAGATCTGTATTGATCTTTGAAGCTAATGATTCACAAGCAATAGATATCGCTGAACTATTTGGGGGCTTTGTAAAAGAGAAACCGTCATGTATTGTACTGTTATCGGCATAGCAGTGGATAGGAGCATAGGATAGTAAATCATTGATGTGCATAAGAAAAAGTGTCGGAGACAAGACGGATCCTTGGGGGACACCGGAATTGATTGGTAGCAGGGCTGATTTACTACCATCGATGACTGTTTGGATAGATCTGTCTTTTAGAAAGCTGGAAATCCATTCTACGAGGAGAAGGGGAAGTCCAAATGATGACAATTTGTTGAGGAGGCTGGAGTGCCAAACTCTATCAAAAGCTTTGGAAATATCAAGAGCAACAGCTTGTGTTTCGCCCATAAGATCGAGGCGTTGGCCCCAGACGTGTGTGACATAAGTGAGAAGGTCACCACTGGAGCGGTTACGGCGAAAACCGTATTGGTGGTCGCTAAGCAGTTTATGGGTTTCCAGATATTCCATAAGCTTATCGTTTATGATCCTTTCCATGACTTTTGAAAGTAAGGAAGTGATTGCGATTGGACGATAATTGGCAGGGTCAGAGCAAATTCCCTTCTTGGGGATGGGATGAACGGTTGCAACCTTCCAGTTAGAAGGCACGGTACCGCATCCAAGGGACAGTTTGTACAGTTTATAAAGGGATGGAGCTAGTTCATTTGCGCAGTTTCTTAATACTAAGGCTGGAATACCATCAGGGCCGCTGGATTTGCGTGTATCTAACCCTTTTAGAGTAGTGAGCACATCTGTGTGTGTTATTTTAGGCATCTCCATAAAGGAGCCGCTATGGGGAATTGATAACTGAACGTTTCAGAAATTATAATTTAAGCACATAAAAATTATAAAAAATATTTGCCTTAATAGTTTTAAACAGCGTCAAATATGAGCTAAAAATCATTGTTTATGGAACATTCAATGATGTTGTGCGGGAAGTTACCCTCATTTTAACTTAAGTTTATTTTTGAATTAGTAAATTTGAGCCTTAAAGGCACCTTTTCTGTACTATATATTTTTGATAAAACCCAAAAAGACATTTCGCTCCACTCTAATGTACACAACATAAACTTGCAAATCTTGCCAATGCAGTGTGGGTGTTCAGCCTCATACCACCTAAGAAGTCAACGCACAACTTTATGACTCCTTGATTTTTTTTCCTAGTTTGAATTATAGATTATCCACTGTAAGTGTGTCGCCGCCTTGACCTAACACTTCATCACCGTTCCTTCCAGGGTCCACCGAGGTGTCTCCCAACAGCAGCGTGGAGGAAGTGGATGGCCAGCTCAAGAAGCACGAAGCCTTTGAGAGACTCCTCAACACACAGGTAAAATATTACTCATGCAATAAGTATAATAAGTATCAAATAACATGAGAACTTTAACATTGTATAAGTATATGGGATATTTACTAATTAGGCGATCAAGGGGAATCCATGCAATGTTTTATATTTACGTTACTGAATTAATACTCACTAGTGTTTATAGAGTTGCTTTCCGGGATCTGTTGCTGTGATATATCAGAGCTGGATTTACTGGGCGTTTCAACCATGTCTGCTATGGGCTTCTTCCGCTTGATGATGCTGATGAAACTGATATCAGGTGCAACAGATCCCAGGAAGCAACTATCTAGACTCATTTGCTAGCTCGATGATCAACGAATGCCAACGCACTTTGTACAATATTTCTCAATTTTTTATACATCTTGTACCTGCTCTACACTTAACTTCATTATCCTTGATGTTCCAGGAGGAGAAAGTGACTGCGCTGAACACTCACGGTGCCAAGCTTCTGCAGCAGCATCATCCTGACAGCCAGATCATTAAAGAGGAACTGGACAAGGTCAACAACAGGAGGAAAAAGGTAAAATCCACACCGATTCCCATCAACTGCAAGAAGACTTATCACCAAAGTTGATTGTTAATTTATCAGACTATTAAGTGCTGGCATCAACCTCTTGTAGTCTCAAACATTCTAAATTATTTATAACTAGCAGTACCCGGCGTGTTTCACTACGCCATTTGGGCATGTGGTATCAATTTTTTTCTACAGATAAAAGAGGAAACAACAGGATCAAAAAAAAAAGTGTGCTAATCGGAATCAAGCTTCACACAATTTATCTCTAGGTTAATCTTCACGTTTTCTAAAAAAAAAGGTCTAGGTACAACTGTTAAGCAGCAGAGCCAAGCATAGGGAAAATCGATTGCGGTGCTCCATTTATATTTAAGATAAAAAAATCGGCTATGTAACGTCACTCATCTAATCTATTCTAAGTTGCATGGATATAATTGTTACATTTGGAATTCACATTAAGTGCATGCCCACAAGCAGACACGTATAAGTTCACACTTGCACATTCTGCGTGTGAACCTACAACATAAAAACCCAAATCTCAAATGAACATACACCCTGCAACTCTTTGCTGACCTTCCCTGAAACAGGGGTGACATTGGCAGAGTGAACCATTTTCTATTTATAGTTGGTCAGATGCATATTGACCTATACAAGAAAAGAATATAAACAATAAATTAAATTTTATAATCATACAATTAAAGAACTAATCTATAAAATTCACTATACTCTTTGAGCAAAGTGAAGAAATAAATGTATTCCAAACAATCAGGAATATTTTTCAATGTAACCGCACTGTGAAACGTATGCAGTTGGGGAAAATGCTTCATACAATATGATGCACTTAAGTGTTTTTTCAACTATCTCCATAAAAGTGTTTAATTTATGTTGAATTTTTGACTCCCTGTCCTGTCTTTATCCCGGCCAAGTGAATTCACATTTTTTCCCCACATTTAAAATGTGCTCTATCCATTATTTCAATAAGTGAAAGTTTTAGGTAGTGCACACGGAACATTTTCTATTGACAACAAAATTGTAAGTCGCACGGCCGGGTTAGGTAAAAGGCAAACATTTTGTTTATTTTGGTTGCTTTGGACCATTGTCACATAGAAGAAAGACGTTTAACCGCCGAGAAAAAAACGATCTTTAAATTTGTGGTGAGTATATAATTTTACAGAAATGCGTTTTTTGAAAAAACAACTATATTATGTATATTTTAATTAAAAGTATGTTTCTATAAAAGGTTTTAATAAAAATAATATATTTCAATATGGTCTTCTAGCATGGCCGTAGCTAGGGGGGGGCATTGTGGGGCAATGCCCTACCTTGAAATCACAATGCCCTACCTTAAAAATACCAAAAACAAGACAAATTATTGTAAAAATTGTTTGTTCATAGTTTGAGATAAAAAAAAATGTAGAAATTAACCAAACATTACGCAGTAGGAAAAGAAATGGGTACATAAACACAAAGAGTTGGTACCTAATTATTGGTACCTAATTGTTGATTTTGCGATGGATATACGAGGTTTCTTTGGAAAAAAACGAAGAGTTAAAGAGAAAATTGACCACGAAGAACCTCACTGCTCAAAACAGGTTGAAGCTCAAAATACAATCGCTACCCATGGCAACAGGTTGGTCAACACATGTTGGTAATGTTAGCTTTGGTATTCCTTCTGATGTTGCACAAATCAGAGAACCAATAAACAAGTTGTTTTAAACACATATCCAAAACAACATAACAGAGTCTTTGTTTCCGATTGGTTCAAGCGTTATAAATGGTTACAGTATTATGTCGAGAAAGATGCTGCTTTTTGCTATCCATGCCAGCAATTTTTACCTCATGGGAAAAAAACAGACTTCGTACACTTCCACAGGATTTAGAAATTGGAAAAATGCCCCTGTTTTTCAAAACATGAAAAATCAATTTCGCATATTCAAGCTATGTCGATGTGGCAGGAGAAATTACAATGAATATCTACATCTAGCAGTGTTGAAACGTTAATATATCAAAAAGTATGAAAAAAATATAGGTATTACGTGAAGTGTGAAAGAGAAGTAAATAAGGTATGCACCGTAGAAATGGCTCATTTGAGAAGTATGACAGGAAAAACACTGAAAGATAGAGTGAGAAACGAATGGGTTCTAAATGAATGCGGAGTAAAAGAAAGCGTGAAAGTGAAAGTTCAAAGAAGTGTGATGCGATGGTTTGGACATATTGAAAGGATGAGTGAAGACCGACTGACAAAAAGAGTGTATAAAGGGAATGTAATAGGTAAGCGTGGAAGGGGAAGACCTAGGAAACAATGGATTGATCAGATAAATGAGATTGCGAATGAATGGAATCTACAGAGTGGAAACAAGAGAAGAGCATGCATGAAAAGAGTGATGAAATTAGATGAGATGAAAGAAGTATGCAAGGACAGAGTCAAGTGGAGGCACTTGTGTGGAGGTACTGGCCACCCCTAGAGGAAAGGGGGCAGGATACAAGACAAGACGAGTATCGTTGAAGTACCTAATACAATTTCGAATTGTCAACGAATTAGCTCTGCGTGGAAATTATATTTTGGAAGAAGAAAAAGAGCAAGGATTATTTCAGAATTTATTTGAATACACGTGTATGAAAGATCCAAATTTGAACGACGTTCTCACTCATATACCACAAAACGCAACATATCGTTCACCTGAAATTCAAAATCAAATAATTCAAGCAATGGTTCAAGCGATCTGTGCTTCAAGCAGTACGAAGTTCCATTGTCAAAAATATTACACCATGTACATCACTGACCTAGAGGTCAGTGATGTACATGGTGATTGATTTAGGAGCCCGTGCTTCGAGAGCAGATATAATGATATTTTTTTTTTACTTCCGCCCTACCTGTAACCAATGCTGCCCTACCTCAAATTCGACTCTAGCTACAGCCCTGTCTTCTAGTTGTGACCTACGAACTTTCGTTTATCGTATTTTTTATAAGTGCGGGATATAAAAGCTTTCTTACATTTCTAAAATTCAACTTGGAATACTTAAATAACATTTTTTAATTTGGAACTTTTGTCTAGGCCAGGGGTCGGCAACCTTTTGAGTCGGAAGAGCCAAAAATTACAATTTACAAATTTCAAAGTTTTTCCTTGACTTATAGGTTGGTATGAGGCTGACCACCCATACTGTAAAAAATGGTTCACTTTGCCAATGTCGCCCCTGTTTCAGGGAAGGTCGGCAAGAGTTGCAGGGCTTATGTTCATTTAAGATTGGGTTTTTATATTGTAGTTCCACATGCGGTATGTGTGAGCGCGAAATTATGCGTGTCTGCTTATGGGAATGCATTTGATGTGAATCTCAAATGATACATATCTTATTTTGGATTTGGATTTGTAAAGAGCCACAAATGTTTTTTTGCCAACAATAAATAGCGTCGATGGGGCGGGGGGAGGGTGGGGGGTGAAAAGCGAGTACAAGTAGCGGAGAGATCGTTTATCGATTCAGAACGATTTAGTTTTTTTCGATCAGAAGTATAATTCTGTGTTTTTTTTATATTTGCGTATGAAGCTAAAGAGCCGTAACTTCACACCCAAAGAGCCGCATGTGGCTGGTGAGCCGCAGGTTGCTTACCCCTAACCAAACCGATATCGATCCACCATATTTGTAAAAAGTCCGGTCTATAGCTTAGTTGGTAGAGTAACTGCATTCCATGCCGAGATCTCGAGTTAGAATCCCACCGAAGTTGTCAGAAATTATTTCCCGTTTCAGTGTTTATTTTAAACCCAAAATAAAATACCGGCAAGGCTTACTCAGCCTTCATAAGAAATGAGTGTCAAGCCACTCAGGAGCTGAATAACATCCATTTCAAGTTGGCGTAAAGTAAAAGTTACTGGGTTGTTCATTTTAGATTTGGATTTTAAATTATGAGTGGGTACACATGCAGCATTTGTAAGCGTGAACTTACATGTGTCTACTTGTGAGCATGCATTTTATATGAATCTTTAATGTAAATGTATATTTGCAACTAAGATTATGTATTGTAGTTGAATATAATGGTCTTTTTCTATTGGGTGGTTTCAAAATTTACCGACCTCGTTGCTGAAATATCGAGAATTGAGAACCACTGTTTATTTGATCACCATCAAACTTCACAGGATTCGTTCTAAGAATATGTTACATGTTTCCTGAAAATTTCGTCAAAATCGGATGAGCGGTTTATGAGTCTATAGGGGACATACATACATACATACATACATACATACATACATACATACATACTGTAGAGTTCTCTGTTTTTCAACCAATAATTATATCGCTTTGACTTTGAGATCTTGGGGAAGAGAGGAAGTATCTCAAGGGGAGGGGAGGGATGAGATGCACCCCTGACGCTGCAAGGGATGGGGGACTCGGATCTGAAACAGCGGTCGATACAGTTGTGTTTTTCGTTTTCAAAACACTAAAAATAATTAATCTTATTTTCTAATTTTTGAATAAACTCGGGGACTTCGATCTTGCACGGCGATCGATACAGATGTGTTTTTCTTTTCTTACTCTTCAAAAATCTAAAAATATATACTTCGGTTCTTTAATATTAAATTAAATTCGGGAGTTCGATTTCAACTTGCGGTCGACGGGTGTCTTTTGTTTCAAAGCTTAATAATATATTCATTTCGATTTTCTAAATAATAAAAATATTTCATAAATAAAGGAACATTAATCAACAAAACTTTGAATACGCATCTATTGAACTTGAAATTTAAATAATAACTTTTATAAATATTAAGCGCGGAAATTCTTTTGATTTAATTCGGCATTATTATTGCGGAGTGAAAAGTGCAGTGGTTATATTTCTTATTGGGATCCGGCCTTTCATTATTTAAAATTAAAATAACTATTTACGTATAATACAGAGTTGTTCCTGAGCTGTTTTCCTGGGCTGAGTTTTCTTTGATTAAACTAACAGATTAACTAAAAATCTACTAAACTAAAACTAAATTTCATTGAACATATTACTTTATTTCATTTTTATGTTGGTGTTTTCTTTCAGAGTTTCTTATCGCTGTGTACTTGGTTATAAATATTTACTTTCAGGGATTCATCGACTTACCTGTGCGGGGGAAAGATTTTCCTACTTATTTTCTTATCGATGCATAATTGTTAATTATAAGTTTATTTCAGAGATTCATTGACTTAACTAAGCGGAGGGAGGTTTTCTTCTTATCTTCGACAAAGTAGTTATTTACTGTCGCTGTCATTTATGTACTAACGCTACACACACACACCACTATTGACATTTTGAATTAAATTAGATTCTCTCTCTTGCTGGAATTCTGCAATGTTATATTGAATTAAGAAATGTTTGGTTCGCTTGCATTCGAGATATACTGATTCCTGAAGTCAGCCGTTCCCAATGTCGTTTCCTTACCGAATGGTCCTTCCTGAAATTTCCCTTGTTGTGGAAAACGGTTGAACGAGTTTGTCCGGTGGGTAGTGTATCGCATAGGTTTGCAAGATGATGGGACCTTTTGTCGTAGTTTATAAATGTGGGTTGGTGTTGAACGTTCCACAGTCACGGGAAGACCCTAGTTTCAGGAAAATTCCTGAAAAACTATAACATTCAATGCAGAATTACCTAATCACTCTTACACATTACGGAATGCTGCTCTCCTTGAGGTGGTGAGAATGAAAGAATGATTATGAAGGATTTGCATGTTGCATGAATTACCTATAAGTAAGGCCTGAAAGTAATCCATCTGAAGGTGAAAATGTATTCCAAACACACCATTACACATCCATCACACTAGGGGTTGGCCAAGCTAATAAAATACAAATTTCATAAATAAATTATAAACAAACAACTCTGCAGTATGTGCTGAAGCCGAAATGCCTGCAATCTCATATCGAGACACACAAAGAATAACGCAGATGTACTTAATGCAGTTGAATTTGAAAACCGCTGAGTGACCTTGGTCATTATATGTTCCTGATCACAACAAAGTTCCTGAAAATTGGCAGCCGGCCTCTGGCCAAATACAACTGAATATGTTCCCGACCTCTGGTCGCAACGAGAGTTCCTGAAATGATCTGGGCTCACTCAGCTGGATTAATGTTCCATGATCTCTGATCATATATGCTTGGAGTTTGCTTGGAGCCAACATTATTGCAGTAACTTGTAGCTGAACACACACAATCCAGACTAACCTTCCTGTCCCGTGGTTTTTTGCAGCAAAAGATTACCATCCGGAGCGGGGGGAGGGTACGTTGGGGAAGGAAGGCGGTACCCAAAAGGCCGTTGGGGCCATTTGCCATGATTAATTAGAGTCACTTAATCGACGAGGGTGTCGAAATCTTAGATTCACGCCGCGTGTATCCGAATCCTTTCCTTGAAATAACTAATAAAGGTCCATTTTGCAGTGCCTTTCAGATGACCGGTGGTCATAGAAAGATGCTGTAAAAGCCATGGACCTATTAACTTACAGGTGGACGCGCAAAGGTAAGAATTACAACAAAGAAGAGATCGCCTTGCATGTAATTACTTTCACTAACAAACTAAAACCTAACTGCCTTTCATCTCGCAATTTTTATGTCATTTATGTTTTTGTCTGAAAATAATTTCGACTACCTTATATTCCAATTAATTAAACTCGCACACATTAAGACCGTTCCGTAATTAATAACGCTTAAATCTCGTCGCCTTAAAAATAATTGTAGTTCATACTACCTCATCTTTGATCGCGTAAACGCAAAATCAATACTCGTTATAATCTTATAAAAAGGTAGAAATGTATGAGAGGTACACCTCCCAAAAAGTACTTGGGTTTGCCACTAAAGTAGATTTTGAAACGGTAAAACAAAAAATTTACACAACGTTCTGTTTCATAATCTTCCACACGACGAGGAGTCCTACCCTTAGCTAGATGATCACATAATAATTGGCCAAAAATAATTACTACCTCGATTGGGGTAGATTGCTCTTCCAGCAACTGAAACTGAAGGTTGGAAAAGAATCGAAGCAGCCTAGTGCTATTCCTTCAGAGAAGGTTTGTTGCACTTGAATCCTGGTGATTCCAGGGTATCCTCCCTGCACATTCGATCGCTCCACTTCTAACTTAGGAGGAAAAATCTCCCTGTCGTGCTTCTCTTCGACTCCTCGTCTGTTCCTCCGACCCTCTTCTTCGCGGCAGGGGGGGGAACATTACAATTGGGCCAAGTGAACCAGGATGGAAGGTCATACAAGTATCTCTCATACATTTATTGCGTTTAATAATTTGTGTAAATTTTAAAATCAGTAAATTTTTGTTAAAGAATAAAGAAACTTTAACTCAAGTAACTTACGTAAACTAGAAGTAAATGTGCCGCCGGATAATAATAAAGCAATGTTTAGTCCGCTTAATACACTTTCAAATAAAATAAAAATAAACGTTGAAGTAATATCACGGGCGTCGTCTTTGTTACCTTACACATGTTTTACGTGCCTCTTGCTTTCTAATGCTATTTTATATTTCACCCTATATTAGGACTTGAAATGAAGTTTTCCTCTTTCCGATTTAATTTTATTTTGAACATTTGAATTTTCTACATCTTGTGATGAGATGATAAATTGTTATTATGTGAAACAGGTTATTGCACTTTGCGCAATATTAAACCTTTGTGAGATATCATATTATGTGTATTGTGAGGTAAATTCACTCTGCCTTAAATTTTAGACTCACTAAGCTCTTGAGGTGTGGAAACACACTAAAACAGCGCTTACCACATAAGTTAATTAATATAAGGGTATGTAATTTTGGGGTGGTAGCGGCTCCTTAGATAGGTTGCAAAGCTAAGTAATGTATCTTTGAAATTGATGATTTCAGTGTAATAAACTCATGTGAATTAAAACAAAACAATTTTTATTTTAATCTATTAAAATGAACTTTCACGAAGTTACTGCTGAAAGTCTAGATAATGTCAAGACAGCAAATTTTATTGCTTCATCTAAAATCTGATTATTTGCATGGTATAGTTGTTTTTTTTGGACACGAAGTGATGTCACTGTTGCTAAGATTTTATGCAAACAAAAAATGGAAAGGAACTGAGCAATTCAAGTCGGCACATGTGTGAAGAGATTGGGGTGGAAATAATCTAAAAAGTCGTAAATTTTGGTTTGTTATTTTAACTATCGTGGGACGTGATAAAATTTTAGTTCACTCAAACGACAAAAAAATTAAAAGGGATTTAAATTATGGATTTTGGGTGCGTGAAGACCTATTTTTTTCGGAACCAATAACTCTGAGGAACGTTAATCTTCCAATTTATTTTTCAAGAAATAAAATTTTATGGTCGTGAAAGAAATAACGCTTAAAACAAGGGTGGGATTTTTTTATACAGGACCCTTGATCTGTTCATTTCCAGGAAATTTGGAGCGGCCCTTAATATTAATGTGTTATTTTTTTGATTTTATGCGTCCATGTCGTGTCGGCCAAAAGATTTTATACCGTGACGACTGATTGTTGAACGATCACTTGCGTTGCATAATATCATCCCGACCTTACGAGGGAACCGGGTTAAAATTTTGTAATTTTTAAGACACTTAATATTTTATATATTAAAATGTTATCTCAATTAAGCTTCAAATAAGCCGTACACACTCTGTGAGAGGGAAAATGAGCATTTATTTTCCTGGAATGGTGTTTTCCATTTCAATAATCTGCTATTTGGGTTAACTATTTTATCTGTTAAAAGTAACAGTTGTGCTAAAGTTTTGGGGGAATATATCGCCTCATAACGGTTGAATAGCGTTTGTTTGACGTACATTTAAATTCAATATTAAATAAAACGCTACCTTGAATGGTTATAAAAAACTAAAACTAGGGTGAATCCTGGTTAAAGTATATACTTGACATTGTTCCTTGACTTGTGGACCGGTATGAGTCTGACCACCCGTACGGTCGAGGTTGTTTTACTTTGCTGATGTCACTTATGTTTAGGGGAGTGGCGGTAAAAGTTTATTTTAACATTTTGGGTTTGGTTTGTTGATGCACACACGAAGTGTGATGGCCTGGGCTAACGTGCGTCTGATTGTGGGCGTGCATTAATTTCGAATCTTCGGTATTGGTACATCTTTGTAACTTGCATTGTAGAGATAGTTGAGTGTCATGTGCATTGGGTTTGGGGCAACTGGTTATTGCTATTATTTTGGCTTCTTGCCTGCGTTGCGTGTGGCAGAACTAAGATTTTGGTTTCGAATGCGTTTTCAATGATTTACGCACGAACATGGTTTAATTTAAAATCTTGGATCCCTGTGTAAGGCATATTCACTCAATAGTCCAAGTGTTTTTTTTAATTCTTTGGGTCGAGAGATGAAGCATGACTTCAAGTGGGCCCGTGATTGGGGGTGGAAACGAAAGGACATGTGTTACACACATGCGTTATGCGACACCTTATCGGGATTGAGCGCGTATAAATTGAAAAAAAAGGGGCTTGGGGAGAGGAAAAAAAGATATATGTCGACTTGAACCTGTTGGTTGAACAGTGAACGAGAACCTTGGGAAAAATTTCTCAAAATAACAAGATTGCCATTTTTCTAAATTTTTGGGGGAAATTGTAGAGTTCTCTGTTTTTCAACCAATAATTATATCGCTTTGACTTTGAGATCTTGGGGAAGAGAGGAAGTATCTCAAGGGGAGGGGAGGGATGAGATGCACCCCTGACGCTGCAAGGGATGGGGGACTCGGATCTGAAACAGCGGTCGATACAGTTGTGTTTTTCGTTTTCAAAACACTAAAAATAATTAATCTTATTTTCTAATTTTTGAATAAACTCGGGGACTTCGATCTTGCACGGCGATCGATACAGATGTGTTTTTCTTTTCTTACTCTTCAAAAATCTAAAAATATATACTTCGGTTCTTTAATATTAAATTAAATTCGGGAGTTCGATTTCAACTTGCGGTCGACGGGTGTCTTTTGTTTCAAAGCTTAATAATATATTCATTTCGATTTTCTAAATAATAAAAATATTTCATAAATAAAGGAACATTAATCAACAAAACTTTGAATACGCATCTATTGAACTTGAAATTTAAATAATAACTTTTATAAATATTAAGCGCGGAAATTCTTTTGATTTAATTCGGCATTATTATTGCGGAGTGAAAAGTGCAGTGGTTATATTTCTTATTGGGATCCGGCCTTTCATTATTTAAAATTAAAATAACTATTTACGTATAATACAGAGTTGTTCCTGAGCTGTTTTCCTGGGCTGAGTTTTCTTTGATTAAACTAACAGATTAACTAAAAATCTACTAAACTAAAACTAAATTTCATTGAACATATTACTTTATTTCATTTTTATGTTGGTGTTTTCTTTCAGAGTTTCTTATCGCTGTGTACTTGGTTATAAATATTTACTTTCAGGGATTCATCGACTTACCTGTGCGGGGGAAAGATTTTCCTACTTATTTTCTTATCGATGCATAATTGTTAATTATAAGTTTATTTCAGAGATTCATTGACTTAACTAAGCGGAGGGAGGTTTTCTTCTTATCTTCGACAAAGTAGTTATTTACTGTCGCTGTCATTTATGTACTAACGCTACACACACACACCACTATTGACATTTTGAATTAAATTAGATTCTCTCTCTTGCTGGAATTCTGCAATGTTATATTGAATTAAGAAATGTTTGGTTCGCTTGCATTCGAGATATACTGATTCCTGAAGTCAGCCGTTCCCAATGTCGTTTCCTTACCGAATGGTCCTTCCTGAAATTTCCCTTGTTGTGGAAAACGGTTGAACGAGTTTGTCCGGTGGGTAGTGTATCGCATAGGTTTGCAAGATGATGGGACCTTTTGTCGTAGTTTATAAATGTGGGTTGGTGTTGAACGTTCCACAGTCACGGGAAGACCCTAGTTTCAGGAAAATTCCTGAAAAACTATAACATTCAATGCAGAATTACCTAATCACTCTTACACATTACGGAATGCTGCTCTCCTTGAGGTGGTGAGAATGAAAGAATGATTATGAAGGATTTGCATGTTGCATGAATTACCTATAAGTAAGGCCTGAAAGTAATCCATCTGAAGGTGAAAATGTATTCCAAACACACCATTACACATCCATCACACTAGGGGTTGGCCAAGCTAATAAAATACAAATTTCATAAATAAATTATAAACAAACAACTCTGCAGTATGTGCTGAAGCCGAAATGCCTGCAATCTCATATCGAGACACACAAAGAATAACGCAGATGTACTTAATGCAGTTGAATTTGAAAACCGCTGAGTGACCTTGGTCATTATATGTTCCTGATCACAACAAAGTTCCTGAAAATTGGCAGCCGGCCTCTGGCCAAATACAACTGAATATGTTCCCGACCTCTGGTCGCAACGAGAGTTCCTGAAATGATCTGGGCTCACTCAGCTGGATTAATGTTCCATGATCTCTGATCATATATGCTTGGAGTTTGCTTGGAGCCAACATTATTGCAGTAACTTGTAGCTGAACACACACAATCCAGACTAACCTTCCTGTCCCGTGGTTTTTTGCAGCAAAAGATTACCATCCGGAGCGGGGGGAGGGTACGTTGGGGAAGGAAGGCGGTACCCAAAAGGCCGTTGGGGCCATTTGCCATGATTAATTAGAGTCACTTAATCGACGAGGGTGTCGAAATCTTAGATTCACGCCGCGTGTATCCGAATCCTTTCCTTGAAATAACTAATAAAGGTCCATTTTGCAGTGCCTTTCAGATGACCGGTGGTCATAGAAAGATGCTGTAAAAGCCATGGACCTATTAACTTACAGGTGGACGCGCAAAGGTAAGAATTACAACAAAGAAGAGATCGCCTTGCATGTAATTACTTTCACTAACAAACTAAAACCTAACTGCCTTTCATCTCGCAATTTTTATGTCATTTATGTTTTTGTCTGAAAATAATTTCGACTACCTTATATTCCAATTAATTAAACTCGCACACATTAAGACCGTTCCGTAATTAATAACGCTTAAATCTCGTCGCCTTAAAAATAATTGTAGTTCATACTACCTCATCTTTGATCGCGTAAACGCAAAATCAATACTCGTTATAATCTTATAAAAAGGTAGAAATGTATGAGAGGTACACCTCCCAAAAAGTACTTGGGTTTGCCACTAAAGTAGATTTTGAAACGGTAAAACAAAAAATTTACACAACGTTCTGTTTCATAATCTTCCACACGACGAGGAGTCCTACCCTTAGCTAGATGATCACATAATAATTGGCCAAAAATAATTACTACCTCGATTGGGGTAGATTGCTCTTCCAGCAACTGAAACTGAAGGTTGGAAAAGAATCGAAGCAGCCTAGTGCTATTCCTTCAGAGAAGGTTTGTTGCACTTGAATCCTGGTGATTCCAGGGTATCCTCCCTGCACATTCGATCGCTCCACTTCTAACTTAGGAGGAAAAATCTCCCTGTCGTGCTTCTCTTCGACTCCTCGTCTGTTCCTCCGACCCTCTTCTTCGCGGCAGGGGGGGGAACATTACAATTGGGCCAAGTGAACCAGGATGGAAGGTCATACAAGTATCTCTCATACATTTATTGCGTTTAATAATTTGTGTAAATTTTAAAATCAGTAAATTTTTGTTAAAGAATAAAGAAACTTTAACTCAAGTAACTTACGTAAACTAGAAGTAAATGTGCCGCCGGATAATAATAAAGCAATGTTTAGTCCGCTTAATACACTTTCAAATAAAATAAAAATAAACGTTGAAGTAATATCACGGGCGTCGTCTTTGTTACCTTACACATGTTTTACGTGCCTCTTGCTTTCTAATGCTATTTTATATTTCACCCTATATTAGGACTTGAAATGAAGTTTTCCTCTTTCCGATTTAATTTTATTTTGAACATTTGAATTTTCTACATCTTGTGATGAGATGATAAATTGTTATTATGTGAAACAGGTTATTGCACTTTGCGCAATATTAAACCTTTGTGAGATATCATATTATGTGTATTGTGAGGTAAATTCACTCTGCCTTAAATTTTAGA
The DNA here is from genome assembly GCA_951799405.1 of Agapetus fuscipes. Classification (NCBI taxonomy): domain Eukaryota; kingdom Metazoa; phylum Arthropoda; class Insecta; order Trichoptera; family Glossosomatidae; genus Agapetus; species Agapetus fuscipes. Next base: position 12,645,913 of record OX637333.1, on the reverse strand, counting down.
CTCACTAAGCTCTTGAGGTGTGGAAACACACTAAAACAGCGCTTACCACATAAGTTAATTAATATAAGGGTATGTAATTTTGGGGTGGTAGCGGCTCCTTAGATAGGTTGCAAAGCTAAGTAATGTATCTTTGAAATTGATGATTTCAGTGTAATAAACTCATGTGAATTAAAACAAAACAATTTTTATTTTAATCTATTAAAATGAACTTTCACGAAGTTACTGCTGAAAGTCTAGATAATGTCAAGACAGCAAATTTTATTGCTTCATCTAAAATCTGATTATTTGCATGGTATAGTTGTTTTTTTTGGACACGAAGTGATGTCACTGTTGCTAAGATTTTATGCAAACAAAAAATGGAAAGGAACTGAGCAATTCAAGTCGGCACATGTGTGAAGAGATTGGGGTGGAAATAATCTAAAAAGTCGTAAATTTTGGTTTGTTATTTTAACTATCGTGGGACGTGATAAAATTTTAGTTCACTCAAACGACAAAAAAATTAAAAGGGATTTAAATTATGGATTTTGGGTGCGTGAAGACCTATTTTTTTCGGAACCAATAACTCTGAGGAACGTTAATCTTCCAATTTATTTTTCAAGAAATAAAATTTTATGGTCGTGAAAGAAATAACGCTTAAAACAAGGGTGGGATTTTTTTATACAGGACCCTTGATCTGTTCATTTCCAGGAAATTTGGAGCGGCCCTTAATATTAATGTGTTATTTTTTTGATTTTATGCGTCCATGTCGTGTCGGCCAAAAGATTTTATACCGTGACGACTGATTGTTGAACGATCACTTGCGTTGCATAATATCATCCCGACCTTACGAGGGAACCGGGTTAAAATTTTGTAATTTTTAAGACACTTAATATTTTATATATTAAAATGTTATCTCAATTAAGCTTCAAATAAGCCGTACACACTCTGTGAGAGGGAAAATGAGCATTTATTTTCCTGGAATGGTGTTTTCCATTTCAATAATCTGCTATTTGGGTTAACTATTTTATCTGTTAAAAGTAACAGTTGTGCTAAAGTTTTGGGGGAATATATCGCCTCATAACGGTTGAATAGCGTTTGTTTGACGTACATTTAAATTCAATATTAAATAAAACGCTACCTTGAATGGTTATAAAAAACTAAAACTAGGGTGAATCCTGGTTAAAGTATATACTTGACATTGTTCCTTGACTTGTGGACCGGTATGAGTCTGACCACCCGTACGGTCGAGGTTGTTTTACTTTGCTGATGTCACTTATGTTTAGGGGAGTGGCGGTAAAAGTTTATTTTAACATTTTGGGTTTGGTTTGTTGATGCACACACGAAGTGTGATGGCCTGGGCTAACGTGCGTCTGATTGTGGGCGTGCATTAATTTCGAATCTTCGGTATTGGTACATCTTTGTAACTTGCATTGTAGAGATAGTTGAGTGTCATGTGCATTGGGTTTGGGGCAACTGGTTATTGCTATTATTTTGGCTTCTTGCCTGCGTTGCGTGTGGCAGAACTAAGATTTTGGTTTCGAATGCGTTTTCAATGATTTACGCACGAACATGGTTTAATTTAAAATCTTGGATCCCTGTGTAAGGCATATTCACTCAATAGTCCAAGTGTTTTTTTTAATTCTTTGGGTCGAGAGATGAAGCATGACTTCAAGTGGGCCCGTGATTGGGGGTGGAAACGAAAGGACATGTGTTACACACATGCGTTATGCGACACCTTATCGGGATTGAGCGCGTATAAATTGAAAAAAAAGGGGCTTGGGGAGAGGAAAAAAAGATATATGTCGACTTGAACCTGTTGGTTGAACAGTGAACGAGAACCTTGGGAAAAATTTCTCAAAATAACAAGATTGCCATTTTTCTAAATTTTTGGGGGAAATTGTAGAGTTCTCTGTTTTTCAACCAATAATTATATCGCTTTGACTTTGAGATCTTGGGGAAGAGAGGAAGTATCTCAAGGGGAGGGGAGGGATGAGATGCACCCCTGACGCTGCAAGGGATGGGGGACTCGGATCTGAAACAGCGGTCGATACAGTTGTGTTTTTCGTTTTCAAAACACTAAAAATAATTAATCTTATTTTCTAATTTTTGAATAAACTCGGGGACTTCGATCTTGCACGGCGATCGATACAGATGTGTTTTTCTTTTCTTACTCTTCAAAAATCTAAAAATATATACTTCGGTTCTTTAATATTAAATTAAATTCGGGAGTTCGATTTCAACTTGCGGTCGACGGGTGTCTTTTGTTTCAAAGCTTAATAATATATTCATTTCGATTTTCTAAATAATAAAAATATTTCATAAATAAAGGAACATTAATCAACAAAACTTTGAATACGCATCTATTGAACTTGAAATTTAAATAATAACTTTTATAAATATTAAGCGCGGAAATTCTTTTGATTTAATTCGGCATTATTATTGCGGAGTGAAAAGTGCAGTGGTTATATTTCTTATTGGGATCCGGCCTTTCATTATTTAAAATTAAAATAACTATTTACGTATAATACAGAGTTGTTCCTGAGCTGTTTTCCTGGGCTGAGTTTTCTTTGATTAAACTAACAGATTAACTAAAAATCTACTAAACTAAAACTAAATTTCATTGAACATATTACTTTATTTCATTTTTATGTTGGTGTTTTCTTTCAGAGTTTCTTATCGCTGTGTACTTGGTTATAAATATTTACTTTCAGGGATTCATCGACTTACCTGTGCGGGGGAAAGATTTTCCTACTTATTTTCTTATCGATGCATAATTGTTAATTATAAGTTTATTTCAGAGATTCATTGACTTAACTAAGCGGAGGGAGGTTTTCTTCTTATCTTCGACAAAGTAGTTATTTACTGTCGCTGTCATTTATGTACTAACGCTACACACACACACCACTATTGACATTTTGAATTAAATTAGATTCTCTCTCTTGCTGGAATTCTGCAATGTTATATTGAATTAAGAAATGTTTGGTTCGCTTGCATTCGAGATATACTGATTCCTGAAGTCAGCCGTTCCCAATGTCGTTTCCTTACCGAATGGTCCTTCCTGAAATTTCCCTTGTTGTGGAAAACGGTTGAACGAGTTTGTCCGGTGGGTAGTGTATCGCATAGGTTTGCAAGATGATGGGACCTTTTGTCGTAGTTTATAAATGTGGGTTGGTGTTGAACGTTCCACAGTCACGGGAAGACCCTAGTTTCAGGAAAATTCCTGAAAAACTATAACATTCAATGCAGAATTACCTAATCACTCTTACACATTACGGAATGCTGCTCTCCTTGAGGTGGTGAGAATGAAAGAATGATTATGAAGGATTTGCATGTTGCATGAATTACCTATAAGTAAGGCCTGAAAGTAATCCATCTGAAGGTGAAAATGTATTCCAAACACACCATTACACATCCATCACACTAGGGGTTGGCCAAGCTAATAAAATACAAATTTCATAAATAAATTATAAACAAACAACTCTGCAGTATGTGCTGAAGCCGAAATGCCTGCAATCTCATATCGAGACACACAAAGAATAACGCAGATGTACTTAATGCAGTTGAATTTGAAAACCGCTGAGTGACCTTGGTCATTATATGTTCCTGATCACAACAAAGTTCCTGAAAATTGGCAGCCGGCCTCTGGCCAAATACAACTGAATATGTTCCCGACCTCTGGTCGCAACGAGAGTTCCTGAAATGATCTGGGCTCACTCAGCTGGATTAATGTTCCATGATCTCTGATCATATATGCTTGGAGTTTGCTTGGAGCCAACATTATTGCAGTAACTTGTAGCTGAACACACACAATCCAGACTAACCTTCCTGTCCCGTGGTTTTTTGCAGCAAAAGATTACCATCCGGAGCGGGGGGAGGGTACGTTGGGGAAGGAAGGCGGTACCCAAAAGGCCGTTGGGGCCATTTGCCATGATTAATTAGAGTCACTTAATCGACGAGGGTGTCGAAATCTTAGATTCACGCCGCGTGTATCCGAATCCTTTCCTTGAAATAACTAATAAAGGTCCATTTTGCAGTGCCTTTCAGATGACCGGTGGTCATAGAAAGATGCTGTAAAAGCCATGGACCTATTAACTTACAGGTGGACGCGCAAAGGTAAGAATTACAACAAAGAAGAGATCGCCTTGCATGTAATTACTTTCACTAACAAACTAAAACCTAACTGCCTTTCATCTCGCAATTTTTATGTCATTTATGTTTTTGTCTGAAAATAATTTCGACTACCTTATATTCCAATTAATTAAACTCGCACACATTAAGACCGTTCCGTAATTAATAACGCTTAAATCTCGTCGCCTTAAAAATAATTGTAGTTCATACTACCTCATCTTTGATCGCGTAAACGCAAAATCAATACTCGTTATAATCTTATAAAAAGGTAGAAATGTATGAGAGGTACACCTCCCAAAAAGTACTTGGGTTTGCCACTAAAGTAGATTTTGAAACGGTAAAACAAAAAATTTACACAACGTTCTGTTTCATAATCTTCCACACGACGAGGAGTCCTACCCTTAGCTAGATGATCACATAATAATTGGCCAAAAATAATTACTACCTCGATTGGGGTAGATTGCTCTTCCAGCAACTGAAACTGAAGGTTGGAAAAGAATCGAAGCAGCCTAGTGCTATTCCTTCAGAGAAGGTTTGTTGCACTTGAATCCTGGTGATTCCAGGGTATCCTCCCTGCACATTCGATCGCTCCACTTCTAACTTAGGAGGAAAAATCTCCCTGTCGTGCTTCTCTTCGACTCCTCGTCTGTTCCTCCGACCCTCTTCTTCGCGGCAGGGGGGGGAACATTACAATACATACACACATCCTTCTTTATAGATATAGATAGATAGATATGTATTTTACCTTTTGTTGATTGGTCTCTATCCTTCTTTTTGAAATTGCCATCACAAAGAAGGATAATCCATGCGATTATGAAATAGTTAAATAGGATCCACACTAGACTTAAGCTTATCCACCTTCGCTTCATCTACGTTGTCACCATCCATCCATCACATTTTTGTCCTTCCTTGTCTTCAGTCTTGTGGTGATAAGAGTGTTAGGCGCTTCATAGTGTTTGCGACGTACATTCTGCCATATCCAGTAATAATGTTCAATCCTTAGCTGTCCGAGCGCGATTCGTCAATGCAGTGATAAATTTAATTTTATCATTTGAAATCAGCACCCTGAACTGTTAAAGCAGATAGAAGTGATGCAGTGATTTTGTGTTGTTGGTTGCAGGTCCGCCAGCTGTGTGCCGAGCAGAGAGACGTCCTGGCAGATGCCCTGCTGCTGGCCCAGTTCACCAGGGACGTGGCGGAGACGCAGTACTGGATCCAGGACAAGAAGAAGAAGCTGGAGGCCGATCAGGGTAAGCCACTCACTTCCTCATCATGGAGCAGCAGGGCAATACTCTGATGATCACCATATATACTACAAAATATCATATGTGATGAGGCATTTGTGGCAACAAATTCATAATTCAATACATCCTCAGGTGGGGAAGTGACCAGCCTGGAAGACAAGATCAAGAAGCTGCAGAAGCACCAGGCATTCCAGGCAGAGCTGACGGCCAACGAGGGGCGCGTGCACGAGCTGAGGCAGAAGGCGGCTCGTCTAGCGGAGCGAGGACATACAGGGCCGGCCTCAGGAGTGCAGGCCAAGGCCAGACAGCTGCAGGAGGCCTGGGCAGACCTCATAGCCAGCGCAGACCACAGAGGTGAGGGGAAATGTGATCACAAATGCTGCCGCGCCTCCAACTCATTCTGTCACCTTCCCTTTGCTGCCTGGAGAAACTGTGTGGCATATCTCCTCCCTACATCCTCCCACTGTTGTCTGGGTCTTTGTGCACCCGGACATCAATCCAATGATTTCTTATTGCACAACTATCTGACGTGTAATCACATGTCCAGCCTATCTAAACGCACATGCATTGAGCTGTCCAAACTGTAGAGGATACTTGCTTGACTCTATAAACAAAACAAAAAGATATCCAGGTGTTCAGAAACAAGTAAGAAAGATCTTGGTACATTGTACAACACTCTCTTTCAGTCCAGCCCAACACATCAATTGATTAGAAGTAATGAGGAGCTGTACAGCATTGACAAGGCCCCTCTTATCTCAAAGAAATTACATACATCAAATAGTAAGCCCTTGGGGTGGCTAGTGCCACTAAACGGCGCTATATACATATTGGCCTAATCTAATCTAATCTAATCTAAGCTGCAAAGATATATATCATTTAAGATTTATACTAAATGCATTCCCACAAGCAGATATGTATAATTTCGCGCTAACACATGCCGCATGTGGACCTACAATATAAAAACCCAATCTCAAATGAACATAAGCCTTGCAACTCTTGCCGTCCTTCCCTGAAACAGGGGTGACATTGGCAAAGTGAACCAATTTTTATATTATGGGTGGTCAGCCGCATAACAACCCATAAGTCAAGGAACATACAATTATTATTATTACTAGGGGCTCCGCACCTGGCTGCTATGCAGCCCAACCCCTTAACATTAGGCAATGTGTATATTGCACATAGTTTTCTTGCATTAAAACTTGTTATATTAGAAAACATTTAAAATAAAAAATGCAGTTTTTGTAAAAAAAAAATTTTTTAAGTCTTTTAACAAAAGAAAGAAAACTAAAAGCGTATAAAAAAAAACGAAACCGGTTTTAATTTGCTCCATCATAGTCCTTGACTTATACATATGTTGGTATGAGGCTGACCACCCAAACTGTTAAAAAATGTTGCCCCTTTGCCAATGTCACCCAACAAAAGAAGAGCCTGTATGAAGAAGGTTATGACTCTGGAGAAAATGTAAGAAGTATGTAAGGACAGAAAGAAATGGCGGTTGGTCTGTAATGTTGGCGGCTATCTATCTATAATCCAGAGGTTCCCAAAGTGGGTGCCACGGAGAGAGATCAGGGGTGCCGCGAGGCGCCCCTGAAGTCTCTACTAAAAATCAAAATTTTTCATTTTTTTTTTTTTTTTTTTTTTATTGTGAAGAGGATTGCAATTCACCAACCTATTTTGCCTGGCCAGATGTCTTCATGCGAAAGCAGAAGCTTGTGTGCATACATGAATACAAACATTGATCGATATTATATGACTAGGGTGCCGTGAGAAAACTCAAAATTTCAAAGGGTGCCGTGACTTGAAACAGTTTGGGAACCTCTGCTATAATCTATAATCTAAGCTGCAAACATATGTTAACATTTAAGACTCATATTAAATGCATGCCCACAGACAGGCACACTTGCAACTCCTGCCGCCGTTCCCTGAACCGGGGTGGCATTGGCAAAAGTGAACCGATTTTTACAGCACGGGTGGTCAGCCTCACACCAACAGTCAAGGAGCACAAAAAAATATAAATGATTTACAAAAATTCTTAATTACTTATACACATAACAGATCCAAATTAAAATAAAGGAAAATTAGATTAATATTTAAATTAAATTGGAATTTGTTTTGTTTTTAGTTTTGATGTCCATACATAATTATTATCATTTGTTGATTTAAAAAATGTAATTTGTTGTGTATGTTCCTGGACTTATAGGTTGGTATGCGGCCAGTGCCAGTTTTAGCACTACCAGCGCCCTGGGCGAGATTTTTTAAGGTGCCCCCCCCCCCCCCCCTATTCGCCATTCGAAAATTCTAATTTATACGAAAATAAATTGCACAGAATCTGCACTCGACTTTCTTGCATAAATTAACCCACTGTATGACATATGTAAAACTAGAATCATCAACCAGCTTATGCAGTTTCAATGAAAATATAATATATCGATAATAAATTATTTTTATTCTACCGCGGTGTGTAACTGCATACTCGTACAATATGGAAATAGCCATATAAATTCTTAAGTGAATAAAAAATATTTGGATGATTTATTTGATGAGCGCCGCCGTTTTGTGTGAATCTCACCTCAAGAGCCCTCTGCGAGGTTGGTCTTCTCTGGAAAAAGCGCCAATTACACAATAAAGATCCTTGACTTATAGGATGGTATGAAGCTGACCTCTGTACTGTACTGTATCCTGCCGTCGTTCCCCTAGGGGTGGCCGGTACCTCCGCAGATGCGCCTCTACTTTTTTCTGTCCTAACAAACCACTTTTATTTCCTCAAGATTCATCACCTTTTTCATACATACTCTTCTCTTATTCTCACTCTGCAGGTTCCATTCTTTCGCAATCTCACCTATTTGGTTAAACCATTCTTTCCTCGGCCTTCCCCTTCCGCGCTTTCCTCTGACATTTCCTTTGTACACTTTCTTCGTTAGTTGTTCATCATCCATTCTTTCGAGATGTACGAACCATCTCATCGTACTTTTTTATACTTTCATTCTCATATTCTCTTTTACACCACACTCTTTCATCACCCAATCATTACGTACTTTATCATTCAGTGTCTTTCCAGCCATTGCTCTCAGGTAAGCCATTTCAACCGTACATACTTTACTCAGCTCACATTCATTAACTGTCCACGCCTCACTTCCATACATCAATGTCGGAACCAATATGCCATTGTGGACCGCCAATCTTATATTCTTCGTAAGTTTCCTATTTCTTGCAATTCTTCCAATCGTTCCCATTACACTTCTTCCTCTACTAGTGCGCTTTTCCAATTCTTTCGTCAATTTCCCATTCGACTCAAACTTGCTTCCCAGATAATCAAATTCTTTCACGACCTCCACTCTTGTTTCATTCAGTCTTATCTCAATTTCCTCGCATTCCTCAGTCCTGTCAAACACTAATACTTTCGTCTTACTGGCATTCACTTTTAAACCGTTCTTACTAAAAGCATCATTCATTTTGGTGAGTATCATCTGGAGCTCCTCCGCTGTATCAGCCAACACTACGGCATCGTCAGCATAGAGAAGAACTCCAACATTCGTCTCACCCACTTTCACACCATGTGTAAAAAAAGTGTAAATCGCAAAGTGTAAAAAATATTTCACTTTGTCAATGTCACCCCTGTTTCAAGGAAGGTCGGCAAGAGTTGCAGGTTGTATGTTCATTTGAGATTTGGTTTTAATTTGTAAATACACATTCAGCATTCGTAAGCGCGAACTTACACGTGCCTGTTTATGGGCATGCATTTCATATGAGTTTTGAATCTTCAAATATTTCTTTGCAACTTAGATTCTAGATTATTATAGATGGTCATTGAACCCTTCTGTATGCAAACTAGGACTTTGTAATGTGGGTAAACTCTTTAGTTCTGTGCCTCCTGTGAAAAGTGATACAACTCGAGTTATACCCTTTTTGAGATTTTTACATAGAAATAATCAGAAAAAAATTAGTGATTTTTTGGTCTTACTCACATTCTTCTATCTGCTATAGTTTAGGAAATATAACTGGCAGGATTAAGGCAAAAAAACGTGAAAAGTGATATAAGTCAAGTTGTATCCCTTTTAGTAATTGATCCACACATTGTTTTTTACAAATCTATCGTGAATATTGATACATCTCGACTTATATCACTTTACACCAATTTTTGACTGGAATTTTAGCCAAGTTATACGATTCAGGTAAATTATGAAAATACTACTATTTTAAGTACAACAATTGTGTCTTTGGGGTAGTATTTTTATAATTAGTTTGAGCAACATTCTGCCTGGACCATTATCTTATGAGTTATTAAATTTAAAAAATATTAAGCTTTTTGTGTATCACTTTACTCAAAGACAACTTATAGGTGCAATATAATATAACTCGACTTGTCGAGCCAAAACCGTCGTCTTTGAGAGTAAGATGAAAATAGAAAGTAAGGAAAATGAGAGAGCGCAGCAGAATTTCCTCACCAATAAAAAATCATTCTGGAGCTGGGTACGTGATAAAAACGAAAGTCGCGGATCAACCACCCCAGGCATTAAAAACGCTGAGGGAATCTTGCTGTGGGACGAAAGTGATGTAAGGAAGAGATGGAATGAATATTTTAAAAATTTATATGGCCAGGGCGAAAGAGACTATTATGATGTTGAATATAATGACAGCGATGAAGAAATTGTGAAAGAGGATGTGATAATAAGTATAAAAGATCTGAAGAATGGAAAAGCTGCTGGGAATGATGGTGTGAATGCTGAGATGATCAAATGTGCTGGGGAGTGCATGGTTGAATGGATGTTTGAACTGTGCAAGATGTGTGTGAAAGAGAGTAAAGTGCCGATGGACTGGAAAAAGGCGGTCATTGTTCCTATCTACAAAGGAAAAGGTGACAAAAAGGACTGCCAAAATTTCAGGCCCATCAGTCTTCTCAGTATAGCTGGTAAAGTATTGTGTAAGGTTCTCATAAAAAAAGTGAGACTGTCTACCGGTCATGGGGTTTCTGATATCCAGACTGGCTTTATGCCAGGAAGAGGGTGTGTAGACCAGATCTTCACTCTCAGACAGATTGTTGAAAAACATCTGGCTGTAGGTCGGAAGGTCTACACGGCTTTTGTGGATCTCGAGAAGGCTTTTGACTCGGTGGACAGAGGTATGATGTGGAAAGTACTCCTAAAGTACGGTGTGAACGGCAAGCTTCTGAATGGAATACGCGCTATCTATGAAAATAGTTTGGCGTGTGTAAGAGTGGATGGTAAATGTAGCGAATGGTTTGATGTTTACAAGGGAGTACGACAGGGGTGTGTAATGAGTCCGTGGTTATTTAACATAATCATGGACAATTGTATGAAAGAAGCAGAAATTTCTCATTATGGTGTGAAAGTGGGTGAGACGAATGTTGGAGTTCTTCTCTATGCTGACGATGCCGTAGTGTTGGCTGATACAGCGGAGGAGCTCCAGATGATACTCACCAAAATGAATGATGCTTTTAGTAAGAACGGTTTAAAAGTGAATGCCAGTAAGACGAAAGTATTAGTGTTTGACAGGACTGAGGAATGCGAGGAAATTGAGATAAGACTGAATGAAACAAGAGTGGAGGTCGTGAAAGAATTTGATTATCTGGGAAGCAAGTTTGAGTCGAATGGGAAATTGACGAAAGAATTGGAAAAGCGTGCTAGTAGAGGAAGAAGTGTAATGGGAACGATTGGAAGAATTGCAAGAAATAGGAAACTTACGAAGAATATGAGATTGGCGGTCCACAATGGTATATTGGTTCCGACATTGATGTATGGAAGTGAGGCGTGGACAGTTAATGAATGTGAGCTGAGTAAAGTATGTACGGTTGAAATGGCTTACCTGAGAGCAATGGCTGGAAAAACACTGAATGATAGAGTACGTAATGATTGGGTGATGAACGAGTGTGGTATAAAAGAGAATATGAGAATGAAAGTACAAAAAAGTACGATGAGATGGTTCGGACATCTCGAAAGAATGGATGATGAACGACTAACGAAGAAAGTGTACAAAGGAAATGTCAGAGGAAAGCGCGGAAGGGGAAGGCCGAGGAAAGAATGGTTAGACCAAATAGGTGAGATTGCGAAAGAATGGAACCTGCAGAGTGAAAATAAGAGAAGAGTATGTATGAAAAAGGTGATGAATATTGAGGAAATGAAAGTGGTTTGTAAGGACAGAAAAAAGTGGAGGCGCATCTGCGGAGGTACCGGCCACCCCTAGTGGAACGGCGGCAGGATACAGTAACAGTAACAGCGACTTGTATCATTTATCACGTAATAAATGATACAAGTACAGGCAAAAAAAAGGTACAACTGACAGAGTTTAATAAATTATTTGTAAACTATAATAGTAACCATAAAAATTAGAATGCACAGTGAAAGTGAATGTTTTTATCTACAAAATAAGGTACTTATGTGTAACCTAGCCCACTTAGTTCATGAATTAGAATTTTTTAAATCTTGTTTTTGCTCTCCTGTAAAATGATGATTTTTGAGTTGTATCACTTTTCACAGGAGGCACAGAGTTATATTTTGAAAAAGTAAGGACTGATTATTATTGGTATTTATTAAAATTTAAGAATCACAGCCTTTTTTTTCTAATTTTAACCCTTTGACTACCAAGAAAATTACGAAAACATTTTGTATGGAAATTTTTTCACTTTGTATGGTGGCTATACTTTTGATTCACTTTTTGGAAAAAATAATGATGGCAATATATAAGTTATCATTATTGTTTTATATTTGTAGTACATTATTTTTTATTAACACTCTAACTGCCGAGAACTTTTCCATTATTTTTTATATTTTTTATGGCAACTCCCTAAACCGAAATTATGATAAAAAAAATGATTATCAATATTAGATAGAACTATTTTATAAATGGATTCACAAAACAATTAAGAAAAATCGTCGGAGCCGTTTTTGAGAAAATCGCATTTAAAATTTTCAGCTCTTCGGAAGCCATCTTGAATTTTCAAATCAACATTGCAGAGTAGCCGCCACTTCTTCCTATCCTTGCATACTTTTTTCATTTCATCCAGAGTCATAACCTTTTTCATACAAGCCCTCCTTTTGTTATGACTCTGGAAATCCCATTCATCCGCTATTTCAAAAAATTTATCCATCTATATTTTTCTTGGTCTTCCTCTACCACGACATCCATCTATTCTTGCAACATATACTTTTTTCGTCAGTCTTTCATCACTCATTCTCTCCATATGCCCGAACCATCTTAGCAAACTTCTTTTAACCCTAGAGTGGGCGCGCTATGAGCATTTTGCCGCCGTCGAAAGTTTTTTGTTATTATTATCTGAACTATACACTCGTCAAGGACAAACTTTTAAGTAGCTGCCCCCCTGCCCTTCCCCTCCCTGTGTTGTAAAATTCAACTGAATCAGTGCGCGGGCGGCCGCAGGACGAAGCACTTGTCAACAGGGTGTGTAAAGCATTGAAAAATTGCTCACCGCGCGCCCACTGACGTAAGTATTTTATACAAATATTGTAATTGTTTTATGTTTCGTTACTTTACTTATCTGCTTCCTTAGTACACTTTTATTTATTTACCGGTTGGTCTCAATGATTTATATTGATTTTTATCGTCATTTTTAGTGTTCAAAATGGAGAAACAAGACGCTCAAATTATATCTTGGTTAGAGGAAGAATCTGGAGGATCAGATGAAAGAAGAATATTCTGTGGGAAGAATGACCCGGAGATGGCCAATGAGGCTATTTTTTTCTATTTTGAATATTGCTGGCATAAACAGTCAGATCATTTATAAAGCCAATACCAATCATTTGATGCTACGCCGACTTTACTTGAAAGAGATCTCGCTAGCCCTAACTAAGCCACATATAACCAGAAGATCTTCTATATTAACATTAAGTAAACCTTTAAAAACCCAAATTACTCGATTTGTGTCACCTGAAGACCTACCATCAACTTCAGCAAGAGAAGGAATATGCATGGTATGCCCTTCGAAGAAAAATAGAAGGACAAAAAAGGTTGTAATGTTCGCTCAAAATTACTGTGCAATGAACATTGTTTGCATATGTGTGAAGATTGTTTTGCTCAGACATATAATGTAGATCTCGAAAATATATAAGATTTGTTTTTTTTTTTTTAATTTATGTGATTTATGTTGATTAAGATAACCTATGTTCCAAAAAACTGTTAATTTTTGCCAAAGTTGATTAAAAGTCCTATTGCCTCAAATTAAGCACTTAATTAAAATAAATATTTCATTTTTTTTAAAGTTTATATTTTATTTTACCCTATTAATGCAAAAAAAAAAAAAAAATCTACAATATTTTCAGAAAAAAACATTTTAAGTAAGGGCGGCAAAATGCTCAACACGCGCCCACTCACGTTTTACGGAATGACGCGCCCACTCTAGGGTTAATCTTCAATTTCACACCTTCTCTTACACCACATTCTTCTCTTACAAGATCATTCCTCACCCTGTCACTTTGTTTTTTTTCCCAATCATACTTCTTAGATAGTCCATTTCTTAAATCATCTTCCTTAACGTTTACCACCCTAAGTATCTAAAAATTACACATGGTCCGAAGTGGGGTACCGGAGGACCCCAGCTACTTTTCATACAAAATAATCATAAGGCAGAGAGACCGCCAGACGTGCGTTTCGCTCCGCATACGCCGTGGGAATGACGCAAATAGGACAAACTCAACCAGTGTTTCCTAAACGGTGGAAGAGAATTTAAAATAAACATTTTTATAATAATTTTTATTTCATTTTCAATTGTATAATAGTGAAATATGCAACATACGAAATTCAAAAAAAAAACATAAATAAAGTTAAAATCCAAAAAAACATAAATACAATTTTTCAAGTTATGTACAATAGTGTTGAGAAATATCAAGCGAAGGCATCTTTTATTATCTGGGCGTAGTTTATATCTGCAACAAATTAACGAATGGTTTGTTATTTATTTAAATACTCTAAATCTAAATCTAAGATGCAAATATATATTAAAATTTACAATCCACATCTTATACACCCACAAAAGTAAACATACGTAGGATTTTCGCGCATACAAATACAATTTCAAATGTGTCTACAGTAGGAAATACCGCAAATGACCGGTCCGTAGTCCAGGTGGTAACACTTCGGACTCGTAACTGGATGGTCGTGGGTTCGAATCCCGGCGGAGCACAGAAAATATACCATTTATATTTTCAAATTTGCTCTTCGCTAGGTTGAAAACTTCATAAACCTTTACCAAAAACCGGTCATCAAAAGGTCCATCCAGCCTTACAACAACTGGGTCTTGCTTGAGAATTGGCGCTTTCTACATCGACGACCAAGCTCGCAGAGGGCTCTTGAGGTGTGATACACACAAAAACAGCGCTCACCAAATAAATCAGCCTAATTTAATTTTTAATTTTTTTTTTTTAAATGAACATAAGCTCTGCAACTTTGCCGCCTTTCCTTGAAGCAGGGGTGGCATTGACATAATTGAAACCTTTTTTTTACAGTATGCAGACTCAGATTCAATAATATCTCCGACTTCAGAATCATCCGAATTACACAATTCGAATTTTAAGTCACTGTCAATAACTTCGTCATCACTAAAGTCTTGCAATTTTTCTATTTCTTCATAGGTATTTTTTCTAGCCATTTTCTAGAGAGAGAAAAAAATCAAATGTTTGGCACATATCACAAAGGAAAAACAATATACCTATTCAGAAAAAAAAACAACGAACTTACCTTTCTCTTCACAAAAATATATTTCTTTTATATGTGTAAAATATTATAAAACGTTTTGGGAACCACAGGAATGACAGGACTGTTCCACTCGCTTACCCAGAAAGACGGAGTAAAGTCGTCAGCGGATAATATAGTTGACTCTCTTCCGCATAGCTGTGACGCGGTAAGCCCGCGTAAAAAAGTGAAACAAGTAGCTTATCTCTGGACCCACCACACACACAATGTCGCGCCAGCCCTTCCCGTCCCTCACATGCTCCAGCGCTCCCCCCGCGAGGGCATAATGTGAAGTGTTTCTGACCACGTGATTAGTAGAGTACGCGAATATTTATCAAAAACAATTATTTGAAGACTACATGCTTTGAATACTTAAAAACAAAAAATACAGAAATGTTTCTAAGTAGCTTTACGAAGATTACAAAAAGTTTCAATTGAATTGCTCGATTAATTATTGAGTAATCAAATAAAACGTTTTTTTGGGGTATCTCATATACCGGCCAGGGAAGGTTAAAATAATTTCAGTCATTCATAATTACAACATTTAACAAAATAAAAAACAAGGTCGTGAAATAAATATGTACTTTTTTAAAGTTAGAAGTAAAAAGAAATATACCTAGCAATAACAAAATAAAAAATATGTTCAAATATTGTTTTCATTTCTCTTTCTAAGAATGTAACAATCATTTTACAGGTTCAATTTTTACTGTTTACGAAAAATAAATATTTTCGAGTTTTAATGCCCCAAAAACTGCAAAATTACTAAAAAATATAAAGGGGCGCCTGCGGCGCCCCTTCAAACCTGGCGCCCTGGGCGGTCGCCCGACCGCGCCCAACCCTAGCGCCGGTACTGTATGCGGCTGACCACCCATGTTGTAAAAATGGTTCACTTTTCCAATGTCACCAGTGTTTCAGGGAACGACGGCAAGAGTTGCAGGACTTATGTTCATTTGAGAGTGGGTTTTTTATATTGTAGGTCCACATGTGGCATGTGTTAGCGCAAAATTATACATGTCTGCTTGTGGGAATGCATTTAATATAAATCTTAAATGATATATATCTTTGCAGCTTAGATTAGATTAGACCCCTGTTCCAGGGAAGGTTGGCAAAAGTTACAGGCAAAAGTTTGTTTGTGGGCATGCATTGTATATGAGCTTTGAATCTATATATATCCTTGCAACTTAGATTATAGATGATGATGATGAAGAGTTGATGATTTCTTTATAGCGCCGTTTCGTGATGTAGGGGAAAGACGTGTACCTTGGGACAGAATTCGCTTTTAATTTTTTTAAATTTTGGTATGTAAATCAAATTGAATTTCAACTTATCCCCATGAAAGAATGCAGTTTTAGCTAGTGAATGGTGAATACCTATTTGCCAAAACATCATTAAAGAAGTCGGTACTCACCATATAACAAGGCAGTGCAATTTGTCCCAAGGTACAAACAGGTCTTGTACCTTGGGACAGGGTTGGTTGCACATTGGGACAGGGATAGAATCATATTGAATAAATGAATATGAGAATTGAATTAATTTTAATAATAAAAAATAAGTGCACAATTTATTTTAAAATGTAATGCATAGGTACATTATTTGAGGTTAATATTTCTAGGAAACTTGAGGTTGAATGAATGCTGTCCCCAACATATGGTAGGCTCAGGCGGTATCTTCACTATGTAGGACGAAGTTCCCAGCTACAGAGGACGAAGTTCCTCTAGTCTTCGCTGTGTTAGTTGCACTGCTTGTTGATGGTGTTTCCACGTTTGTCTCCTTCTCTTAAAGGAGACAAATCAGAATCTTGGTTTCACCATAGGACACGTCCCATGGTGAAACCCAAAAACTGTCCCAAGGTACAAATATGCACATATTTTTGCAAACTTTACCTAAAAGCTATAACTTTAGAGATTTTCATAAGAAAATGCTTCATATTGTGTTCATGAATAACATAGTAATGAAGGGGTATCAAAATGTATGAGTAATATTACTTACTGTGGTGTTATGCACTTCTTCAAAACGTGGGTAAATTTTAATTCACAGTATCGAAAACACACTTGGACCACCTGTCACCAAGAATCTTTTCTTTAACAGGAAGGGGGTACATTCAATTACTCAAAAACACTGCTGCCAGCTTATGACGTATATCCTAGATCTGCCTGTAGAGTCCAAAAAAAGTTATAGCAACTGTCCCAAGGTAAAACCGTCCCAAGGTACACGTCTTTCCCCTAGTCACTCCAAGGGCGCTGAAATATAGACCTAAATATAAACCTCTGTGTCAGGGAAGGTCGGCAAAAGTTGTAGGGCTTATGTTCATTTGAGGTTTGGATTTTATTTGTAAGTACACATTCAGCATTTGTAAGCGCGAACTACATGTGTTTGTTTATGGGTATGCATCTGAGAGCTGTAAATGAATATATCCTTGCAACTTAGATTATATATTATAGATTACATTATAGTATCTGTAAACCGACATAATATCCTTAGATTGGGTTTTTATGGTCCATATGGGACATGTGTAAGTGCGAACTTATATGTGTCTGCTTGTGGGAATGCTGTAATATATCTTTGCAACTAAGATCACAGATTTAAATCCATTTTTATTTTTTTTGTTTGTTGTTTATTTGATTTGTATCAAATAAAATAAAAATCGTAAAAGAAAAAAACTTTCCAATTTTGCCGCTAGATGTCTATATAGTCTTTTTATATTTTCATACATTTTCTTACATTTCAATACAAAACAAAAAGAGGTCTAAAAAAATGAGGCGGCGTTTTACAAAATACTTTTTTCAGAAATTATAATTCTACTAAAAACTACTGTTACGAAAAAAAAAAAAATGTTTTTGTAAATATTAAAAGAAGTTATATGATATTATAAGTGTATTGGAATGTGTTTCTCAAACACATACATAAATGGTACTGTTTTGCAGCATACATACAAAATTTGATTTTCCATACATCGAGAATGTATTTCATCTGCTGTGATGGCATTAATTTTGAAAATCGAAACTCCAAGTGAATGACTACCGCCTGGAGTAATATAATAAAGGATTATTAAGGAAGCGGGTGGGAAGGCCCGAGCTGAAGTGTTAAAGGATGCAGCACAGCTTCTCCAGGCGATTAACTGCCAGTGAGTGGCTGGGGACAAGAGGAACTGAAGGCACATGCTGTGAGGGCTTAATTCCAGCTGTAGCACCATCATAGATTTCTCATTTCTCAAATTAAATGTTGATTTCTTTATTTTCCTTCACCAGGCCGTGGACTGGAAGAGGCTCAGGATATGCTGGAGTTCAACAATCAGCTGGATAAGATTGAGGCCTGGATCAGAGACAAGGAAATGATGGTATTTTGACATCACTCTCATGTGAACATAGTCCTGTCAAATTTTTATTTTTAATTTCCATTCTGGTAATTGAAGTAAATGAAATAAAGCAAAACACGCATTAAAGCAGATTTATGCCCACTCACAGTTGGGTGACTTAAAAAACATGTCACAAATCTATAAAATTTTGAAATGTTATTGTACAACAATGCTTTTATTTACATAATTGGGGTCGCCGTTCAATAAGGAGTGGCCTTTTTTCATAAATTTCCTTCTTTTAAATTTACTGTGTAATGGAACGAGACGAGACATTCTGGTCATTGGAGAATAGTAACCTAAATTAGAAGGATGAATATTGAGGGATAGCAATTCATTGGTTCTGAATGTTGTCAATAAAATCTAAATAGTGTTGTAATTTGGGTAAACTGCTATGATATTGGTTGTGCAGGTGAATGCGGCAGACACGGGGCGGGACTACGAGCACTGCAGCGCCCTGCTGAGGAAGCTGGATGACCTGGACAGTGACATGAGGGTGGACGACAAGCAGATCAGGAGCATCTGCGCCCTGGCAGACAAGCTGCTGCAGCAGGTACACCAAGCCACACATTCCTAGCTAGATTACAATCCAAACAGTTGGAAAATATTATGATTACGGAGTCGAGTACCTACGTAAAATACGAGTACCTACGAGAGCAACTACCTACCGCCGCTGACTAGCAGGCGGTAGAAGCTCTGTAATATTTTTTGTGTTTATGGCAATTAAAATAGTTTTTTTCTGTGTTTAATATTGAATAAAGAACCGGCAGTGTATGTTTGTGGAACAGTAATAAGTTAATACGTGTTTGCGCACACCAGTTAGTGGTAATTACAAGTTAATCGAATCATCCCACAAATTTTGACAGCTGCAGACATCGCGGCACAGGTACCTACTTGCAAGTGCGTACGTGACGCGGTACATGACCCAAGGCGATGCGCCAGTGGTACGTCCAGTACTGAGGTACTCACTACATGTTCTGAAAAATATTATTGCAAGAACTTTGCCGATATGTACTAAAAGTGTCAAATCATGGCCACACATGGTGCTGAGGAGGCGCGTGAGGCGCAGGAAGCGAGGGGGGCGACGGCTGAGCTACTCAGTCGCATCGGTGACAACTCCTGTTTCTCCAGCATCATGTAAGGATCCCGCTTCCACATCCAGACCTTCAGTGGCACCTCCATCGTCGTGCTCCCTGCTGACCAGTGGGAGGCATCAACAGAACGTGGAGAAGAAGATGAATCTTGGATGCTGGAATGCTAGATCTATTGCCAATAAGGTTGATGATATTTATGAAATTTGTGAAAGCCATGACCTTGGCATCCTTGCGCTGACGGAGACGTGGCATGAGAGCTACCACTCAACTGCCATGAAGAAACTGCGCGCTCTGGGGTTCGCGACACTTGAGGAAGCACGGGCAAGGCCGCGTCATGGAAAAGGGACAGAAAATATTTCCTGGACCAACCATGGCGGAGTTGCGTTGCTAGTGCGCCCAGGATGTCGTGTGGAGAGGATTAATATGTCCTCTTTCACGACATTTGAGTGCCTTGTGTGTCGGGTCTCCTCCAGAGCAGCGCTCACTATAGCTATAGTGTATCGGCCTGGCTCTAAGCCTGTAACTGCGGAGTTTTTTCGCGAATTTCGGGAGCTATTTGAAATTTTGGTAACTCGTAATGAGATGTTTCTGTTGGTTGGGGATGTCAACGTTAGGCTTGAGCGCAGAGATGACACCAATTGTGTTACTCTCACTGCCTTGCTTGCGGACTATGGCTGCAGACAGTGGGTAGATGCTCCCACTCATGATGCGGGTGGCCTACTGGATGTAGTCATCACCAGAGAGGAGGATGCTCCTTCAAAAACAGAGGTGAGAGATGTGGGTTTATCGGACCACAGGTTGGTGATTACTGAATTAGATCTCGGACGACCGGTTCCAGTGTACAGGAAGATTATTTCCAGGTGCTGGAACGGACTTAATATGGACTCCTTTAAAAGTGACTTATTACTTTCACCGATCTGTTGTCCGGAAACCTACATCTCAATGCACCCAGACAGGTTAGTTGAGCTGTACAATGTCACCCTGAAAAATCTAATAAATTTTCATGCTCCCATTTCAACTAAATGTGTTAGGGAGCGGAATAGTGCTATCTGGTTTGATAGTGAATGTAGTGCTCTGAAACGAAAAATGCGGCAAGCGGAGCGTAATTTCAGGAGCGGTAAACCAGGTAGCACTAGAGAAATGTGGATGGGTGCACAGGGTCTGTACAGGTCAACTATTCTCCAGAAAAGGTCTCAATATTTTTGTACAATGATAGCTAGGGAAAAATGTCCACAGCGTTTATGGAGACTTCTGGAGAACGTGTCTGGCAGTGCTCGGGCTGGTACGGGTTCAATGTCGACTGCTGATGAGTTCGCTGCATACTTTCAGGATAAAATACCACGTAGAGACTCTCCTCTGGAGATTGGTCCAGGTTCTCCTGAATCTATGTGCAACTCGCAACTTGAAATGCTTGAGCTGACCTCTATTGAGGAGGTAACGCGAGTCGTAGTGGGATCACCAAATAAGCAGTGTGATCTTGATCCTGTGCCAGCGTGGGTGCTGAAAGAGTGCATCTTACAAGTGGCTCCATTTATTGTAAGGCTTATTAATGGATGCCTTGTGGAATCCACTGTTCCCTCTTTTTTGAAGGAAGCGCAGATAACGCCGATACTAAAAAAACCAAATCTCGATCCTAATGATCCCTCCAATTTCAGGCCGGTGTCGAATTTGCCGTTTTTGTCCAAGGTGCTGGAGCGTATTGTCTCTAACCGGCTGGTATCTTATCTGAGTGATAACAACCTGATGCCGAAAAGGCAATCAGCCTATAGGAAATATCATTCAACTGAAACTGGTTTGTTGACCGTAGTCTCAGATCTGATATCGGCAGTGGATTGCGGGAATCTTGCGCTCCTAGCTCTTCTGGACATGAGTGCGGCTTTTGACACCGTATGTCATGATATCTTGATAAAGAGGTTGGAGGATGCGTACGGCTTGAGAGATAAGGCTCTGGCGTGGTTCACCTCCTATTTGGCGGATCGCAAGCAGGTAGTGCGTACTTGTGACTGTGTCTCACCTTCCTATTCGCTGATCTCCGGAGTGCCGCAGGGGTCTGTGTTGGGACCGATCCTATTTATTTTATACACGGCCGACATTGAGAGCATAGTCGAGAAATGGAGCCTTACTACACATGCATATGCAGATGACTGGCAGATTTACTCTCAGTGTCGACCACACATGGCGGGAGCTCTCAGTAACAGAATGGCAGCTTGCATTGCGGAGATCGGTGAATGGATGACAAGCAATGGCCTAATCCTTAACATGGGTAAGACGGAAATTATGTGGGCGGCTACGTCCAGGCGTGATCATCTCCTGACAACTCGCGTACCACTCTCCATTGGGGGACAGCTGATTCAGCCGTCAGATTCAGTGAGACTTCTAGGAGTCACACTGGATCGGAACCTCACAATGGGAGAGCAGTTGAATAACACGGTATCCTCCTCGTTTTTTGAACTTCGCCAGATTAAGGCAATCAGGAGATGTTTACCATCAGGGGCGGTCAGGACCCTGGTTAACGCTTTTGTGATGTCTCGGGTTGACTATTGCTCAACGCTGTATATAGGTCAGCCGAAAAAACAGTTCAGCCGACTACAATCTGTGCTGAACTCTGCAGCAAGACTCATTTTCGGGATGTCCAAATTTAATCATATTACTCCATTGTTGAAAGAACTGCATTGGCTTCGTTTTCCGGAGAGGGTGGTCTACCGTGTTTGTTTGATGGTTTACAAAGCTGTCAATGGTACGGCTCCTTCATACCTGTCTGACATGTTCTCACCTATTGAGATAGATTTGAGACGCCAAACTCTCAGATCTGCAGGGTGTGGGGTGGTTGACTTAGTCCAGCCGTCACGTCAGACACGCACTAATTTTGGGGACCGTGCTTTCCGGTTTGCGGGCCCAATGGAGTGGAACAGACTACCACCTAATGTGAGGAAGGCAGAAACTGTTGGTGTCTTTAAAGGAGCACTAAAGACGCATCTTTACAAAAAATCTTATCCGTGATTTGAGAGGGCCCTTGAGGTGTGACACACACAAAAACGGCGCTCTTCAATTATGTGTACCTTATAAATAAATTATCCTTGTATATATATATATAACAATATGAATAAAAATTAATTAGGTCACCCAAGGATGCAAACGGTTGTTTGCAAAACTGGTCATCTATAAATATATTTTACTTGAAAGCAAAGTATTTTTTATTTTTTAATAACAATTTTGATAGCTCTATATTCAATGAAATTAGGATTTAATTTTCAAAATATGCTCTTCGCTTTATTTAAACGTTCATATGCCGTCTCCAAAGACCCATCCAGCCGAGACTATTTTAGGAACAATGCAACAAACAAATCACTTTATGAATAACAATTTTGAGGCCTGAATACCAATTAAGAACCCTACCAGCCATCAAAATGAGAAATTTATGTGCTTTGGACAACTTATGAGGAACAAAAATACTTTCTCATCCATTTCATCATGCAAGGAAAGATTGCAGCGAAACATCAGCTCCAGCTCCAATAGACCACGGCAACAGATCCCGGGAAGCAACTCTCCAATTTCAAATAGATTCCTGATCTTCAGTAAACGTGCCACTAGAGTAGAAGGTTATCCTTCTTTGTTTACATAATTTATTTTTACTTTCTTGCTAGCCGTAGGCTATAGAAGAAAGTATTGATTTAGTGTGAATTTTTTTTTTCAAGGTTTTCACGGAAATGAGTTGTCCTGGTGCAGGACATGCCAAAAAACTCTATCTTGCAAAACCGTCCGTCTGTATGTGTGTGTGTGTGTGTCACTTTCCTAAGTATTAGACCTAGAGATACCAAATTTTGGCTACTTTGACTTTTTTGGACATATATTAAGTATGAATAACACGGCATTACACCAAATTGAAAATTCAAGATGGCTGCCATTAAAAAAAAACCTAAAATTGCACTTTTCTCAAAAACGGCTCCAAGATTTTTTTTTTAATTTTCAGAGTGGCCATTAATTAATTTTTAACTTAATAAATTAGTTATGGCAACACTCTTGCTAATCTGTGTCTATGGGCTGCCATATGAAAAAAACAAACAATTTTAATTTTCTCGAAAGTCAAAGGGTTAACAAAAATAAAATAATCTACAATATTATAGACAACATAAATTTCTACAAAATTAAAAAAAAAAAATTGATAAAATTATTGTAAAGCACCATTTACACAACCTCAAATTTTAAATCGAAAATATTAAAAAAAAACCATTAAGGCGTGTTATAAAGCTACATCTGCCGTTTTTGTTTCTTACACTTTATGGTCTTAAAAAAATAGTTACAGTAATGAAAAAAATCAAGCATGTTTATTAATTTTTTATCTTAATTATAAAGTGTGAATAAAATATATAACTTAAGGATTGCCACCACAAAAAAATATTTAAAAAATCACGTTTTTTTTCACATTTTTTGCGGTTTTTTTGTGTGTGCTGTATTTTGGAAATATTTTTTTTCTTTTTAATTACAGAAATATACATTGCTAAGCGCCCATACTTAACCTTTTTTTTAATAATGTCAATAGTTTTTGAGTAAATATGGAAAAACTGAAACTACTTAATGAATTAAATTTTAATTAAATCAAAGAACACAGTTTTTCCATATTTACTCAAAAACTATTCATAATTAATATTAAAAAATGTTAAGTACGGGCGCTTAACAATGAATAGTTCTGTAATTAAAAATGAAAAAATATATTTCCAAAATACAGCACATGAGTGCCTTAAAAGCAAACACGCCACTGTCCATAAAAATCCAAAAGTGACTTTTGAATGCAGGATTATTCTCCATATTCTTATCTATGAGAGCAGAATAAAATATTAAATGCAAAATCTCCTCAAATCCATGAAAATTCAGCTTCAAAAGTGGATTTACATGCAAATTCCCCACTGTACATGCATGTCTAACATGCAAAATCACCACTGTCCTCAGGCATTCAAATCAGCCAACAGAAGCCAGGTTTATGTCGTAATACAATATGGCGGCCAGTTGTTATTCATTGTTTTAGTAAGCGGGACTGTCAATTTTGTTGTGATTTAAATGGAGTATTAATCAGTTTTTAAGTGGAAATGGAGGAAAATATTCAACCTGTGTTAAATGAAAAGCCTAGGAAAAGGTCTTAAAAACATTACAAAGTGGAAAATTAACACAGAAAAGCTCAAAAGGAAGGTTTCAATTTTTTGACTTTTGTAAAATTAATAATAAAAAATAAAGTTAATTTTCAAATACATACTTTTTTTGAACCACTCTTTGTTTTTACAAACCATATGGGTGGTTTTGACATGCAAACTCACCACTATCCAAAAGTGAAATGCAAACTCACCACTGTCCATCACAAAATCATCTAATTTAGTCATTTAGATAACTTTAATGCAAATATAACATATCTACAAAGTATGGTACATCCATTAACAATTTTATAAACCTTGCATGTTTTAAAAAATATAAACAATAAAGCTATTATTCAAATTATTTGATTTCCCGTATTGTGACTTTGATGGACAGTGGCGTGTTTGCTTTTAAGGGACTCACATACGAAAAAAACGCTAAAAATGTAAAAAAACGTGATTTTTTAAATATTTTTTTTGTGGTGGCAATTCTTAAGTTATATATTTTGTACAAACTTTATAATTAAGAGAAAAAATGAATAAACATGCTTGATTTTTTTCATTACTGGAACTACATATTTTGCTAAGACCATGAAGTGTAAGAAACAAAAACGGCAGATTTAGCTTTATAACACGCCTTAAAATGCATGATATTTAAATTTGTTTTAGATTTGACAGAAAAAACAACTTAATCAATTTACTTAATTCATCATCAAAGATTTTTTACTTTTATTAATTCATTTAATTCAAGATGGCTTCCGAAGAGCTGAAAATTTTAAATGCGATTTTCTCAAAAACGGCTCCAATGATTTTTCTTAAATTTTCTGTGAATCCGTTTATAAAAAAGTGCTATCTACCGATAATAATCATTACTTCATCATTATCTCGATTTAGGGAGTTGCCATACAAAAGAAAAAAAACCATTGAAAAATTCTCGGCTGTTCGAGGGTTAATAAAAAAATAATGTACTAAAAATGTAAGACAATAATGATTATATACTGCCATCATTATTTTTACCAAAAAGTGAATCAGAAGTGTAGCCACCATGGAGTTATAATATAGGGGAGCGGTAACTAAAGTACTGAATTGGTTCATACTTGTTCCCTCTTGCGCTCCTCTTGTGTCAAACGTTGCAGTGGTACCCCGAATGTATGGCGGCATCAATTACAAATATTACGCATAAAATATCACAATGGTTATAATGAAATGAGTGATAAAATTAAAAAATGATTATACACTTTGAAAATATAAAATACTGGCATCAATTTTGGCGATCACAATATTTATAACGCGTGTTATCTGTCAACTTTAGCTATTTCCGGTCAAATCAGCAGCCATTTTTACTTTCTTGCTATAGCTGAAGGCTATGAAGAAAGTATTGATTTGGTGTGAAAATTTGTTTTCGAGGTTTTCACGGAAATGAGTTGTCCTGGTGCAGGACATGCCAAAAAACACTATCTTTCAAAAACGTCCGTCTGTATGTGTGTATAAGTGTCACTTTCCAAAGTATAAGACCTAAAGATACCAAATTTTGGCTACATCAACTTTTTTGGACATGTATTAAGTATGAATAACATGGCATTACACCAACTTGAAAATTCAAGATGGCTGCCATACAAAAAAAACATAAAGTTGCACTTTTCTCAAAAACGGCTTCAAGAATTTTTCTTAAATTTTCGGAGTTGCCATTAATTAGTTTTTAACTTTATAAATTAGTTATAGCAATACTCTTACTAATCTGTGTCTATGGGTTGCCATATGAAAAAAACAAACAATTGTGATTTTCTCGAAAGTTAAGGGGTCAACAAAAAAATAATGTTCTACAATATTATAGACAACATAAATTTCTACAAAATTACAAAAAAAATTTTTGGAAAAAAAATATATAAAGCACCGTTTACACGACCTGAAATTTTAAATCGAAAATATAGCAAAAACCCAATAAAATGCAAGATGTTTAAATTTGTTTTTGATTTAATAGAAAGAACAAGTTTATCACTATAATTCATAAGGAAAGATTTTTTACTTTTTTGAAAATTCAAGATGGCTTCCGAAGAGCTGAAATTTTAAATGCGATTTTCTCAAAAACGGCTCCAACGATTTTTCTCAAATTTTCTGTGAATCCGTTTATAAACTAGTAGAGGGTTAATAAAAAAATATTTTTCTACAAATGTAAGTAAATAATATAACTTATATATTGCCATCATTATTTTTTTCCATAAAGTGAATTAAAAGTAGGTATAGTAAAGTAAAGACAAAGTGAAAATTTTCCATACAAAATGTATTAGCAATTTTCTTGGTAGTCAAAGGGTTAAAATTAGATAAAACGCTGCAATTCTTAAAATTTTACAAATACCAATAATCAGTTGTTACGTTTTCAAAATATAACTAAAAAGTTTACCCCCCATACAAAGTCCTAGTTTGCATACAAAAGGGTTCAATGACCATCTATAATAATCTAGATCAGTGGTTCCCAAACTTTTAATTTTGCGTACCACTAATGAAATTATAAATCAGTGGCGTACCACTGAAGTGCAACAGTTAAAAAAATCATTCAAATGGTAAAGTAATAAAAACTGCAACTGTTAATGAAAACATTATGCTTATTTATTTATTATAGAGAAAAAATACAATACTCTTAGTGCAGGGGTGTCCAACATAATATTGTGGAGGGCCAGATTTAGTAATTTTGTAATCGTGGCGGGACAGGCCTTTCTTAGTCTGAAAAATGATGCTGCATGTTCGAAACAAAAGAGGAAATATTTGGCTCAGTTGTACTCGTAACTTGAAGCACGAAATTGAAAAACGTTTTATCTTATTATTTCCTATGGCCATGGCTGCTTGCGTACCACCTTAAGAAGCGTCGCGTACCACTGGTGGTACGCGTACCATAGTTTGGGAACCACTGATCTAGATTTTTGATTCTAAAATCTAAGTTGCAAAGATATATTAAAATTAAAATCTCAAATCAAATGCATGCCCACAAATAGACATGTGTAAATTCGCGCTTAAAAACGCTGAATGTGTACTTACAAATTAAAACTAAATCTCAAATGAACATAAAACCTGCAACTCTTGCCGACCTTCCTTGAAACAGGGGTGACATTGACAAAGTGAATTATTTTTTACACTATGGGTGGTCAGCTTTATACCAACCTATAAGTCAAGGATCTTTCTTGTGTGATTGGCGTTTTTTCCAGAGAAGACCAACCTCGCAGAGGGCTCTTGAGGTGTGATTCACACAAAACGGCGTTCACCAAATAAATCATCCAAATATTTATATTCATTTAAGTATTTATATTGCTATTTCCAATTGTACAAGTATGCAGGTACACATCGCTTGTCTTGTCTTGTCTTGTATCCTGCCGCCATTTCTCTAGGGGTGGCCAGTACCTGCACACAAGTGCCTCCACTTGACTCTGTCCCTGCATACTTCTTTCATCTCATCTAATTTCATCACTCTTTTCATGCATGCTCTTCTCTTGTTTCCACTCTGTAAATTCCATTCATTCGCAATCTCACTTATCTGATCAATCCATTCTTTTCTAGGTCATCCCCTTCCACGCTTACCTATTCCATTCCCTTTATACACTCTTTTGGTCAGTCGGTCTTCATTCATCCTTTCAATATGTCCAAACCATCGCATCACACTTCTTTGAACTTTCACTTTCACGCTTTCTTTTACTCCGCATTCATTCAGAACCCATTCGTTTCTCACTCTATCTTTCAGTGTTTTTCCTGTCATACTTCTCAAATGAGCCATTTCTACGGTGCATACCTTATTTACTTCTCTTTCATTCACCGTCCATGACTCGCTTCCATACATCAGGGTCGGCAACAATATACAATTGTGTACCGCCATTTTCATTTTCTTTGGTATCCTTTTATTCTTCGCTATTCTACCAAACGCTCCTATCACGCATCTTCCTTTGCTGGCACGCTTCTCTAATTCCTTCGTCATCTTACCATTCGCCTCAAACTTGCTTCCTAAATAGTCAAACTCATTCACTACTTCAACTTTTTTTCCATTCAAATTAACTGTAAGTTCCTCACATACTTCATTCCTGTCAAAAACTAATATTTTTGTCTTATTCGCATTCACTTTCAAGCTATTTTTACAAAACGCATCATTCAGTTTGGTTAACATCGCTTGGAGTTCCTCCGCCGAGTCAGCTAAAACTATAGCATCATCAGCATAAAGAAGTACTCCAACTCTTGTTTCACCCACTTTCACTCCGCTCTCTGATATTCCAGCTTCTTTTATGCAACTGTCCATGATTATATTAAACAACCATGGACTCATCACGCAGCCTTGCCTCACTCCCTTATATACATCAAACCAGTCACTATATCTCCCATCCACTCTTACACATGCCGAACTATTTTCATAGATGGCACGTATCACATTCAGAAGGTTGTCATTCACACCGTACTTCCTGAGAACATTCCACAGCATACATCTGTCCACCGAGTCAAAGGCCCTCTCGAGATCCACGAAGGCTGCGTAGACCACCCTCCCCACAGCCAGATGTTTTTCAACAATCTGTCTGAGAGTAAAGATTTGATCCACACAACCTCGTCCTGGCATAAAGCCAGATTGAATATCAGAGACCCTGTGATCGGTGGCCATTCTCACTTTTTTTATGACAATTTTGCATAAGACTTTCCCAGGTATACTAAGGAGACTAATGGGCCTAAAGTTACGGCAGTCTTTCTTGTCCCCTTTACCCTTGTAAATAGGGACAATGACCGCCTTTCTCCAGTCCATCGGTACTACCCTGTCTTTCATACACATCTTGCATAATTCAAACATCCACTCTACCACACATTCTCCTCCTGCCTTTAACATCTCGGCATTCAATCCATCCATACTTGCAGCCTTTCCATTCTTCAGCTCTTTTATGCTTGCTTTTATTTCCTCTTTCAAAATATCCTCATTACTTTCATTTGTAGGGTCACATTCATATAAATTTCTTTCGCCCTGTCCTAATATTTCTTCAAAGTATTCTTTCCATCTGTTACATACATCGTCTTCATCCCACAGCAAGACTCCCTGCGCATTCTTTATGCCCGGAGTTGTTTTTTTTTTTTTTTTTAAGAAAATCCTGTGCGGGAGACTCCCTAGATTCTGAAGACTCTAGGGGTCTATGACACTTGTTGTAGTGCCGCAGAGGTGTACGAGCTTGGTCGTCGCTACAAAGCGCCAATACTCAAGCAAGACCCAGTTGCTGTAAGGCTGGATGGACCCTTGGTGACCGGTCATTGGTAAAGGCTTATGAATTCTTCAACCCAGCGAAGAGCACATTCGAAATATTAATGGTATTTTTGTGTGCTCCGCCGGGATCCGAATCCACAACCTTCCATTTACGAGTCCGAAGTGTTGCCACTAAGGACTACAGACCGGTCCGAGTTGTTGCTCCCACACTTTCGTTATTATTCCGAACCCAACTCCAGAACATTTTTTTGTTGGTGTGGAAGTCCTGCTGTGCCCTTTCATTATTTTTCTTCTCTAATTCCATCTTACTTTCATACACAAGCTTTTTAGTATTAATTTTTGCCCTTATATACATCATTTCCAAATTAAAATTACCTTTATCTTTCAACCATTTCTTATACGCTTCCTTCTTTTGCTCTACTGCTTCTTTCACTCCATCGTTCCACCAGGCATCACCTTTTTTCTTACCAACATTTGTTTCTCCGCATGTCATTCTAGCAGATTCGGTCAGTTCTTTCTTCATCATTTGCCACACTTTTTCCACACATCCTTCATCTTTCATTTTTTGTAGTTCATTCATATTTAATCTTTTGGCAATCTCACTTTGATATTCATCTTGCACCTTGTCATCGTTCAAATTTTCCACTTTTATACTTTTCATTCTTAACAATAATTTTTTCTTTCCTTTTTTACAATCCCCTACCATTATTCTCGCGCATAGCAAATAGTGGTCTGTGCTGAGTTCAGCTCCACGGTACACTCTTGCATCTCTCACACATCCTCTCATTCTTTCATCCACGCATATATAATCAATAATTGTTCGATTGCCTGCCCTATTTTGCCATGTATAGAGATGCAAGTCTTGGTGTTTAAACCAGGTGTTTGTTGCAAAAAGTCTGTGTTCTATACATGTGTTGACAAGCTTTCGTCCATTATTATTGATCATTCCTCTACCACTCGGTCCCACAACCTTTCCGCAATCATCTCGTTTCATACCAATCCATCCGTTCATATCTCCTAATAGAATAATTCATTCATTCTCTTCTTTCATTCTTAGTACATTATTTACACTCTCCCAAAATTCATCTCTTTCTTCTCTGCTATCAGATTCTACTGGAGCATAACAAGCTACCAGTAGGATTTTCATACGTTCTAATCTCATTCTTACCAACAGAATCCTAGGACATATTCTTTCATAATTACTTACACCGGGCCGGTGGAGTGGAACAGACTGCCACCCGGAGTGAAGAACTCCAAATCTGTGGGTGTATTTCGAGGAGCACTCAAGACACACTTGTTTAGAAAGTCTTATCCATGATCGGAGAGGGCCCTTGAGGTGTGACACACACAAAAACGGCGCTCTCTTATCATGTGTAATTTAAAATAAATCAGCCTGTTATTATTATTATTATTACACATATTTTAGCCCGTTCGCTCAAAATTACTCCCACGCCTTGTCTCTTATATCCATCCTTAATTCCACTCCAAATAAAATACTCCTCATTCTTCAATACCTTTTCTCCATCCCCGATCATTTTTATTTCAGTCACGCACATCACTTGTATTCCTCTCTTTTCCATAATATCAGAAATTTCATTCTCTTTACAGTCATTCCATTCTCTAACATTCCATGTCGCAAACTTCCATTCTTCTTGTTTCACATACTTCCTTTTACACACACTTCCATTCCTGACAGAATTGTCAGCTTCGACACCTCCGCAGAGGCCATTTGACACTCCCTTCGATTCCGGGCGGTGGACATTGTCAGCTTCCACGGGCCCCTCCTTGTCTGCAGCTGTCCCCGGGTTTCTGCGGTCATTGCGGCCGCCTCGTCTGCCTCTCGGTCTTCGTTTAATTCCTCTGCACAAGTTATTCTCGCGGATATTTTTAAGAGTCGAATCACTTATTAAATATGTTGAGTCTTTTAGTGCAGAGAGTTCCTTTATCGAGTAAATTTCGATCGTAATTTGTTATATTTGATTTTAAACAAAATGTCACTTATTATATTTTTATGTTCAGTGGGTAGTTTAAAATGGAATAACTTTTGGTCACTCGGTACTTGACACTATATTATTTTATTTAATAAAACTAACACGTAATTCATTTAAAAATTAAAACACTACAATGATCTTCGAAATTCAAAAAATAAAATGAAACACAGGATTAACAATAGTCGGACTGCAGATATTATTTAAATGAATTTTAAAGCGCGGAGCTCTGGTGATACAGCGCGTCGCCATTGGCGCCAGCGACAAGGATGTGACCGCGGTTTAATAAAATTGATTTATTATTGATATATTATATTTTTATTGAAACGGCATAAGCTGGTAGATGATTCTAGCTTTACATACGTCATACAGTGGGTTAATTTTTGCAAGAAAGTCGAGTACAGATTCTGTGCAATTTATTTGCAATGGTACCAACATTCAAGATTTTTTTTTGGGGTTTTGTTGAGTTTTTTGTACAAACGAAAATGCAACTGTGAAGTTCTTTGTTCTCTTTCTAACTAATGACCATTTTCATAAGTAAGTTGAGACAGATAAATATGTCTATTTTTGTTAAAATAACTTCTTGTCCACAGATGTTATTAGTCAATGATAGCCACCATACAAAGTGAAAAAATTCCATACAAATGTATTTGTAATTTTCTTGGTAGTCAAAGGGTTAAATTGTACATTGAAGCTTTCACGGCCGGTACTTGTTGACATAACAATCACTTTTCTCGGGCTGTGTAGCCCGAGAAAAGTGATTGTTATTGTTATGGATTAATTTTTCGTAAGAAAAAGAAATGTTGTTTCCAATACAGAAATTTATTGAGACAGTGTTATCCTGAGGTATAAATGAATCAAACAAAGACTTACAACATGATGGAGAAATACAGTATCACAATAAGGTTAGAAGTTGAAAAAGCGTCGAGGCTAGAAGTTAAGGTTAGGGATCAACCTAGAAGTTAGGTCAACCTAGAAGTGAAGTTATTATTTCAAGCAATGCTATTTGTATCATTTACAATATAGCCGTAAGCCCCTTCAAATAAAAGATGATGACATCAAAATGATGACGACTTATGTCGTATATGGAATATTTATTATGAAAGTCTTAGCTTTCTCCCATGACACAATAAATTGTACTTGTGGTTAGGCTACTGTGTGATTTATTAGATTACTTAATTTTACTTAGTTAAATATGTTACTTAATTTCTATCACAACAATATATCAATGAATCATGAAGGAAAAGTACATATTAATTAAAGGTGAAATGCTATTATTTATAATAGTGTAGACGTATATAATAGAGAATAGGGTAGATACATAACAATGTCAACAAAGGGTTAAAATTATATAAAAGGCTGTGATACTTGAAATTTTATAAATACCAATAATAATAATCAGTCATTACATACGTCATACAGTGGGTTAATTTATGCAAGAAAGTCGAGTGCAGATTCTGTGCAATTTATTTTACTTTATTTTAACCCCTTACCGCATGAATTATGAAGGTTAATAAAAAAATTTTTTTGGTAGAAACGTGTTTATTTATTTTTATTAAACATAATTAAAACAAAAGAAAAAAAATACATTTATTATTAATGAAATTACATGAAAGAGCCACATCTGGCTTCGTATGCATTTTAGGGAAAATCAAGTAAGGTAAGGCCATTTCTGGCTTTGTATGCATAGCGGTTAAATTTTGTGGAAATCTTTGAAACAGTTCCGTTTGTCATTAAAGCATAGAAAGACCTCGAATTTTTCACATTTTGTGTAACTGCATAACTTTGAGCAGTTTTGACACAATTGGCGATTAGTTTTTACCCAAATAGGAGAGTGGTAGATGCTGTCAGTCCATTTACATGTCACTGGCATGTCTTGATGTCTGGCTGGTGCTTTTCGGGGTTTCGGGTCCTCCGTCAAATCTGTGTTGCCCGTGAATTTGAAGTTTTCTTTGACATAAGGCTCCAGTTTTTCGTTTTTCCACATAATTGGGTCTTTTTTTACTTTTTACACTTTGTTTTTGCAGCCTGCTAGTATTGTAAAGGTATATCATCATCGGAGCTAACGGAGTCAGACTCGGGTACAATAACATTGTTCTTTTTAGGTGAACGGGGAGAGGAAGGTTCGTATTCCAGATCAGAATCGGAAGCAAGCTCATCTTCACTCAAAAACAATCACCTAGTATAGGATTTACAGGCTTGGAAGAACCATAAAAGCGCCCAGGATCCATTTCTGAAAAGCATAATACAGAAGCTTGAGTGCATAGGAAGCCATATTTGACGGGCAGTATTTTGTCGGCAACGCATACCAAGCCATATTTGGAGTTTGCAAAAAACAGTTCAAAAATCAAACAAAAATTAAACTAAATACAAAAACAACTTACTGGTATCGTAGTCGATGGTTCTAAGAGTAAATAACAATTTTTATTGATGCTCTCAATCACTTTATTACTATTCTTTTTTACTGATTAAAGTTTCACTAACTTGGTGCACTTCACTCACCGGCCACGTTACGAAATTACCTTAAATAGTTTTGATACATACAGGGTCCATTATGAAAGTAATGAGCATTTTCTGGAAAAAATAGATTTATTCATTGTAACGGTACGAATTCATAATATTCTTCAAAATACTCTCCTCCCGCATTAATACACTTGCGGAGACGTGTCAGCCATGCCTGGAAGGCACCCTGAAACTCCTCAACGGGAATGTCTCTTAAGAACGTTGTGACATGATTTTGGATTGTTTCCACGGACTCCCAATGCTTACCTTTCAGTTCTTTCTTCAGTCGGGGAAAGAAAAAAAGTCGCGCGGAGCCAAGTCGGGACTGTAAGGGGGCTGCGGGACCACCGGAGGGTTGCTCTCGAAGTTCTTTTTGGTCGTGCGTCAACACTTTCGGCACCTACTTCGCACAGACCTTGCGCATTTGCAGATCCTCGGTCACTATCCCATGTACCGCAAATGTGGACATGTTTAAGGTGTCAGCGATTTGCTGGACACTCAATCGACGGTTGGAACGTAAATTTTCTTACACACGATTCACGTCTTCGTCGGTTCTGGCCGTTGTTGGGCGTCCAGAACGTGGTTCGTCGGCGATATCCTCCCTGCCCTCTTTGAACGCCTTGCGCCATTTCCTGGACTGTGACCTTGAAATACAGTCCTCCTTAAAGGCCTCTTGAAGCATCTGGAATGTTTTAGTTGCATTCTTTCTAAGGCGCATACAAAACTTGATTGCGTATCGCTGTTCAAGCGAACGCTCCATTGCGCCGTGTTACAAAGTCGAAAAACACACTTCACGCGGATGTACGTCTTTCCACTCAGACTGCTTGGAGCACACTGGCGACCACCTGCATAGTAAGGACAGACACCCCACCACATTTTCTCAACCTTTCCCTCCCGCTACGATGGATAGTCGCGTCACAAAAAAATCATGCTCATTACTTTCATAATGGACTATGTATGACTTACCATGGACAAAAAAAATATATTTTTTAATTTATAATTTTTTTTTAATGAATTCAAAACAAAACACTGCTATTTTTCACAATAAAATTTATTTAAAAAAGATTAAAATCTTTAAAACAAATTACAAACGTTTTCAACCTAGTAGGTCATCTTCAGGTATCACTAAGTACTAGGTCGAAAACGTTTGTAATTTGTTTTAAAGATTTTAATCTTTTTCAAATAAATTTTATTGTGAAAATAACAGTGTTTTGTTTTGAATTCATTCAAAAAAATTTGTAAATTAAACAATATGAATTTTCACAGTGTTAATACACAAACAATACAAAATATAAAATATATTTTGTTTTATCAAGAATTCTTATGATGCGATTTATTTTACTATAATTTAAAGATTAGTTAAAACTGTTAAAAATAATAAACTTAAGAAGCCATAAATGGCCGTATGCGGAAAGGGGTTGCACTTTTCATTAGTTACTTTGGATTGTCATGACTTTGTTGTTGTTTCAGGGTCCCACGTCAGGTCCTGCTGTGGCCGTCCGCAGAGACTCCTTCCTGAGCAAGTGGCGCGCCCTCAGTGGGGCCCTGCAGCAGTACAGGGACAGCCTGGCCGCGGCTCTGGAGATACATCAGTACAACAGGTATGTCAAACAATTAACATCTTTACATATTGTAATTAAAATAAAAAGACAAACCGTTTTGGGAGATCTTACATTATTCTAATGTGTCAAGCTATCTTAGCTGCAGTTTAAATTTTACTGTAATCGTATTTATAAATACCAGCCTTTTCATGGCTCTTGTTCATCCTAAATATACTTGCTCCTATAAGTGTGTGAGCAAGTCTTCAACCTCTTTTTTAGAAAGATTTTGCTGTAATGCTATAACTTTTTTGTAAAATTTTTAGCAGGTTACAATTGTCATTGCTCCTGGGGATGCCTTCTGTGAAAACATTTGAGTTTTAAATATATTTTAAAGTGAATTGGAAGCTTGAATGCATTTTTTTAAAATTAATTGATACTTGGTATGCGATAGACTTTCACTGTGTGAACCACCAAACCTTATGACACACTTATCCTTTGTTTACAGAGATGTCCAGGAAACCATGGAGCGTGCGGCCGAGAAGGCCACGTTATTGAGTGGCGGGGAGACTGGCAAGGATCTGCGCGGGGTGGAAAGACTGAGGCGCAGGAGGGACGCCCTGGAGAGAGATGCCAGCGCTCTGCATGCCAAGCTGAACACTCACACCACCGAGGCTGAGAGACTCATCAACAAGTAAGTTCCCTGAGGAGAAGGCCACCTTACTGAGTGGCGGGGAGACTGGCAAGGATCTGCGCGGGGTGGAGAGACTGAGGCGCAGGAGGGACGCCCTGGAGAGAGATGCCAGCGCTCTGCACGCCAAGCTGGACACTCACACCACCGAGGCTGACAGACTCATCGACAAGTAAGTTCCCTGAGGAGAAGGCCACCTTACTGAGTGGCGGGGAGACTGGCAAGGATCTGCGCAGGGTGGAGAGACTGAGGCGCAGGAGGGACGCCCTGGAGAGAGATGCCAGCGCTCTGCACGCCAAGCTGGACACACACACCACCGAGGCTGAGAGACTCATCAACAAGTAAGCTCCCTGAGGAGAAGGCCACCTTACTGAGTGGCGGGGAGACTGGCAAGGATCTGCGCGGGGTGGAGAGACTGAGGCGCAGGAGGGACGCCCTGGAGAGAGATGCCAGCGCTCTGCACGCCAAGCTGGACACTCACACCACCGAGGCTGAGAGACTCATCAACAAGTAAGTTCCCTGGGGAGAAGGCCACCTTACTGAGTGGCGGGGAGACTGGCAAGGATCTGCGCGGGGTGGAGAGACTGAGGCGCAGGAGGGACGCCCTGGAGAGAGATGCCAGTGCTCTGCACGCCAAGCTGGACACTCACACCACCGAGGCTGAGAGACTCATCGACAAGTAAGTTCCCTGAGGAGAAGGGGAGATGGCCAAGAGGCTGAAAGCAACAATACAATACTTTGTCTGCTTTTCGGGATCTGCTGCCGTGGTCTATGGGAACGTGAGCTTCCAAACGTTTTGTCCATGTCTGCGATGGGCTTTTTCAGTGAAGGTGAAATGTAGTAGATGATGTTGATAGATATAAGAATGAAAAAGGAAAACACTCTTCAGCTAAACAAGACAACAGATGTAGGAAAGCAACTCTCCAGCATCATCAGCCGGCCGTTTTTGTCTTTTGCAATGCTGTATGGTTCTGTAAATTGTATTTTTTTATATGACTGGTCGCGTGTTACACTCCCCGATGAATTAAAAAATGAACCAACAAATAATGAATACCAACACACTCTTCAGGAAAACAACTCAAGCCCCATCTATTTACCCATCTTACAAAAACAAGCAGGAGAATTCAGAACAACATTTGATATCTTGTCTTGTCTTATAGATATCCATCCAAGGCGGGTCCCATCCGTCTCCGTCTGGAGGAGCTGCAGCAAGCCTGGCAGCAGCTGCAGCAGCTCCTGGAGCAGCGCAGGCAGCTGCTGGACGACGCTCACGCTGTGCACAAGTTTGACACCGATCTCAAGGTCACCACACATTTACAATTACTATGATTTTCATCTCAAATCCAATTCTGAATATTTTAAATTTGTTCTTGTAACTTAGAACTTGGCAGGGAAGAGTGGTCGGAAGTAGAAAAGCATCCAATCTCAAAAATGACTGTCAAATTTAAATTGTTGTGGGACCAAATTGGAATGGGATCGTCAAGAATGTGTCAACTTCATTACTTCTTGCTCTGACACAAAAATGACACTTACTTTTTTCGCCTGACCTTTCTGCGGACCACTTACAAGGGTCTTATACCAGCTCAGACCCACTGCTATAGAATTATCATCATCATAAATGTCATCTGTTCAGGAACTGGAGCTGTATGTTGGAGAGACAGTGAAGAAGCTGGATGCCAGTGAGCCACCATCAAGTGTAACAGACGCCACAGCTCTTCTGGAACTCCACAATGAAAGAAAGGTAACACATCTGCATTCATCAGACCTTCCCAGCTGGTAACAAAGATCCATCTAGCCTTACCCTGTTTTCACACTGTCCGGTTTGCCCAAGGTTTCAGAGACAAAATGTGTGAGATTGCCGGACAAACCGTGTAAAAGCTTACATATATCCCCGTACATTACCAGACTTCCAATCCGGAACCAGACTGTGCCATGTAAAGAGTTTTGCAATAACTGACTCTTGAGAATTGGCACTTCCCAGAACGAAGTTTAAAATTCGTAGATGGCTTTTAACTCGTAATTAAAAGGTTGTACATTTGATTCTTATCCTTTTCGATTCTGAATTTATTTGCTACATACGCACCGCCAGAACGAAATACTTTTTTGAGGCTATTTTTTTACACATAAATTGATTTCCTACCTTAATTACTTGATAATTATAACTTCAAAATTTATGAAAAAGTACATTCATTAGTTATCCAGGAACACAAATCACAAACTTTCAACACATGTTTTCACTTGTTGTTTTATATAAAAACAAGTAAATCACAATAATATTATTAAAAAATATATATTATACGCACATTCCATAACTAGATTTTATATCCACTAGGGGCGTTGCCCCTGGCTGCTACGCAGCCCAACCCCTTAACATTTGGTGAATGTGTATATTGCGCATAGTTTCCTCGCGTTAAAATTCGGAAAACATGTAAAATAAAAACATGCAGCCTTTGTAAAAGAAAATCGACCACCCATAGTTTAAAAAATGGTTCACTTTGAAGATTTCAGCTGTGTTTCAGGGAAGATTGGCAAGAGTTGCAGGGCTTATATTAATTTGAGATTGGGTTTTTATGTTGTAAGTCAACATGCATTATGTGTAAGCGTGAACTTATAAATGTCTGCTTGTGGGAATGCATTTAATATGAATCTCGATTGGTATGTATCTTTGCAACTTAGATTATAGAACTTAACAAAATAATTTCCTTGACTTATAGGTTAGTATGTGGCTGACCACCCATACTGTAAGAATGGTTTACCATGAAAATTTTATCTGTTTGAGGAAAAGTCGGCAAGAGTTGCAGGGCTTATGTTCATTTGAGATTAGTTTTTTATTTTATAAGTCCACATGGGGCATTTGTAAGCGCGAACTTATACCTGTCTGCTAGTGGGAATGCATTTAATATGAATCTCAAATGGTATGTATCTTGCAACTTAGATTAATGAACTAAACAAAATAATTTCCTTGACTAAAAGGTTAGTATGTGGCTGACCACCCATACTGTAAGCAATGGTTCACAATGCAAATTTTATCTCTGTTTGAGGAAAAGTCGGCAAGAGTTGCAGGGCTTATGTTCATTTGAGATTAGTTTTTTTTATTTTGCAAGTCCACATTGGGCATTTGTAAGCGTGA
The DNA here is from genome assembly GCA_951799405.1 of Agapetus fuscipes. NCBI lineage: Eukaryota > Metazoa > Arthropoda > Insecta > Trichoptera > Glossosomatidae > Agapetus > Agapetus fuscipes. Next base: position 12,606,227 of record OX637333.1, on the reverse strand, counting down.
ACTTGTACCTGTCTGCTTGTGGGAATGCATTTTATATGAATCTCAAATGGTATGTATCTTTGCAACTTAGATTAATGAACTAAACAAATTAATTTCCTTGACTAAAAGGTTAGTATGTGGCTGACCACCCATACTGTAAGCAATGGTTCACAATGCAAATTTTATCTCTGTTTGAGGAAAAGTCGGCAAGAGTTGCAGGGCTTATGTTAATTTGAGATTAGTTTTTTTTATTTTGCAAGTCCACATTGGGCATTTGTAAGCGTGAACTTGTACCTGTCTGCTTGTGGGAATGCATTTAATATGAATCTCAAATGGTATGTATCTTTGCAACTTAGATTATAGAACTAAACAAAATAATTTCCTTGACTAAAAGGTTAGTATGTGGCTGACCACCCATACTGTAAGCAATGGTTTACCATGCAAATTTTATCTCTGTTTGAGGAAAAGTCGGCAAAAGTTGCAGGGCTTATGTTCATTTGAGATTAGTTTTTTTATTTTGCAAGTCCACATTGGGCATTTGTAAGCGTGAACTTGTACCTGTCTGCGTGTGGGAATGCATTTAATATGAATCTTAAATGGTATGTATCTTTGCAACTTAGATTATGTAAAGAAATACACAAAATAATTTTCTTGACTTATAGGTTGGTATGAGGCTGACCACCCATACTTTAAAAAATGGTTTACTTTGCAAATTCACCTTTGTTTCAGGGAAGGTTGGCAAGAGTTGCAGGGCTTATGTTCATTTGGAATGGGCTGTTATGTTGTAAGTACACATGCAGCATATGTAAGCGGGAACTTATACATATCTGCTTGTGGGAATGCATTTAATATAAATCTTAAATGATATATATCTTTGCAGCTTAGATTAGATTAGATTAGAACTTATACATGTCTGCTCGTAAGAATGCATGTAATATGAATCTCAAATGTTATATATGTTTGCAACTTAGATTACAGATTGAAATCCATTTTTATTTGGCTTTTTTTTTATTTTTAATTTGCATGAAATAAAAGAAAATGTAAAAAAAACTTTTACGTTTTGCCGCTAGATGTCAATATTGTTCCATACATTTTTAGAATGAACAAACAGATTAATTCCTAAAAGTTTTCATACATTTGTAAACACACACGCGTAAGCTCGCCGCATTGCAGCATATATACAAAAATTAATTTGCTATAGAGCATGAATGTGTTTCATCTGCTGTGATGGCATTGATTTTGAAAATCGAAACTCGACGACGAATGACGACGACGAATGACGACGACGAAGGGTAATATAATAAAGGATTAGGTTTTAAACAATTTTTGTACTCACTTAAATACTCGTCACTAAAGAAAAAAATATATTAGTTATTTTACAAAAAAACAAAAAATGTAAACAGTTATACCTATCTGAAAAGAGTAAACTTGCCTGGATTTTGTTTATACACATTGGTACACACGCGCGGGACGAGAGATCGAGCTGTTCTGACGAAATATTTGAGAAATAATATTTTCAAAATATGTATAATATGAGACTATATTAGTGTACCTATAATGTAAGCAACAAAAAAGTTTGAAAAATTTGAACACCGATGTCAGGGGAAGCTTTAAACTTCGATGACATGCATAGATGCCAGCCGCACTGTATGCAAGTTACGTCATGACATCTATGCATGCCAGCCGCAGCCAAAGGGTTAAGGGCCGCCCATGCGATCGAAAAATTTCGTCCCTGGCGAACTCATCGCGAACAGATGTACTCGCGGGAAACAGTGGAACTATGCCAAAGCAGTGCTGCCGTACGGGCGTTTATGCAATAATAAATTTCTATTAATAATTCTCGAATTTCTAGGTTGAAACTAAAAAAAAATACATTAACCATATCCAGCATGTACATTCTGATTTTTTCTATTACATGTTTTTTTTCTATATATAAGCTTTTAAATCTTTAAAGAGCTTATAAATAGGAAAAAAAATCCTCATACTAATGGGGACGTAGTAGAATGAAGAATTTACGCACAATCTTAGGATTGAATTTTTTCCCCTCCTTTTGTTTACAGTTTCCTTCTTTTCAGTGTATGTGTTGTTTACTATTGATACCATAATTGAATGTTATTTTTGTCAACTGTTTATCAAGTATAAATCATTGCGTGAATTCCCCGCGATCGTGGTAATAGAAAAAATAGAAAGTATCCTTTATTATATTGCCCTTCGTCGTCGTCTTTCGTCGTCGAGTTTCGATTTTCAAAATCAATGCCACCACAGCAGATGAAACACATTCATGATATATGGCAAATTAATTTTTGGATATATGCTGCAATGCTGCGAGCTTTCGCGTTTGTGTTTAAAAATGTATGAAAACTTCTTTCAATAAATTTGTTTGTTCATATTGAAAATGTATGGAACAATATTGACATCTAGCGGCAAAACGTGAAATTTTTTTTTATATTTTCTTTTATTTCATGCAAATTAAAAAAAAAAAAAAAAAAAAAAAAAATGGATTTAAATCTGTAATCTAAGTTGCAAAGATATATAACATTTGAGATTCATATTACATGCATTCTTACAAGCAGACATGTATAAGTTCTAATCTAAACTAAACTAAGCTGCAAAGATATATATCATTTAAGATTTATATTAAATGCATTCCCACAAGCAGATATGTATAAGTTCCCGCTTACATATGCTGCATGTGTACTTACAACATAACAGCCCATTCCAAATGAACATAAGCCCTGCAACTCTTGCCAACCTTCCCTGAAACAAAGGTGAAATTTGCAAAGTAAACCATTTTTTAAAGTATGGGTGGTCAGCCTCATACCAACCTATAAGTCAAGAAAATTATTTTGTGTATTTCTTTACATAATCTAAGTTGCAAAGATACATACCATTTAAGATTCATATTAAATGCATTCCCACACGCAGACAGGTACAAGTTCACGCTTACAAATGCCCAATGTGGACTTGCAAAATAAAAAAACTAATCTCAAATGAACATAAGCCCTGCAACTCTTGCCGACTTTTCCTCAAGCAGAGATAAAATTTGCATGGTGAACCATTGCTTACAGTATGGGTGGGCAGCCACATACTAACCTTTTAGTCAAGGAAATTATTTTGTTTAGTTCTATAATCTAAGTTGCAAAGATACATACCATTTGAGATTCATATTAAATGCATTCCCACAAGCAGACAGGTATAAGTTCGCGCTTACAAATGCCCCATGTGGACTTACAAAATAAAAAACTAATCTCCAATGAACATAAGCCCTGCAACTCTTACCGACTTTTCCTCAAACAGAGATAAAATTTTCATGGTAAACCATTCTTACAGTATGGGTGGTCAGCCACATACTAACCTATAAGTCAAAGAAATTATTTTGTTAAGTTCTATAATCTAAGTTGCAAAGATACATACCATTTGAGATTCATATTAAATGCATTCCCACAAGCAGACAGGTATAAGTTCGCGCTTACAAATGCCCCATGTGGACTTACAAAATAAAAAACAAATCTCAAATGAACATAAGCCCTGCAACTCTTGCCGACTTTTCCTCAAACAGAGATAAAATTTTCATGGTAAACCATTCTTACAGTATGGGTGGTCAGCCACATACTAACCTGTAAGTCAAGGAAATTATTTTGTTAAGTTCTATAATCTAAGTTGCAAAGATACATACCAATCGAGATTCATATTAAATGCATTCCCACAAGTAGACATTTATAAGTTCGCGCTTACACATAATGCATTTTGACTTACAACATAAAAACCCAATCTCAAATTAATATAAGCCCTGCAACTCTTGCCAATCTTCCCTGAAACACAGCTGAAATCTGCGAAGTGAACCATTTTTTAAACTATGGGTGGTCGATTTTCTTTTACAAAGGCTGCATGTTTTTATTTTACATGTTTTCCGAATTTTAATGCGAGGAAACTATGCGCAATATACACATTCACCAAATGTTAAGGGGTTGGGCTGCGTAGCAGCCAGGGGTAACGCCCCTAGTACCACTTATAAGAGGTTATTTTGTATTTTCCATACATATTTCGATTTATGTTTATATTTACTTACGTTAGAACAACATGGGAAGTCTTTCGTAATTAGTTCTTCTTGTGTTGTAGAATTTCCAGTAAAAAGATCGAATCACATGCTTTGAAGTTCTAAAAGTGTATCAAATCTTTAAAAACATACAAATTGAAGGTAGCATTGTAGGCTCTGGCTACACCTTATGAAATAGTGACAGAAATACAAGTTACAGTTTTATATATAGAAATACAAGTATGTTTTTCCCAAAACATAGTCTATAAAATAAATGAAACTCAAAGAGAATAATAATACAGTTGTTTTTTTTTATTTAAATTAAAAAAAAAAACACTTTCACAAAGTTGTCAATTGAAGCAAGTCAACTAAGCCGTAGTGGTATAATTTTTTTTTATACTTATATACGAATATACGATAGCCCTGGCAGCACCACGAAATTCTCTTAAAATCAAAAAACTGTACAAAATTAAAGTAAAAATGAAGAATAAAGGTTGTAAATATGATTTCTCTCAAACAATTTTAGATATTTTTTATTTTTGTAAAAAAAAAATCAAGATTTTATACAATTTTGACGCATTTTAGAGCGCTCGTAGATTTGACGTGCGTCCACCTTGAAAGATGTCTCACAACTGAAATGAGATGCCGAACGGCAGCGTTTGCTTGGTTATTTATATTGAGAGAAGTACTTTAATTTGAAATATATTTTTTTGTAATTATTACGGCTCTAAAAAACAAAATTTAAGACTCTTTAAATTAAGATCACAAGTTAAACTACAGGTCAGTTTTTTTTAAATTTATTTTGTTTAGCGAGGATACCAAAAAAAATGTCCACAATAACACCCTTTTCATGCGATTTTGACGAAATGATAATCTTGGGATTTTTTTTTTGTATTGTGAAGTATTTCTTTTTACAGTTTTAGCATTCAACAAAAGTAAATGAAGACTTCCTCTAAATAATGTGATTTTTTATTTTTTTTCTATTCCATCGTTTGTATGCTAAAGTACATCCCAAACATGTGCCGTTTTCTCCGAAACGCACACGCCCCCGTTAATGGGGCACAAAAAATATTATTTAATTTTCAAGTTTACTCTTCGCTGGTTTAATAAATTCATCTGCCTTTACTAGAGACCCATCACCAAAGATCCATCCAGCCACACAGTAACTGTATCTTGCGTGAGTGTTGGTGCTTTCCATAACAAAGACACAATGATGATTCCAGGCTGAAATTGACAACAGGCAGCGCTCCATCGAGAGCATGCATGTGGAAGCGCAGAAGCTCCCCCTCCTGGAGGCGCATGAGAAGGTGGAGCGCCCTCAGAGGCTGCAGACCCTGGCCAGCGAGCTGCGCGAGGCCTGGGACAAGCGGCGGCAGCACCTCACGCAGGCGCACCAGCTGCAGCTCTTCAAGGAACAGGCCCGGCAGACGGAGGACTGGCTGGCTGCCAAGGAGGCCTTCCTCAATAACGATGACCTGGGAGAATCTGTACCAGGTGACATATCGTCGGCTTAACATGTAAATTTGCTAACTCCATTTTGGTCAATTATACAGAAGGATGATAAAACTGATTATTTTTTTCAAATTTATTATTTATGCAAACATTTTAATATAAAGTGATAAGTATTATGAAAATACATATTATTTTAAATGAAATATTTAAGAAATAATTATTTCAATAACATTTATTAACGATATTTGGAGCAAATTTTCGGTGCTTGATGATGGTTAAAACGAGTCGTGTTATAGGAGTTAGCAAGTTTGTAAACAGAATTAATAACTTGGATTTAATAAAAACAATTAGTGTTTTTGTGAAAAATTCTTTATTTAAAAAATATGTAGGTTCAATTATGAATTATAAAAAATCATTGATAATAAAATAGCAAAAATATAATGATGATAATTAAATAGCAAAAATATAATGAACGTTATTTCACGTAAGTAATATAGACTGATCTGAAAGCAGTTTTTTTTTGATGTGAAACTTTGTCAAAGTATCAAAAAAACCCAAGTAAGAATTATAAAAATATTATTGAAAATAAAATATTGATTAAATAAATCAGAAAGAATGGAATTGAAGGAAATGAAAGGGCCGATTCCCTAGCCAAGTGGGCTGTTCAGCAAGGGAGTGCCCCGTCTGGATTTTCTATCACAGAGAGCGACCAACTGAGGATCTTGGAGCATGCCGCTGTTAGGAGGTGGAATACCTCTTGGCATGGGAGCTCCAAGGGCCTCCGCTATAGAGGTGTTCAGGGAGCCATTCCATCTGGACCATGGTTTGCTGGAGCCAGACTGTCTAGAAATCACATCACCATTATCTGCCGGATGCGCTTTGGACACGTCAGACTAAACAACCATTTGTTTAAGTTGGGGCTTGTCGAATCCCCGGACTGTGACTGCGGCCAAGATCTTGAAACTATAGATCATATTTTTTTTGGATGCCCCTTACGAGATGCATTAGATATTTATTTCTAATTCAAAAACATTTCATTTCCGGTAAACATAGAACACCTCTTGGCACTTAATTCCTCTAAAATTAATAGCATTTTGTTCAAATCAATTCTTAAAAATTGTATAAAAATCTAAAATCATCACAAATATGTTAAAAATTAATTCTTTAACATTCCTGCAACAGATGAATCCACGGCTGTAACATCCTTCAGGGTGAGATGCCAAAAAAAAAAAAAAAACAGAAAGACACTATTGGTGTGGAAGATTATCGTAATATTCATGGTAATCGGCTGGTATTCTTATTTTGAGGTCCTGCAAATCATTGTATTTTCTCAAATTTATCTTCAGCCTTGATGGATAAAAATTTTGGAAATTTTTGATGGGGATTGCCCTCACGGATCTATTTTTTCTCTTAGGTAATACAGTCTTAAAAAATCTTAGTTTGTAAAAAATTGAGCCATCAGGAGTATAACAGAGTGCCCGGATGTCAGTAACCTGAAATTTACTTATAATAATTAATACATTATAGAACTCTAAACTCAATGCAGTTTAGGTATTGTAATTTCATAAAAATGTTATTTATATTGCAATTATGGAATCATAATTAAATAGTTAGGTGTACTCTTATTTAAAATAGGAGTTATTAACACTTTACCTTTGGATCGCCTTTTATTTTGCCTGGTCTTATTGTCTTGAAAAATTGTATATCTTGAGGCAGAATCAGAATGCTCAGAATACGGAACTAAAGACGTTTTCACATCATTGTCACAATCATCATCACTTATTAACATATTTACATGGTTCAAAACGTTATCAGAAGGAATATCTGGTAAATCCTGTGTTGGAATAGTCTCTTGTTGTACATTGTTATTTACGGCTTCAATGGCATCCTCTTCAATGAATATAATTTTTTTTTTTTTTTTAAGAAATCCTGTGCAGGAGACTCCCTAGATTCTAAAGACTCTAGGGGTCTATGACACTTGTTTTTAGTGCCGCAGAGGTGTACGAGTTTGGTCGTCGCTACAAAGCGCCAATACTCAAGCAAGACCCAGTTGCTGTAAGGCTGGATAGACGTAAAGGTTTATGAATTCTTTAACCCAGCGAAGAGCACATTCGAAATATAAATGGTATATTTTTGTGCTTCGCCGGGATCCGAATCCACAACCTTCCATTTACGAGTCGGAAGTGTTGCCACTACGGACTACGGACCGGTCCAAGATATTATAATATAATAGGAAAATCAAAAATCATTTGCGGGTTTTCTCGTAAATTTCTTGTAAGTTCAATATTCATATTATTTCTTTCCTTTTCTTCTGCCAATGCAACCAATACTTTCCCTCTACTACTCATCTGTGAAACAAAATGTTACATGTTTTAATTACAGTATGTACTTACCTTTATTCTAAATTATTAATTTTAATACAATCTTATTCAAAGCAAATTATTAAAGTATTTAACAATGTATAATTAATAACTCCTGATAAATCAGTATCATACTGTGCATACAGAAAAATTTCTAACTCCTGATAAATCAGCATGCAACCGTATAATATGCATAAAGAAAAATTGCTAACTCCATTAGATGTAAATGCATTCATATTTTACAACATTACAGTGGAATAAATCATTTTAAAATTAGTAATAAATCAAGTTTATACTCACATTAACTAAAATAATATATTACTTCTACAACACAACTTGAAAAAACACAGTTACAAGCTTATTATATCAACAGCGCAAAGGAGACGTCCGAACTATCACACGTGCACAAACAAAATGGCGGAGTTGTCAAAATTATCGTAACGCTTCCACTCAAGATGGAGTTATCAAATTTTCTTGAGACACATTTTTACCAACATTTTTATATTCTGGAGTTGTCATATTTACACAAATGATGTATTGACATTAAAGGAAACGAACGCCATCATTAGCTTATTTTTGACCAAAAGTGGAGCAAATTTACATGTTAAGCCGACGATATCATTTTCATGATTTCTATAGAGCGCCATTTCATGATGTAGTCTATCCAAAGACGCTTCTGCAAATGATGCCAGAAATTTGCTTGTCTTCAGTGCATTTTGGAATTTTCATGGTCCTCTATATTATGTCTCTATATGAAACCAGCTCACTGCAGGCACCTTACTTAGATCTAGCTAATCACATCGGCTCTCTGTAGATGTCATAGAGCTCTTTGTTGTTCTGACGACGCCAACCATTGTTTACACAACTAAGCCACAAATACAGCGCAACTAGCCACATTACCGCCAAAGAAGTCATATTTGGTGAGTGGAATCTATTCATCTTCACAAGTAAGAGAGTCAGTCCTACATCAACCACTTCTCCGGTCGTAGTCCAGTGGTTACACTTCGGACTCGTGAATGGAAGGTTGGGGGCTCGAATCCCGGCGGAGCACAAAAAAATACCATTTATATTTTCAAATTTGCTCTTCGCTGTGTTGAAAAATTCATAAACCTTTCACAAAGAAGAAGAAGCCTGTTGCCTGGAACAATTTGCCCATCGGTGTCGCGCGAACCAGCCTACCACCACCTTCAGAACGGAACTGAAGACACTACTATTCTCCAGAAGCCATGGCGCCCTTGAGATGGTCCTGGACCATTAAATGACGCCACAGGAAAGAAATCATCCATCATCATCATCAAAGACCGTCACTAAAAGTCCATCCAGCCTTACAGCAGCTGGGTCTTGCTTGAAAATTGGCGCTTTCTACAGCGACACTCAACCTTGCAGAGGGCTCTTGAGGTGTGATACATACAAAAACAGCGCTCACCAAATAAATCATCCTAAGATTATTATTCTCATTTCTTCTGAATGCAATTCATAATGTGATTTTCTTGCTTTTCAGAAGAAAGAATTGCCTGAGAATTATTTTGTATCTCTTGTTGTTCCAGCTGTGGACGCTCTGATTCGCAAGCACGCTGAGTTTGTCAAGCTGGTGGCCGCGCAAGCGGGCAAGGCGGAGGAGCTGAAGAAGTTTGCGGAGGACCTGCAGGCCAGCGGCCACCACGACAGACGGTACATCGACAACAGGCTCAAGGCCGTGCACGACAGACTCGATAAACTCAAGGTATGCAAACTTTCTTCTTACCTTATTTTTATGTAGTAGCTCTTAGCCAGTGGTCCCAGGACTAACACTAACAACTAGTGGTCATGCAGCATCATAGAGTTATAAGGTATAGAGATGCAGCCCAGACCAATAGTATCAATTTTTTGAGTACAAGTAATACTGGATTACAGCTTTTAAAATAAATATTTGTTCGCCACATACATTTGTCTGTGCACCCTTGCAGTTTTAAACACTGGCAATACGTCGCTTGCTCAAAAAATAAAGTCAGTTTGTTGGGTATCACAAACATCTGAACAGGCTTTAGAGAATTGTTTTACAAAATATCAATTTGTGTTGTAGGAGAATTCCGAGGTCCGCGGCCGCACCCTGCAGCAGTCCCGTCAGCTGCAGCTGTTCCTCAGGGACCTGTACCACGAGCACGAGTGGCTGGCCCTCAAGGCACAGCTCATCAGTGACACCAACTACAAGTAAGATCATCATCCTATAAGCTCGCACCCTGCAGCAGTCCCGTCAGCTGCAGCTGTTCCTCAGGAACCTGCACCACGAGCACGAGTGGCTGGCCCTCAAGGCACAGCTCATCAGTGACACCAACTACAAGTAAGATCATCATCCTATAAGCTCGCACCCTGCAGCAGTCCCGTCAGCTGCAGCTGTTCCTCAGGGACCTGTACCACGAGCACGAGTGGTTGGCCCTCAAGGCACAGCTCATCAGTGACACCAACTGCAAGTAAGATCATCTTCCTATAAGCTCGCACCTGCACAGCAGTCCCGTCAGCTGCAACCAGTGGCGGTTCTTCATTGGGGTGATGGTGGGGAGCATCCCTTTAAATGAAAGTGGAAAAATAAAAGTTTATGACAAGTAAAAACTGAGAAATGTGTTAATTTTCCCGCCAGATGGCGGCGCAGAGCGGGTGTTTTTTGAAATTTTCACCCTTTAATTTTTTTTTTTTTTTTATAATTTTTTGCCACGTTTTTACAAGTTTCCCGCGCCATACCGCTAGGCGCGACGAAACGAGTTTACACGTCTCCCGCACATTACTATAAAGAGGTGTATGACGAGTTAACTAGTTTCCCGCAAACGACGTGTTAAGACTCCGGTCAAAAAAAAAATCCCGATGTTTGTAAAAATATGTTTCTTGTACTTTATGGTCTTAGTAAAATATTCACATTAATGAAAAAAATCACGCGTAATTTTTTGTCTTAATTTTAAAGTTAGTGTTTTTTATATAACTTAAAAAATCACGCCACAAAAAAATATTAAAAAAAACTTTGTTACAATTCACTTGAGTTTTATTTTTTAATTTTTTAAAAAACAAAAGATATTTACACCTGAAGATGGGAGGTACTGCTTCTCCCGAAACTGGTTGTGTTTTTTAAAAAATAAAAAAAAAAAAAAAAATAAAAAAAAAAAAAAATAAAACTCAAGTGAATTGTAACAAAGTTAAAAAAGTATTTTAATTAATTAAAATGTGCTTTCACAAAGTTACTGCCCAAAATCTAAATAATATAAAAAAAACTTGTTTTTTTTACTTTTTTTTGCTCGGATTTTGTTGTTTTGGATTTTGGAAATATTTTTTTTCTTTATAATTATAGAATGATACAAATTCTAGTTTGTAGTGTGATTTTTAATAAAATAATGTGAATAGTTTTTGCGCTAATATGAAAAAACTGAAACTAATTAACTTATTTAATTCTTGAAAACAGTTTTTTCATATTATCTCAAAATTTATTCACATTATTCTATTAAAAATCACACTACTAACTAGAATTTGTATTATTCTATAATTATAAAGAAAAAAAATATTTCCAAAATATAAAACAACAAAATCCGAGCAAAAAAAAGTAAAAAACACGAGTTTTTTTAAATATTTTTTTGTGGCGTCATTTTTTTAATTTATATAAAAAAAACTAACTCTAAAATTAAGACAAAAAATTATTAAACATGCGTGATTTTTTTCATTAATGTCACTCTTTTACTAAGACCATAAAGTATAAGAAACATATTTTTACAAACAACGGGATTTTTTTTTTGAACACGGCCTTAATAGGAAGGCAAACTAAGTATTTTCTTAACTATTTCACTGACCGAAGATGTTTATTTTTCTATGCTTTTCTGTAAAATACGTTCGGTGCTATTCTTAGACATTTTAGTCGTCGGTTGAGCCCACGATTTGACAAACTAATGATGCCTGGGCTGAAAGTCTCATGACGACGGTCATTCTTACCTACCGAATTTTGGTAATATTTGTATAAAGTCTAATCAGCTGTTCACTTGCGGCCATCTTGGATTGACAGGTCTTCATACAAATGCATCATTAGTTTCCGACGACTAAAATGTCTAAAAATAGCCACGGTTGTATTTTATTCCAAAATGAAAAAAAACATAGTTTGTCCTTATTACAATCATTTAATTTGTAATAAATGTTTTTCAGGGACTTATCCAACCTGCAGAGCAAGATCCAGAGACACGCAGCCTTTGAGTCAGAGCTGCTGGCCAACCAGGGACGGATACACGCTGTGGTCACTAATGGGGAAGAGCTCATCAGTAAGTTCATGTTGAAAATCTAATATTTTGGCGGCTCGTTTAAACTGGATACTCCATGTACGACAATTCAAAACAGTCATCTCTGTTGAAATTTGGGTGAAAATGTAAATGGTTTCATTAACCATTCTTGGAATCAAGAACTTCCATTTTGAAAAAACCTCTGTTTGGTCAGTCTTCACTAGAAATGAGAACTACCCCCATTGACTTATGATATCTGTGGAGTAGAATTTTTTTTTTTTTTTTAGAAAAATATAAATCTATTTCAACCTACTTACGAAAATGCTCATTAGTAAGAAAGAGAACAAAGAACTTCACAGTTGCATTTCCATGTGTACAAAAAACTCGGCCGAATGTAACAATGTTTCTAGAAAGGTGGCAGCATTGCTGCATGCGTACTATGCCTGGAGCAGTCTGAACACAGACGCATGCGGTATAAATCTTGTGATCAATAACATTGCCAAATTTTAAACAAAAAATGCATTATTTAAGTCATCAATGGCATGTGTTATAATTGGGTGTCAAAAAACAAAATGGAGAAAGCAAGCAAACATAAAATTTTAATTTAAATGACAGGTAAAAACATGTTTTGTATAACTACACAACTGCAACGTTGACAGGACTGAGACAAATATGGACTATATTATGTATCAATGCAGTAAGTTAGTTTCTGCTGCTCTATGTTATTACTCAATGGCCACCTCCCTCGAAAACTAGGAAACGTATGTTTTTTTTCTAAAGGCACATTTTGAAATTCACAGAATCGGAGCACTACGCCTCCGAGGAGATAGCCGCCCACACGGGAGGCCTGGAGGACGAGTGGCGCGCGCTGCAGCAGGCCGCGGCCTCACGCCGTGACCGCCTGGCCGCGGCTTACCAGGCTAGGGTCTTCCTGCGCGGCCTGGACGACTTCCAGGCCTGGGTGGACGACGTGGAGGCACAGTTGCAGAGCGAGGACCACGGTGAGATTGTCTCTTCATAAATTATTTTTATTTTGCTTGGATTCTTTCTGTCATGTTTACTACTATCTTACTTTCCATCGTTTAGGTGGTGATCAGGCACAAAAGACCAAATGGTCTGGTGATCTATAAATGGACTTCACGCTTTAATTCACAATTTTAATTTGTTACTGGTTGCTAAGGAGCATAGTCCCTTACACGTGGAACGTTTGTCTACCAAGAAAAAAGTTCTAACTTAAAATTTGTCCATTCGCAGAGACACTAGGCACAAAGACTGGGGTGCTCATTCCAAGAATATATTTTGTCAGTAGCCTTGTGGAAAGGAACAAGAGTTTGTATACTTTGTCCATTTATATTTTTTTCTCTCTCAACCTTTGTACAGAACAAGTATTCTGTGATGCTGGAGTGATGTTTTCCGGGATCTGTTGCCTTGGTCTGTGGGAGCTGGAGCTTCCGGACGTTTCGCCCATTTCTACGATGGGCTTCTTCAGCGTGAAGTATGACAATGATGATGATCTTGAGAACTGTCAAGATCATCATCATCTTGATGTATGACGATGTATGACGATGATGATGATCTTGACAGTTCTCAAGATCATCATCATCGTCATACTTCACGCTGAAGAAGCCCATCGTAGAAATGGGCGAAACGTCCGGAAGCTCCAGCTCCCACAGACCAAGGCAACAGATCCCAGAAAACATCACTCCAGCATCATCAGCCGGCCGTGTAAGCCTAAATCTCTTATTCAAGTATTCTGTGAGTAAAAATGCATGAGTTTTTTAAAATACATTAAATTTTTGATCAAACTGATGTTCTTTTCTGTTGATACAAATCCTTCCTTCCAATGATATTGTTTTCCTCTACTGATTGTACCGTTTATTGGTTGTTCAGGCAAGGACCTGGCATCAGTGGCCGCCCTGCTGGCGCGGCACTCTCGCCTGGAGCAGGACGTGGCCCAGAGAGGAGAAGAGTCCGCTCAGCTCAGGGAGACCGCGGCCCATCTGGAGGCCGCGCAGCACTTCATGGCTGACGACATCTCCCAGAGGGTGGACAACGCTCTCACCAGGTAACCATACAACTTTGCCATCAGAGACATAACTGGCTCTATCGCTGCCGCTGTCCATAAAGACCCTCTTGTGCCTGTTCAGGGAAGATTGGCAATTATCATACCTTTGATGCTGTGGCACGAAAGAGGGTTTTTTTTTTTTTTTTTTTATTTAAAAAAAATAGATTTGTGAAGAGGAATGCAATTCACCAACCTTTTCTGCCTGGCCAGAAACAGGTATTAATATCATCATTTAATAATTCATTATTGTTTATTATTAATGAATTATTAAATAATAATTACCCAATAACATCTGTTGAACCAGGGTCAAAGTTAAAGTCAAGTGACCCAAGCGGGGATCGAACCAACGTTGTTCCATTGGAAACACGCTAGAAAGATCAGCCCTCTTGGCCCCCGCGGCTATAACCCCGACAAATCTTGTGCTTGTGCCAAACCACTATCTTAAGTTCTTCAACCAAGATGTTCTCCTTCTACCTAAAATTTGTCTTCCCTCAATTTTTCCCTGTATGCTGAGATGTAAGAGTGAATATTTCTCATTTCTCATTATGTGGCCGCAATAAACCAGCTTTTGGTTTTGGTGGACATCAGCTCTGATATTCATATGGGAAAGAAACTCAACATTTGTGACTTGATCCATGCAGGTTTTTTATAGCATTGAATGGCAAACTTTCATTTCAAAGGCAATGATATTGATCTGGAGGCACTTTGTTAGTGTCTACCCTTTAATGCCATTGAGTAAGATTGGAAGAAGTTGCATCTCACCATACGTGGAGATGAGCCCCAGGTCAAAGGAGGACATCTTATTTGAAGAACCTGGGACAGTGGTTTGGCAGAAGCACACAATCCCTCTTTCGTGCGGCAATATTGAAGGTGCTAATCGCTATGATGATTGTCAATCTTAAATGATGAGACACAGAAAGAAGAAGAATGATTATATGATGGTATTACTTTAAGAGGAATTTACATAATGTTTTATGGTCTGAATACTGAATCTGAAAACAACTCTCAAGTGTAATACTTATCAATGAATGTGCTATTTCCAGATACCGGCAGCTCCAGGAGCCGATACAAATCCGGCGCGATAACTTGGAGGACGCCCAGCTGCTGCACCGCTGGTCCAGAGATGCTGGGGAGGAGCTGCGCTGGCTGAAAGAGCGTGCCCCACTCACCAGTGCGCCCACCACAGCTGCCTCTCTCACACAGGCACAGAGTCTGCAGAAGAAGCACACGGCGCTGCATGCAGAACTCTTATCCAGGTGACCATCATCATAATCGGTTTTCGCCATAATCCTTCCAATGGTGACCTTACTTATATCACACATGTCTGGGGCCAACGCCTCGATCATACGAGTAAAACACAAGCTGTTGCTCTAGATATTTCCGAAGCCTTGGATAGAGTTTGGCATTCCAGCCTTCTTAACAAACTATCATAATTTGAACTTCGACCTCTCCTCATAGAATGGATATCCAGCTTTCTAAAAGACAGATGTATCTAAACAGTCATCGATGGTAGTAAATCAGCCTTGCTACTAATCAATTCTGATGTCCCTCAAGGATCCGTCTTGTCTCAGCCACTTTTCCTTTTGCACATCTTCTGCATCCACTGCTATGCCAATGGCAGTACAATACATGTCGGTTTCTCTTTTGCAAAGCCCTCAAATAGTTTGTCAAATTGCTCATGAATCATTAGCTTCAAAGATCAATATGACCACATCCATGTATCTTCCAGGGAGCCGGTAGTGGCAGCGTTGTCCAGCCGGGCCTCCCAGCTGCAGCTGCGCGGCCACTTTGCCGGGGCCAAGCTGGAGCAGGACGCGGCTGAGCTGCAGGAGGCGCTGCGCTCCCTCAAGGAACAGTCTGCCACACGCCGGCTCAAGCTGCAGGACACCGTGGACCTGCACATGGTGAGGACATCCACTACTCTTGAAGATACAGTACAGCTTTGGTAATCTGGATGTGAATGTTTCTTCAACTTCTTGTGCCTCTTCAGGGAAGATTGGTGATAAGTTGGTCTTAGGCTGACCCCTCAAACGTTGAGCCGTTCCTTTGACAAGCCCAGACTGTTTTATCTCAAACAACAAACACAATGAATTTCTTAACCTCCAGAGTGATGGAACGTGGATCTTCCCTTATAGTACTGATTGCAATTTTTTTCATTTTTCTTTAGTTGTTACCCAGCAATAAGATCTATAATCGATTAACATGCTCTTATTGGGTAAAACTACACACCAATAAACTCAAAGTAGATAGATAGGAGGTTGAGGAAGTAAGGCGACAATATATTGTAGCAACTTAGATAATGGATGCGTTCTGCCCAATTTGGCTCATTTGCTTGCCGAGTCAGAATTGTTATTCCTGAGCAGATTTGACCTCTGCCAAGAACCTCACCTCTGTCACTTATCTCAAGTTAAACAATGCAAACTGAAATAATGCAACAAATGCTTTCAGTTCCTGGCGGAGGCAGCTGAAGCAGAGGCCTGGCTATCGGAGAGACGCCCCCTACTGGAGAGCACGGAGTATGGAAGAGATGAAGACTCTGTCCTGGCACTGCAGAGGAGACTGGAAGCCATACAGAGAGAGGTAAATACCACTGTAACGGTGAGATGTATGTAAAAGATAATGGATGTTATAACAGGATTGGGTTTTAATTGAAGAAAAAGATTATTAATTAAAATTAGTTTCTACCCTAAATCTGAATAATCTACGGACAGAAGATGCTGAAGGCGAGATGGTAAAGGTTCAACTGTGGCCTTCCTTTCCTCGTGGGGTCTATTTATCCACTTTTAGGTGATGCCAATATTGATTTGAATACATGATCCTCATTGGTTGGATCCTGCGTGAGGGGGGCTTGGCTAGCCTGATATAAAAAAAAAGGAGCGTACGATTCTCAGCCCTGCAGATGGTAAATGTCATGTAACACCTCATGTGACAGGGTGTTTGAATTGTAACAATGGATGCCAATGAATGGAAAGAGGTATGCAAAATAGGAATAAATGTAGGGAAGTGTGCAGAAGCTCTAGCCACCCCTAGCGAAATTACGAGTTATTGTTATTGTTACTGTGTGAGTTATTGTTACTGTGTTTCTATTCTACTGCAGGTAAGTAACAGTAAGCCAAGTACTCTCGCTATCACCGCTGTTGCCTGAGCTGCGTTGGCTTGGTGTTCCACAACGCACGGGATTATTAATTAGGAGAAGGGAAACTGGAGGGATTTGTATATTTATGACGTGAATATTTTGTTTACGTTTAAAGATATCTGGGTATCGCCCTCGAAATTTGTACCTTTTGTCTTGTGCGTGTGTCGCCTAATGATTTTCAGTTTTTTCATAAAAACTGGTGATCTCCACTGAATTCTAGATTTATTAGAGTAAAGTATTTGAAAAGCGTATCGAAATACAAAAAAAAATCTGCAAAGAGCATGAAGTGGCGATGTAATTAAAAAATAAAACAAAATCGCCTTTTTTCCACTCTCATACAAATTTTACATGTCGCCAATCCGTTTTTGACCCTTTGATGGCAAGATACGATCAAAATAGTCAAATGTTTATAAAGTTGAGTATTTTTTCATATACCTTAGTAACGTATCTTTTGTTTTCTGTACTAGCCACAAGAATATTTATTTATTTATACACGAAATATTAGTTGCTAATGGTTGTCTCCATTTTTGGTTCCAAAATTTTTCTTCTGGGTGTTACCTGATTTCATTGGAACTGACAAAAATCTTGCATCCCTAAGTAGTTTTTCACGTACCTATGGTAACTCTTCTATGCAGTATGGACAACGCAAAAAAACTGATTCGCTGTTTTGATTTTCTTCTGAGAACCCTCAGAAGAAAAATGAAGACCCCTACGTCTCAGTCGTAAACTCGTTGTGATTGTTTTGAGTGGGATTTAGCTTGAAATTATTAGGGTATATATCGGAATCTGTTGTCAGTTGTGTATTGTCTACTTAGAGATATTAGTGCTTCTTAACCCCTGGAGCGCCAGCGATTTTCTGCCTAATTCAGACACCCAACTCGTGGTTTTTTATATTAAACTAGCAGACCAAACCGCGCTCTCGCACGGTTGGCTGCTAGGCCCTCCGGGCAGGTTTTAGTCTGGCTTCGCCATAATTTTTTGCCCATATGTTCTTTATTTCATTGAATGCTTTAAGATATAATTTAAAAAAAATTGTGATAAAAAGGTAATTGAATTCTTTTCATGTTCCGAATTTCTTTAATCCACGAAAGACAAATTTAAATTAAATAGCCTGCCTACTCGTGCTGCGCACGATTACGGCATTTTAGTTTGAAGTCCGGCTTCACCAGCACAATTTACCCCTGCTCTGATTTTTAAAAGATCCATGAGAACTGACCAGCAACAACAACAAAAAGTGGACAATTTTTTGGTAGAATCCCAGGCCTGATCGTGCTTCTTCCTATTGTAGTGCAGGTGCTGAAGTCTGTATCCTGCTTTTTATTTCTGCTCTTTATTTCTCTGGTGATGGTTTATAATAATGCTCGACCCGTTCATTATCATTTAAGTGTATAACTTGTCTTTTCTGCTCTTTTTCGTTTTGCTGGTAATAGTATCTTAAGCGTACCTGTGTTGCTTGCAATTGTCTTATAGTGGCATGAAACATGACTGCGTTTGCTATACGGCATTGTTTTGTTGGTACTGGTGCTTTTGTTTTTAGATTGTTCCAGCTGCTCTTATTGTCATGAAATGCCTTCAAAGTGCTCGTCCTGCTCTGAATTATCTTTTGACATCTTAAAACTGCTTGTGATACTTTTCACGATATTTTAGTGTCTGATACTGCTTGGTACCTGAAGATACCTTAAAATGCCTAAACTCACAATCTACAAAAAATCTAAGTATGGGAAAACGTTTGACCCATCGACAGAACTCTAAGAAAAAAATGACTTTTGAAAATTAAAAAAAAAAAAACTTTTTAACTTTTTTTATTTTTATATATAAGACACTTTGTATGAAATTTTACTTTTTAAATATTTGTTCAAAGAAATTTGCCGTAGAAAAAAAGTTTCTTCTAACATTTATGGGGTTTACTAAAATGCATTTTATATTCGAGTATGAGGCCTAGACATTCAAAATGGCCGCCTGCAGAGCAATGTATTTTTTTAGTTGGTATGGCGGGTATGCAAAATATATACTCGGCGTGATTGTCCTATTACATGTCATTACATTTCGCTAAATTATAATTGTTTGTGTAGCATCAAAACAGTTGATTTTTTTACTTATAAATTTGACTTTTTTGTGAAAATCAGGTTTTTCAAAATTTTGTTGGAAAAAATTTGTCATTGAAAAAAGTTTTCTTTCAAAAAATGTTGACATAAGCAAAACCAAATTGATCATTGAGGAAAAACCTTCAGACTTTTAAAATGAACGCCAGTTGAATGTTAAATATTTAAGAAACCAAAAAAAATGTACGGCAGCTACTCTTAATCCTTCATGTATTTTGTTGTATTTTTGAAAATATGTAAGTCTGTTTATGTTCAGGTGGCATGCTTAATTTCAATGTTCCAACATTATGCATGCGCCCGTTGTGCTACCTGAAAGTTATTATTTTTTTTTTTTTTCTATGTAGGTATTTACAAATGTTGTTTGAAGAATTTACTTTTTGCGAAAAAGTTTCTTCCAAAAGTTGTTAAATTACTAAGAGACATGACTGTTTCGAATATCAAGCCTGTAAATTTAAAATGGCCGCCAGCGGCAAGATTTCAACTTTCAGTCTGTATGGCAGGTATGCGAAATATGCACGTGACGTCATCCGGACCCTGACAGTTGCTTAGCCACTAACACTTTATGGGGGTGTGCAAAATTTCAGCATCGTGCTGCCAACGGTCTGGGCGCCTATAATGTTACAAATATACAAACAAACGGACAAACAAACAAACAAACAAACACCAAAAATTCTGGAATCGAGCGTTAGTTCAGTTTATCAAGAGAAACACTTTTTAGAAAAACATTTTTACAAATTCGAAAAAAACAGACGCAAATACCCCCTAGATTTTTATATATAAGATATCTCCAAAGATACAAAACATATGTCCTGTGGGTTTTTTTATATCAAAAAACAATGAAATAAAGTTTTTTTAGTGCCTAACCAAAAAAAATAAACTTTTGAGGATTTATTATTTTGCTCCATCATAATTTAGATTACGGAAAAAAGATCGAGATTCTAAAAATAGATATACCTCATTAGTATGCGTAGGCACGAAATCACAATACATCGCAAAAAATAGAAGTTAATGACCCTTATTATTTACACAAAAAAATAAATATATTGTGTTAGTGTTCTTATGTCAACAAATTGTGGAATTCGGCTTTCCAACAGTCGGTTTTCAAGGTCAACTTAAATGTTATATTACCTACAAACAAAAATGAATGCTTTGAATTTATTGGTGGATGGTTCTATCCAATAGCAGTACCTACTTCATGCGATTTTCGATCTTATTGCTGTGTAAAAATCAATCATCAGTGGATCATGTGGGTACAGTGGATCAGGGCAGTTTCTTCCAGATGAGTAGTTATACAGGGCTATTGCTTACACCCTGGCATGGTGCTCATGTCTGAACATGTCTGGACTAATCAGAGTCCTACTTCAATGCAGTTTGGTTTTGCTGAGTAACAAAATGTGTTTCTGACAGTCAAAAGAAAAAATTAAGCTTCGCTTTGTTGTCTTCTTGTATTTAAAGTATTGAAGTTCTGCTAGAAGTGATTAATTTATCCCCATTAACAATAATCCTGCTTCCATTTTAACATTACCTCATTACTTTGTTCAAAATGAAGTACATAAATTGCTGTCCCAAAAAAAAATTGTCAAAAGGGTACACAGTGGATCAACATCATAGGATACATAGTGGATCATCTTATCTGTAAAAATAAATAGATTCTACCCGCCACATGAGACCCTTGGGAAAAACGCAGAAAGAAGTTACACTATACGTGTAGCATAGTTGCGTTTACCTCGGAAGGCGCAGCAATGACCGTCAATATTCTTGTAACTTCTTCAATGTGGATTTTTCCTGTATTATCATCCACTTATTTAGTGTTATTTTGTTCTGTTTGATTAAAATTGGTGTATCAACAGAAAAAATATGTTTGTCTTATCAATACGTTTTTTTGAAATACAAATAATTTGGTTTTTATTGTTTGATCCACTGTGTACACCGTAGGGTAAACAGTGGATCATTTCCCATTTTTCACTAAATGCAAAATATCTCTGTATTTATTGGATAAAAAAGATGGAGCTCTTAAAACAAGTGGTAGGTACTTAATTTATTAACCGTTTGATAAAAGTTGCACATTGATTGCATTAAATGCAATCAATGTGCAATTTTATACAACAATAATTCTGTGCGTTTGAAAAAAAATGATCCACTGTTGCCACACTGACCCTACTTACAAAAAAAACGCAACTAAGCTACACATATAGTGTAACTTCTTGCTGCGTTATCCCCGAGGGGGTCGCAAAACTAAAAATCATTAGGCGACACACGCACAAGACAAAAGGTACAAATTTCAACGGCGATACCCATCTATTGTTTCTAGGGTGTTTAGCTTAGAAAGCGCTCGAGGAAATAAATCATCTTGAGAAGAAAAGCTTTTGTTTTGTTTTTACCTTATTAATACAAACCCCATTTGTTTCCAGATTGTGACATTTGAGAAGCAGGCCTCCCGCCTGGAACAGCTGGCTTCTGGTCTGCAGAGCCGGGGAGCTGAAGGAGGAGCAGCCGCAGCAGATAGGGCGCAGAGCGTCAGGGCCTCCCTGCACGACCTCACCCTGCTGGGGGCCAAGCGGCAGCAGCGCCTGCAGGACAGCGACAAGTACTTCAGGTAGGACACATATTAGACCTGCAGGGAGGTGGTGACCAATCTTTGGTTAATCTATTTATCCAGAATTGGTCTGCGCCTATGGCGACCGTAAACGGGGCAAATCGCGTGGAATGTTACCCGAACAGAACCCCAATCAAACAATTTAATCATTTACACATGTTGTTCTATGCTGTCCATGGTGATTTGGCAAATTAGGCTGAAGATTTGAGACTCAAATTGACAGATACAGCTTCAACGTATGGCCGCTATTAACTTTCAAAATTTGGTAGTCCCTATTGGAAGGCTCTTAATATGTGTAAAAGACCAATAGCATCTTATCTGTATATTCCTAATTTTGCACATCTGTTTCCATTTCTATTTCTGCTAGTTTGAAAACCTTCAACTCTTTTGAGTATTAAAATGTTGCATATTTCCAGATTTGTCCGTGAGTGTGAAGAGGTGCACGAGTGGATAAACGACCAGACAGCCGTGGCTGCTTCTGAGGACTACGGCACAGACGTGGAGCATGTGGAGATCCTCATACAGGCCTTTGACAACTTTGTGGCAGGATTCACAGGTAAAACTTCAAGTAGAATGTACATGTGTACAGATGCCGATCAAACTGTTGACTAAAAGCATACAAGGATATTTCTGGTAATTTTTACAGCAAATGAAGGTCGCGTAGAAGGTGTCTCCGAAGCAGGTCAGCGGCTCCTGGATGAAAGGAGTCCTGAAGCAGAGCGCATCAAGAGGCACGTGGCTGACACAAGGGCCCTGTGGGAGGACCTCAAGGAACTGGCTCATGCCAGGCAAGATGTAAGACAGGCAGACAAATTATCTCTTCCTTCAATGGCATCACAGCCTAAATCTATAAATGCTGCTCGTCTAACTCCTCCTGTCTCCCCCAGCCATCCTCCCACTTGCATCCTGGAGAAGTGGCATGGCATCTCTCCTTCCTCCTTCCTCCCTGTACAATCTGGGCCTCCCAGCCAGCCTCCTTCCACCTGGGTATCCATTCAGAAGTTTTTTCGGGACACATCTATCTTGCATTTTCTGCACATGCCCATCCAACTCCATCTTAGCGATTTACTAGAAATTTTGCATGGAATTTTAACTTGCCAAACATTTCCTGGCCTTTAACTAAACTGGATGGATACAACCTTCTTTACCAAAAATTTGTGGATACTCTTATTAACACAGGCATTTCCCAGTTAGTCACAAGCACTACACGTAAAAGAGGTAAGCAGGAATCTGTACTCGATCTAGTGTTGTCATTGACATATTAATAAATAGACTACGTGTTCCATACAAAAGAAACGACGAAATATGGAGCCAACTCTAGAAGGGTCAAATGACAAATTCAAATATTGGTCACACAGTGTCTACACATGTAGTACACAAAAAAATCATTTTTTGCATCTTGAGCCGGGCACGTTTGTGTTGAATACTTTATTGTCCATCTGACAGATGTTTTTTACATTGTATGCGAAGACAGTATATCTTTGTCTTGCTCTGCCGACACGATGTACCAATGGATGCTATGAAACGAATGGGCATAAAGTTCTGTACACACATATATGGTTTGTACGCGATGTTACATGATTAGTTCAAACCAATGACACCAAAATCCATTTGTGTACAGAACTTTTACGATCAAAACGGTCACAGATCGCCCTGGCAAAAAAATATTACCAGAGCCGATTCAGGGTACGAATAAATAATAAAAACAAAAAAGATTTTCATATTTAATTATTTAAAATCAAAATATAACTTGTATATGGTTACGGGACGAGTAAAATTAATCGGTGCGACGACAAAATGTACATTGATAGAATGTCCACCGACATAATGTACACGGACAAAATGTCCCCCCGACAAAATTTCCACCCGACCAAATGTCCACCGACAAAATGTCCACCGACAGAATGTCCACCAACAGAATGTCCATCGACACAATGTTCACGGATGAAATGTCCACGTGACAAAATGTCCACGCGACGAAATGTCCACGCGACAAAATGTCCACCGTCATAATGTACACGGACAAAATGTCCCCCTGATAAAATTTCCACCCGATAAAATGTCCACCGACAAAATGTCCCCCGACAGAATGTCCACCAACAGAATGTGCATCGACACAATGTCCACGGACAAAATGTCCACGTGAAAAAATGTCCACGCGACAAAGTGTCCACGCAACAAAATGTCCACCGACATAATGTGCACCGATACAATGCCCACGGACAAAATGTTCACCCGACAGAATGTCCACCCGACAAAATGTCCACCGACATAATGTCCACCGATACAATGTCCCCGCGACAAAATGTCCACCGACATAATGCCCACCAATGCAAATACAAAATACCAAACAAATACAATGCCCACGGACAAAATGTTCACCCGACAGAATGTCCACCCGACAAAATGTCCACCGACATAATGTCCACCGATACAATGTCCCCGCGACAAAATGTCCACCGACATAATGCCCACCAATGCAAATACAAAATACCAAACAAATACAATGTCCACGGACAAAATGTCCACCCGACAGAATGTCCACCGACACAATGTCCACCGATACAATATCCACGGACAAACATGTCCTCCGACAAAATGTCCACCCACAAAATGTCCACGGAAAGAATGTCCACTGACATATGTCTCACCGACATAATGTCCACCGATACAATGTGCACGGACAAAATGTTCACCCGACAGAATGTCCACCCGATAAAATGTCCACCGACATAATGTCCACCGATACAATTTCCACGGACAAAATGTCCACCCGACAGAATGTCCACCGACACAATGTCCACCGATACAATATCCACGGACAAACATGTCCTCCGACAAAATGTCCACCCACAAAATGTCCACGGAAAGAATGTCCACTGACATATGTCTCACCGACATAATGTCCACCGATACAATGCCCACGGACAAAATGTTCACCCGACAGAATGTCCACCCGACAAAATGTCCACCGACATAATGTCCACCGATACAATGTCCACGGACAAAATGTCCACCCGACAGAATGTCCGCCAACACAATGTCCACCCGACAAAATGTCCACCGACATAATGTCCACCGATACAATGTCCACGGACAAACATGGCCCCACGACAAAATGTCCACCGGCAGAATGTCAACCGACAGAATGTCTATTGACAGAATATTCACGGAAAGAATGTCCACTGACATAATGTCCCACCGACATAATGTCCACGCGACAAAATGTCCACCCACAAAATGTCCACGGAAAGAATGTCCACTGACATATGTCCCACCGACATAATGTCCACTGATACAATGTCCACGGACAAAATGTTCACCCGACAGAATGTTCACCCGACAAAATGTCCACCGACATAATGTCCACCGATACAATGTCCACGCGACAAAATGTCCACCGACATAATGTCCTCCGATACAATGTCCACGCGACAAAATGTCCACCGATACAATGTCCACGGGCAAAATGTCTACCCGATAGAATGTTCATCGACACAATGTCCACCGATACAATGTCCACGGACAAACATGTTCCCCGACAAAATGTCCACCGGCAGAATGTCAACCGACAGAATGTCCACCGACAGAATGTCCACGGAAAGAATGCCCACCGACATATGTCCCACCGACATAATGTCCAACGATACAATGTCCATGGACAAAATGTTCACCCGACATAATGTCCACCGGCAGAATATCAACCGACAGAATGTCCACCGACAGAATGTCCACGGAAAGAATGCCCACCGACATATGTCCCACCGACATAATGTCCACCGATACAATGTCCATGGACAAAATGTTCCCCCGACATAATGTCCACCGACAGCATGTCCATTGTCATTATTTAGTCATGTCATTATTTTGAGTACAACCCTGGGCGCTGTTGTCCCTTTCTTACACACGCTGGAACACTATCTATCTAGTGAACGCGCTCCTCTAGCACGCGACTGTTAATAATTCGTTCAAAATATAAATAAAACGTTAATTAGCATATAAAAAACATAAAATTACTTGTGAAATGTGATTCCATCCACTTTTTAATTTTTTTCGGACCTATTTTTGCATCCTTTCACTCAGAAAACCATTTTTATTGAGATGTTAACGATCCGAGCGCTGACGAAGTAATGAGGGCAAAACCGAGCATTACAATTTCACGCGGATCGAGGTTCAGCGCTTCAGTCCAAAAAATAGGCGACATTATTTTGGTCTGGACTTCATCTCTATACCTTTATAACTCTATGAGTGTTGTGCAATGATGAAAATTTATGCACTAAAATCGAACACCTTGCAAACATAGGGAAGAGCGACCATCTAGTCTTACTTGCGACTTTACAAATCCAACTACAGACTAGAAAGGAAAAATCAAAAAATACTCCTAGAAAAAATTTCTTTGCTGCAGACTATGACAGAATATATGATGAATTAAGTAAATCCGATACTAATATTGATGACAACTCTACCAATCTTAATGTAGCTTGGCAGACCCTCAAGAATGTGATCGACCAATCTATTGAGAGACATGTACCTATGACCCGTAAAAAAGCTTCACATAACATAAATAAACCGTGGATAGACTCTAACATACTTGCATTTAGAGATGAAAAAGCCAAACTATGGCATACTTACAGACTGGAAAACACAGATGAAGCTTACAATAAGTATAGGGAAGCTAACAACAAAATTGTTGGTATGGTTCGCAAAGCTAGGAAACAATACGAAAAAGGGGTAGTCAATAGAGGTCCCAAGTCTTTCCATAGCTACGTACGACAACAATTAAAATCCTCAGTTGCTGTACCGCCATCCCTACGAGATCCTGACACTCGCCTGGTAACTGATAACCCTAAGACAGTAGCCGAACTGTTTGCTAAACAGTTTGAAAGATCCTTTGTAAGGGAACCTTCTGGCCCAATCCCAAAACTAAACGTACCAAGAGTTAAAGGCTTCATTGACGACGTGAAGTTTTCCAGTGATCTCATTGAGAAGACAATAAAGAGCATCAACGATACTACTGCAATGGGCCCTGATGAAATCCCGGCTCTACTTCTTAAAAACTGTGCGCCAGTTATCGCCCCCAGACTAGCCCGTATTATGAATTTATCCTTAGCCCAAAACAAACTCCCAGACAGTTGGAAAGAGGCGACTGTAACTCCTATTTACAAAAAAGGTGACAAACTCGAACCATCCAACTATAGGCCAATCAGTCTTACAAGCTTAGTCTGCAAAACAATGGAGAAGATATTGGCTGTAGAACTAAGAGCGTTATTTTCTAGGGAGCAGATCATCATTGACAATCAGCATGGTTTCATTCCTGGTAGATCAACAGTCACAAACCTTCTTGTATGTCTGGACAAATGGACTGAAAACTGGAACAAACATGAACCAACTGACATAATCTACCTGGATTATGAGAAGGCTTTTGATCGTGTCCCCATCAAACGGCTCATAGCAAAGTTAGAGCATTTTGGAATACGTGGCAACCTCCTACATTGGATTTCTGACTTTCTGACTGACCGTCGATTCCGGGTACGGACTGGTGATCAGTTCTCGGAGTCTTACAACGTTCTGAGTGGGGTGCCCCAAGGTTCAGTGTTGGGACCGATTTTATTTGGCATATTTTTAACTGACCTCAAGGATGTTGTAAGATCTGATTTATCCCTCTTTGCTGATGACACTAAACTTATGGGGAACCCCCTCATAGTTCACAATGAGATTCAAAGTGACCTAGATCGCATTGTTCAATGGACCAAGGAATGGCTGATTTCTTTAAATGCTGAGAAGTGCACGGTATTGCATGTGGGAAGTAATAATCCTAAACTACAGTACACCATTGAATCAAGAATATTGCAAAGCGTGAAATCGCAGAAAGACCTAGGAGTAACTGTAACAGAAAACCTGAAGTGGGATGAACAAGTTTTCATAATTACAAAAAAAGCTAATTCAATGTTGTACACAATACGGAAAGCTTTTTTTCACATTGATAAAGATCTTTTCTTAAGAATATACAAGTCATATGTACGACCTATGCTTGAATATGCATTCCAGATATGGAGTCCATATTTTAAAAAAGACATTGAACTCTTGGAAAGAGTACAAAGAAGAGCAACAAAAATGGTGTGGAACTTCAGAGACATGACATACGAACAGCGACTGAAAGAACTCGGTTTGACTACACTGGAACAGCGCAGACAACGCGGAGACCTGATTGAAACATTCAAAATATTAAGTGGGCATTACAATGCACCAGGACTAAGAAACATCTACTCCATGAACCCGCCTGGACGTATGAGAGGGAATTCGCTCAGGATCGCAAAAAAACCTAGTACAAGCAACCCTAAACATCACTTCCTCCCAAATCGTGTGGTCACATCTTGGAACAAACTTCCTGAAGATATAGTTAGTGCACCTTCAGTGAATCTATTCAAAAACAGATTGGACAAACACATCAAAAATAATGTTTTTTTTTAATGTTCAAGATTTGTTCTTAAAAAAAAAAAAAAAAACATTCGAGTGCTGTGATATACACGCATCAGCCTTAGCTGCTAGTGTATAAATAATAAATAAATAAATAAATAAATAAATTAAAAAATGAGTCTTAGAAACCTTATTGTGAAGAAGAATGGGTTTCTTACTGTATTGTGTGTTGTGTGTCCTTTGATGTGTTTAGGCGTGTTGTTTTCAGCAATTAAGTAAAAACTAAATTATTGTTGCTACTTGTGTTTTAAGATTGTAGGTATATAGCTGTTTTCCTTTTCTCAGGCGGAGCAGTGTTAGTATGCCAAACTATAATCGTAGGACATGCAAGCAATGAACGATCCCATCACACTTTACACAAGATTCTTACCTTTTTATATCCACCTTGGTGCAGAGTAAACCTTGCCAGTACTTACACTAAATCATCATAACTGCGGTTAGAAAAAAAACTTAAATTTCAAAAAATAAAGTTTTTGTATTTGAACCTTGAAATTGGTCATCACCAAATGGTATATTGACGGATCACTAATTCATGTTTACTTTTGTCCTCCAGGCTTTGGCTGGAGCGCGTCAAGTCCACATCTTCGACAGGACAGCTGATGAGACCATCTCATGGATCGCGGAGAAAGACTCTGCCCTGAGCTCGGAGCTGGGACACATGGGGGGACATGATCTGCATACCATTCAGGTAAATATTCTCCTCAACTTAATACAAGTTGTAGATTTTCACGACCCGCGGTTGACATGGGAGAGTTGATTACCAGGACGTGTTACTGTGGTCCATCGGAGCTGAAGCCTCCAGGCAGTTTCATCAACATCACATCATTATCAAACTGAAGAAGCTCATTGTAGGTGTGAGCTAAACATTCAGAAGATCCAATGCCGATAGGCAAAGCAACAGATCCCAAAAAGCAAAACTCTCTAGTGGGCTCCTCAACTGTTTTATTTTATTTTTATAAAATCTGGACTTGGTCTAATTAACTTAAGATGAATTATCCTCTTGATAATGACGTGAAAGCAAAACTCTCTAGTGGGCTCCTCAACTGTTTTATTTTATTTTTATAAAATCTGGACTTGGTCTAATTAACTTAAGAGGAAGTATCCTCTTGATAATGACGTGAATAAGTCGAAAGTACTTGAGGTGGAATTAAATACTCAATTTGTGAAAATAAAACTCTTTAGTAAGTAATTTTAATTCAATCAAAATTTTTTTGTGTTTTTTTATAAATTTTTATAATTTCTTATTACTTAAGATGAATTGTTTATTTGGTGAGTGCTGTTTTTGTGTAAATCACATCGCAAGAGCCCTCTGCAAGTGTATTGTCTTCATCCAATATTGAGATTTCATCTTGACTACTTTTTTTGACATATGAAACAATTTTGATGCTTAAGTACCGCTGATTTATTTATTGATAAGTTGGTGCCCTTGATTTTCACAATGGACTTCAAATTTGTCTCCATCAGGCGTTAGTGAAGAAGCACGACGCTCTAGAGGCTGACACAGCCGCCGTGCAGACCCAGGCACAGCAACTAGCAGCCGAGGCTGGGCGCCTGGGCCAGGCCTTCCCCGACGCCAAGGAGCACGTCACCGTGAAGCTGGAGGAGGTCACCGAGGCTCTCGGGGGCCTTCTGGAGAGGGCGGCCGCCGGGAGGAGGCAGCTCAGGCAGGCAGGACAGCTGCAGGCACTGTTCGATGAATACGGAGAACTCATGTAAGGGTTTGAAGCTATTGTGTAGGTTTTGAACTGTATTGTGTACAATTTCTTACTGGCTTGTTTGCAAATGGATTGCATTTGGCCATTGGAATCTGTTTACATCAGTTTTCATGAATGAAATTATTGAATGGCCGCTGGTTGCCGACCCATGGTTTGCACGATAGGTTAAGGTCTTTGGAAGTCATTGAGTCAATATTGTACAAAATACATAGGAACATTGTACCCTGTACAACAGCATTATTTATTGTGTCAGGGCGTGGACAAGTGAGATGCTGGCCCGCGTGACAGCTCCTGAGCTGGCTGCGGATGTGGCGGGGGCTGAGCAGCTCCTGGCCAGACATGTGGAGATCAAAACAGAGATCGACGCCAGGCAGGACGACTTCAACAACTTCTACAAGACAGGTAATCATTTCAACAGTTAAATTTACCGTCACGTCTATATATTGTTCGTCTTTTCCCTAGCAATCTGGCAGTGTCACGTCACACATTTTTGTCTATAGTAGGTATTTGTTCCAAGGCCATTATGGAAAGCGTTGGTCCAGCTTTTGCATACATATAATGTTGAACACACAATGTCAGGGAGTGATGAAGTTGTTGTACTCCTCTAGGGGAAGAGCTGGTGGCCGAGGAGCACTTCCTGGCCGCCGAGCTGGGAGACAAGACGGCCGCCCTGAGGAGTAGGGCCGCCCTGCTGCAGGACACGTGGAGGAAGCGCCACACCGTGTACGAGCAGCACCTGGACACTCTCATCTTCAAGAGGGACGCCGACATGCTTGACAACTGGATCATCAACAGGTCAGATACACCAGTCAGCTCTCAGGAGGCATTCTAATCTAATTTAAGTTGCAAAGATATGTATTCACAAAGATACATTTTCACAAGCAGACACGTATAAGTTCGCGCTTAAACATGTCGCATGTGGACTTACAGTATAAAAACCCGAATCTCAAGTGAACATACACCCTGCAACTCTTGCCAAACTTCCCTGAAACAAGGGTGACATTGGCAAAGTGAATCATTTTCTACAGCATGGGTGGTCAGTTGCATCCAACCTATAAGTCAAGGAATATACCCAACAAATTACATTTTTAAAATCAATAAGTAATAATATGTTTGTACATCAAAAACTAACAGAAAACAAATTCTAATTTAATAAACCCTAGCCGCCAACATCACAGATCAACCGCCATTTCTTTCTGTCCTTTCTCATTGAACAAATGTGTGAGTGCTATGTCAGATACATAAGTAATCTTTATTTTGTTGTATTGCAGAGAGCCACTTCTGCGTGATGGCAAGCTGGGCGAGAATGTGGCCCAAGTGGAGGAGATGATCAAGAAGCATGAGGACTTCCAGAAGACGGTGGAGGCACAGGGAGACAGGTTCAACATCATCAAGAGAATCACCCTGGTAATCTCCTAGTCTACTACATCATGTGTGGTTTGCCATGTTCTGTCTGATTGTATACATAGCTGTGAAAGTAGGAGTTGGTGATCACTTCATCTGATTTTAGGATATTGACAGTAAATAAATGAGCACTCAGTTATTGACAGAGGACACAGAGTGTATTACCGATGAGTTGCACAGGTTTTTAATAATATGTGATCTATCTTATTTTCTTGAGGTATTAACTATTGATATTTTGTTAATTATAATTAGTGTAGACGTTCACTCTCTGTCTGTAGGATAACAAATAATCATGTGATTCGCTTGTGTTGACCCAAGCAAGTCACAAGAAGAGTCATAACGTTTGCCTCGCATAATAATAATAATATCCGGCTAATTTATTTTAAATTACAAATGATAAGAGAGCGCCGTTTTTGTGTGTGTCACACCTCAAGGGCCCTCTCCGATCATGGATAAGACTTTCTAAAAAGGTGTGTCTTGAGTGCTCCGCGAAATACATCCACAGATTTGCAGTTCTTCACTCCGGGTGGCAGTCTGTTCCACTCCACCGGACCCGCAACACAGAAAGCACGGTCTTCAAAATTTGTACGGATCTGACAGTGCGGCTGAACCAAATTGATTGCACCATCGCCCGCAGATCTGAGTGTCTGCCTCCTCACACCCATCTCAACAGGCGAAATCATGTCAGTCAGATAAGGTGGAGCCACGCCATTGATGGCTTTATATACCATCACACAAACACGGTAGACCACCCTCTCCGGGAAACTAAGCCAATGTAGTGTTTTTAACAGCGGAGTGATGTGAGCGAATTTGGGTATCCCGAATATGAGTCTTGCTGCCGAATTCAACACAAATTGAAAGCGATTGAACTGCTTCTTTGGCTGACCACTATAAAGCGTCGAACAATAGTCAATCCGAGACACCACAAACGCGCCCACTAGGGTCATGACTGCATCTGACGGTAAACACTTTCTAAGCTAGCCTTAGTTTGGCGTAGTGAAAAAAAAAGAAGCTATTGTGGCATCTATTTGCCTCTCCAGTGTCAGATTCCGATCCAGTAAGACTCCTAGAAGTCTCACTGAATTAGAAGGCTGGATTAGCTGAACTCCTATGGAGAGTGGTACTCCGTTCACTAAAAGGTGATCACGCCTAGATGTGGCTGCCCACATTATCTCCGTCTTATCCATGTTCAAGATTAGGCCATTGTTCACCATCCACCCACCGACCTCCGCGATACACCCAGAGACCCTGCAACTGAGGTCCTCAGCCATGTCTGGCCGACAGTGAGAGTATATTTGCCAGTCATCTGCATATGAGTGTGAGATGAGGCCCCATTTTTCAACAATACTCTCAATGTCAGCAGTATACAAAATAAAAAGGATCCGACCCAACACAGAGCCCTGTGGGACCCCAGAAGACAGCGAGTAGGTAGGTGAGACACCATCACAAACACGCACCGCCTGCCTGTGTTCCACCAGATAGGAGGAGAACCACGCCGAAGCCCCGTTGGTCAAACCGTATGACACCTCCAACCTCTCAATAAGGATCAGGTGATTTACTGTGTCAAATGCCGCACTCATGTCAAGAAGCGCCAGTAGAGCCAGATCACCACACTCTACAGCAGATACCATATCCGATACAAGCTTGAGCATACCGGTTTCTGTTGAATGAAACTTTCGGTATGCAGATTGCCTCTTCGGCATTAAGCTATTTGCATCCAGATAGGATACCAACCGCCTCGAGACAATCCGCTCCAGCACCTTTGACAAGAATGGCAGATTCGACACAGGTCTAAAATTTGAGGGTTCACCAGGATCCAATTGTGGCTTTTTTAGGATTGGTGTGATGTGGGCTACCTTCAAAGACGGAGGAACAGTGCAACGCATGCTTTTCCATAATTGATAGTACTAATAGTTAGGCATATGTTGGTCTGCTAAGGGCAGAGGCGTAATTATGAAATGTGTCAAAGGCATAGTACCACTACATATCCATCAATGGCCTGGCTTCTCCATATCATTGTCATCATTTGTCCCATAACCGGGTATGGATCTTGGTCTTCTCGAGGAGTTGCCTCCATCTTTTCCTCTCCATCACCTCTCATCATCAATGTTGAACTCCCAGAGCTCGCAAGTCCCTTTTCACCTCATGGCTCCATCTCAGCTTTACCTTCGAACACTTCTTCTACCACTTAGACTAAGAGCCAGACGTACGAAACCTTACCTCATCGACTACCAGGCAGAGACATGGTCAGGCTGGTAGTTTGCATCGAGTACATCATTTTTTCACTGGTCTGCCTTTTCCTATCCTGGAGCGTTTTGGATGCGGCCTCTTCAAAGAGGCCCAAAAAATGGTGCAAACTACCTCATCGACTACCAGGCAGAAACATGTTTGGGGAGGTGTCCGGCATCGAGTACATGCCTTTTCTGCAGATTTTGGTGATCCTACCCTGGAGCGTTCTGGAGGCGGCCTCTTCAAAGAGGCCCAAAAAATGGTGCAACCTACCTCATCGACTACCAGGCAGAGACTAGTAAGAAATGATGACCTACATTATTTACCTGCTTTTTGCATTAAAAAAAATACTCCAAACCTGGAGCATTTTGAATGCGGTCATTTTTTTAACAAATATATAAATCGATCTTTTGATATAAGTTGTATGAGTCATGAGAATAAAGAAAAAAATATATATGTTACATTCGTTATTAATAACAATAAAATTAACATACCAAAAATTTGTATTTGCAACCCTTCTGTAAAAAATACCCTAAAACGGTATTTTTTACATTATATTTTATTTCTCAAAAACAAAGTACAATAATTGAAATTTTTGTAAATAAAAAATAAGAACGTTAATTTTAAAACAATAATAGTCTCTTACACATTCTTTCTATCTGCTATAGTTTCAGAAGAAATGAATTTTAAAGTCAAATATTTTCCAAAAAACTTTACGTCGAGTCCCGTTTTTGGTCAAAATCTAGCTTAAACGCCTCAGTACTTTATTTTAACAGAATATAAAAAATAATATCGTATAGAAGATTAAACATATATTAAAACTTCATGGATACTTACTTACTTATAATAAAGGGTTGTAAATTATCTGTCCTGTTATAGTTAGATTGTTGAAAATAAGTATATACCTCGTAGCACGAGGGATACGCGTGATATCATCGATGTATATATGCATGGATGGGCGACGAAAGAAAGAAATAAAAAACAAGGTTGTGAAATAAATATGTGCCTTAAGCCGCCAAAGTAAAAAGAAATAAGAGTATACCTAGCAATAACAAAATAAATAATAACAATTATTATTGTTTTCATTTCTCTTTCTAAGAATGTAACAATTATTTTACAGGTTCAATTATTACTGTATACGAAAAATTAATATTTTCGAATATTTTTTAGTGTTGATCTGTTAACACAGTGAAAGTCCATTTTTATAAATATTTAAAAATATAAATGGTAAAACATTGTTTTAATTCACTTTATTTTATTTGTTTATTTATTTAACCATTCTGCTCTTGAAGATGCCTCATTAGGCGAAAATATTCGAGCATAAACAAATAAAATAAAGTGAATTAAAACAATGTTTTACCATTTATATTTTTAAATATTTATATGAATATTTTCGAGTTTTAATGCCCCAAAAACTTCAAAATTACTAAAAAAATATAAAGGGGCGCCGCAGGCGCCCCTTCATACCTGGCGCCCTAGGCGGTCGCCTGACCGCGCCCAACCCTAACGCCGGTACTGGCCTTATGCAAACTACTTCAGTTGAAGTGTGGATTTTCCAGCTCCCGGGGAGGCTGGTTCTCATTTCTTGTGAAGGCTGAGTAAGCCTTTCAGGTATTTTATTTAGGGTTTGAAATAAACAACGCAACAGGAAATAATTGTTGACACCCTTGGTGGGATTCAAACCCAAGCTCTCGGCAGAATGCCATCACTCTACTAACTGAGCTATAGACTGGACTAACACATTAAAACAAAGCTAACACATTAAACTTTGCTACTCCACTATTTGGGACACATCAAGAGAATGAATGATACATCAATAATAAACAGGATCTTCTTTACAAAACCAGAAACCAGTGGTAGAAGAAGTGTTCGAAGGTAAAGCTGAGATTGAGCCATGAGGTGAAAAGGGACTTGCGAGCTCTGGGAGTTCAACATTGATGATGAGAGGTGATGGAGAGGAAAAGATGTAGGCAACTCCTCGAGAAGACCAAGATCCATACCCGGTTATGGGACAAATGATGACAATGATATGGAGAAGCCAGGTCATTGATGGATATGTAGTGGTACTATGCCTTTGACACATTTCATAATTACGCCTCTGCCCTTAGCAGACCAACATATGCCTAACTATTAGTACTATCAATTATGGAAAAGCATGCGTTGCACTGTTCCTCCGTCTTTGAAGGTAGCCCACATCACACCAATCCTAAAAAAGCCACAATTGGGTCCTGGTGAACCCTCAAATTTTAGACCTGTGTCGAATCTGCCATTCTTGTCAAAGGTGCTGGAGCGGATTGTCTCGAGGCGGTTGGTATCCTATCTGGATGCAAATAGCTTAATGCCGAAGAGGCAATCTGCATACCGAAAGTTTCATTCAACAGAAACCGGTATGCTCAATGCTGACATTGAGAGTATTGTTGAAAAATGGGGCCTCATCTCACACTCATATGCAGATGACTGGCAAATATACTCTCACTGTCGGCCAGACATGG
This sequence comes from Agapetus fuscipes, assembly GCA_951799405.1. Classification (NCBI taxonomy): domain Eukaryota; kingdom Metazoa; phylum Arthropoda; class Insecta; order Trichoptera; family Glossosomatidae; genus Agapetus; species Agapetus fuscipes. Next base: position 12,569,958 of record OX637333.1, on the reverse strand, counting down.
CTGAGGACCTCAGTTGCAGGGTCTCTGGGTGTATCTCGGAGGTCGGTGGGTGGATGGTTAGCAAAAAATAGAGTAATTTAATTAAAATATTTTAATCCCATATTTCTTATTTTCTTTTTTTACAATCCAATTTTATTTTAATTTTAAAGTTAATACTTTTCTGTCTAGACTTTTTTTTCGTTTTTTGTTTTCTTTTTAATTTTTCTTTGTTTAATTTTAGATTTCAAATTTTTTATTTAATTTTTTTTGCTTCAATTTTTATTTACCCCTTCCAGGAAAACACAAGAAAAAAGTTACTCTGTGTGTGTAGTTTAGTTATGTTTCCGACATTCACATCTTGGTACAATTCATACAATTCATGGTTTTATGTATTTCGCCTGACTCAGTTTTCGCTCAACATATCTGGATGATATGATTTCACCCATCAAGGTATGTGTCTGGGGGGCTTTTGGAATATTGAAGACCAATTTAAAAGAGGAATGGATGATTGTGGCTCTTACCTGTCATGACGACTTAAGAAGAAATCAGACACAAAATTAGCCATTTCCACCGAGTCATTTGACAGAACAATATTAAACCCCTGATTTTCTTTGTAATACTCATTCTTTGCAGGTTGAACAAGCTTTTGGCGAGCTGCAAAGCCGTGAAGCCCTCGCCAGGCAGCAAGAGAAGGAGCGACAAGAGCGGGAACGCGCAGAAGGTCGCCGGGCGGCTGAAAGAGCAAGGATAGAGCAGCAGCGCCGCATGGAACATCCCCGACACCAGCAAGATCAGACGGAACAGCAGATGGGAAGCCAGAACCAGACACAGAGCTCCCAAATTCATGTGGCGTCACCTCCGATGCCGCCACAAGTCGTGCAAAAGTCGCATTCTGCGGCGCACATGGTGGAAAGATTGCGCGGACGTGTAACTGGCAACGTAAAACGTGCAGAGAGCATGAAGGTATGTAACTTTTGTTGTACTGGTTTTGATTTATGTTTTTATATTTGGTATCGCATAGGGAAGAAAGTATTAATGGTTTGACGCATACAAACAAAAGCCCTATTTTAGGTAGGTATTGTTTCTGAGATATGCATAAGTTCACGCTTGCACATGTTACAAGTATACCCATAAAAAAATACTCAAACCTGATATTAATATAAATAAGATTCTGTGGTTTAAAACCATTATTTATGTTTTGTTCACCATCTTATTTGATTGAAGAAGCTAAACAAAATGTTTGTAAATGTCAACCAAGTATTCAATAATTTATTTATTTACGAGTCAGTGTAATACTTTTTATTTGGGAACTTGAATATATGAAAAGTGCTTTATATTAAAATATATCATGTTTTCATCATATGCTTCATATTTATGAATAATTTTGTTTTAGAGTTTACGCTTTGCTTTTAGGATAAAATGTTTCAGTCATTTTTAAGTTGTTTTTACTTTTATTTCCGCATTAGTTTATTAGACTTTTTTTTGCGCAAGGTTCAGTTTTTTGATAGCTGAATAAACTGTTGTCTGTTCTTCTTCTTCTATTCAGATCATTTGATCTGTGATCCACAAAAAAGATTCATATTGGCTCATGAATCTTGAGATGAGGGCGCCCAGCTATCTTTCCACCTTTAAGGGGGTCTTCCAGCTGGACGTTTATTTATTGGTATATCTTTTACATTACTGGCGTATGACATTTTTACAGATTAAAAATAATTACTCTTTTCAGATATTTGACGGACTATTGTAAGAGAACATTGGCTACAAAACCAACAAATTCTTGAGGATAATGTACATTCTCCTACAATGGTTCATCGAGTATCCGAAAAGCCTAATTAATTTCTATTTCTAAATTTTGGCATCTCATTAGCTTGGATGTGTGCGAGTCTTAGATGGCTCATGCCTACTCTCCTACAATGGTTCATCGAGGATCCTAAAAGCCTAATTAATTTCTATTTCTAAATTTTGGCATCTCATTAGCTTGGATGTGTGCGAGTCTTAGATGGCTCATGCCTACTCTCCTACAATGGTTCATCGAGGATCCTAAAAGCCTAATTAATTTCTATTTCTAAATTTTGGCATCTCATTAGCTTGGATGTGTGCGAGTCTTAGATGGCTCATGCTGGAGATGTGATCTCTCCATAATCACCTCCTGGATCTGCACCGTCTCACTATATCCTCAGTTCCCTAATGAATAATTTTATTCAGAAGTTTCTTATTCGACAGATAATTGTGTATTCTGCTTTTGAAAAATTGGCTATTTATGTATTAGATATTACTCCTGTATAACTTTCTTTATTTAGATTTTGAAATAGAGTTACAATCTATGGTCATTAGGGTGGTCCAAGCTAGTATGAAAAAAAAAAAAGTTTAATTTTACCCGTTCCACAAGGCTTTTTTTGTTCCTTTATCTTAAAATAGTAAGTGTACCAAAATTCAGATTCATAGAAGCACATTTAGAGGTCGCGATGAATTAAACGAAAAATTTATATGGCAAAATTACCAATTATTTAGCTATTGCTGAATTTTTATTGTAATAATCGATTATGAGTTCACCTTTCTTCTACTTCTACTTGCACTGACATCAAAAAGCCTAAAAAATGTCTCATTTTTACTTAGCGAAGATGTTATGATCGATTATGAGTTCACCTTTCTTCTACTTCTACTTGCACTGACATCAAAAAGCCTAAAAAATGTCTCATTTTTACTTAGCGAAGATGTTATGACAATTATTTATCGAGTCAATCTATCTGATCGGAATGCAATGTTTGTAATCGGGTCCGTGGCTCAGGCTTTGGGCACACAAGTAGCAGATATATCTTTATCATGCAGCACATTTCACCGTAAGAGAAGTCAGGTACGTCAGGTTGTTTTGGAATCAGATATGGCAACATTCTCTCTGAAAATCCTCTTGTTTTGCATTGACATAGTAAACTATTGCCGAACATAGTGGTGGAACTGAAAAAGTTGACAGAGTGGCCGCCCTTGTCACTGGCGGCGGAACGGAAATACTTTTAGCAGTACCGCAAATCAAAAAGGGTACTGGATAAGAACAAACTGACGGTTGCTTGAAAGTTCTAAATGAGTAAGAATTAAAAACTCAAGTACATGGACTTTGCTTTGATACGACTGCTTCTAACACTGGTTTGAATATGGGCGCATGCTCTTTGATTGAAAAAACCCTAGGGAAAGATCTTGTTTTGGATTGCTTGTCAACACCATGTTTTCGAAGTGATCCTCTCTGATGTTTTCAAATCATTGTTTGGATCTAGTAGTGGACCAGATATCGGTTTATTGAAACGTTTTCAATAAACCAGGCTCGTTGGATGGCAAAAGCTATCTTTTGTCTGAAAATATATCTATTTCAAGAGCAATTCACTCTCACCGTGGCAGAAAAACGATCCATCACTGAATTGAGCCAGTTTGTGAGTCTCGTTTATGGACGTTATTGGAACGAGGCCCCATTGACAGAAAGAGCTCCTCTAAACGATGCAAATCTCTTTGCACTAATAAAATATTACCCAAACACGAATGTTAGTAACACTGCATTGAAAGCATTACGTCACCACCTTTGATAATTTTCCGAACATTTGATTGGACTTTCATTGTTCGATTTCAGAGTAAGTCTCGAGTCCAAAAGAGAAATGGTACAAAATATGCAGAACCCAACTAAACAAAAGGCTTTAAAGAGACTTGATGGCAAAACTTGTGATCCTTATAGCTCGTTACAGTATTTTTTCACACAACGGACGGCTACGCTGTTTGACTTATTGATTAATAATGGACGAGAAAAAAGAAGGCCTAGAATGGTCAGAATGGCCTACCGATGAAGTCTACTTCGAAATAAGAGAGAAAGCTCGCCAAATGAAAGTAGCAAATGATTGTGCAGAGTGTGGAATCGCATTAATCACGAAATTCAATGCAAGTTTTAAAAAAAAAACGAACAGCAGAAGCAGTATCTCCTCCGTGTGGTAGATCTACAAAGGAAAAACATCCCTGTGGCTTCCAAATCCATCATTTTGAACATATGTTTGAGAAATAAAGATGCAAACTTATTATCTTCACCAATCTAAATTATACATCATTTTAATTCATGAAATAAAATAAAAATCATCAGAGAGAAATTTGTTTCCTTATAAATCCCATTTTAAAAAAGTGCCAAATCATCGCGACCCCTAAATATTTTTTATATTTTTCTAATTTTACTGAGGGGTACCTGGAGCGATATGAAACAAAAAAAAGCTTTGTGGAGCACCAACATTCGAAAAAAAAAATTTTGGACCACCTTAATGGTCATTTTGAATAGAAATAAAAACTGAATTTTACGAACCGTGGTGTAATGAAGAATGAGTTTCTACCAACAGTAACGAAAGAAGACAAGTTTTTATGCCAGTTCAGTTGGTGCCTCTGTGGCGTAGAAGAGTCTCCTGATGACGTCGGATACGACCTGGCAATACATTGAGAAACTGGTTCTCCCTTACACCACCGTTCATAAAATCCACTTTTTATTTCTGTAAAATATGCTCTATTTCTAAATTTCAATTTTATTTATTTTGTTATAATAATCAGGAATAAAATAGTTTAAGAAATATCCATGTATCAATTTATTTTAATGCTGTTCTGCAGAAGCCAGTCTATTCTAGAAAATAGTATATCTGCAACAATGTCTTCATTTTAGATTAATTAGTGGTAAAGTTTGACGGCAGTCAACTTTGATAAGGATATGCAAATCCGCTCTGTTCCTCAATTGGTTGAACTCTTGCTTTCAAAGCCAGAGAGTCCAGGTTTGATCTCCACCAAGGGAGTCATAAGTTATATAAAATATCAGTGTTACTTCAAACTCAAAAATCATAGAAATGGGAAGGTTTATTTAATCCTAACAAGAAGTGACAACCTGCCGATCTTGTGATGGTCTACACAGGACAAGAGTTTTAAGCTTCATTTGTCAGACGTCTGGCCGGGGAAGACGCTATGATATTTTTCATCTACCAATGTCATGCCACAAACATGCCTTAACTCGGAGTGTAAATCTAAATTAACTTTGCTGACGTGGATATATTTCACATAAACATTTAAAGATCTCATCAAAGAGTTCCTCCCATTTCGTTAATGTCTGTGTGAGGGTGCACTGTAATAAGATGGTGAAAATCCAAGGCTGGTCATGAAATTGCCAGTCATATCCGCATCCTACCTCTAGTGTGTCACCCAGACAGTGGGCTTGTGCAGAGCAGCAGCAGTAGCGTAGCGTTGTGTACGGGGAAGGTTGTGGCGTGTTGTGTGTAATGTGCTTCATGTCTGTATTTGGTGTTCCCTGTGCTCCTCGCTGCAGCCGGAGACCATCAGCGAGGGCAACACTGATATCTCCAACAACTCCAAGGTAGCGTATCAACACACTAACCAGCACTCATCACAAACACATTGGAGCTGGCACAATAAAAATGATAGAATGAGTTCCAATTTCTTTTTTATCTGAGGAAAAAATGATCCTTTGAACTACATTCTATAAATAATTTTGCGTAGCAATTTTACAGCAATAAATAATTTCTTTTATTAATATCTTACTTTACTTTTGCGTATATTTCTTAATATTTTATGAAAAATAATGCACTGTTAGTGTTTTCTTTGACCCTTGAAGTGGTTTTCAAATGCTTTAAACTAGAAAAATAATCCTTGATTATCAGGAATCATTTTCTTAAATAGGGTATTTGCAATAGTGAGGAATATAATAAAAAGTATATTATTTTGATAGATTTCAAAAAATCAAATAATACTATGTTGATTTGAAGCCGAAAATATTTTTTTCGATTTTATATTTAAAATAGAAAATATAGAAGTTTGGACAAGTTTTTAAACGGATATGAGATCTGCTTCTTCTATTTCCGGTGCTGTGACGTCATATGTTGACGTCACTTTCTTTTATTGACATTCCATACTCTGTTAACATGTGTTGTTGACAACAGAAACAAATGAAAACAACAGAAACAAATGAAAACAACAGAAACAAATGAAATGTTTTTAAAGAAACACACAAACTTCTTGAAAAAACAACAGCCTCAATGGTGTAAACATGAAAAAGCGATGTTTGAATGACATGAATGTGAGGGCTGTCAGTTGATACGGCGATGTTTACAAGACCGTGACGTCACGCGAGAAAATTTCATCTAGTAGCGTTTTGGCGCGAAAATTCAAAAACCGATTTTAAAATGCTTATAACTTTGCTAATAATACAACTAAAATTAAAATTCAAAAAGTTTTGGGCTAATAAAGCATAAACAAATTTAAATCACAAAAAAAAAGAAAAATGTGAAAATACCCTATTACTAAGAGTGACATCACATAGCCCTGGGATATTTTGGACCTCATTGTCACATAGAAGTGTGATATTTGCCTGAAAAAACCCAGGATTTTCAATCAAATTATATAAAAAGTTTTATATTTTACACCTGACAACAATGTCTAAAAAGTTTTGCCCATCTGGTGCCAGATTTCTCTGTCCCATATGTCAAAATTCATAACACAATTTCCAAATTTCTCTCGGCGAGGAGACACTATTTTTCCAGGTTTATTTTCGCCAACTCCATTGTATTTGACTTACATATAACCTCCTCATTATTGAGATCTAACAGGGCTCTTCTTAGACATTTTAGTCGTCGGTTGAGCCCACGCTTTGACATAATAATGCCATGGCTGGAAGTTTCATCACCACGGTCATTCTTACCTACCGAATTTTGATAATATTTGAATGAAAACTAATCAGCTGTTCTTGGAATGACAGGTCTTGTACCACTTGAGACAGTGTAGCATCACGGGAGGGCCTTCTTCCGCTTGCATCTCACTCTATTTCTGATGCGTGTCCTGTGACACATCCCTGGATGGGATGGATATACAGGGTGTGGGTTTGTGGAGGGGGAACAAGGTCTTCATACAAATGCCTCATTAGTTTGTCAAAGCGTGGGCTCAACGGGCGACTAAAATGTCTAAGAATAGCACCGTATGTTAGTAACTTAGGCCCGTCATAATTATTTTACATGAAATCAAGCTAAGATTGCAAACTAACGGCTAGTTCTGATTCTTTGATGTGTTGTAAGGACCGCTGCCAGAAATGTATACCCAACTTTGCAACTTTGAAAGACCTGTGCTAACTACAGGTGATAAAAAATCTCAAAATTTTGAAACTTTCTTTGGGTTTTTCCATTTAAGTTCTCAACCATGCAAAATTTGAAAAATGATTGTTTTGATGTCATTATGATGTCCATTTTTGGAGAGCTATATCGCAGTAAATGTCTAATTTACAGAGCTGAATTTGGTTTTCATTTATAGAAATTATAGTCAACTTAAACATTGCAAACATTAAAATTTAAATATTCAATTTATATTTATAAATATGCTCTTCGCTGGATTAAAAAAATCATATACCTTTACCAAAGACCGGTCACCAAAGGTCTATCCAGCCTTACAGCAACTGGGTCTTGCTTGAGAATTGGCGCTTTGTAACGACGACCAAGCTCGTAAAAAGTTTGGTCAATGGCTTAGTTGATAGAATGCTTGCATTCCATGCTAAGAGCAAGGGTTCTATCCCCACCGAGGGTATTAGAAATACAGTGTTTATTTGAAAACCCAAAGTAAATACCAGCAAGGTTAGAACAAGCAGTAAGTTTGCAATTGTAATGTGAAATATGACGAGCCTAACTCCACCTAAAAACACACTTTAATATTATTTTATCAAAAGCTCCCGTCAATTTTTTTCTTTTTCTTTTCTTTAAATTTGAGTTGCTTAGAATCAAATGTAGCAATCAAGGATGTTTTTTGATAATGAGAAAAAAACTGTTTTTCCATATGTTTATCTCATGTCCAAGGTGTAGGTATATGAAAAGGTGTAAGTTTTGGTTGATTGCCATCTGTTCCTCTTTAAGAAGCGCTAGTGTAATACCATTCTCCGATTGGTCCACGCTATAATAACAAGTATCAGCTGTTTCTCCTTTTGCTCGAGCCCTGTGAGCAGTGTTAAGGTATGTTTAGAAGTATGCTCAACTGTAAACGCACTTTATATGCGCTTACTCGCCTTTTTATACCCACCTTGCTGATTGTCTTTGATTCTTGACTTCTCATTTATAAATTTCATTGACATTAATTTTTAAGTAAAGTATTGCTTAAGTGTGTGGGTGCATGCCATCTGCTTGTAGTTATAACTTTGTGTCGCAAAACGTAAGTGTAGATGATAAACAGATAAAATATTGATTCATGGGTCATATTGTTTTAAAAGTAAAACTGAGCATAATAATTCCATTACTTATGTCCTTACATATTTTTATGTTTGTTCTTAATGCAATATTTTCCCGTTGGCCATTCCATATATTTGTTTTCTGTGTACATCTTTTTTCTTTCTTTTTCCCCTGTATTATTTTTTTAATTTTCTCACATCTATTTTTCTTTCCCTGTATTTTTTCCCCTATCTCATTTTTCAATTCTGCTTGTAATGCAAGTTAACAACCTGATAACAAATGTTTTAATCTATCTATAATCAATAATCTAAGTTGCAAGGATATATTCATTTAAAGCTCTCAAATGTATGCCCACAAACAAACACGTGTAGTTCGCGCATACAAATGCTGAATGTGTTCTTACAAATAAAATCCAAACCTCAAATGAACATAAGCCCTACAACTTTTGCCGACCTTCCCTGACACAGGGGTGACATTGGCAAAGTGAACCATTTTTTACAGTATGGGTGGTCAGCCTCATACCAACCTATAAGTCAAGGAATACAAATAATAAATAACATTTATGTATAAAAAAAGAAAACCTTAAAAAGAAATCTATACAAAAAAAAGTCAATAAACAAAATTCAATATTATAAGTTAATATACATAAAAATACAATATATTTTTCAACACACCAAAAAATCTGAAGATGTTGTCGGGTCTTCTCCTGAAGTTGATAAACTGCATTAATTCCCACATTTTCTGTGTTCAACTATAAATTTATACATTGCGTGTTGCTTTAATCGATGTTTGATGTGCAGGATGTGGTTGGCACTGGCAAGACCCCCAAGAGGACTCCCTCGTTCACCACCAGGAGGCGCACGCAGAGCTTCAGGAAGCTGCAGAGGGGAGACCCCGCCGACCTGCCTCCAGTGGAGATAGAAGGTAAATCAGTACTCCCTCTATAAAACATTGAGTAAGGTTGCTTGACTAATAGGTTGGTACAACAACCGCACAATTAGCGAGTGATCTTTTATACAATCGAGGGGAGTTCACGTAATGCTCTACACCAATTATTCCACATTTTCAATTTTTAAATATTGTCAAATTTTCGCACCAACAATTATGTATGATGAAAAAAGCTGTAATTCAGAGCGATGGTTGAACTGAAAGCTGTGTTGACCTGCTCTCCCCCCTCAACCCTCCCGTCGAAAATCTCAGTTCATTTTGAAAAATAGCTGATGTATTTAATTCATGTCCATTGAAGTGTCTTGGATGCTGTGTCCTCTATGGTGTCAGACCACATGGACATCCCAGGATATGGTGGGCAGACAATGTTCAATATACCCCTTACTCATCAATAACCTTTCCCTTATAGGATAATTTATTTATAAGGTACACATAATTGAAGAGCGCCGTATTTGTGTGTGTCACACCTCAAGGGCCCTCTCAAATCACGGATAAGATTTTTTGTAAAGATGCGTCTTTAGTGCTCTTTTAAAGACACCAACAGTTTCTGCCTTCCTCACATTAGGTGGTAGTCTGTTTCACTCCATTGGGCCCGCAAACCGGAAAGCACGGTCCCCAAAATTAGTGCGTGTCTGACGTGACGGCTGGACTAAGTCAACCACTCCACACCCTGCAGATCTGAGAGTTTGGCGTCTCAAATGTATCTCAATAGGTGAGAACATGTCAGACAGGTATGAAGGAGCCGTACCATTGATAGCTTTGTAAACCATCAGACAAACACGGTAGACCTCCCTCTCCGGAAAACGAAGCCAATGCAGTTTTTTCAACAATGGAGTAATATGATTAAATTTGGACATCCCAAATATGAGTCTTGCTGCGAGTTCAGCACAGATTGAAGCCGGCTGAACTGTTTTTTCGGCTGACCTATATACAGCGTTGAGCAATAGTCAACCCGAGACATCACAAAAGCGTTAACCAGGGTCCTGACCGCCCCTGATGGTAAACATCTCCTGATTGCCTTTATCTGGCGAAGTTCAAAAAACGAGGCGGATACCGTGTTATTCAACTGCTCTCCCATTGTGAGGTTCCGATCCAGTGTGACTCCTAGAAGTCTCTGAATCTGACGGCTGAATCAGCTGTCCCCCAATGGAGAGTGGTACGCGAGTTGTCAGGAGATGATCACGCTTGGATGTAGCCGCCCACATAGTTTCCGTCTTACCCATGTTAAAGGTTGGGCCATTGTTTGTCATCCATTCTCCGATCTCCGCACTGCAAGCTGCCATTCTGTTACTGAGAGTTCCCGCCATGTGTGGTCGACACTGAGATTAAATCTGCTAGTCATCTGCATATGGATGTGTAGTGAGGCTCCATTTCTTGACTATACTCTCAATGTCGGCCGTGTATAAAATAAACAGGATCGGTCCCAGCACAGACCCCTGCGGTACCCCGGAGATCAGCGAATAGGAAGATGAGACACAGTCACAAGTACGCACTACCTGCTTGCGATCCGCCAAATAGGAGGTGAACCACGCCAGAGCCTTATCTCTCAAGCCGTACGCATCCTCCAACCTCTTTATCAAGATATCATGACATACGGTGTCAAAAGCCGCACTTATGTCCAGAAGAGCTAGGAGCGCAAGATTCCTGCAATCCACTGCCGATATCAGATCTAAGACTACGGTCAACAAACCAGTTTCAGTTGAATGATATTTCCTATAGGCTGATTGCCTTTTCGGCATCAGGTTGTTATCACTCAGATAAGATACCAGCCGGTCAGAGACAATACGCTCCAGCACCTTGGACAAAAACGGCAAATTCGACACCGGCCTGAAATTGGAGGGATCGTTAGGATCGATATTTGTTTTTCCCTTGTTTCATACATACAAAATGTTTCGAATGGAACAACGTTGGTTCGATCCCCGCTTGGGTCACTTGACTTTAACTTTGACCCTGGTTCAACAGATGTTATTGGGTAATTATTATTTAATAATTCATTAATAATAAACAATAATGAATTATTAAATGACGATATTAATACCTGTTTCTGGCCAGGCAGAATAGGTTGGTGAATTGCATTCCTCTTCACAAATCTATTTTTAAAAAAAATTTAAAAAAAATATTTTAGATTTTGTAAAAGTATAATATGTAAATAAATAGTATGTCTGAAAGAAACCACTAGATTACATTGTTAACATTAGTATTGTTGTGTTCAGGTTACCTGGAGAGGAAGCACGAGGCTGGGTGTGGAGGGAAGAGAGCCGCAGTGAGGTCTTGGCGCGGCTACCACACGGTGCTGTGCGGCCAGCTGCTGTGCTTCTTCAGGGATGAGCTGGACTTCAGCCAAGCCAAGGCCGCGGCTCCTCCTGTCGTCATCCTCAAGGTAAACCCAGGCCTGTGCTGGCTGGATTTATAATAAAGAGGAGTAAAACTAATTGCAGTATTGCAGTGGCGTGCATTGCTTTTTAGCCGTAGGTAGGCAACAATTTGAGATTTTCTCAGTTCCCATAAACCCAGATATTAATTTATCGTAAAAATGTGCTATTACATAATTATGTACCTACGCTACAGTATCAATGACTTCTGAAGCTCAGAACTATTTTAAATCAGTTTAGAATCGAAAGCAAACTTTGGTTTTACTAAGAAGGAGCAACTCCTTACAAGATATGAATGTTTTTTTTTCAGTAGCTTATTTATTCGACAACGAAATTTTAGATACTTTCCGTAAAATCCCAATTTTATAGATCTTTAGACATTAGCTGCCATGTTAGCAATTTTCCTACAAGAAATTTGTTTTATCTGTGAACTTTGCCATAAAACGAAAGTCTATTAAAGAAGAATCAATGTTTTATGTTGTTATTTGAAGTTCATTAAATATTTTGTTGCACAAATTTTGGCGTAGTCCACATGACAGCTTTTTCATTATGCGAAGTCTTTTCAAGATAAAAATGAGGAATGGAGATACAGTCAGTTGAATTACAATTATTCAATACCATTGAGTTATAACATAGGGGAGCGGAAACTAAAGTACTGAATTGGTACATACTTGTTCCCTCTTGCGCTCCTCTTGTGTCAACTTGTGTCACGGTAACGCCGTGGTTAAACATCACAATGTTTATAATGAAATGAGTGATAAAATAAAAATAAGAATATACACATTGAAAATATGAAAAACTAACATCAATTTCGGCGATCACAATATTTATAACGCGTGTTATCTGTCAACTTTAGGTATTTCCGGTCTCGTCTGCAGCCATTATTTGCAATGGTACCAACATTCAAGATTTTTTTTTTTCGTTCTGACAAGTTTTTTGTTCATATAGAAATGCAACTGTGAAGTTCTTTGTTCTCTTTCTAACTAATGACCATTTTTGTAAGTAAGTTGAGATAGATATATATGTCTATTTTCGTTAAAAGAATTTATTGTCCACAGATGTTATTAGTCAATGTTCAATACACACTGTTTTGTTTATTATTCGCGCTTTCAAACTATCATCTGCAATAACTCAAGTCAAGAATAAGGTAGGTACTTACTTGGAAGGCAATAAATCACTTTTAGGGGCCCCAAACGCGAATGCAAAACGTGCTAACGTTAATCATTAGAACCGTGGACTTCAGTGTGGCCAACTGGCCATATAGGCGTTTAATTTTTTTTTCGTTTCGAGGTGAAACTTAAAGTCCATTTAGTTTATCCAGCATGTACATTCTGTTTTTTTTTAATATTTCATATCGCTACCTAAAAGTTAAAACTAAATAAGTACAGATTCTTTGTTTTAAGATATCGCAGAAAGAAGATTGTAATGTGTATTTCTTCTCCTAGTTTGTAAACCAATCATCAGAATGAACTGATTTTTTTGGTCAATTTAGCAATGATTGTAATCATCTTGTCTGATTTGATTAACACGCACTTTTTTTTTCAGCGATAAAAACATAAAAAGTACTTATTCACTTTTACTTTTCAGACGAGTGTGGTATTTGTGTTACTTACAGTCTTACACACAAGAAAAATGTATGGAATAATGAATTTTCAAAAAAATTATGACAAAAATAGTATAGATAAACTTAAAATATTTTAGTAAAGAATTACTCAAACTAAAAAAATGAGAATTTGGATAAAAATGTATGAAAATATATTTTTTTTACTTAAAACAAAGTTTAACTTTTCGTTTTATTTTTTTAATTAGAACTTTTACGAATCAAATACAAAATAAAGTCAAGGCATATTTCAAACATCAAATTTACAATTCTTTAGGACAAGTAACTCAAGGCCTATCAAAATTTAATTATTCTATACATATAAATAGAAAATCGACATTACTAATTGATGGGAGGTACCTACTGTTTTTCCCAAAACAAGTAAATAGTCTATAAAATAAATAAAACTCAAAGAGAATAATAATACAGTTTTTTTTATTTAAATAAAAAAAAACACTTTCACAAAGTTGTCATGAAGCAAGTCAACTAAGCCGTATTGGTATAAATTTTTTATACTTAAATACGAATATACGATAGCCCTGGCAGCACCACGAAATTCTCTTAAAATCGAAAAACTGCACAAAATAAAAGTAAAAATGAAGAATATAGGTTGTAAATATGATTTCTTTTAAACAATTTTATATTTTTTTTTATTTTTGTAACAGGAAATTCAAGATTTTATAGAATTTTGACGCATTTTAGAGCGCACGTAGATTTGACGTGCGTTCACCTTGAAAGATGTCTCACAACTGAAATGAGATGCCGAACGGCAGCGTTTGCTTGGTTATTTATATGGCGAGAATTACTTTAATTTGAAATATATTTTTTTGTAATTATTACGGCTCTAAAAAAAAAATTTAAGACTATAAATTGAGATCACAAGTTAAACTACAGGTCAGTTTTTTTTAAATTTATTTTGTTTAGCGTGGATACCAAAAAAAACGTCCACAATAGCACCCTTTTTCATGCAATTTTGAGGAAATGATAATCTTGGGATTCTTTTTTTGTATTGTGAAGTATTTATTTTTACAGTTTTAGCATTCAAAAAAAGTAAATAAAGACTTTTTTTAAATAATGTGATTTTTTATTTTTTTTCTATTCCATCGTTTGTATGCTAAAGTACATCCCAAACATGTGCCGTTTTCTCCGAAACGCACACGCCCCCGTTAATATACTTCAATGCTTTTGTGCAATTTGTGAAAATAAAACTCTGTGTTTTTTTTTTAAAAAAAAATTCTTATGAAAATGACTTTTCACTGTGTGAATACACAAACTTTAAAAAGTCTAAAAAAACACTTCTTTATTCTTATAATATATATATTTGGATGACTTATTCTTCTTTTGGGCGCCGTTTAGTGGCTCCAGCCACCCCAAGGGCGCCCACCGCTCACTCTCTTCTTGTGAAGATGGTGGTCTTCAGCTCCTTCCTGAAACGCTCCTCGCTGGTTTCTGTCCTCAGCTTCAAAGGCAGCCGGTTCCAGCACAACGGTCCCGCCGAACTGAACGCCCTATCCCCAAAGCCCGTTCTGCTCCGTCGAGATGGCATTTTCAGCTTGTTGATAGCATCACTCTGCGCCGAGCGAAGAGTGCACCACTTATCAAAAATCTCGTCAAGCTTACATAATTCGGCTAAGTAAGAAGGAGCCGTTCCTCTGAGTGCTTTAAATACCAACAGGCACATTTTGAATTCCACTCTCTCCGGGACACGCAGCCAGTGAAGATTCTGCAATAGAGGAGTGACATGGTCAGTTCTACTGCCTCCCAAAATCACTTTTGCTGCGGTGTTAAAAACGGACTGCAATCTTGTTAGTTGCACCTTAGGAAGCCCAAGCATCAGGCTGTTGCAGTAGTCTAACCTTGAGACCACCAACGCATTCACCAGAGTTCTTGCTGCATCAACAGGTAAGCAGCTGCGAATACGCCTTATCTGCCTCAGGTGGAAAAAACTGGAGCTCACAATCCCCGATACCTGTTTTTCCATGGAAAGTGCCCCATCCAGATGCACACCTAAGAATTTGAGAGAATCCTGGGGTTTAATGGTCTCACCCATAATATTAAAAGACTCTATATCCAAAAGATGCTGTCTTCTTGGGGATGCAACCCACATGAATTCTGTCTTCTCTGGGTTCATCTTCAGACGGTTTCCGTTCATCCAAGCAGCCACATCTTCAATACACTTTATAGTGTCCAGCTTACATTGTCCAACCCCTGCAGGTGAACAGAGTTTAAAGATGAAGATATCGTCTGCATACGAGTAGTACTTCAAGCCTCTGGAGATGACAAACTGCTCTAAATCATCTGTATACAATGTGAATAAGAGCGGGCCGAGGACGGACTCTTGAGGCACGCCACACTCCAATGGTACTCTTGATGACCTCTTTCCTTCCACTTGCACAGTTTAATATCTACCATGTATATACGAAGACAACCATTGCAACAAATCATCGCACATGCCATATGAGGTAGTGAGCTTTTGTACAAGCAAAAAGTGATCTACAGTGTCAAAAGCAACGCTCATATCGAGCACTGCCACCAGAGCCAGCTGTCCACCCTCAACTCCATCAATTAAGTCTGATATTATGCGAAGCAAGATTGTCTCCGTTGAGTGATGGCGTCTATACGCTGATTGAAATTTTGCCAAGCACCCAGTCTGATCCATGTACTGCATTATTTGAGAAGCAGACAACTTTTCAAGGACTTTCGATAAAACTGGGAGGCCTGACACTGGCCTATAGTTATCTACCAAATCTTCTGGAAGAGACGCCTTTTTTATGATTGGAGTTATTAGCGCTTCCTTTAAGGGTTCAGGGAATATGCACTCCTCCACCATTGATTTATTTGAAAGTGCCATCAAGAATGGAGCCACATCCTTACAACATTTCTTCAGGAGCCAGGTTGGAACAGGGTCATTAGGACATTGTTTATTTGAGCAAGACATCAATGTTTTAGCGACAGTTTCACAAGAAAACGATGAAAAACTCAGCAACCGATGTTCACCACACCTATTGGCAGGCGGTATCAAAGGAACTAACGTGCTTGCCTGCCTGATAAGAGTTGATTTTATTTGTGAGGTGCTGTATAAACTCATCTGGCTCTATACTAGCAGGGCTCATGTGACCCTCTCCACAGACAGCACGAATCGATTTCCACAGTGACTGAGGATTCTTTCTTTCTGATTCCAGTTTACAGTTATAAGTGGCTTCGATATGTTTACATATAAAAATCATACCAAATGTATGCCCACAAACATACACCTGTAAGTCTAAGCTTACAAATGTTGCATGTGTACTTACAAATTAAAATCCAAAAAAGAAACGTAAGATTTGCCACTTTTATCGACCTCCTCTCAAACAGGGGTAATTGTGGTAAATTTAGCCATTTTTTACAGTGCTGGTGGTCACATTTCACACCACAATTTCACACCTTTAACATTATTACTTTTTATCATTATTTGTTTAGAAAAGAAACATTCAATTGAAAAAAGAAGCACCGAATATTCAACAATTAATGACAACATTATTTTAGCTCTTTTTTATATTCAAAAAGGAAACTTGAAAAAAACCCGAAATATATATTTTTGCAGCTCGTTTAATGTAACAAGTAAATGTCAACTCACTAAACTAAAGAAACCAACAAAAAACAGTAGGCACCTAACACATGGCATATCTCTCTCACAATACCGCAAAGCGTTGTCTCGTTCTTTTATTTACCCTTTCTAACGTATTGCGTTGTCCCTTTTTAGGTCTCGCCTTTTCGGCATAATAATTTTGCGACGCTGTTCGTGCACGCATTGGGAGAGATCGTATGAGTCACTATCAGTACGCTATCATTATTATCATCATAATATCTCGGTCCAACTAAAGATGGAACTGAGGTATTATCTAAATCTAAATCTAAGCTGCAAAGATATGTATCATTTGAGATTCATATTAAATGCATTCCCACAAGCAGACATGCATAATTTCGCGCTTACACATGCTGCATGTGGACCTACAATATAAAAACCCCAATCTCAAATGAACATAAGCCCTGCAACTCTTGCCGACCTTCCCTGAAGCAGGGGTGACATTGGCAAAGTGAACCATTTTTTTACAGTATGGGTGGTCAGCCGCATACCAACCTATCAGTCAAGGAGTACAAGCAATTAATACAATCAAATATATAAAACAAATAAATTCTAAGCAATTAAACAGTAAAAAATTAAAAAAAACTACAACACATATTTTTTAAATTTAAAATTATGATGATGGTAATAATGAAGCAAGAGCTGCCAGCGCCGCTAGCGCTATCCGAGATGAACGGAGTGGGGAGGAGTGTGGGGGAGAGAGGGGAAGTGAAGCGAAGTGACAAAGAGCGGATATATGGTATACCGCGCGTAATTTGAATTATTAAAAGAACAGAAGATGTATATTGTTATATGAATTGTGTGTTTAATTCAGTTCGGCAACAACTATTTAACTGTATGAGATGTACGCCACTGCAGTATTGATATGTCCTATGGAGCACAGTTGTCCCTAGTCCTATCAAACACAGCATTGGTGTAGTCATACAAAACACAGTTTTACCTGTGTTTTCTTGGTTTCTCCATTTTGTGTTTCAACACCCAATAATGACACATGCAATATCTTTAAAAAACACCTTTTTCCTTTAAAAGATTGACAGTTTTATGAATCACAAGATTTATAATGTGTGCATTGATTTATAACGCACAATGTTAGTAGTCGTGGTAGAGGAAGACCGAGAAAGGTATGGATGGACCAAATATCCGAAATTGCGAATGAATGGAATATCCAGAGTCATAATAAAATAAGAGCCTGTATGTAGAAGGTTATGACTCTGGAGGAAATGAAAGAAGTATGTAAGGACAGAAAGAAATGGCGGTTAATCTGTAATGTTGGCGGCTAGGGTTTAATAAATTGTAATTTGTGTTGTTTTTAGTTTGGATGTCTATGCATACCTACTATTATTTGTTGATTTAAAAAAAAAAAAATTGTCGTGTATGTTCCTTGACTTATAGGTTGGTATGCGGCTGACCACGCATGCTGTAAAAATGGTTCACTTTGCCAATGTCACCCCTGTTACAGGGAAGAACAGCAAGAGTTGCAGGGCTTATGTTCATTTGAGATTGGGTTTTTATATTGCAGGTCCACATGCGGCATGTGTTAGCGCGAAATTATACACGTCTGCTTGTGGGAATGCATTTAATGTGAATCTTAAATGTTAAATATCTTTGCAGCTTAGATTAGATTAGAATGTTCACGCAGGCGTGAGTGTCAAAGCTACCAATTTTCTGGGAAGAATTCTTAGTTTCACCCAAGTTTTTTTGCTTACAACATAATGACACTGAAGATCTTTGTTCTCTTTATAACTAAAGACAATTTGCGGTTAAGTAAGTTGAAATGGATATAGGGTCTATTTTTGTTAAAATAGTTTTTAGTCCACAGCTATCATAATTCAATATAATGATACTGACAACAGCCGTCTTAGTTATCTTGGCTTTACTCTGGTTATTCTAGTTACATTAATTCCAACAATTATTATTTTCCAGGCGGAGTGCTCTCGTGCGTCGGACTACACGAAGCGCAAGCACGTGTTCCGGCTGCGCTGCTCCGACGGGGCCGAGTTCCTGTTTGCCTGCCAGTCCCAGCCCGAGCTGGAGGACTGGGTGGCCAAAGTGGGCTTCCACGCCGGCCTGCCGCCCAACCTGCAGCTGCTGAGCTACAAGGCTGACCGGGACAAGCACAAGACACACCATCGGTATAACCAACTTCAGTATCTTCTAAGTGGGCTTCCACGCCGGCCTGCCGCCCAACCTGCAGCTGCTGAGCTACAAGGCTGACCGGGACAAGCACAAGACACACCATCGGTATAACCAACTTCAGTATCTTCTAAGTGGGCTTCCACGCCGGCCTGCCGCCCAACCTGCAGCTGCTGAGCTACAAGGCTGACCGGGACAAGCACAAGACACACCATCGGTATAACCAACTTCAGTATCTTCTAAGTGGGCTTCCACGCCGGCCTGCCGCCCAACCTGCAGCTGCTGAGCTACAAGGCTGACCGGGACAAGCACAAGACACACCATCGGTATAACCAACTTCAGTATCTTCTAAGTGGGCTTCCACGCCGGCCTGCTGCCCAACCTGCAGCTGCTGAGCTACAAGGCTGACCGGGACAAGCACAAGACACACCATCGGTATAACCAACTTCAGTATCTTCTAAGTGGGCTTCCACGCCGGCCTGCCGCCCAACCTGCAGCTGCTGAGCTACAAGGCTGACCGGGACAAGCACAAGACACACCATCGGTATAACCAACTTCAGTATCTTCTAAGTGGGCTTCCACGCCGGCCTGCCACCCAACCTGCAGCTGCTGAGCTACAAGGCTGACCGGGACAAGCACAAGACACACCATCGGTATAACCAACTTCAGTATCTTCTAAGTGGGCTTCCACGCCGGCCTGCCACCCAACCTGCAGCTGCTGAGCTACAAGGCTGACCGGGACAAGCACAAGACACACCATCGGTATAACCAACTGCAATATCTTCAGGGAAGGTCGGCAAAGTTGTAGGGTTTATGTTCATTTGAGATTTGGATTTTAGTTTGTAGGTACCTACACGTTAGGGATGTTATGGATAAAAAGTTGTCCGTGTCCCAAACCGAAATTAAAGTTTGAGATAATATTGAATGATATAATAGAAACTACAAGGCCGTATTGTTTTATTATGATTTTACTTTTGCATTTTGAAGTGAATAACTATAATATAATCACTCATATGAGTGCCTGTGAAACCAAGTGATGACCTATAATAACACCGACTGACTTACGTAAGTACCTGTTCATTAGCAGTCCACAGCTGGTATTTCAGTATGCCGGTATTTTATTTTGGGGTTTGAAATAAACACCGAAACGGGAAAGCACTTCTGACACCTTCGGTGGGATTCGAACCTGGGCTCATGGCATAGAATGTGAGCACTCTACCAATAAGGGGTGTTTATAAAGCCAAATATGCCATTTTTGTTTCTTACACTTTATGATCTTAGCAAAATAGTTACAGTAATGAAAAAAATCAAGCATGTTTATTAATTTTTTATCTTAATTATAAAGCTTGAACAAAATATATAACTTAAGAATTGCCACCACAAAAAAATATTTAAAAAAATGCGTTTTTTTTACATTTTTAGCTTTTTTTTCGTGTGTGCTGTATTTTGGATTTTTTTTTTTTGCTTTTTAATTACAGAACTATACATTGTTTAGGTTCCGTACTCAACATTTTTTTTATAATGTCAATAGTTTTTGAGTAAATATGGAAAAACTGAAACTACTTAATGAATTAAATTTTAATTAAATCAAAGAACACAGTTTTTCCATATTTTAATTAATTTTCCATTTAATTAAAATTTAATTCATTAAGTAGTTTCAGTTTTTCCATATTTACTCAAAAACTATTGACATTATAAAAACAAATGTTGAGTACGAAACCTAAACAATGTATAGTTCTGTAATTAAAAAGCAAAAAAAAAATTCCAAAATACAGCACACCCGGAAAAAAAGCTAAAAATGTAAAAAAAACGTGTTTTTTTAAACATTTTTTTGTGGTGGCAATTCTTAAGTTATATATTTTGTTCAAGCTTTATAATTAGGATAAAAAATTAATAAACATGCTTGATTTTTTTCATTACTGTAACTATTTTGGTAAGACCATAAAGTGTAAGAAACAAAAACGGCAGATTTAGCTTTATAACACGCCTTTAACGTTAAGTTGAAATTTCTTGGCCAATCTATTACCGAAACCCAACATTATCACCACAATAGGAAGTATCTTAATCACATGTAATGCGGTTTCTTCACATGTATATTGAAGATGTGATGACTTATTATATTGGATATAGTTGCTAATTACTATTTAATTATTTTGGATGGTTGGTGCATTAACACTGTGAAAATTCATCTTATCTCTAAGTTTTTAAAACACTGTTTTTATTTTCACTCTTTATTTTTTAATTATTTGGACACAAACGTTTTCGACTACACAGTAATCATCATCACAATCATCTCACAATACCTACATACATTATTTTTCTTTAAAAACTAAAATATTTATTTAAAATAATGTACATGGCAGAACAACGTTTGCCGGGTCAGCTAGTTTTTTTATAATTCTTTTATTACCTGATGATGATTACTGTGTAGTCGAAAACGTTTGTGTCCAAATAATTAAAAAATAAAGAGTGAAAATAAAAACAGTGTTTTAATAACTTAAGGTCCTACTACCCAAAAAAAATACTATTCATAGATGGTACGACACATCAAAAATATATGGGGTAATCAGTCAGGCAAATATGAAAAACTACTGAAGTTTTACTTTCTTCAAAACTTTTAATGCATTGAAAATATAATGTTGATTGCGCTATTCTAATATGAAATCAATCTGAAATCGCTAAGGTATTCATTTCGGTCATTAAATTTTGTGTAAATTTCAACGTTTGCGCCATTGTTTGCGCCGACCGATGATCTATTTTATCTTGGACACAAACCTTACCCATAATAATATTATAATAGTTATTTGTTAAGCTTTAACCCATTCGCGGACACACGAAATGTGAAGTAGGCTAGAAAAAACACTTATTTCATCATCTCAAATTGTATTTTTATTATAATTTTTTTATCTATTTTTTTTTTTTTTTTTTTGACATCCAGGGACAAAACGGCTATTGCCGTGTTCTTTGGATTTCTGTAGGGACGCACGGATGCTACATGTATGCAAGTTCTAACAGAAATAGCCGTTTCTTCCCTAGTGATAACGTTTTATCACGACGGCTATTACCGTTTCGTCCAGTCCTAGACAAGCTCATAGAGCGGCTATAACCGTTTCGTCCGCGAACGGGTTAAGCACTTGACTTTAACTTTGACCATGGTTCAACAGATGTTATTGGGTAATTATTAATTCATTAATATAAACAATAATGAATTATTAATTGATGATATTAATACCTGTTTCTGGCCAGATAGAATAGGTTGGTGAATTGCATTCCTCTTCACAAATCTATTTTTTAATTAAAAAAATATATATAAAAATTTCACACTTCGTCCACACAACTTATTGGCCAATGACATTTCGGTCAAAGATAAATTGGTCAACGACAACCCGTCCAAAGACAACTCGGCCATAGACAAATCGGTCACACGACACTTCGTCCACACGACATTTCGGCCAACGACATTTTGGCCAAAGACAAATCGGTCAACGACAACCCGTCCAAAGACAACTGGGCCATAGACAAATCGGTCACACGACACTTCGTCCACACGACATTTCGGCCAACGTCATTTTGGCCAAAGACAAATCGGTCAACGACAACCCGTCCAAAGACAACTCGGCCATAGACAAATCTGTCACACGACACTTCGTCCACACGACTTTTCGGCCAACGACATTTTGGCCAAAGACAAATCGGTAGACAAATTGTAGAAAATTTCATAAGCCTTAAAAATTGACAACTATATTTTATTCTTGTATTGAAAATATAAAAAAAAAAAAGACTTTCTTTCTTCAATGAAGTCCCAAAATGTGTGTAAAACTAGAACCATGGACTAGCTTGTACAACTAAGCTGCTAAATAGTGCAACTTCCTGCCGCTTTTTCCCCGAAGGGGTTGCTTGTGGGGGGTAAAACCTATGTATTTTCACAGGTAAGGGAGCCGGCCTTACGCCAATCACTTCGTTGAAGTGGGGATTTCCCTACAAGGGGAGCAGGTACTCATTTCTTGTGAAGGCTGAGTAAACCTTGTCGGTTTTTTTTATGGTAGTTGGGTTTGCAATACACACCGAAAAGAGAAATAATTTTGACACCCTTAGTGGTGGGGATCGAATCCAAGCTTTCGGCATCGAACGCAAGCATTCTACCTCTGAGCTACTGACCGGACTTATTATACGAGGCACGTCCAGAAAGTAAGTGTACTGGTACTCTCACAGCTGTAGGGAATACTTTTTCGACATGTTGGCAACACTGCCGCGTAGCCTGACCTCTCCCCTTCAAAACGAGACCAATCCGAGGTTATTGTGTTGAAAACTCTTGACGCAGTAGCATCTCTCGCGAAAAATGTCGATCGTATCTCCCGCCAAGTGCGAAATTCGCGACATCATTCGCTACCTCGTTGCGAAGGGAAAAGCTCCGGTTGAAATTTATAATGAGGTGAAAACTGTTTACGGTAATAAAGCTATGAATCGTACGAGTGTGTACAAGTGGTGTAGCGAGTTTAAAAATGGCCATACTTCCGTGCATGACGATCAGAGGAGCGGAAGACCTTCAATTTTGACTGACGAACTTGTGGAAAAAATCAAGATTGCGGTCCGTGACGATCGCAGATTGACGTTAGATGAACTTTCTGCGATGTTTCCGCAAATCTCCAGATCCCTGATACACGAAACAATCACAGAAACTCTCGGATATCGGAAATTGTCTGCGAGGTGGGTCCCAAAACAGCTGACAGAATAGCACAAGTTGATTCGAGTGCAGAGCTCCAAAGAGTTGGATGGGACGTTTTGAACCACCCCCCGTATTCTCCTGACCTGGCCCCTTCAGATTTCCATCTTTTCACTTCACTTAAGGTGCACATTGGTGGGAACAAGTTTTCAACGGACGAGGAGGTGAAGGAGAGGTGGAGAAGTGGGCGAAAGAGTTTTGTTTATTTAAGTTTTGAGTGTGAATGTTTAAGCTTATACGCGGCATGTATAAGCGCGACCTTATATGTGTCTGCTAGTGGGCATGAATTAAATATGAATCCTAAATGTTATATATCTTTGCAACCGCTAGATTCCTATTATGTGTTCTGAGAGATGTCTGGAGTCCATATTATGAGAGAAACAATCACTTTTCCCCTTTTATGTGGTTTTTTAGTCTATTCCTGGGTCTTTGATTTGCACTTTTTTACACTTTAGGCACTTTCTACTCTATGGTCGCTTTTTCCCCATTTCCAGTTTCCCCATAACCCGGTCGCAATTTTTACATAAAGCGTCATTTTCCCCTTGTGGTCACATGTCAGTTGATTTTTCCTTCGAAAATTTGAGTGAAATTGACAATATTCCTGGGCAAAAACATTTAAAAGAGTGTTATTTTACCATCTTGTGTCCTTGTGAACAATTAAAAACTAAAACAGGTGATATTGTGGTGGTTAAAAGTTCGCATACGTATTTTTGTTGGTTATGCCACGCTGTCATATTTACGAAAAACGTTTTTCGTTATTTTAACGGAGTTTTTACTTTATATAACATCAAAATCAATGTTATGAGTTGTGATAACAATAAAGGGCAACCTCTCGACGAAATCTCACAGGATTCAGGTGATGCGTCACTAAAACGCGGATATGACACTTCGGAATCAGGTTCACCGCCGCGGCGTCAGAAACGGCTGAGGGTTGTCTTGGACCCAAGGATAGATTATCTGGTTTCCCACATCGTGATGCTGACGAACGCAGTTTTCGGTGACTGGCCCGCCAGTTCTATGGGAAATCTCGTTGAATCGGCGGCAGGAAACTCTTCCAGCAACTTCCTCTGACAACCTTCGGGACTGGAAGAGAATGAGGAGGCCCAGGAAGAGCTACTGCTGAGCTTCCAGGAAGCCGCCACAACGGTGGAAGAACCAGCTCACCCCAAGGCCAAGAGCAACAGGGTCGAAGCGCTCCAAAGGCTCCAGCACTTCGACAGTGAAAACTGGGCCGGAGTAAGGTACGCCGAGGTACAGAAAAAGTACCTGGCAGAACCGGCGTTCGTCGACCTGGCAGTGAACGATGAACTTCGCCAGTGCGACGTAAGCTCCCCTATTCAGGCGAGCGGTCGTTTGCAGCCATGTCCCACGCCCTCCTCATCCAGAAAGAGGAGTTCCAGTCTGGGCTTCAGACCTTGGTCAACTGGGGAGCCCGGAGCGACACGACCTTGGCGAGGAAAGCCCTTTTCGAAAAGGTCAAAACGCTGTTCGCTCTGGACTCGCCATACCAGAAAGTCTCGGAAGACATCCTCCAGACGGTATGGGGGAGGCGGACAGAGGCCCTCCAGTTCCGCAGGAAAGCTGTGCTAGGGCATGTTAAGGAAGAGCATGTGAGAGGGGTTAAACAAATTCCCGCCGAGTACCGAACACTTGTTTCTCACGTCTTTTTTCTCTAGAGTGGGGACCACCGACAAATTGTCAGTGAAGACCCAGTGCCCTCAACCCAGCACCTCATCGAAACCGAACCAGTTTTTTAGAGGGCAGCAACGACCCACTGCGGAAAGCAATCGAGGCCTTAGAGACGCTCCAAATTCTCTTCAAGAGGAAAAAGGGCAGGGAATAACACACGGTCAGGAAATCTCAAAGGAGACAGAAGGAGGCATCCACGAAAATGACAAGAAACCATTTCGCAGAGGATGCTTGAAGTCCTCCCTACAGGTTTGGACGTCACTCGGAGCACCAAACCACATCCTGAAGATGATAATCGGAGTAAGAATACCTTTCATCTCAATTCCCCCTCTGATATTACCACACAAAAAGACCTTAATGCTATACCAGACGAGTCCTTCACCCGAAATGGACTCTCAAATAAAGGAAATGACCGAATTCGGCGTTATAGAGGCCGCGGAGTCATCTCCCAGCTTCTTATCAAAAATGTTCCTAACACCCAAATCGGACCGTTCCTCGAGAATGATTTTCAACCTGAAATCGTTAAACTTCTTCCTGGACCCGGTTCCGTTCAAACTCATAGCCACTACAAAGTGCCAGAGTTTCTGCAGCCAAACAATTGGTTGTCGAAAATAGACCTATCGCAAGCCTTCTTTCATCTCCCAAGTGCACAGAAACATTGGAGATTTTTGCGACTGGTCTATCGAGGAGAATTACTTCAGATGACAAGTCTGCCCTTTGGCCTTTCATCTGCCCCCAGAATGTTTGCAACCCCTTACAAATTGGGTAGCCCAACTACTGAGGCGACGAGGTATTCGGACAATCGTTTATCTCGACGACTTCCTCCTTGCGAGCCAATCCAAGGACGATCTTTGTCGGCAATCGCATCTAGCAGTAGATATCCTACAATCTCTGGGGTGGTATGTAAATCTCCAGAAGTCAGTGCTCTTCCCCACTCAACAATTAGAGTACTTGGGAATCGTTTGGGACACGCACAACAATTGCAAATTCCTTTCTTACCGGAAGCAAGAGGCATTGTGCCACTCACTTCGAGCAATACTGACTTCTCGAAAATGGTCCTTAAAACTGGCGGAAAGTCTCCTAGGAAGACTAAACTTTGCCAGCTTCATGGTCGCCTCCACTGCAGACAATTGCAGATAGCGAGCAGGCCACTGAAGCACCTGTCACCAAGTAGGTCTTTCTTACCGGAAGCAAGAGGCATTGTGCCACTCACTTCGAGCAATACTGACTTCTCGAAAATGGTCCTTAAAACTGGCGGAAAGTCTCCTAGGAAGACTAAACTTTGCCAGCTTCATGGTCGCCTCCACTGCAGACAATTGCAGATAGCGAGCAGGCCACTGAAGCACCTGTCACCAAGTAGGTCTTTCTTACCGGAAGCAAGAGGCATTGTGCCACTCACTTCGAGCAATACTGACTTCTCGAAAATGGTCCTTAAAACTGGCGGAAAGTCTCCTAGGAAGACTAAACTTTGCCAGCTTCATGGTCGCCTCCACTGCAGACAATTGCAGATAGCGAGCAAGCCACTGAAGCACCTGTCACCAAGAGGGTCCATACAAATGACCGAGGACAGCTTACAAGAAATAGAGTGGTGGATAGGGAATGCGAACGAATCAAGTTCCATCCACAGGGAAACCTTCGGACATTTCTTGACAACAGATGCGTCAGACTTAGCTTGGGGAGCAACTCTGGACGACTTGATGCTGTCAGGGCAGTGGACCGTTCAACAAAAGAAGTAGCACTCCAACCGAAAAGAGTTGTTCGCTGTTTTTGCAACCCTGCAACGCACAGCGCACGACCTTTCCGGCTCCGAAATTCTGGTACAATCAGACAACAAGACAGTAGTCGCCTACATCCGCAAGGAAGGGGGCACCAGATCCAAAACACTCCTAAATCTTACCCGAGATCTGTTGACTCTGGCAGACCAATGGGAAATCTCGCTAACAGCGCAGTACCTACCGGGAAGATACGGAGACGCGGATCACCTATCAAGAGGAAGATCCCCTCCAGAGTGGCATCTCTTACCAACAGCAACGAAGGCCATTTTCAATCATTTCAGAGCACCAGATATAGACCTGTTCGCATCCACCATGGCACACATGAGTTCAACTTACGTGTCCAGAGACTCCACAGACTCATGCGCAATCTTTCAAAACGCCTTCAGTCGGCACTGGCTCTACAATGTGGGTCGGATATTTCCTCCGCCAAACCTTATACCGAGGATCCTGAGGCACCTAAACGGGGCGACCGGAACTTACCTACTCGTGGTCCCGAGGTGGCAGAGGGTCTTCTGGCGTCCAGACTTAATTCGTCGATCACTCGTACCTCCGATGCAAATACCGAACCTGGTGTCAGTACTAATCAACACATCAACAGGCAATCCACCACCCAGGATTCAGGATCTGGAAATGGAAGTGTGGAAAATTGGGACTGGGGACAGTATCTTAAATTCCTGGAACGCGGAAGAGAAAAGACTGTTCCTGTCAGGATGGCGAGCTTCCCCACTCAACACATATAAACCTGCTTGGCAAAGATGGTGCCGCTGGATACTGGCGAATAATACCCATCCCAACACACCATCTCCTAATCAATTGGCAAGGTATCTAGCGCAACTGTTCATTAACGAAAAACTATCATACAGGACTATGCTGGTACACAAGTCAGCCATCGTAACCTTCTGCAACGCAATGATGGAAAAGAATCTCAGCTCAGATTTCCCAGTGAAATTAAATTTAAAAACATTAAAAGCACTAGCAATGGTAAAGATCAACCCTCCTAAGTCCCCTGTGTGGAATCGGCAGATAGTGAGAGACTGGCTAGTCAGGAACACTCCTCGATCAGATTCTCTCTATGAAGTTGCGTGTAGAACGGCAATCTTACTTCTGTTATCTTCAGGAAGAAGAGTACACGATCTGACCTTGCTAAATATCACAGAAGGAAACATTCTCGACGAAGGCACATCAATTGTGTTAATTCCATTCTTTAGATCAAAAACAGATACCCTCAAACACCGACAATCTAATCGGAGACTTCTGGAATCCAAGGAACACAACGTCAACCCAGTCTTCTGGATAAGGAAGCTGATTGAACTATCACGCGAAAGGAGATCAGGACAAAATCTTTATAACCTGTTCATCAGCACCCGAGTACAAGTGAAGGCAGCTGCAAGAACAATCATAGGAGGATGGGTAAAGAACACGCTAAAATCAGCAGGAGTAGAGGCCACTCCCGGCAGCACACGTTCAGCGGTCGCATAACTTAATCCAATAGATAACATACTGGAAAGAGGCAACTGGAAAAAGGAAAACACTTTCAGAAAATACTATCAGAAAGAGATGTTGAAACATACAGCTCCAGAAGATCTTTCCCTATTTCAACCAGTTAATATCAAATAAAGACGTCCCCGGTCACCAGGAGATAATAGACAGATCTCTCATAATATGGACTCCAGACATCTCTCAGAACACATAATGGGGGAGTTTTACCTACCATTAAAACTCTTATTATGTTTCTATAGATGTCTGGAGTCCAGGTAACCCCTACCTGGTGTATTATGAGCTTTATGAAAAATTGCGACCGGGTTATGGGGAAACTGGAAATGGGGAAAAAGCGACCATAGAGTAGAAAGTGCCTAAAGTGTAAAAAAGTGCAAATCAAAGACCCAGGAATAGACTAAAAAACCACATAAAAGGGGAAAAGTGATTGTTTCTCTCATAATATGGACTCCAGACATCTATAGAAACATAATAAGAGTTTTAATGGTAGGTAAAACTCCCCCATTTTCATTCATATTACTGATGTATAACCTCTGCGCTTTTTGGGTCCTACTGACCAGTGACCGTTCATAAGTGAATAAGAATAAATTGCACAGAATCTGCACTCGACTTTCTTGCAAAAATTAACCCACTGTATGACGTATGTAAAGCTATAATCATCTACCAGCTTATGCAGTTTCAATGAAAATATAATATATCAATAATAAATCAATTTTATTCCACCGCGGTGTGTACCTGCATACTCGTAGGAGTATGGAAATAGCCATATAAATTCTTAAGGGAATAAAAAATATTTGGATGATTTATTTGGTGAGCGCCGTTTTGTGTGAATCACACCTCAAGAGCCCTCTGCGAGGTTGGTCTTCTCTGGAAAAAGCGCCAATTACACAAGAAAGATCCTCGACTCATAGGTTGGTATGAAGCTGACTTCTGTACTGTACTGTACTGTATCCTGCCACCGTTCCATTAGGGGTGGCCGGTACCTAAGCAGATGCGCCTCCACTTTTTGCTGTCATCACCTTTTTCATACATACTCTTCTCTTATTCTCACTCTGCAGAATCCATTCTTTCGCAATCTCACCTATTTGGTCTAACCATTCTTTCCTCAGCCTTCCCCTTCCGCGCTTTCCTCTGACATTTCCTTTGTACACTTTCTTCGTTAGTTTTTCATCATCCATTCTTTCAAGATGTCTGAACCATCTCATCGTACTTTTTTGTACTTTCATTCTCATATTCTCTTTTATACCACACTCGTTCATCACCCAATCATTACGTACTTTATCACTCAGTGTCTTTCCAGCCATTGTTCTCAGGTAAGCCATTTCAACCGTACTTACATACTTTACTCAGTTCACATTCATTAAGCCTCACTTCCACCAACCAATATGCCATTGTGGACCGCCGATCTCATATTCTTCGTAAGTTTCCTATTTCTTGCAATTCTTCCAATCGTTTCCATTACACTTCTTCCTCTACTAGCGCGCTTTTCCAATTATTTCGTCAATTTCGCATTCGACTCAAACTTGCTTCCCAGATAATCAAATTCTTTCACGACCTCCACTCTTTTTTCATTCAGTCTTATCTCAATTTTCTCGCATTTCTCAGTCCTCCCAAAGTGTAAAATATAATTCACTTTGTCAATGTCACCCCTGTTTCAAGGAAGGTCGTCAAGAGTTGCAGGTTTTATGTTCATTTGAGATTTGGTTATAATTTGTAAGTACAAATTCAGCATTCGTAAGCGCGAACTTACACATACCTGCTTGTGGGCATGCATTTCATATTAGTTTTGAATGTTTATATTTCATTGCAACTTATATTCTAGATTATTAGGTATAGATGGTCATTGAACCCTTCTGTATGCAAACTAGGACTTTGTATGGTGGGTAAACTTTTTAGTTATATTTTGAAAAAGTAACGACAGATTATTATTGGTATGTATTTATAAAATTTTAAGAATCGCAGCCTTTTATCTATTTTTAACCCTTTGACTACCAAGAAAATTGCTAATACATTTTGTATGGAAAATTTTCACTTTCTATGGCGGCTATACTTTTGATTCACTTTTTGGAAAAAATAATGATAGCAATATGTAGGTTATTATTATTGTTTTACATTTGTGCTACATTATTTTTTTATTAACCCTCTAACTGCCGAGAATTTTTCCATAATTTTTTTCTTTTATATGGCAACTCCCTAAACCGAGATTATGATGAAGAAATGATTATAATTATTAGATAGCACTATTATATAAATGGATTCACAAAAAAATTAAGAAAAATCGTCGGAGCCGTTTTTGAGAAAATCACATTTAAAATTTTCAGCTCTTCGGAAGCCATCTTGAATTTTCAAAAAAGTAAAAAAAAAATGATTACGAATTAAAGTGATAAGCTTGTTCTTTCTATCAAATCTAAAACAAATTTTAATATCTTGCATTTTAATAGGTTTTTGTAATATTTTCGATTTAAAATTTCAGGTCGTGTAAACGGTGCTTTATATTTATTTACTTTTAAAAAAAAAAATTGTAATTTGTAGAAATTTATGTTGTCCATAATATTGTAGAACATTATGTTTTTGTTAACCCCTTAACTTCTGAGAAAATCACAATCGTTTGTTTTTTTCATACAGCAACCCATAGACACAGATTAGTAAAAGTGTTGCCATAACTAATTTATTAAGTTAAAAATTAATTAATGGCAATTCTGAAAACTTAAGAAAAATTCTTGGAGCCGTTTTTGAGAAAAGTGCAATTTTATGTTTTTTTTGTATGGCAGCCGTCTTGAATTTTCAAGTTGGTGTAATGCCATGTTATTCATACTTAATACATGTCCAAAAAAGTTGATGTAGCCAAATTTAGTATCTCTAGGTCTTATACTTTGGAAAGTGAACACACATACACACACACACACACACACACACACATACACATACAGACGGACGTTTTTGAAAGATAGTGTTTTTTGGCATGTCCTGCACCAGGACAACTCGTTTCCGTGAAAACCTCGAAGTTTTTTTTTCACACCAAATCATAACTTTCTTTATAGCCTTCAGCTATAGCAAGAAAGTAAAAAACACTGCAGCATCATGATAATAATATTATTATCAAGACACCCTTCCTCGTCTGTATCGCTTCTTCTTGATCTATTAATCCCTACGCTTCGGATTCGTTCGGATAAAGTCGTGCCACCTCGTTTATGCAAATTAGGCTTACGCTCTGTCAACCCATGGTGGCAGGCAGAGTGAATGAATCATAATAGATAGTTATAATATTAGGATGATTTCTTCGGTACATATATACATGTGACTGAAATGTTGTTAACCGAAAAGTCGGTGGACTAAGTGTCGTGTGACCGATTTGTCTATGGCCGAGTTGGCTTTGGACGAGTTGTCGTTGACCGCATTGTCGTGTGGACGAAGTGTGAAATGAAAGTGAAATGATAGTATTTTTAATCGTTTGGACTAACTTTAATAGTTTTGTTTTCAAATATGTTGTATTTTAATAAAAAAAGTATATGTAAAAAAAGAAAACAACAAATGTAAAAAATTCAAAATATATTGTCAACCGGATTCGAGTCCGCATCATCTTTGAGTCCGCAGTCTGCTACGCACGCCGTTAGACTAGAGCTTCCACGGCCAGAGGGGAGAAAATAACTATTTATAAAGCTTAACAAATAACTACTATAATATTATTATGGGGGATTAGATTAGATTAGATGGGTAAGGTTTGTGTCCAAGATAAAATAGATCATCGGTCGGCGCAAACAATAGCGCAAACATTGAAATTTACACGTAATTTAATGACCGAAATGAATACCTTAGCGATTTCAGATTGATTTCATATTAGAATAGCGCAATCAACATTATATTTTCAATGCATTAAAAGTTTTGAAGAAAGTAAAACTTCAGTAGTTTTTCATATTTGCCTGACTGATTACCCCATATATTTTTGATGTGTCGTACCATCTATGAATAGTATTTTTTTTGGGTAACAGGAGTCTATTTAATTAACTTGTTATACATCCGCACTGTATGAATAATTATAATCCGGAGAAATATTCCGCAGTTATTTCTGCCGACTACATTCCCATCTCTACATGCATCACATTCTGTAGGTCTGGGTCCACAAGCTCTTCAGCCGGCAGCTCTCCAGAGCCGCGGCCCAAGCAGCAGCAACACAGTCAGGCAGAGATCCTGCTGCAGCAGAGGAACAGCCGACAGAGCCTGGAGAGAGACAGCGCCAACAACTCTGCTCCTGACACCCCACACAAACAAGGTCTGCCTAGCTAACTTTACACTTACATTGGCCACAAAAAAATATTCTGTGACTTCTGTCCCCAACTCCACCTGTCCTCCAGTTTGCAACTTGTAGAAGCTGAACCGCATCCCTCCTCACTTCATCCCTCTATCTCAGCCTGCGCCTTCTCATTCTCCATCCTCCCTCCCCCCCGATGGCTGGTCACCATTCTTTTAGGAATTTGTGTGGATGGTGTTCTGTGAACACGTCTGTCTTCCCTTTCCCCTTTTTCCTCTGTATATAAACTTTGTTAGCCTTTTAGCTCGCCCCAATTTTAGCAGTCTACTCATAAATATATTATAGGCCCACGTTTGGCAGCGCGCTTGACCAACTAGATGGTTTCAATTTCAAAATCAGGAAAAGGAATCCTCACAATCCAGCATTGCATTACAAATGTTGAAATGGGTGAATGAATGCAATTTGCACACTTTCAATCACACTTTTCAGATATTAGGGGAACTGTTGGAGGTTAGAACGAATGGGAGAAGTTTCATTATTTTCAATGTTTCGTTTGTCGGATGACCTCCATAGAATTGCTGGAATATTCACTCTTTTGTTTAAAAGTGGCATGATCATTCTGCATAAATGAGGCTGAATATCACTGATGCAGTGTTGAATTTTCTCATTGAATGCTTATGGGAATCCATTGAATATGAATCTCAAATGTTATATATCTTCGCAACTTAGATTATAGATTTATTATGCATGGGTGGTACTGAGCATGTTGGCAAAAACCTTAAACTTAAAGTAAAGCAAAATACAAATTAACCTGAAGATATCAGCTTGCAAATAGTTACTTGTTTAGGATTTACAATTAACTGCACGAATGGCGGCAAATTCAAACCTTGTGTAATTTTTGGGACAACATTATATTTACCAAAAAAAAAATTGAGTTTAATATTTTTACATTTCCAGAAGTGCCCGCTGTACCTCCACGACTACCAACCACACAACTCACAGAGAACAATGTTGTCTTAAGGTAGTACTCCTCTCTTCTCGCAGCATTGTTAAGCAGTACACCATAATATGTAATATAAAGGCCTAGTTTGGTGGCTTAAAAAGCTAGCAGCACAATTTCGATCTCTGAAATCGGATTACTCATCTCCTGAAAATTGACATTGACTCAGCCTCCCGAAGCACCAAAAAGTCTTGTTTGACTGTCTTTGATTGAGTGGCACTCTATCAAAGATCGGTGATCATCATGGAACTGAGGTTTCTTTCCAGGATCTATTGCTATGGCCTATGCAAGCTGGAGCTTGTGGATGTTTCACCCATGTCTGCAATGGGTTTCTTCAGGGGGAAGATGATGTGATGAGGATTATGTTGATGACTGGTTTCCTTGTATGATTCCCTTAAAGTTAGACCAGCTTTTTCTCTTTGATGTCTTTTACTCTTCTTTCTCAAACCTCTATGAAAGGCTTGTGTCTCACTTGCAGTCTGAATTTTATTTTGGTTTGATAGCAACGTTGCGCATGATGTTTCAGAAACAACAGTGAGGCATTAATCAGCAATGGCTCCCGCCCTGTCTCCGATCAGCTGATGGGCTCCGGCACCTCCTGGGGGCGCGCCAGACACAGCACGGGCAGAGATCTCAACGCTGACTTCATAGCCTCACAACAAAGTCAGTACTGACAGGAATGTCACACATACTTCATCCATTTATGTTATACACACAACTGACAGCTTTGTTAGCATCTTCACAGCCGTAACTGCATTACACTGCAGTGCTTATTAGGCCCAAAATAAAACTCATGTAAAGAAATATTCTTATAATAGTAATAATAAACGTGCAATATGTGACCAGCCATAAAAATATACCTACACTTTAGGTAGGTATATGTGTAGATACTAGCATACAGTTATATATGTATGTACTAAATAAAAACTCCTCTAGACGTTTAATATGAATGACTAAATATTAAGTGCATAAAAGAATAATAATTTATGTGTACATATTTAGTAAATAAAATAAGCATGGAGAAAAAACAATACATAGAGATATAAAAAAAGATATATGAAAGTAAATTAAATAAAACTGAAAGTAAATGTTTGTGTGGAACAGTAAAAAAAATAATAAATAATTGCCATGTTAGAAAGAAATTATAATTTAGTTACGAAATATTGAAATTATTTATCCTGCATTGATTGTTATGTAGTTTTTCTTGAAGTAATACCAATTTCAAATTTCCATTTAAACAGTGTTCTCAATGAGGTACAAAAATACAACACCAAATGTACTTTTGAGATATCTTGTCCGTGGGGACTATCGAGCTAAGAATACTTAAATGGTTAGAGTAAGTATGGCATGCATAGATGACATGAGCAGACTTGCACTCAGTGGGTTTAGCGTCTATGCGTGCCATACAAGTTTGTAGGTACCTCTGCCATCTACCATTGTAAAAATACAGCATGTATCTGTTTGTAAAGATAGGAAATCAATTGCTGTATAAAAGAAGTCTAAAAATATATTACATATGGGTATCGCCGTCGAAATTTGTACCTTTGGTCTTGTGCGTGTGTTGCCTAATGATTTTCAGTTTTGCGACCCCTTCGGGGATAACGCGGCAAGAAGTTACGCTATATGTGTAGCTTAGTTGTGTTTTTTTTTAAGTAAGTATAATTTTTTAACCAATATTAATATGCCTTAATCTCACAAATGTGACGTAGTGCGGTAACGGTAACGCTAACGTTCGTCAATACAAAACACGCACGACATAATCGTAAAATTGATTTA
The DNA here is from genome assembly GCA_951799405.1 of Agapetus fuscipes. Classification (NCBI taxonomy): domain Eukaryota; kingdom Metazoa; phylum Arthropoda; class Insecta; order Trichoptera; family Glossosomatidae; genus Agapetus; species Agapetus fuscipes. Next base: position 12,534,373 of record OX637333.1, on the reverse strand, counting down.
TTTGAAAATTATTAATACCAGCGACTATAAAAAACACACAATCTTAAGAAGCACTAATGTTTCTAAGTAGACAATACACAATTGACAACAGATTCCGATATTTACCCTAATAATTCCAAGCTAAATCCCACTCAAAACAATCACGACAAGTTTACGGTTGAGACGTAGACCCTCTCAGAAGAAAATGAAGGTAGTGAATCAGTTTTTTTGTGTTTTCCATACTGCATCAAAGAGTTACCATACGCGAAAAAATACTTAGGGATGCAAGATTTTTGTCAGTTTCAATGAAAATGGTAACACACTAAGGCCCGGTAGTTTCATCGTTAGCATATGTGACTTTAAACTGATAAAAAAAAACTACCCACTCGATTGACATAAGTGCGTCCTTTTCCTTCTGTATAAAGTCGCTATGCTAACGATGAAACTACCGGGCCTAAAAGAAAAATTTCGGAACCAAAAATGGAGACAACCATTAGCAACTAATATTTCATGTATAAATAAATAAATATTCTTGTGGCTAGTACAGAAAACAAAAGATACTAAGAAAACAAAATAAACTAAGGTAGGTATATGAAAAAATACTCAACTTTATAAACATTTGACTATTTTTTATCGTATCTTGCCATCAAAGGGTCAAAAACGGATTGGCGACATGCAAAATTTGTATGAGAATGGAAAAAAGGCGATTTTGTTTTAATTTTTAATTACATAGCCACTTCATGCTTTTGCAGATTTTTTTGTATTTCGATACGCTTTTCAAATATTTTACTCTAGTAAATCTAGAATTCAGTAGACATCACCAGTTTTTATGAAAAAACTGAAAACCATAAGCCGACACACGCACAAGACAAAAGGTACAAATTTCGACGGCGATACCCATATAGGAGAAAATTCCATAGTGAATTGGTGAACAGAATTTTCCAAACAGATTCACTGGTTTGAGATACTCACTTATTCATCATTCGCAAGTCAAATTCAGATAAGTATTAAAGCAAACACTAAAACTGCAGCGCTGTTTTGATTACTCGCCTTAAAAAAAGTGATGGTTGTAAAAACATCGGCAGGTAGAAAAGCTACCAATAGAACATTGAAGACTGAAAAATCAAAAATATAAATTGTCCGTTTAAAAATGTGCAGCTTATAAAAGGTACCTCATGATGTGTTTTAGTAGAATTCTTTTGGCTCTATAAAATTTAATTCCATAGAATTTAGAGTGTTAATACTCGTACACAAACCGATAAAAAAAATAGGATAAAGTTTTGTGAATTGAGGAACTTCTTTTTTTCCTTATACTGTTTTTGTAAATTCCATCAACACATTGTAAACACGCGCTAACACACATCTCACCGCACACCGCTAACACACATCTCACCGCACATTGCTAACACACATCTCACCGCACACCGCTAACACACATCTCACCGCACACCGCTAACACACATCTCACCGCACATTGCTAACACACATCTCACCGCACACCGCTAACACACATCTCACCGCACACCGCTAACACACATCTCACCGCACATTGCTAACACACATCTCACCGCACACCGCTAACACACATCTCACCGCACACCGCTAACACACATCTCACCGCACACCGCTAACACACATCTCACCGCACACTGACATAATTAAACCTGCACACCATGAAGATTGCACTCACTAAACCTGTGGTGGACTGCAGTGAGTGACGGGCGCCCCCCGCTGCCCCAGACGCTGCCACCCCGTGCGCGCCTGGGGGACCACCACCTGCACACTGTGTCTGACCACCACCACCCTCACCCGCCCGCGGAGTGGCGGCGCAGCAGCCAGGAGCCCGCCTGGCAGAGCTACCACCAGCAGCAGCAGCACTACCACGAGCAGAGCCTGCCCACGGCACAGTTCTATACGGCCAGCGATTACGGTTAGAGACGTAGCGGGAGTGTGCGAGGGGCTCAGGCTTTTACCATGATCATTAACGTCTCAATGTTAACAACTTCAATTTTTGCATCTATCTCTATGGATATTATTATCTTAATCTATATCTTCCTTGCAAAGATATCCTGACCTGTAAGGCTCATATTTAATGCACAGGAGGAGGTTCAAGCTTTATATTCATGTGAGGTAGGTACACATGCAACATGTGTTAGTGAGAACTTATATGTATCTGCTTATGGGAATGCATTTAATATAAATCTTAAATGTATCATATGTTTGAAACAAAGATTACAGATTATTTTAGATAGATTAAAGTTGTTACATTGAGAGGCTAATATGATTTTTTTTTTGACAAAAATATCAAATCTTTTATGTACTTATCTATTATTTTGTGGTGATTTTTCTTGTAGAAATTTGATAACTATTTTTATTTTTCAGATTTCTCTTAACAATTCATTTATTTTGTTTTCAGCTTTCCTACAGTACCTATAAGCTAACACTAATGCACTCTTTCTTTATTTAGGTTATTAATACAAACTATTGTCAAATTTATACCAGAACCCAACACTCCATAGACACCAATAAATGCTAGAATATTTATAATCATATTTAATTTCAAATTTTTGCTTAAGGTAAAACTAGTACTCCAAGTATAAAACTTTATATTATAGTATAGGGGATATAATATAGGGGAGCGGTAACTAAAGTACTGAATTGGTTCATACTTGTTCCCTCTTGCGCTCCTCTTGTGTCAAACGTTGCAGTGGTACCCCGAATGTATGGCGGCAACAATTACAAATATTACGCATAAAATATCACAATGGTTATAATGAAATGAGTGATAAAATAAAAATATGATTATACACTTTCACAATATTTATAACGCGTGTTATCTGTCAACTTTAGCTATTTCCGGTCAAATTGGCAGCCATTTTTTGCAATGGTATCAACATTCAAGATTTTTTTTTTGGGGTTTTGTTGAGTTTTTTGTACAAACGAAAATGCAACTGTGAAGTTCTTTGTTCTCTTTCTAACTAATGACCATTTTCGTAAGTAAGTTGAGACAGATATATATGTCTATTTCGTTAAAATAACTTCTTGTCCACAGATGTTATTAGTCAATGGTGTTAACCAAATAAAATATGGACACTAAACAGTGCCTTCTAGGGAGAGATTCAGTTTCCACACTGACAGGCTGACTCTCCATTCTGTAAAACTTTTGCCAATGCCAACCAGTTTTATGGAAAGGCAGTTGCCGTGTGCAAGTGAGGTTTGGTTTATTTTTAAATGCACATGCAGCATGTGTAGAGAAAACCTACACGTGGGAACTATCGAGCCTGTGAAAATGCATCAAATGTACGCCTTAAATATCAATCAAACCAGGAAAGAGCAAATTTGAAAATGTAATGACTTCTTTGTTTACCCCTGGAAATCAGACCATAAATACATATACTCGGCTACTCGGCCCCTTCCGATGACGAGTCTGTAGCATTAACATCTAGACTGTAGACCAGTTATGGTTGAGTGTGGTGAGAGATTGCATTTATTTTCTTCTGTGAAGTTTCCGGCCTGCGGTTAATAGTTGGAAATCTTGCATGAATGAACAGAGTATTTTTGGACTTAACGCAAAAATATATATAAACCCTTTACCAAGCTTGTATAATTGTAAGAATTTTGCAGTTTTGCTCTCGCAGTACTATGAAGAATCTTTATTTTATTTTCTAGGCATCTAGGTATTTGTTTATTTTGCAATCCATTTTCAATACAAATTTCCATCTCTTCCTAATTGACCATGAGGTCAATTAGAAGAAATGAGGAATTGACATAGAGAATATTGTGTCATCACCTGGCCAAGTTGCTAAGGAAAAGGCACATCATTTATTTGTTATTGGTTGCTAAAGACAGTAGTCCTGTACAAGACAGACGTTTGCTCACCGAAAAAATAGTTCCAAATTAAAAAATGTTTCAACCTTATTTGAATTTCTCTGACTTTTGTATCTCATTAATCTTATTTATATTATTCATAATAACGAGCATATTCATAATAAATACAACTTAATCTCAGCAGGCAAACGTTGCATGTCTATGTGGCTTGCGTCGTTAGATTTGTTTGCCTTTTCCCTAGTAACCCGGCATAATATAACAATTTTAATGTCTAAAATATTATTTCATTCCATTATAACGTGCAAAGGAAATAGTGTCAAAATTTTCTGATTTTCATTAAAGTGTAAAATCATGTATTGTTTTTGACCTTTTCAATTTATATGAATTCATGTTTAATGTAAAGAATTCTTCACATGATGTTATTCTGCTGTCAATCTTCCTATTGGATCATTAACTGTATTATGATTGGATTAGCAAATTGTAGCTAGCTGGTGTTGGATTCTATAACCTTGCTTCAAAACAAAGACATATATCATATTTAATTAAGACATGTACTAAAAAACTTGTTCACATGAATTGAATTTTTTGTTTTTACCCTGTAGGTATAACAAATATTTAATAGTTAGGGATACATAATATCATCTAAATTCATATTATGGATTTAGATGAGAATGGATAAAACCTTATTGCAAAAAGACAAATACAAGAAATAGATGGAGCATCAGAACTGTTTGGCATTCTGAATCACTAACGCCTCAGGGCGTGAGCTAGCTCTTCTAATAATCTAGGGCTTCCCAAACTTATTTTTACTGTGACGCCCCTGGGACTTTGCTATTTTTTTACAACGCCCCTCAGCCCGGTCCTCAAAAGTACTTACCAATCAGAAAAACACTATTTTGACTCGGTCACATAAACACACAACGCCCCTGGGACAATGGAACACCCTGGGGCGTCGCGACGCACAGCTTGGGAAACCCTGTTATAGTCAGTTTAACGCCCTGGGGCGTCGCGACGCACAGTTTGAGAAACCCTGTTATAGTCAGTTTCTGTCAAACTTTTTTGTTGTTGTTTATGTCTCTTTTTTGACATACGAGAGTGGCATCTTAGGTCTCTTTTTTATGGTACACCTATTGCATTTCTTGGCACCTTCCATTTACAAATCAGAAGTGTTAGCCACAAGACTACGGACCGGTCAAATAAATGGCAAACTTATACATTTTTTGCTCATGCAACATGTAAACTAGTATGCTTTTATGCTCAAAATACTTTGTTAGAATGAGTGATGTACACAATTACTCCTTTATATGTTGAAGCTTCCATATTTAGAAGAGTTTCCTGACTCCCCAATGATTTGTCGCCCTCACCATGTGTGTTTACAATGCCCCTGATTACACGTCCTCACTGATGTTAACACTTGTGTTTTGTGCTGTTTGTGCTTGCACTGGATTGTTATTTAAGGAAGGAGCAGTCACCTCCTGTACACGCTGTACAAGTTGAAATGTATGAACATTCTTTTCACTGTTTAAATTTTTTCCCAAAATCAAAATCAATAATGATAACTAATTGGTCACTTTTTTGGCCACATGTGTGAATTTCATCTAGTCGTTGCTACAGAGTACCAACCTTTAGCAAGACCTGGGTTGCTGTACAGCTGGTGAATCTTTGTAGCATGACACAAATTCCATTGACAAAAAATTCCCATGTTACATGTTGCAAGGCAAACTAATGCAATGTTATTGGTTGCTTAAGACCCTAGTCAATTAGCCTGTGAGGTTTGCCTGCTGAGAAAAGAAAATCTTTCTATAGTCCATTTGAAGTGCTGGTACAGCTCAGTTGTCAAAAATATTAGGTCTTTACATATGAAATTGGCGTATTGTATGGGAGGAACAAAAAGTCTTTTTTTTTTTAAATCTAATATATTTATTTAATCAAAGTATGTACCATAGCTATCTATGTACTTTTTGCCATCTCATAGGTAGTTAATTGATCCCTTTACGAAAATAACCATTTGTATGGCAATCAATACAATCTTTGAAGGCGGTTAGGACTCCCCCATCGGAGTTGAATTTTTGCCCTTGCAAGAAGTTATCCAAATTTCGAAAAAAATGGTAATCTGTTGGAACAAGGTCCGGAGAGTACGGGGGGTGTCTTAAACATTACAATTGAAGCTCCTCTAATTTGGTAGCCGTCTGTTGTGTAGTGTGTGGTCTAGCGTTGCCATGAAACAGCAGTGGCCTAGAGCACTTGACCAGCCTCGGTTGTTTAGCAGCTAGCTTTTCCATCATGGTTTGCAGTTGCTGACAATAGACATCTGCCGTAATCGTCTGACCAGATTTAAGAAAGGTGTACAGTGAACGACACCGGCACTAGTCCACCAAACACTCCCAAGTAACATTTTTTGAGCCAATTTTCGCTTGGGGCATGATTTGACTGGTTTGGCAGGGTTCAGCCATTGCGATGAGCGCTTCCGATTATCGTGCAGGATCCATTTTTCATCACAGGTAATAATTCGATTCAAAATCCCTTCATTATTGTGCCGGTTGAGTAATGTAACGCAGCAGCGACGCGCGTTTGTTGATTTGCTTTTTGCTCCCAATTTATGAGGTACCCACCTTTCAAGCTTTTTCACCTTTCCAATTTGCTTTAAGTAGATTGAAATAGTTTTATCACTAATTTCGCAGCCTAGAGCTTACTCGGACGTGGTTTTCGATGGATTTGATCTCACAATAGCATTCAATTCCTCATTATCAACTTTGGTCTCCGGCCGTCCACGAGGCTTGTTCTGCAGGCCGAAATTTCCAGAACGAAAACGTTAAAACCAAAAACGCATTGTGTTTTATTTTGCAACACCGTCGCCATACACATCATTAATCCTTCAAACCGTTTCTGCAGCACTGGTGCCACGGTGTAACTCGTACTCGTAAATAACGCGATATTTCAAGTTTTCCATTTTGTAAAATGAGTGATGCAAAGAAAAAAACAATTGAGAAACGAACAAATGAATTACAATTTTCAAAACACAAATAGGTACATGAGTAAATAGCTGTATAAATTTGAATTTGGAACTCTTAACCAAAGAGGAAATATTTGAGATCAAAGTGGCTACTACGGCAAAACATCAAATTTCATATGTAAAGGCCTAATACTTAAAGTAACTTCGATCAAATCTAATATAGATTTTAAAATTGAATGTTTGGATTTCAAATGTTACTTCATTTTCGTCATAGAAATGTCTAATTTCATTTGTTCTGTTTCTCCAGCCTATCAGCAGTCTTCTGGAGGCGCGGGTGCGGCAGAGAGTTCCGGAGAGTCAGAGCTGTCTGTGGGCGGGCGAGAGGAGAAGAAGGACAAAAAGGGCGGAGTGTTCTCTCTGTTCAGGAAGAAGAGGCCCAACTCACACATGTAGACAAGCAGTCAGCTGATTGTCTTCACAAACAATGCTATGAGAACCAACGTGATGGGTTAGTAGAGCAGACGCATTTACAGTTTTAATATGTTTTAGTGTCGGTAAACTATGTTTGTTTGTCTGGAATTACGTTTGTTTGATATATCGCACGTTTAATAATAAAGAGCAATAACTCAAGAATTGGGAAAATCAAGATTTTGTTATAAAACGCAAGAACAATGCGAGAATAATAGGTAGAATGCGACAGCCATTCAATTTGGACGAATATGACCGAGATAAAACATCGGTCGCCTTTTTCATCCCATACAAGTTGTACTGGTTGTCTGAACTTCAAACGTGATTTCCCAACATTCTTATTTTTTGAGTTATTTCTCTTTATTATTAAGCTTGCAATATTTACAAATTAAAATTGATGACAGTTTTCGAATGTTTGACGAACCGTTTTCGGAAACCTTGCATTATCAGCGTCATCATGGTTAAAAGGATGAACTGATTCTCATATATTACAATTTTTTAAATATATATTATTAATCCATGAGGGTAGGTCATAATTACGATTGAAATTACAACAATTATTTGTGTTTTTTCTCCTAACCCAGTACCCCAAATATAAAACTCCATGATGAAACTCAACTGTAGAGTTGACCAGAAATGTTGATGTATTGCTATGTTTTTGGCTGAATTCTGGCCATATAATTCTAGAATGTAAGATACAAAGATATGCTGACATTTGAGACTTATTCTCTATGCTGCATAAGGAAATCTGAGCTCTCTTCCATCTTCAATAAGGATATTGCCTCATTTATAATTATTAAAAACTTGACAGGTTGCTTGAAATTCAAACAACAATCTACCAGATAAAATACACCCTTAGGCCGTTTGTCCACCGCACGCCGCCACCGTCACGTCACCGAGAACGAGATGACGGCGCCGAAGTAGCGGTACATGTAATGTATTTAGGTATTGCCTGGTTATAGGCAATACAATACATAACCTATAACCAGCGAAATCGGTCGCGGTGGACAAACGATCGCCGTCACATCAATTAAACTCGGCCCGAAATCATCTCGTTCTCGGTGACGTGACGGTGACGGCGTGCGGTGGACAAACGGCCTTAGCAGTTTAAGTTCTCATAGCATTTTATGTGAATAAATTAATTAATTTTACAAATTTTCTAAAAAAGAGTAAAACCTGCTTTGTTATAATTACATTTCTTGTCATTTTTAAAAGCCATCTAAGAATTTTGTCAAAGCCTATTGGATAATTTAAGAAAAAAAAACATATTACAATTATTAAATCAAATTTATTATGCATAGCCAATTAAAACTATCTTTTTGTATCATTTGAGAATGTTTTAAGTTAAAATAACTTTAAAATCTGCTCAAAAAGTTAATTGCAATGATATGTTTAAAGATACAATGAGATTTTTTTCATTTAATAATTGTCAATTTACGAGTATGTATGTCCACAAAAAGATTAAGAAATATTCCAAAAAATAGTGCTAATTAAAAAAGAAACAATATATTATTAGGATGGGTCCAATATACATGTAAAATTAAGGAAATCATGAACCAACTTTCTTTAGCAAAAGCTTCAAACCAAGAAAGCGGCATTTACTACTTAATTTTAATTTTCTTTTCTTATAAAATTACAAAAGATTTCATTCATGTATAAAAAAAAACAAATTACATTACCTTGTACATTATTCTTTTTTGTATGTATTTTTTTCAATAAATTATTTTTGCCTCCCTAGACTTAGTACAAGGGAAACTTTTCCCAATGTTTTTCACTTTATCTTTTGTGTTTCATGAAACCAAGTGCCTATCATGTTGTTTTAGAATATTCAGTTCAGCTTTTGAATTGAGTGTAACTTTTCGAATTCAGACAGGCTGGGTCTTCACTTTAAGCCTATCATATCAGATTACAATTTTTAAAAAGCTATGCCCAATTCTTAATGAAAACAGATGGGAGTATAGTTTTTCAAAAAATACCAAAATGTATGTTTTTTGTTACTAGAAGCACTGTTTGTCGGCCACCAACATTTATGCTATACTTTAATAAAAACTGTTGTATTATTTTTTATATAAAAATGTCTATTCTGCTTTTAGCTTTTATTAAAACATTTGCTATGATATAAATGTGTCGTGTAAAAGTAAAGGCAGCAATCTAGGATATTTATAAAAAAATCCTAGATTGCCATCTTTGGTTCTGCAAGACTCAAATATAATGTTATCATATTGTTGTTGAGAATTGTAATCATAACACCTCAACTAAGACAAGACATTACATAACAAATTGCTCCAAAGTGCAAAGTTATATGCGGATGTAAAAAAACAATATTTTGATTGAGCATTGCTGGAATTTATGACAACATAAAAAATGTTAAAAAAACTTTACAGATGTTAATTGATATAAAAAAAATGTTTTTTGTTTCACCGATATTTGTTTGCGATCAGTGACATTGTAGACTTTGGGACGCTTTACGCATCTCATCTATCAAGAAGATTTTAAAATGTCTGTCACACACTTGAAGATACCTATCGTAGACATGAAGGAAACATTCAGCGAGATGGAAGAGTAATTACTCGGCCCAACATACTGAAAACAGTTGTTGAATATTGCAAGTATACAAGTCATTGATTATTTGTAGTTTTGTCTTAGCAATTCTCAACAGGCGATATTATGTGATGACATTTTGCCTTAATGAGCCAACATTTTTAATATAAATGTTTTTTTTATCTAATATTATAAAGTAAAGTAAACTATTGAACCCATTATACAGTGTTATATAATAATTAATGTTTTTTATATTAAATTTACATAAATATAGTACATTTATATTATACTGGTTGATTTAGTACTTAATGATTTTGAAGTTTGTAACCTTGTAAACTCCAAGTACAATGCCAACAGCCTGAGAGCCAATACCAATAGTTTTATCTATTAAAATGTCAATAATATTATGGCAAAAAAAAACAGGAAACATTGCCATCTATGAGTCAGAAGTTTTTTTGACCCATGGAAATTTTTCATTTGATATTCCTTTGGTTCTCAGACTATCAAATTACAGTGGAAACACTCTTGAATATAATGACTAGCACAGACAAACATTTTATACTGTTCATTCATGGTTGACTGTAGCCAGCTTGTATTATTATAGTTACATTGATTAGTTTTACACATCAAATATTGTTTGTTACTTTACATGTTTCAATTTTTAATTTTAAATGATTATTTTTTCCATTAAATTATATTTAGTACATCACACTGGTTTATTTATTTCACATTCTAAAAAGGACAAATTTAAAACTTTATTTTCATTTCAGTCTTATTATCTCAATAAGGCTGATTTTACTGTTGCAATGAATCATGGACTTTTGAACAAAAGTTTGAATGTGGCTGAATTTTTAAGGAAGGATCCTTTAACAGTCAAAAATAAACTACTAGTTTGCTTTCTAACTAGCAATCTGGCTGGGTGACTTTAAAATATTGTCTTTTATTTTTGCCAACTCCACTGTCACATAAAATCTTTCAATACAAATAAATATTGTATCCCCAGGTCGAGGTTGCCTCAAGTTAAAAGGGACAAATTGAGAAAAATGTGTGCAATATAAATAACAAGCGTATTTTAGACAAATTATAAGTTAAACAAAATGGGTTGCCATATATTCCTGTCATTATATTGTCAAAACCTCTTTGAGTTACGGCAATTTATGAACACATAGCACCTACAAAATATGATCTAATTGCATACTTAACTCAAAACATGGCATTTTTTAATTATGGCACCCTTGATCTAGGGAAACAATATATTTCTTCTGAAACAAACATCTTTCAATTCTTCTCATCATTCCTTCCCTTTATTCCTCTGTCCTCTGACAAAAAAGCCTCGCACTACGCTCGGCAGAAACCAGAGCCAAGTCGTGTATTGTCCAAAAAAGAGCTGATAAGAAGAGTAAACATAGTATATTAATTAAATAAACAAAGTTTTAATTTGTTGATAAATATTCACTTGTGAATTAAAACTTTGTTTATTTAATTAATATACAATGGACTTTCACTGTGCAAACCACCAAACCCTAAAAATTAGTAAACATAGTGTTTGGAGAGCGTGCATTTGCAGTTGCTGGTCCTCTTTTCTGCCTGCCTCATCATGTGAGAGAGCCAGAGGACCATGTAAAGTTCCGAAATACACTAAAGACAAGGTGATTTCTGGTATCATTTGCACAAGCGCCCTTGCAGTGACTACACCACAAAACGGCTCTATAAAGATATCACCAACCTCATTATCATTTTACATTAATTCCTCCAAACCAACATTCACAAGGTTTTCAACTTCACTTCATAATTTACACATCTTTCGCATTCATTAATGCATCTATGTAGTCCCAGATTTGCTATCAGTACAGTCAGGACTTAGGCTGGTTTTAGAGTCTTGCTGACAGCACGCTTTCCGTCAGCGCTTGCAGCCAAAATGTATGAACTTCTAGGATAGAACGATACTGATAAGTCTCGCGCTGATGAGCAGCGTAACACCAAAACCATCCTTAATAGAGAAATATATTTTCACTTATTTATTTTACAATTAACCTTCCCTGTCCGAAGTGGGGTATATGAGATACCCCAAAAACAATGTTTTATTTGATAAATTAATAATAATTAATCGAGCAATTTCATTGAAACTTTTTGTAATCTTCGTAAAGCTACTAAGAAACATTTCTGTATTTTTTGTTTAAGTATTCAAAGCATGCTGTCTTCAAATAATTGTTTTTGATAAATATTCGCGTCCTCCAAGTAATCACGTGGTCACAAATGCTCTCGCGGCGTGAGCGCGGGAGTGCATTATACCATTGTGTGTGTGTTCGGTCCAGAGATAAGGTACTTGTTTCACTTTTTTACGCGGGCTTACCGCGTCACAGCTGTGCGGAAGAGTCAACTATATTGTCCGCTGACGACTTTACTCCGTCATTTCTGGGTAAAGCGAGCGGCACAGTTGCGTCTCCTGTCATACCAGTGGTTCCCAAAACGTTTTATAATATTTTACAAATATAAAATATATGTTTTTGTGAAGAGAAAGGTTAGTTCGTTGTTTTTTTTCTGAATAGGTATATTGTTTTTCCTTTGTGATATGTAGGTACCTAACATTTGATTTTTTTCTCTCCAGAAAATGGCTAGAAAAAATACCTATGAAGAAATAGAAAAATTATTGCAAGACGTTAGTGATGACGAAGTTATTAACAAATTGACAGTGACTTTATATTTGAAACGTGAACTTGTACGTGAAATTGTATTTGTATGCGCGAAAATCCTACGTATGTTTACTTTTGTGGGTGTATAAGATGTGGATTGTAAATTTGAATATATCTTTGCACCTTAGATTTAGATTTAGAGTATTTCAATAAATAATAAACCATTTGTTAATTTGTGGTAGATATAAACAACGCCCAGATAATAAAAGATGCCTTCGCTTTATATTTCTCAACACTATTGTACATAACTTGAAAAATTGTATTTATGTTTTTTTGATTTTAACTTTGTGTAGGTTTATTTTCATTTTTTCCTATGTTTCATATTTCACTATTATTCAATTGAAAATTAAATAAAAATTATTATAGAAATGTTTATTTTAAATTCTCTTCCACCGTTTAGGAAACACTGGTTAAGTTTGACCTATTTGCGTCATTCCAACGGCGTGTGCGGAGCGTAACGCTCATCTGGCGGGCTCTCTTCCTTATGATTATTTTGTATGAAAAGTAGCTGGGGTCCTCCGGTACCCCACTTCGGACCATGTGTAATTTTTAGATACTCAGGGTGATAAAGGTTAAAAATGTTTTCGGTCATCAGACAGCATGTAAGTAACTGTAACTGTAAACTCACTATTCCTTTTTTTTTTTTAATTGTGTGATGACCAATGACATTCTTAAATGTAAAATAAAGAAGTGAGAATAGTGCTTTACTAAACTTAACATTTTACCATTTTTTTTACAGGTTGTGTTTAATACAAAAACCATAAAAACTGTTATATTTACCTAGTCCCGACTCTATGAACAGCAAATGCGGGATCCCAAATACGTGAGATTGGATTCCCTAAATGCATCATAATATATATACTGTAAAATATATACTTAATATATATTACTGATCTTCATTACTCAACTCCTTAGGATTCATTCACAGCATCTCTCCATCCATGACTATCAACACCTTTTTTAGCTTCATTTTCTAGCTTTTTATGAACACTAATTTCATTTCCTTCAATTCCATCATCTATATATTTTTTTGCATCTTCCACACCCCCAGGATCTTGAACAACATCTGGACTTATTAATCCGACATCCACCTCACTTTCAGTCACGTCCTCCGAAGTCAGTTGGTTCCTCACACTACCTTCATTCCCATCAGCATTTTCATCATTTACAATGTTTTCTTTACCTTCTTGACCTGAATCTTGAACAACATCTCCTAACCTTACTTTTCCATCATTATTCATAATCCCTATCTCTTTGTCAGTCACTTCCTCCGAAGGCAGTTGGTTCCTCATGCCAATACTCGTATGATTATTTTTTTCATCTACAATCTTTTCCACACCTCTTGGATCTTGAACAATACCCCCTAATCTTATTTTCTCAGCATATTTCATAATCTCCAGCTCTTTCTCAGTGACATCATCTGAAGGCAGTTGGTTCCTGATGTAGTGGAATAGGTCACTGCTGTCTCTGATCTCTCTGGGGGGGGGGCTTCTCCTGGTGGCTGGCTCATCCATCACCTCCATCACTGAGGGCAGCCTCACCGTCTCCCTGCGCTCCCTCTCCAAGTGAAGCTTGACTTCTGGTAACAAGGAAAATATTATTTCCTCGCCAATGAAGTCGGCTTCTTCCAAGGCAGACAAGTTGCAACTGTGAAAAGTAAAATTAATTGAAATGTATTTATAAAATGGCATATAGAAATACAAAGGTAATAAAAAAAAATACTAATTTATTTTGATATATTTTTAAGGGTGCAATTTTTCTTAAGGACTAAATAAAAGTAGTAATATGTAGGCATTTAGGGGCTTTTCAGATACAACCCATTCTGCCTTGATTGTCCATGGATTACTGGACAAACTGTGTGAAAGTTTTCATAAATTTCATTGCCGGGGAAGACGACATGATCTTTTTCATGTACCCCTGTCCCGTACCGACGTCATGGCACAACATGCCTTAACTCGGAGTGTTACTTTGATTAACTCCGCTGACATAGACATATTTTACATTAATTTAGAATCTTTCAAAGATCTAGTTAAAGAGTTCCTCCCAGCTTATTAAGGTGGCGACTCGTACTACCCAAAAAAAAAAATATTCATAGATGGTACGCATCAAAAATGTATGGGGCAATCCGTCGGGCAAATATGAAAAACTACTGTAGTTTTACTTCCTTCGAAACTTTTAATGCATTGAAAATATAATGTTGATTGCGCTATTCTAATATGAAATCAATCTGAAATCGCTAAGGTATTCATTTCGGTCATTAAATTATGTGTAAATTGCAATTTTTGCGCCATTGTTTGCGCCGCCGATGGTCTACGAGTATTTTATCTTGGACACAAACCTTTTTTATTATTTGTTACGCTTTATGAATCTTGATTTTCTTCCATCAGGCCGTGGAAGCTCTGGCCTAACGGCTTGCGTAGCAGACTGCCACGCAAGGGTGAGAGGTTCGAATCCGTTAGCCAATGTATATTTTTAATTTTTTATATTGATTGTTTTCTTTTTTTACATATACTTATTAAAATACAACATATTTGAAAACAAAACTATTAAAGTTAGTCCAAACGAATAAAAATACTTTCATTTCACACTTCGTCCACACGAAAAGTCGGTCAACGACACTTCGACCACACGACATTTCGGCCAACGACTTTTCGGTTAACAACATTTCAGTCACATGTATATATGTACCGAAGAAATCATCCCAATATTATAATTGTATATTATGATTCATTCACTCTGTCTGCCACCATGGGTTGACAGAGCGTAAGCCAAATTTGCATAAACGAGGTGGCACGACTTTATCCGAACGAATCCGAAGCATTATCATGATGCTGCAGTGTTTTTTCTTTTGCACTTGTGAACGGTCACTGGTCAGTAGGACGCAAAAAGTGCAGAGGTTATACATCTATAAATATAAAAGAAAGTCGTGTTAGTTACACTATCCATAACTCAAGAACGGCTGAACTGATTTGGCTGAAAATTGGTAGGAAGGTAGCTTAGAACCAGGAGAAGGACCTCGAAGATGAGTGATTTTCGACCCCTAGTTAACTGGGTCAAAAATGTTGCAAATAGCCCCTAGTATAACCCCTTTCAAGGAATAGGTCGAATTACCAGTCACCCTGTATAAACCAAGATATCTAACAAAGCTGACTTTATCAATATTATTCGATGCAATAGTAATATTAAAGGACATATTTCTCGATTTTCCAAACAGCATATATGACGTTTTCTTGACATTCAAACTTAATTTATTTAACCTTAACCAATTAGCAAGATGTGAAACATCTCTTTGCATTAAATTTTCAAGTTCTTCTCTCGTTTGCGAATGATAAAAAATGATGGTATCGTCTGCGTATAGTTGGAGGGTACCTCGAATATCCCATGTAGTTATATCATTGATATAAACAAGAAATAGAAGAGGCCCAAGAATAGAACCTTGGGGTACACCACATTGTATTTTAGTGAATTCGCTGGAAAATTTCCCAATTTGAACTGCACAGGATCTATTTGTAAGATAATTGGTAAACAGTTTTAATGGAGTTCCTTTGATTCCCAAATGTTCCAATTTATTCAGCAGAATTTTGTGGTCGACCGTATCAAAGGCTTTCTGTAAATCTACAAAAATGCCTGCGACATATTGACCATCATCTAAGTTTTTTTGTAAATTCGATATGAAATCAAAGACTGCACATTTTGTGTTAGAATGCTTTCGAAATCCATACTGCTGTGGTGCAAGAATTTTGTTAGAAATGAGAGATTCGATGAATCTATCTTTAATGACTAGTTCAAATATTTTTGAAAATATTGAAAGTATCGAGATTGGTCGATAGTTGGAAACATTTTTTTTACAGTTGCCTTTATAAATCGGGACAATTTTTGCTATCTTAAGCTGATCTGGAAATATACCACTTGACAGTGAATCGTTTATTAAAAGTACAAGGTGATCAGCTAACTGATCCTGACAGATTTGGACAAGCGCAGGCGTGATACAATCAACACCAGGAGCTGATCTCTTTTTAAGATTTTAAATAATAAGCAAGATTTCCGATTTACTTGTTTTAGGCAAACTAAAAAAACAATTTGCTCTGGGTACAGTTCTAATTGTGCATGTGTCACCTGAAAGTGAATTCTATCTGTCAACGAATTACCAACTGAGGCAAAAAAATTATTGAATTCTGTGCAGATTTGATTTGGTTCCTTTATCTCTATATCATCTTTTAAAATGCAATCAACTTGGGTTTTTTCATCTCTCGTAGTGTTAGATATTGTTTTCCATGTTTGTCTAGGGTTATTAGCATTTTGTGAAAAGAGATCCTTATAGTACATATTTTTTATATATCTCCTATAATTTGTGACCTTATTTCTAAATTTGACTTTAAGATGTTTCAGAGACACATTTGAAGGATCCTGCTTCCACTGTTTGAAAATTATATTTCTCTCTTTTATAAGTGAGTCCAATTTAGAGTCAAACCAAGGTGTGTTTCCTTTACGTCTGTCTCCTATTTTGAATTTAGGTGTAAATTTACAAGAATCCACCACTCCATGAAAACATTCTATAAACTTAGCATAATTTGAGTTGACATCTTCTCTTGATGTTATTCCTATGTCAAATAACACTCTCTCGCCGTATTGCAAACATGTCAGAGAATCTGAAAACCCACCAAATTAAACGGATTTTAGAAAGCCATACAACTTGATGAATCCACAGACATAACAAACTTGGCTCAACTTTTAACGTACGTTCGTTATGTTCATTCCAAAAAGTTTCATGAAGAATTCCTGTTTTGTCGTACCCTTTCGATTCGCACCACCGGGGAGGATATATTTCATATGGTCGACAGTTTTGTAAAAGAAAACCAATTGGATTGGTCAAAATGTGTGGGAATATGTACTGATGGTGCCAGAGCAATGACTGGTCGTTTTTTAGGACTTGTAAAGCGGATACAAGATAAAGCCCCAGAAGCAAAATGGACGCATTGTGGAATTCATCGACAGGCACTGGCTTGTAAAATAATTCCAGCCAGCTTAGATATTACTCTCAAAAATGCTGTAAAAATTGTTTGAAACTTAATCAAGGCCCGTGCCACAAACTCTAAAAATTTTGCAGCTATTTGCAAAGAGCTTGGCAGTGAACACGAGCCCCTGTTGTTACATACTGAAGTGCGTTGGCTGTCCAGAGGAAGAGTTGTTTCGAGAATGTTTGAGTTAAGACATGAAATTGAGTTATTTTTGGTCGAGCAGGGACACAATGAGTACAAACAGATGCTGACTGACTCTTTGTGGGTGCAAAAATTGGCTTACTTGTCAGATATCTTCACAAAATTAAATGAGTTGAATTTGTGGACTACAAGGCCGTGATACAACCATATTCACTATGCAGGAGAAAGTTGAGTCCACTATAAAAAAACTATCCCTCTGGACATCTTTGATTGACAAGCGTAAATATGACCAGTTTCCGAATCTTAAACTTTTTTTGGATACAACTTCTTCGACAGTAAACGAAGATTTAAAATCGGACATAAAATGCCACTTGCAAAATCTGTCGGCGGCTTTACGCAGTTACTTCCCAGAAATATCGCTGCAATGGAACTGGGTAAACAATCTTTTCGCGAACCATTCCGTCGACCATCTACCCATCTCTGATCAAGAGGAATTAATAGACATCTCATGCAACAGCAGACTCAAGAGTTGTTTTGCAGAGCAATCACTGGGTGACTTTTGGGCTAATTTAAAAGATATTTATCATATCAGCGAATCAGCAATAAAATATTTACTGCCATTTTGCACAACCTACCTTTGCGAAAGCGGCTTTTCGGCCATGACGAACTTAAAAACTAAACATCGTCACAGACTTCAACTTGAAGACGATTTAAGACTGAAGCTGACTGAAGGACAACCAGAGTTGCAGCTCTTGAAAATAGACAACTTTTCAAGAGCTGTGTAAAGAAAAGCGTGCACATTTGTCACATTGGCGTCTTCGCCAATACATCATATTATTTTGATTTTCACTATTGTACTGTAATTTGAAAATAATAAATGTTATTTAAACTGACTTATTTTTTTTATTTATCATCAGCTGTGCTCCGCGGTGTTACCCGCGGTTTAAGTAGCCTATCTGTTAATCCAGGGTGTCAACTACCTGTATACCAAATTTCATCAAAATCGGTCCAGACGTTTGAGCGTGAAGAAGTAACAAACATACACACACTCACAAACTTTCGCATTTATAATATTAGTGTGATAAGGGGTACGCAGGTTTGAGGTCTTTTTTGAAGTGGTACGCAGCAAAAACTAATTGGGAACCACTGCTTTACAGTATGGATGTTCAGCCTCATACCAACCTATAAATCAAGGAATACACAACGAAAATTATAATAAAAAGTGGCGCTGATTATATGCACGCTAACTATTGGGCTGACTCGGGCGAGCTTGGATCTCTTCGCTCATGAGCAAAGTTAGTGATGGTTTTCTATTGAAATAGACTTTATGTTGTGTGGCAGTGCTGTCCCACCTTTGCTGGTCCCTCTCCTGAGCCAGATGCGCCTCCTGCAGGGCCTGCTCCTCTGCTCTAGTGGTAGCATTCTCCTCCAGCATGGTCTGCATGATCTCCTCCAGCTGATCGTCCACCAACTTCTTTGTGGCTATACCAACCAACTGGAATGAACCAATTACAATGATATGGGTTTGACTAGATTAAATACAATCAGTACCTACTAGTTGCCCGCATTTTTTTTTTTTTTGTATATCTGGCCTCCATTCTGTAAATCTAAAATATATCAATGGCCAAAAGGCAATAGGGCGAGCGACATAAACTAAATTGTTCAGGAGAGCAGTTTAAAGTTTGAGATTGCAGATTATAAATGGCATAACTTTTTTATTTGTTATATTGTTTAAATCAAAACAGCTCTAAGATTTAAAAAATAAAGGCATTTATCCCTGGAACAGGGGTGACATTGTCAAAGTGAATAATTTTTTGCAGTATTGGTGGTCAGCCTCATACAGCCATGGAACATTTATAATATAATCTATCTATAATATAAGTTGCAAAGATAATTTGACTTTGACACTCATATATTTCAATCCACGCCTACAAGCAGACGCCTATAAGTTCGCACTTACACATGCTGCATGTGTACTTATAAAATAAAGCAAACCTTGAAACACTGGCCGACATTGGCAAAATTGAACAAAGATTTAGCAGCGTGGGGATCAGCCTCATACCATCATATTCATCAAGAAACTTTAAGTAAAACATGAGGTAAAATAATAACGTTTATGTTACAGAAGCAGTGTCAGATAATTTCATACCCTCAACAACACTTAAGTTGTGTTTTGTATCTACGGAGGTACGTTTCCATAGCAAAAAAATTTAAACTTTAAAAATTGTTGCTTCATGTCGTTAGGAACTAAACAAATTCTTCACCGCTCCACATGATTATTAACTCAATGAATTCAAATAGGTTTTTTTTATTTACCTTGTTATAAATTTCATCACGTTCCATCTCTTTCTTCTTTTTATTTTCTCTAATTATTTTTTCTGCAGTCCTCAATATGCGCTGAGCTTCATTTTCTGAAACACAATTTACTTCAATATTTGAGAGTTGCTTGACAAGCATGCACAAGAAGGCTTTCATTTCATAAAGATTTCAGTCAGAGGTAATACATTACTACTAATGAAGAAAAACAATGTGGTTTCCCTCGTTTTGAAGAAAATACTAATAATTTTTTCACCATGTCTGACTTGAATTATTTCAAGATTTCCTCCATTTTGAATTGTTCCATTTTCAAATTTTACCAAAGACAATATTCAGATATAGCTGTTCATTGAAAGAAAATTTGAAACTTTTCTACCTACCACTAATAGAATTTACCCATAATTTTTTGGAACAAAAACTCACCAGCAATTTTCTTCGCTTGTTCTCTATCCTTCAACTTCTTATCCAATGCATTTGACAGTTCTTCTGTCAAGTCATCAAAGAAGTATTTTATTTCTTCATTACTTTGTTTGGTTGCTAATGTCTTCTGAAAACAAATTTAAACTTGACATAATATTTTTTTTTTCTCAAAGGCCAGCGCCGGTTCAAGTACACCAGAACCTCTGAGAAGATCGAAGCGCCTGGCAACGTTGATAATGCCCATCAAAACCTATGTGCGAAACTGTAAAGAATAAAAACCAACCAGCCCGGAAGACAAAAAAGTTATTAAGTCAACTACTCGCTCCCTTAGTTCTTGTTTATCGTATACCCCAGTCTTGTCAAATATGACTTTTTCATGCAGTTGTCTTATGAATCAAATTCTACACATTCTGAGCTAAGAAAAACCGTAAAACTCGATAATGTGAGAGTTCTTTTAAATATTTTTTAAATAAATTTCTTGTTTTCATAAGACACATTGGTCCAGTACACATGCAAACATTGCTCATGTAAAATTTTCTCAATGGCGTTTACGATAAACAAGAACTGAGGCAGCGTACTGGCTGTAAAAGCTTTAATATAGGTACAATTAAATTTAAACTTGATTTTTTTTATCATTAATTTTTTTAAAAAACACAAATTTGTGATTAAAACATTGTTTTATTTTCACACACGATATTGATATATTTGAATTATTATTTACAAACGTTTTCGACCTATATGGTCATCTTCAGGTAGAATTACAATAATGAAGATAATCATATTATAGGTCGAAAAGGTTTGTAAATTATAATTACAAAAATGGGTATTGCCGTCGAAATTTGTACCTTTTGTCTTGTGCGTGTGTCGCCTAATGATTTTCAGTTTTTTCATAAAAACTGGTGATGTCTACTGAATTCTAGATTTATTAGAGTAAAGTATTTGAAAAGCGTATCGAAATACAAAAAAAAATCTGCAAAAAGCATGAAGTGGCGATGTAATTAAAAAATAAAAATAAATCGCCTTTTTTCCATTCTCATACAAATTTTACATGTCGCCAATCCATTTTTGACTCTTTGATGGCAAGATACGATCAACATAGTCAAATGTTTATAAAGTTGAGTATTTTTTCATATACCTTAGTAACATATCTTTTGTTTTCTGTACTAACCACAAGAATATTTATTTATTTATACACGAAATATTAGTTGCTAATGGTTGTCCCCATTTTTGGTTCCGAAATTTTTCTTTAAGTGTGTTACCATTTTCATTGAAACTGACAAAAATCTTGCATCCCTAAGTATTTTTTCGCGTATGGTAACTCTTTGATGCAGTATGGAAAACACAAAAAAACTGATTCACTATCTTTATTTTCTTCTGAGAGGGTCTACGTCTCAGCCGTAAACTTGTCATGATTGTTTTGAGTGGGATTTCTAAATCTAAATCTAAATCTAAGCTGCAAAGATATGTATCATTTGAGATTCATATTAAATGCATTCCCACAAGCAGACATGCATAATTTCGCGCTTACACATGCTGCAAGTGGACCTACAATATAAAAAACCCAATCTCAAATGAACATAAGCCCTGCAACTCTTGCCAACCTTCCCTGAAGCAGGGGTGACATTGGCAAAGTGAACCATTTTTTACAGTATAGGTGGTCAGCCGCATACCAACCTATCAGTCAAGGATTTAACTTGGAATTATTAGGGTAAATACCGGAATCTGTTGTCAATTGTGTATTGTCTACTTAGAGACATTAGTGCTTCTTAAGATTGTGTGTTTTTATAGTCACTGGTATTATTAATTTTCAAATAAATCAATTTTACGATTATGTCGTGCGTGTTTTGTATTGACGAACGTTACCATTACCGTTACTGCGCTATGTCACATTTGTGAGATTAAGGCATATTAATATTGGTTAACAATTATACTTACTTAAAAAAAAGAAAACGCAACTAACCCCCGTTTTCACGATCAAAACTGGCACTAACTTAAGGGCAAACTAGCGCTTAGATTAAGGAAATTCATTTCAAGAACAATACTTAGGGTAAAAGTAGCACTCAAGCGCTCCAAAAACTAGCACTTAGGTAAGTAAGGTCGACGGGTATATTAACTAACGCTTAAGCGCTGTCAAAATATTCCGTCATATTTCATTGTTATCACATTTTTTGTTTGATTGTGAATTTACATGAAAAAATGAATTCTTACTATGAACACGATTTTTACGAGTGTATTAACATTGTTTTGACGAGTATATTTACATTGTTTGACCATCAGAATTGGGTTTGTTCTCCGGTTTGGTCTAGGACCATACTGCAATGACAGATGAACTGTCAAAATATTCCACTGCATTTCATCAGCACAGTTTTTGTTTGGTTGTGAATTATTTACATAAAATAATGAATTCTTACGAAAAAAACGACATCAACGAGTATAATAAAATTGTTTTGTCCAAAAATAGTGTCCCAAGAAAATATATCAGAGACTGTAAAGACCCATTTACGTATTACGAAGAGGAAGAATTTAGAAGACGTTTTTGATTGAAAAAATGCGTCGTTCTGTATACAGTTTTGCCGTTGCTCATTGAGGGTTGCAAAGCCAACAATTTCTTCGATCTGTTCTTTTATCTTCTATTACAGGTTTTTCTTTAATCAGAGCCACCAGCAGCTCTTTTTCCGCTGGAGAAAACAACATCTTTTTGGCGCTGAAATCGATCAAAATACTATGCATTGGATATTACATAAATGTATTTTAAAAAACTAATAGAAATTGTAAACAAACAAATTCGTACTTACGGTTTACTTAAATTAGTGAGTGCGTTATATGTACTTATTTGTTGTCAAGTTTTATGCACAGCTGATATGACATTGAAATTTGAAAGAAGCGGCAGTGATAAGAATGAAGTACGCCGAATATTGGTCGGAAGTTACTGACCAATTACAGAGCTGGGTTTTTTCGAGAGCCGTACGTCTCCTGGGGGGGGGGGAAACAAAACGCTCCAGAATGTCGACCCTTGAGATAGTGTAGCGCTTGAGTAAGGCACTTAAGTCAGTTTTGATCGTGAATATGGGGGTAAGCTACACATATAGTGTAACTTGCTGCCGCGTTATCCCCGAAGGGGTCGCAAAATTGAAAATCATTAGGCGACACACGCACAAGACAAAAGGTACAAATTTCGATGGCGATACCCATATATCAATATCGTGTGTCACAATAAAACAATGTTTTAATCACAAAGTAAATAGTGTTTTATTAAAAAACATAAATCAATCATCGGAGAGGGAGGGCCCTTGAGGTGTGACACACACAAAAACGGCGCTCTCTTATCATGTGCAATTAAAAATAAATAAGCCTGATATATATATATATATATATAACATGAATTTTCACGGGGTAGGTAATATACAAACCATAAAAAATATAAATTGAAACTTATTGAATGCAATATTCTACTTAATTTGAAAAAAACGCCCATCAAATCGACTCACCACAAACTTGATTTTAGTTTTTTTCTTGGGAAGCAACTTCACACTTTAATGCGACTTAATGTTTGAACAACAAATGTTTGGTTTTTTTCCCTGGCAACCTGGCCGTATAACGTCGCATTTTTTGCCTATGGTATTTGTCTCAAGTGTATTGCGACCGGTCCGTAGTTCAGTGGTAACACTTCGGACTCTGAATGGAAGGTTGTGGGTTCGATTCCGGTGGAGCACAAAAAATATCCCATTTATATTTTCAAATTTGCTCTTCGCTGGGTTGAAAAATTCATAAAACCTTTACCAATGACCGGTCACCAAGGTCCATCCAGCCTTACAGCAACTGGGTCTTGCTTGAGAATTGGCGCTTTGTAGCGACGACGATCCAGCTCGTAAAAAGGTGGATAGCTCAATTGGTAGAATGCTTGCATTCCATGCCGAGAGCAAGTATTTGATCTCAAAGGTTTACTCAGCCTTCACAAGAAATGAGAACCAGTCCCCTCGGGAGCTGGGAAACCCCTACTTCAACTGAAAGTGGTTGGTGTGAGGCCGGCCCCCTTACCTGTAAAAAATAAATAGATCCCGAATCGCCACATGCAACCCCTTCGGGGATAACGCAGGCAAGAAGTTACACTATATGTGTAGCTTAGTTGCAAAAAAAAAGTTGCGAAGTATTGACCTCACCAACCACATAATAAAACTTTCCAAAAAAAAGCATTCTGGTTTACAGTAGATGTAAAAAGGTGTAGGTGTAAAAAAGTGATGTGGATGTAATATGCACATTAAAATTTATTTTAGAAAGATACTCACCTGAATTTCTTCTTCAGCTTCAACCAAAGAATCCTCAACACTTTCACCTTCATCCTTCACCTCTTCTTCAATCTGACATGCCTTGTTCTTGCTGGACCACCATTCTAAGTTCCGTTCCTTGGGTATCCTATACTTCTCAATACCAAATGTCGGAGAATTATCTTCTTTTAATATTTTTCCTTCAATAAAACAGTTTTGGATCCTTTTTTAAGCTTTTCTACTTTGATTTCACTATTTTAAATACTTTCAATAAAAGAGAATAATGATACCATAAACACAACTAAGGGGCTGTCCATATATTACGTCATTCGCATTAAGGGGGGGGGGGTCTGGTCTGCGGATAATGGCAAATGATGTACGAGTACCAAAAGTGACGTCGTTCTTGTAAATACCAATTTCTACAAAATATACTAAATATTATGTAAGTAATATAACATTATTAATTATTAAGCTCATCCATTATTACAGCAAGACGGGAGGGGGGGGGGTCATTAGATAATGACTATAGGATGATTGTAAGGGGGGGGGGGGGTCGAAAATCGGCCAAAATCGATGACGTAATTTATGGACGGCCCCTAAGCTACTCGTATAGTGTAACTTCTTGCCTATGTTATCTCTGAAGGGGTCACTTATGTGGTCGGCCACATCCAGGCCCGATCACCTCCTGGAAAATGGAGTACCTCTCTCCATTGGGGGAAGTTTGATCCAGCCTTCTAGCTCTGTGAGACTTTTGGGAGTTATGCTGGATCGGAATCTCACAATGGAGGAGCAGGTTGACAAAACAATAGCCGCTTCATTTTTTGGCCTACGCCAATTAAGGGCTATCAGGAGGTGTCTACCGACGGGTGTGGTTAAAACATTGGTGAGTGCTTTTGTGATGTCCCTAATTGATTATTGTTCCACACTATATATTGGCCAGTCAAAAAAGCAACTGAACAGATTTCAGTCTGTTTTGAATGCGGCCGCAAGACTGATCTTCGGGATGTCCAAATTCTCCAAGTCAAAGTTGAAAGAACTACATTGGCTTCGTTTTCCTGAGAGGGTGGTTTACCGTGTGTGTCTGATGGTATTTACTTAAAGCCCTAAATGGTTTGGCTCCATCATATCTGGCAGACATGTTTTCCCCCGTTGAGGTGAGTGTGAGGGGGCAGACACTTAGGTCAGCGGGGTATCGAGCTGTCAGATTGATGCAGCCTCGCCGTCAAATACGCACTAATTTTGGGGATCGCGCTTTCCGGTTTGCGGGGCAGATGGAGTGGAACAGACTGCCACCCACCCGGAGTGAGGGTTTCGGAATCTGTTGGCATTTTTAAGGGAGCACTGAAACGGCACCTTTATCAAATATCTCATTCATGTTTAAGAGGGCCCTTGAGGTGTGACACACATAATAAATTATCCTCATATATATATATATATATATATATGGCGATTCGGGACCTATAAATCTTTATAGGTAAGGGGGCCCGCTTCATGCCAACGACTTCAGTTAAAGTGGGAGTTTCACAGCGCCCAAGGGGGTTTAAATTTAAATCCCGTCTGATCTAGTGTTTATTAGTTGTTAGTCACACATGGGTAATGTATTCCATCATAACTGGTGATTGAATAGTCAGCAGTTTTTTCAAGACAATATTCATGCGGTGTTATTCTTAGACATTTTCGTCGCCCTTTGAACCCAGGTTTTGCTTAATTTTGATTCTTGAACATTTCTGAAGGAGTTAGGCTTGCGTCTCGAGCTCAACGCCCGCCCAAATCTAACCTCCAAATGTATGCGAAGTTAGGCCAAGACAAAACCGCCTCGGAGACGGTTTTGTGGTACAATCGATTTTGACAACTGCCGTATTTAATATTAAATTGTAAATATTTGCTTTATTACTGTTTTGTTTTGCGATTTGTTTTTGTCATTTTGGTCAAATTGACAGAATTCAGCACTTTTTTGCTAATCAATCGCTTTTTGAGGCACAAAACACACAAAATTAAAAAGCAAAAGAAATCATTTGACAGATTGCATCACGGCTCGCGGCAAATTTCTCAATATGAAAAATTTGCCGCGAAACTGAAGTTAAGTATATAGTTTAAAATAAGTGAAGAGGATATTTAACACTCTACGAACACATATGAGACACTTTTTCCATCTGAAATAAAATATTTACTTGCATTTCGGCCGACATCTGATTTGTGTACAAACAAAACAGTCAGCCGTCCGCCATTGTGACGTCAGCGATATTTGTGTGGTCGTCCCAAACGCATATTCCCTACATTTGGTTTATTTTTCCCGATCCACAAAAAATATACGGATTTATTTGGCTTATCAATTGTTTTCAAAGTTGTTTTAATTATAAATTGCACAACAAATTTATAAACTGATTATTTGCTTTTATTTTTCATCTTTTTTTTGCGTTATTGTCAATGGTTATTGTTTTAATAATTATTTAAAAATGACTGAAAATTCCCTATTCTTTAAATAATATTTATAAAGTGACATCTCCAGAACAGATTTTTTTTTTAAATACGACATTGAACGGACGTAATTTCAGCCGTCCAAATTTGGTCGCAGGCTCAACTGTTCCTACGTTACACTATGAACGAGAATAAATATTTCAAATTTGGTCTAGTCCGGCGTTGTACCCAGACTAAGTAGTCGCCAGTTAGGCCGATGGCGAAATATGACAAGTAAGAATAACACCGATGGTGGTTATTTCAAGTAGGTACCTACTTCCCATAAAACTAAGCAACTTACTTCTCAATGCAGTCTGCAGCCTCAGAAGAGCTTCATCGTCCATATCCACTGCCTTGTGTTTGCTCTTATTCCTCATATTGCTTATTTGTATATCAGCACTCTTTGCTTCCAATTCTGTTTGGAATGAAACTATATTATTAAAATTTTCACATAGATCATACAATTTGAAAATCCTTGAAAATATTTTGGGGAATTTTTAAAGGACTATTTTTGAGACAGAATAAAAAAGTTAATTGCCTTATAAATTCCTTGACTATAGGTTAGTATGTGGCTGACCACCTATGCTGTAAAAAATAGTTCACTTTGCCAATGTCACCCCTGTTTCAGAAAAGGTCAGCAATAGTTGCAGGCATTTACAAGCGCCAACTTATGTGTGTTTGCTTGCGAAAATGCATATAATGTGAATCCCCAATGTTACATATCTTTGCAACTAGATTAGTCTCACTGTAACGACTTACAACAAACAAATGCTGACAGACAAAACAAAATTTGAAAAAAAAAACCTGTCCTACTTTTATTTACTCCAGACTTTTTCTTCTTAGATCTTGCCAGTACCTAGTTGCGTTGCATGGAATGTGCTAAGTATGGTAAGAAGCTAACACGCGCCACATAGTTCTTTTCAAAATGTAATACTAGGGTAATTTCAGTGGTGGGGAAAACGGTTCAAAATACTATGGTTGTGTAGAGTACATTTCAAGGATCAAAACCATATATTTTTTATATAGTGAGGATAAAGATATCATTGATAATTTACAAAAATAAAATGTCGAGAACTTGAAAACCGCCAAAACGCAGTGGGGCCGAAGAAACACGCTGTGACGTCAAAATTACGTAGATGGATCCATCGGTCTTAGAAAACCTAACGGTAAACTCCATACATTGTGAGATCCATTGACGTCACATCCGCCTAAATAAAAAAATGAGCTGTTTTAGCGGAAATCGAAAATGGGTGAATTTTACCGAGCTGTAGTTTAAAAACTAAGCCAGATATTTTTTTTTTTAAAACGCAGATGCATTTTTTAAAAGGTAGTCTGTCATTTTATGAAATAAATAAAATACGTGAAATTACCCTATTGATGATGTCAAAGCTTGAAAATGAAGATGGAAGTTGTACAAGAAAGTCAATTAAGGCAGCAATGGACAAAGATTTAAGAGATCAGTCCGTAGTCTAGTGGTTAATGCTTTGGACTCGTAAATGGAAGGTCGTCAGTTTGAACCCCGGCAGAGCACAAAAAATGTACGATTTATATTTTCAAATATTCTCTTTGCTGGATTGAACCATTCATATAACTTTACGAAAGACTGATCACCAAAGGTCCATTCTACTTTACAGCAACAGCTCTTGCTTGAGAATTGGCGTTTTCTATAGTACCGACCAAGCTCGCAGAGGGCTCTTGATTGAGCCCTCCGTGATTCACATAAACAGTATTCACCAAATAAATCATTCTAATATTATTATTATTACTTATTAAGTAGATTTTGCAGCAACGTTTTGTGTAAAACACGAATGGATTTGAATGAACTTTATTTGGATCTAAATTCTTACTTTTCTCATCTGGCAGGAATTCTGGATTGACATTTATTTTCACTGCTGCGCGTACAAAGCTGCCTGGGCGGATGAGGCATCCAGTTGAAGACCCCTTCTCTTGGTTATCTGAACGCCGGGCTTGTAACTGACGCATCGCTAAAACAAGTCATACACTTAAAAAGTAAAACCTCATCAGCCTTATCCACTAGATCTTTAAACCAACATCAAGGTTAAACATTTTTTTGTAGGGAAGATGTATCATTTTGTACACAGGATTAAAAATTAAATACTCGGCATAAATTCCATAGATAATAAAATTGAAAGTTGAGTAATACATTGTTATTGGTGGCAAATGACCCTAGTTCAGGGGTTGGCAACCTGCGGCTCTTTGGATGTGAAGCTGCCGCTCTTTAATTCCATACGCAAATATTATTTTTTCTATCAACAAACAAAAAAACACTTAACAATCGTTATGAATCGATTAACAAGGATTAGGCACCAATTTTGTCTACAGTCACTTGTATTCGCTTTTCAATGAAACAAGTCTTCGATGCTGGAGTGATGTTTTCTGAGATCGGTTGCTGTGGTTCCGCTCCGGAAACTTCGCAAGTTCCAGCTCCCACAGACAACGGCAACCGATCCCGGCAAACATCACTCCAGCATCATCAGCCGGCCGTGTAAGCCTAAAACTCTTATTCAAACAAGTCTTTGATAGCAGGTAGGTACCTCTTTCCCTGTTGGCATGTATCTTGGCTATGCTTTTCTCCAGCTTAGGTCTAGCAGCCAGCCACAGCCTGGCAGGCACTCTGCTGTCCACGCCTGTCTTGATGCCGGCATTAAACGGAGAAGACTGCAAGAGAAGCTGGTCCACTTCCTGTTCAAGAAATTACACATTGATAATTTAAAATAATTTTGTATCAATGCCTTGACTTATGGGTATCGCCGTCGAAATTTGTACCTTTTGTCTTGTGCGTGTGTCGCCTAATGATTTTCAGTTTTTTCATAAAAACTGGTGATGTCTACTGAATTCTAGATTTATTAGAGTAAAGTATTTGAAAAGCGTATCGAAATACAAAAAAAAATCTGCAAAAAGCATGAAGTGGCGATGTAATTAAAAAATAAAATAAAATCGCCTTTTTTCCATTCTCATAGAAATTTTACTCCACAATCCGTTTTTGACCTTTTGATGGCAAGATATGATAAAATATAGTCAAATTTTTATAAAGTTGAGTATTTTTTCATATACCTTAGTAACGTATCTTTTGTTTTCTGTACTAGCCACAAGAATATTTATTTATTTATACACGAAATATTAGTTGCTAATGGTTGTCTCCATTTTTAGTTCCAAAATTTTTCTTTTAGTGTGTTACCATTTTCATTGAAACTGACAAAAATCTTGCATCCTTAAGTATTTTTTCGCGTGTGGTTACTCTTTGATGCAGTTTGTAAAGCACAAACAAACTGATTCACTATCTTTATTTTCTTCTGAGAGGGTCTACGTCTCAGCCGTAAACTTGTCGTGATTGTTTTGAGTGGGATTTAGCTTGGAATTATTAGGGTAAATATCGGAATCTGTTGTCAATTGTGTATTGTCTACTTAGAGACATTAGTGCTGCTTAAGATTGTGTGTTTTTATAGTCGCTGGTATTATTGTAACTGTAACTGTAACTGTAACTCTGTCGCCATTCCGCTAGGGGTGGCCAGAGCCTCTGCAGAGTTGCCTACATTTTTTCCTATCCTGACATACCTCTTTCAATTCCTTCATATCCATCACCTTTTTCATGCATTTTCTTCTTTTACGCTCACTTTGTATATCCCATTCTTTCACAATCGCCTCAATCTGATCACTCCATACTTTTCTCGGTCGTCCCTTCCCTCTTTTTCCTTTCACACTTTCTTTGTATACATACTTTGTCAGTCTATCATCTTTCATTCTTTCCACATGCCCAAACCATCTCATCATATTCTTTTGTACTTTAACTTTCACATCCTCTTTCAAATTACATTCTTTTTTTACCCATTCATTCCTAACTCTATCCCTCAAAGTTTTTCCTGTCATACTTCTCAAATGCTTCATTTCCACCATACATACTTTACTCATTTCGCAATCATTCACTGTCCATGCTTCACTTCCATACATCAAAGTCGGTAACAATATGCCATTGTGTACCGCCATTCTCAGATCCATCGTCAATCGCTTGTTCTTTGCTATTCTTCCTATTGCACCGACCACTTGCTTTCCCTTGCACACCCTATTCTCAAGTTCTCTTGTCATCTTTCCATTCTTTTCAAATATACTTCCCAAGTATCTAAATTCATCCACAATTTCAACTTTCGTACCATTCAACATGAACGTGCATTCTTCAGTTTCATCCCTTCTGTCAAAAATCAGTACTTTCGTCTTACTTGCATTAATTTTCAACTTGCTTGCACACAGAGCATGGTTCAAACTAGAGAGCATTGTCTGGAGTTCCGCTGCTGAATCAGCAATTAATACTGCGTCATCAGCATAAAGCAGAACTCCGACTTTTCTCTCTCCAATTTGTATGCCATGTCCTTCCAGATTCGCTTGTTTAACACAATGATCCATGATTATATTGAATAACCATGGGCTCATTATGCAACCCTGTCTCACACCTTTGTACACATTAAAATACTCGCTGTATTCTCCATCCACCCTGACACACGCCCTGCTATTTATACCTATAGATGGCGCGTATCGCATTCAAAAGTGCTTTGTTTACACCATACCTACTTCTCTAGCACACACCACATCATACTTCTATCCACCGAGTCGAAGGCTTTCTCAAGATCTACGAAAGCCGCGTAGACCTTTTTATTTACGGCCAGCTGTTTTTCGACTATCTGTCGAAGCGCGAATATCTGGTCTACGCAACCTCTTTCTGGCATAAAGCCAGATTGTATATCTGAGACCTTCTCCTGGGTGGATAATCTTACCCTATGGATAAGAATCTTGCATAGCACTTTACCTGGCACACTAAGAAGGCTGATCGGTCTGTAGTTACGGCAGTCTTTTTTGTCGCCTTTACCTTTGTAAATTGGCACAATGACCGCCTCTCTCCAGTCCGATGGAACCTCCTTGACATTAACACACAATTCGCAAAGCTCCTTCATCCATTCAATCACACATTCTCCTCCCGCTTTCAGCATCTCAGGTCTCACACCATCCACACTTGCAGCTTTCCCATTCTTTAATTCCTTTATTACCTTTCTTACTTCTTCTTTCGATATTTTCAAAACATTACCCTCATCATATTCTCCTTTCACAGTTGAATCACATTCATCTTCACCAAAAACCTCATTAAAATATTCTTTCCATCTCTTTTTTACATCTTCTTTATTCCACAGAATGTCTCCGCTGACATTTTTGATTCCCGGAGTTGTGGACTTACAACTTTCGTTGTTTTGTCTCACCCAGCTCCAAAACATCTTTTTATTGTCAGAGAAGTCATTCTGTGCTCTTTCACTCAATTTCTCTTCCATACTTCTCTTACTCATTTGAACTTCATTCTTCGCTAGCCATTTTTTCCTCTTGTACTCGGTCTCTAACATTTTATTCTTTCTATCATTAATCCATTTTAAATAGCTCTCTTTCTTCTCTTTCACTGCTTGTTTAACCTTATCATTCCACCATTCATTGCCTTTTCTATGCCCAATCGTCACTTCTCCACATACCTTCTTTGCACTTTCAACCAAACATGTTTTAAATGTTTCCCACATTTTTCCTACACATGCATTCTTCGCCAATTCCTTGCATTCATCCGATTTCAAAATCTGGCTTACTTCCACTTCAAAATCATTTCTCACACTTTCATCATCTAGTTTTTCTACCTTTATTCTTTTCATCTTAATAACTTTTCAACATTTTCACTTTACCTATCATTACTGTGGCACACAAGAGATGATGGTCTGATCCCACGGATACACCTTGGTAGACTCTGACATCTCTTATGGCACCTCTCATACATTCTTCCATACATATGTAGTCAATGACAGTGCGAGTATTTGGCCCATACCACGTATATGTGTGCACGTCTTTATGTTTAAACCAGGTATTTGATACAAACATACCATGCTCCACACACACGTCGACAAGACGTCTCCCACTGCCATTGATGACACCTCTTCCATTTGGTCCTACGACCCTCTCATATTCATCCTTTCTTCTACCTACCCATCCATTCATGTCACCAAGAAGCAACAACTTTTCATTCTCGTCTTTCATTCTGACTGTGTCATCAAGCATATCCCAGAAATCATTTTTAGTCTCCATACATTCTGAATCCACTGGCGCATAGCATGCAATGAGTAAAAAGTTCATACTTCCATACCTGATCCTCACTAGAAGAATCCTAGGAGAGATCCATTCGTAATTCCTAACATAATTTCTCACACTCTCAATTATAATCACACCAACACCCTGTCTAGGGCATCCATCTTTCACTCCCGAGTAAATGAGTAAACTACCATTACTCAGAACTTTCTCCCCTTCACCTTTCACCTTGGTCTCAGTCACACATAGAATTTTAATCTTCCTGTCATTCATCTCTTTCTCTAACTCTTGTTCTTTGTCCTTCATTCCTCTTACATTTAAAGTTCCAATTTTCCATTCATCTTCTTGCTTACGTCTACTGTTACCAGACAGAAGTGATTTTTTCAGTCTGATAAAAGCTTTGGCAAATTAGTTTTCAAATAAATCAATTTTAGGATCATGTCAGGCATGTTTTTTATTGACGAACGCCACCGTAACCGTTACCGCGCTACGTCACATTAGTGAGATAAGGGCATATTAATATTGGTTAAAAAATTATACTTACTTAAAATAAATAAAAACGCAACTAAGCTACACATATAGCGTAACTTCTTGCCGCGTTATCCCCGAAGGGGTCGCAACACTGAAAATCATTAGGCGACACACGCACAAGACAAAAGGTACAAATTTCGACGGCGATACCCTTATAGGTTGCGTTATGATCTTTTTAAAATAACATTTAAAATAAAATAAGTGTTGCGTATAACGACGGGAGTGACGTCAGCGAGGCGGTAGACGAAGGAAAACCGAGTGCCCCCGAGGGTGACCGACGGCCATCAGCGATGGATAGACCGGCAGTCTGGAATTACGCACGCGCGAATTGGAGACAGGGCTGCGAGATTCAGCGCGAGAAGCCTAGTTGCCGAGCCGTGAACATCATTTCCCGAGCTTAGGGTTAGCTCGCCTCAGACTCAGTGCTTCAAACAGTGCTCCGTGAAAGTGAACCGCCAGAACTGTGATTGGCTTCAAGTGCGTTGATACAGGTCTGGCCATTTCCTTCTCCACCCTTTCCCTTTTTATAGATTCAACTTTTATATTAACTTTACTTGATTAAATCTACTTGATTAACATTAGCTCTCATGTTTCAATATACAACCCTTCCCAAAGTATAAAGTGAGCAACACTAAGAAAGAACCCCACGCCCTGAGTGTGATGATGATGGAGCTAGCCAGAGTGAGTATCCTTTAGGTACATCAGAAGGTACCTTTGATTGAAAACCTAACAGTTGGTATGAGGCTGACTATCGATATTATAAAAAATGGTTCGCTTTGCGAATGAGGAAAGGTTGGTGAAAGTTGCAGGATTCATGTTCATTTGAGGTTTGGATTTTAATTTGTAAGTAAACATGCAGCATTTGTAAGTGTGAACTTACATGTGCCTGTTTGTCGGCATGCCTTTGATATGAATGTTAATGTATCTCTTTGCAACTTAGATTATAGATATCAGATACAATCTACTCGGAGAGTGGCATCGAACAGTTTCTAATCCTGGGATTAGTTTATAAAGCAATGTTTTTTTAAGAGTGGCTAATTTTTGCTGAGTGGCTAAAGATGATGATGATGAGTTGATGATTTCTTTATAGCGCCGTTTCGTAATGTAGTCACTCCAAGGGCGCTGGTGCAAACAATGCCAGAAATTTGCTTGACTTCAGTGCGTTCCGGAACTTTCCATGGTCATAAAGATGTATGTGGTCTAGCATTATCATGATGAAAGCGGCGGTACGCAGTGGCATACTTTTACCCACCTTGATGTATGGAAGCGAGGTCTGGACGGAATGAAAGTGAAATTAGTAAAGTCCATACTGTTGAAATGGACTTTCTAAGAAGTATGATTGGGAAAAAACGGAGTGACAGGGTGAGGAATGATTTTGTAAGAGAAGAATGTGGTGCAAGAGAAAGTGTGAAAGTGAAGATTAAAAGAAGTTTGTTAAGATGGTTTGGGCATATGGAGAGAATGAATGAGGAAAGACTGACGAAGAAAGTATATGTTGGTAGAATAAATGGATGTCGTGGTAGAGGAAGACCGAGAAAGGTATGGATGGACCAAATATCCGAAATTACGAATGAATGGAATATCCAGAGTCAAAATAAAAGAAGAGCTTGTATGAAGAAGGTTATGACTCTGGAGGAAATGAAAGAAGTATGTAAGGATAGAAAGAAATGGCGGTTGATCTGTGATGTTGGCGGCTAGGGTTTGAAGTAAAATTGGTTTGATGATTTAGTTTTTTATGTCCATGTATATATTGTAATTTATTGATTTAAAAAAAATGTAATTTGTCATGTATGTTCCTTGACTTATAGGTTGTTATGCGGCTGACCACCCATACTGTAAAAAATTGGTTCACTTTGCCAATGTCACCCCTGTTTCAGGGAAGGACGGCAAGAGTTGCAAGGCTTATGTTCATTTGAGATTGGATTTTTATATTGTAGGTCCACATGCGGCATGTGTTAGCGCGAAATTATATATGTCTGCTTGTGGGAATGCATTTAATATAAATCTGAAATGATATATATCTTTGCAGCTTAGATTAGATTAGATTAGAAAGACCACACTATAATCTATAATCTAAGCTGCAAAGATATGTTTACAATTAAGGCTCACATTAAATGCATGCCCACAGACAGGCACATGTAGGTTCGCGCCTACACATTCTGCATGTGTGCATATAAATAAACAAAACCTCACATGAACATAAACCTTGCAACTCCTGCCGCCGTTCCCTGAACCGGGGTGGCATTGGCAAAAGTGAACCGATTTTTACAGCACGGGTGGTCAGCCTTAGAGAATGCAAAATCCGGATTTTTTTGAAATCCGAATTTTCCAATTTTCCTTTGATTAAAATCCGGATAAACCGGATAATCCGGATTTTTCTAAGTTTTAAGGTGATTTGATAAATTGAAATAAAACAGAATTTAAAATCTGCATTTATTCAGACACGACAAATAAAATCAACTAAAATAATCAACAAAACTTTGGGTATCAGTCATCTTTCCCTTATATAGGTAAATTAGTTAACTAACATAGTCATAAACTGAACATAACATAAAATCAAATGCAACAAAACGTATTATTCATCCTCAAATTAAATTTGCCGTTGTCAAACAATGGTCGGTTAGAAATTTTCACACAAGATAACATTAATTTAGTGACATTAATTTATAGTTTATGACATTAATTTAGTACATATTAATCAGTCTTATTTAGAAAATGAGATCTTAAAAACATGAAAGCGTCAAGGTGTCTCGGTGAGTGAGCGGGGCGCGGGGCGTCCGTCGCGCCCGCGGCACGCGCACGTCTCGCGTTGCTCGGTTTATTGCCTTATATGGGCATAAACAGAGCCAATCACGGATTTCGCGCCAAATTCGCTCAAACAAAGTACCTACAGCCTATAGCTAATCCTACCAATTCAAATATTGTTCGAATTTGCTTATTAGAGTAGGTAATCGAACTACTTAGAATGAAAATTTGTGGATAAATATAAAATATTATGCATTGAACTCAATTTTGGCTAAAATCCGAAGAAACCGGATTTGAGTTTTAAAAACCGGATTTAAAAAAACTCCAGAAAATCCGAATTTTTCAGTTATTTTCGAATTTCGAAGAATCCGGATTGCAATCTCTAGTCAGCCTCACACCAACCTATCAGTCAAGGAGCACAAAAAAATATAAATGATTTACAAAAATTCTTAATTAAACACATAACAGATCCAAATTAAAATAAAGTAAAATTAAACTTAATATTAAACTTAGAATTAATGCACTAGCCGCCATTCCTTTCACCGCCATTCCTTTCACCGCCATTTCTTTCGGTCCTTACATACTTCTTTCATTTCATTCAGAGTCATAATCTTTTTCATGCACTTGTTTCATCCTTTTGTTATGACTCTGAATATCCCACTCATTCGCTATTTCAGAAATTTGATCCATCCATACTTTTCTCGGTCTTCCCCTACCACGGCTTCCATTTATACTTGCAGGGTACACTCTCTTCGTCAGTCTTTCGTCATTCATTCTTTCCATGTGCCCAAACCATTTTAAAAACCCTTTTTGATTTTTACTTTTATACTTTCCCTTGCACCGCATTCTTCTTTCACTAACTCATTCCTCACCCTATCTTTCCATTTTTTTCCAATCATACTTCTTAGAAAGTCCATTTCGACCGTATGGACTTTACTTATTTCAATCTCATTCATCGCCCAAGCTTCACTTCCGTACATCAAAGTGGGCACTAGTATGCCAATCAAACATTTTTCGATAAGTTTTGGTTTTTGGCTATACCAGCGGTGGCACCCCAGTACACACCTTCCTTATCAATTTCTTGCTTTAATCTCATCAGTTATTGGCAGTAGAGATCCGAATCGATGGTTTTGCCCAGCGGTAAAAGCTTATAATGAACAATGCCCTTCCAATCCCACCATAGAAACAGCATCACCTTACTGCGAGTTAACCCAGGTTTTGACATAGTCTGTGAAGCCTGACCGGCCTTTCACTACGACCTTTTTCGCACATTCTTATCATACGTGATCCACTTTTTATCACCAGTTATCAATCTCTTCAAAAACGGTTCGGTTTCATTACGTCTCAATAAAGAAACGCAAATGAGTACACAGTTCATTAGGTTTCTTTCAATGAGCTCATGTGGCACCCAAATATCGAGCTTTTTTGTGTACCCAGCTTTTTTCAAATGGGTCAAAACTGTTTTGTGGTGAATTCCCAGTTCTTCAGCTATGTCGTAACTGCTGATATGCCGATCTTGCTCCACCTTTTCAAAAATAGCGTCTATTTTATCCGTAACAGGGCGACCAGGCCTGGCCACTTTGATCTCAAATATCTCCTCTTTGGTTAAGAATTTCAAATTCAAATTGATACAGCTTGTTACTCATGCATTTGTGTTTTGAAAATTGTAATTCATTTGTTCGTTCCATAATACTTTTTTTATTTACGTCACTCATTTTATGAAATGTAAACTTGAAATATCGCGTTATTTACGAGTAAGAGTTCCACCGTGGTACCAGTTCTGCAGAAACGACACAAAGGATAAATGATGTATATGGCAAAGGTGTCGCAAAATAAAACATACAAGACTCTCGGACGGCCGGAGACCAAAGTTGATAATGAGGAATTTAACGCTTTTGTGGAAGCGGATCCATAGCAAACCACGTCCGAGTTAGCTGTAGGCTGCAAAGTTACTGATAAAACTGTTTTTATCCACTTGAAGCAAATTGGAAAGGTCAAAAAGCTAGAATGGTGGGTACCTCACTTTGAGTGAAGCAAATCAATAAAAGCGCGTCGACTGCTGCGTTACATTACCTACTCAACCGGCACAATAATAATAATAGCAGAGTTTTACATACCAATAAAACTCATATTATGTGTGGTCCTGTCTGGAATGTTCCTCATTATTTGTGAGAGAAGACGCTCCTTTTTCCCCCAGAATGATGATAATCCTTTCCATTCAGTTCATTTATTTCCAACTTTGGGTTAGGTATTTGATGTTATTTGGTACTGGTCATATTTTTGGGTTGGCCACCCTCATCTCACCAGGCAGGGAATGTTTCCCCTTCAATTGTACTCTCACGAGGCAGTAATGTGGTATACATTCCAGACAGGACCACACATAATATGAGTTTTATTGGTATGTAAAACTCTGCTATTATGTATTAAGGTCCTGTCTGGAATGTTCCTCATTATTTGTGAGAAGTGTTTGTTATCGCCGGTGAGATGCCAGTGTTGATATTATGTCAATTGTGATGTCTTGATGGATGGGTGCAGATAGATAGGCCAAGGGTGATGATCGCTTGGCATCTATGTGATGTCTTAATGGATGGGTGCAAATAGGTTGGCCAAGGATGATGATCGCTCGGCCTCTAGGCTTTTATATAGTTCTCGTTTGTAAAATTTTGAGAATGTGTTTTCACTTTTCCAATTCCCTCTTGCCAGTATTGTTTCCACGGGACAGTTTTCCATCCAACTGAGAGAGGCTACGGCCGCTCTGCAACTGCCGGGACTGCTGTTGATGCGCGTGTCTTTTAACACTGATTTCACCCATCCGCCGATGATGGTCCTTGAGGCCGCTTTAGGTATACCATTCGTTGAGATGAATAAGGCTTTTGGATTTCCCGCGCTTTTCCTTCTATCTTCCGATAATGTTGTAACTTTCCGGAGCCAAAATAGAGGATTCACATTTTCATTTTCTGCTTGGCTTAGTTTCCACCCTGATTGTTGGTGGGTGTTAGAGTCCGTTTTGGATCCAAACTTGGGCCACAGGATAATATTATCTTGGTTATCCACGAAGCGATCAGATGAATATTCCAGTAGAGTAAGGTCGTGCACTCTCCGCTCCGATGCTAATAGGAGGATTACAGCACATCTGCGTGATGCTTCGAACAGTGTTATGGATTCCGGAGTTAGAGTATTATCCTTCAGCCAATTATATACAAGTCTAGGATCCCAGATGGGGGGTTTGTCTTTTTTAGTTGCTGTGTTATTAATTCCCTTGACGACTTGTTTTACCAGAGTATGCCCAAAAAAACAACTACACTTGTTGGTTTGTGGGCATACATCTGAGAGCTTTAAATGAATATATCCTTGCAACTTAGATTATAGATTATAGATAATAGATGGTTACTAAGGCGTGACTCTGTATTTGGGTCAACCCATGTTGCTATGGCAGACTTGTAGAGAGCTATGGTTCTGGGTGCCAGCTTCTCTTTTATGTTTAAGTAGGCCAAGAACTGGGCCAGCTCAGATCCTGAGGGATTTTTAGGGTTGATTTTATTCCGTATACTCCACTCCCACCACTTTTTCCAAGCCTGTTTGTAAGCTGCATTGGTGG
Organism: Agapetus fuscipes; assembly: GCA_951799405.1. NCBI lineage: Eukaryota > Metazoa > Arthropoda > Insecta > Trichoptera > Glossosomatidae > Agapetus > Agapetus fuscipes. The sequence goes on along the minus strand of OX637333.1, from coordinate 12,494,297 downwards.
ACTTACGCCAGCTTGCATTGAGCAGAGACCTTTCTTGGTTGGTCCAGCCAACTAATGCCTCATCCCAGCCCCAACCATCCATACTTGAAGCTCCAGTTTTTGTACTTGTGGAGGGTGAAGTCCTGTTGTTGTGTCCACCAGGTTGCATGGTAGGTTGTGAATTGTTATGGGTGGACACAGGGCTCGGCTCTTCAGGTCTGGTAGCCAAAACACCTTGATCCATTTGGGTGCTACCACAAGGTATGTTCCCCTGGATTGGTTCAGATGAGTGAGCACTCGTGGAATCAGACATGGAGGAGGAAACACCCAGGCCAGCGTGAAGTTCCATTTCCTGCTGAACGCGTTGTGAAATAGGGCATTCTGATCTTTGACGTTTATTGAGACATACTGGTCTACTACATGAGCTGTTTCTGATGCAAACAGGTCTACTGTGGGTCTGCCCCATTGCCGAAAGATCTTGTCTGTCACTGCCCTTTGCAGGTGCCATTCGGGTAGCAACTTTCCTCTTGATAGATGGTCTGCCAGTCCATTGTATCGTCCTGGGAGGTAATTCATTTGTAGTTTTATGTTGTGCATGTCTGTCCACTGAAAAATCTTGAAGGTCATTTGGAGGAGCTTTAGAGACTTTGTTCCGCCTTCATTCCTCAAGTAGACTATCACAGTCCGGTCCTGTTGTCCGACTGGATGAGACAGGAAGAATTTTTCAAATATCTGCTCTGATACCTCATAGCCTGCAAGATGGCGTACATCTCTTTCATATTGCTGTGCCACTTTGTTTGTTCGAGGGTCCACTTCCTCGCTATGGGTTTGTCGTCTACTTGAGCTCCCCAACCGTGATCTGCTGCGTCCGTCACGATGAAGTGTGATGCTCCTGGCGGGTGTATGACATTGGCGGTGTTCATATTCTGAATCCACCAAGCTAGATCTTCTAGTACTGCATGTCTTATGGGATGGTATCGGTGAGGTGTCTGCACGCTCATTTTGTGAGCTGCTAACTGCATCATCCGACAGTGAAGACGGCCTCGTGGAATAACGAAGGTGGCAAAGTTGAGCCTTCCTAGAATGCTTTGTGCCTCCTTTAAATGCCACTTCTTCCTCTGGCGAAGGGCTTTTAAGCACACGACAAGGCCTTGCTTTTTGTTTTCTCCCAGGGTCATGTGATTCAGCTGAGTATTCCATGTTATTCCCAGATACTCTATGGACTGCGTTGGCTCCTCGATATATTTTTGTATGTTTACTGTCCATCCCAGTTTTTGAAGAAAGGTGAGTGTGTCTCGTGTTTGTATCCGGAGGGTTTCTTGGTCTTAGTGAGCCAGTAGAAAGTCGTCGAGATACACAATAACTCGGATCCCTTGATTGCAAAGTGTTTCGGCAATCCAGTTGGTTATTGAGGCAAAGATCTGGGGCGAGCTGCTCAGTCCTTGGGGCAAGCATGTCATTTGTAGGAGACAATTGTTGTAAACCAGTCTTAGGAAGCGGCGATGAGATTTGGCTACTGGAATGTGGAAGTATGCCTGGGAGATGTCGATTTTTGTCAGGAAATCGTTTGGTTGGAGGAATTCTGGGACTTTGTAGTGGGATATCAAGGCGAATTTCTTTGTATTTACGAAGTCGTTTAGGACTTTCAAGTTGAATATTGGCCTTTGTGTTCCGTCCCGTTTGGTCCGTAGGAACATTTGAGACAGATATCCCGTGTTGTGTGGCGCCGGCTCCAGAATTCCTTCTTGCAGCATTTCCCTGATGGCTTTTTCCATTCCTTTCATTTCCACCGTACATACTTTACTCATTTCGCTATTATTCACTGTCCATGCTTCACTTCCATACATCAAAGTCGGTAACAATATGCCATTGTGTACCGCCATTCTCAGATCCATCGTCAATCGCTTGTTCTTTGCTATTCTTCCTATTGCACCGACCACTTGCTTTCCCTTGCACACCCTATTCTCAAGTTCTCTTGTCATCTTTCCATTCTTTTCAAACATACTTCCCAAGTATCTAAATTCATCCACAATTTCAACTTTCGTACCATTCAACATGAACGTGCATTCTTCAGTTTCATCCCTTCTGTCAAAAATCAGTACTTTCGTCTTACTTGCATTAATTTTCAACTTGCTTGCACACAGAGCATGGTTCAAACAAGAGAGCATTGTCTGGAGTTCCGCTGCTGAATCAGCAATTAATACTGCGTCATCAGCATAAAGCAGAACTCCGACTTTTCTCTCCCCAATTTGTATGCCATGTCCTTCCAGATTCGCTTGTTTAACACAATGATCCATGATTATATTGAATAACCATGGGCTCATTATGCAACCCTGTCTCACACCTTTGTACACATTAAAATACTCGCTGTATTCTCCATCCACCCTGACACACGCTCTGCTATTTACATAGATGGCGCGTATCGCATTCAAAAGTGCTTTGTTTACACCATACCTACTTCTCTAGCACACACCACATCATACTTCTATCCACCGAGTCGAAGGCTTTCTCAAGATCTACGAAAGCCGCGTAGACCTTTTTATTTACGGCCAGCTGTTTTTCGACTATCTGTCGAAGCGCGAATATCTGGTCTACGCAACCTCTTTCTGGCATAAAGCCAGATTGTATATCTGAGACCTTCTCCTGGGTGGATAATCTTACCCTATGGATAAGAATCTTGCATAGCACTTTACCTGGCACACTAAGAAGGCTGATCGGTCTGTAGTTACGGCAGTCTTTTTTGTCGCCTTTACCTTTGTAAATTGGCACAATGACCGCCTCTCTCCAGTCCGATGGAACCTCCTTGACACTAACACACAATTCGCAAAGCTCTTTCATCCATTCAATCACACATTCTCCTCCCGCTTTCAACATCTCAGGTCTCACACCATCCACACTTGCAGCTTTCCCATTCTTTAATTCCTTTATAACCTTTCTTACTTCTTCTTTCGATATTTTCAAAACATTACCCTCATCATATTCTCCTTTCACAGTTGAATCACATTCATCTTCACCAAAAACCTCATTAAAATATTCTTTCCATCTCTTTTTCACATCTTCTTTATTCCACAGAATGTCTCCGCTGACATTTTTGATTCCCGGAGTTGTGGACTTACAACTTTCGTTGTTTTGTCTCACCCAGCTCCAAAACATCTTTTTATTGTCAGAGAAGTCATTCTGTGCTCTTTCACTCAATTTCTCTTCCATACTTCTCTTACTCATTTGAACTTCATTCTTCGCTAGCCAATTTTTTCCTCTTGTACTCGGTCTCTAACATTTTATTCTTTCTATCATTGATCCATTTTAAATAACTCTCTTTCTTCTCTTTCACTGCTTGTTTAACCTTATCGTTCCACCATTCATTGCCTTTTCTATGCCCAATCGTCACTTCTCCACATACTTTCTTTGCACTTTCAACCAAACATGTTTTAAATGTTTCCCACATTTTTCCTACACATGCATTCTTCGCCAATTCCTTGCATTCATCCGATTTCAAAATCTGGCTTACTTCCACTTCAAAATCATTCCTCACACTTTCATCATCTAGTTTTTCTACCTTTATTCTTTTCATCTTAATAACTTTTGTTCTTTTCAACATTTTCACTTTACCTATCATTACTGTGGCACACAAGAGATGATGGTCTGATCCCACGGATACACCTTGGTAGACTCTGACATCTCTTATGGCACCTCTCATACATTCTTCCATACATATGTAGTCAATGACAGTGCGAGTATTTGGCCCATACCACGTATATGTGTGCACGTCTTTATGTTTAAACCAGGTATTTGATACAAACATACCATGCTCCACACACACGTCGACAAGACGTCTCCCACTGCCATTGATGACACCTCTTCCATTTGGTCCTACGACCCTCTCATATTCATCCTTTCTTCTACCTACCCATCCATTCATGTCACCAAGAAGCAACAACTTTTCATTCTCGTCTTTCATTCTGACTGTGTCATCAAGCATATCCCAGAAATCATTTTTAGTCTCCATACATTCTGAATCCACTGGCGCATAGCATGCAATGAGTAAAAAGTTCATACTTCCATACCTGATCCTCACTAGAAGAATCCTAGGAGAGATCCATTCGTAATTCCTAACATAATTTCTCACACTCTCAATTATAATCACACCAACACCCTGTCTAGGGCATCCATCTTTCACTCCCGAGTAAATGAGTAAACTACCATTACTCAGAACTTTCTCCCCTTCACCTTTCATCTTGGTCTCAGTCACACATAGAATTTTAATCTTCCTGTCATTCATCTCTTGCTCTAACTCTTGTTCTTTGTCCTTCATTCCTCTTACATTTAAAGTTCCAAACATTAAAGTTGCAAAGATATAAATCATTTGAGATTCATATTAACTGCATTTCCACAAGCAGACACGCATAAGTTCGTGCACATGCCGCATGTGGACCTACAATATAAAAACCCAATCTCAAATGAACATAAGCCTTGCAACTCTTGCCGACCTTCCCTGAAACAGGGGTGAAATTGTCTTTTAGAGTATGAGTGGTCAGCCTCATACCAACCTATAAGTCAAGGATTCTTTCACCAATATTTTGAAGCTACTGTCGCAGCTAGATTAGAGCAATGTAGTTACCCTCTCCTTGACCCTCCTGGCCGCCTCCGCCAGCTCCCCCAGAGCCCTCTCCACCCTGCGTGTGACATGCGCCCCCATAGCCCCGCTCTCCTGCAGGTGCTCATTCCACATGTGGCTTACGCGAAGGGCACGCACCCTCTCTACCTCGCGCACACCTACACCATTCTCTGGAATATGGGAAATTTATGTTAATTTAATATAATATATTATGAGTTAGATGAAGTTTCCAGTCTTATATATATATATATATTTAACTTTCTTGCTATAGCTGAAGGCTCTAAAGAAAGTATTGATTTGGTGTGAAAATTTGTTTTTGAGGTTTTCACGGAAATGAGTTATCCTGGTGCAGGACATGCCAAAAAACACTATCTTTCAAAAATGTCCGTCTGTATGTATGTGTGTGTGTGTGTGTTTTTTACTTTTACTGAACATAAAATTTCCAAAGTATTAGACCAAGAGATACCAAATTTTGTCTACATCAACTTTTTTGGACATGTATTAAGTATGACTAACACGGCATTACACCAACTTGAACATTCAAGATGGCTGCGATACAAAAAAAAACATAAAACTGAACTTTTCTCAAAAACGGCTGCAAGAATTTTTCTTAAATTTTAATTTAATAAATAAGTTTTGGCAACAATCTTGCTAATCTGTGTCTATGGGCTGCCATATGAAAAAAACAAACCATTGTGATTTTCTCGAAAGTCAAGGGGTTCACAAAGATATGATGTTCTACAATATTATAGACAACATAAATTCCTACAAAATTTTAAAAAATATCTTTTAAAAAAAATAATATAAAGCACCGTTTACACGACCTAAAATTTTAAATCGAAAATATAACAAAAACCCATTAAAATGCAAGATATTTAAATTTGTTTTAGACTTGACAGAAAGAATAACTTTATCACTTTAATTCATCCTCAAAGATTTTTTACTTTTTTGAAAATTCAAGATGGCTTCCAAAGAGCTGAAAATTTAAAATGCGATTTTCTCAAAAACGGCTCCACGATTTTTCTTAAATTTTCTGTGAATTCGTTAATAAAATAGTGCTATCTACCGATAATAATCATTGCTTCATCATAATCTCGGTTTAAGGAGTTGCCATACAACAAAAAAAAAAAAAATGGAAAATTCTCGGCAGTTAGAGCGTTAATAAAAAAATGATTTTCCACAAATGTAAGACAATAAAAATAACTTGTATATTGCTATCATTTTTTTTCTCAAAAAGTGTATCAGAAGTAGAGGTGGCCGTTTAAACGAAAAGCAGTTTACAATAGCTGCTTTTTATTTTAAGCAACTAAGCGCGCTTACAATTTAAACGAAAAGTCGTTTTGAAAAAAAAGCGTATAAAAAGTTGCTTCTGCTAATTTTGATTTAATTAAAATTTAATTCATTTAGTAGTTTCAGTTTTTCCATATTTACTCAAAAACTATTGACATTATTGAAAAATTTTTGAGTATTAAACCTAAACAATGTATAGTTCTGTAAGTTAAAAGCAAAAAAAAAAATCCAAAATACAGCACACACGAAAAAAAAGCTAAAAATGTAAAAAAAACGCGTTTTTTGAGATATTTTTTTGTGGTGGCAATTCTTAAGTTATATATTTTGTTTAAGCTTTATTATTAAGAAAAAGAAATAATAAACATGCTTGATTTTTTTCATTACTGTAACTATTTTGCTAAGACCATAAAGTGTAAGAAACAAAAACGGCAGATTTAGCTTTATAACACGCCATTAGCGTTTGAAAAAGCGTTTAAAACGAAAACGAAAAACGAAAACGTAAAACGAAAACGAAAAATGAAAACGAAAAACGAAAACGTTTTTCGTTTTCGTTTTTCGTTTTCGTTTTAAACGCTTTTTCAAACGCTAATGGCGTGTTATAAAGCTAAATCTGCCGTTTTTGTTTCTTACACTTTATGGTACAGTGGTGCCTCACACAACGAACGCCTCGCACAGCGAACGCTGCACACAACGAACTTCCTGTTCGTTCATTTCACGATTCATACAACGAACTTCGCTTCACACAACGAAGTCGCCCGAGCTTCCACGACTGCTTCGCCCGAGCTTCCACGATCGCTGCCGATGTATTGCATACTCCCGCGCAGGCACCGCAGGCAATCGCGGGCAGTCGTTAGTCACTGCGCTTAGCTTACGCACGTATCGCGGCAATCGTTCTTCATTACGAATTAAATCACAATCTTTACTCCGATACTCTTGTCCGTTATTTCCGGCAGATGTTGGAGAAAAGAGAAAAACAAACGACTTTGGACAGGTTTTTCATGAAACCATTGGCCAAAAAGCAGAAAATGGATGAAGATGTGCAAGATTCGGTAGACTCTACTTAGTCTGTCTTAAAATTAAAAAAGTTTTTTTTTGTTAGACGTATCTAAATAAAAATAATAACAAAAAAATTATCTTTTTTTATGTCATCTTAGCATATTTTATGTTACAGAACGAATTTTTTTTTTTAACATGTATTGTTATGGGAAAACGCGTTTCACGTAACGAACTTTTCGCATAACAAACTTGCTCCCGGAACGAATTAAGTTCGTTGTGTGAGGCACCACTTAGCAAAATAGTTACAGTAATGAAAAAAATCAAGCATGTTTATTATTTTTTTTTCTTAATTATAAAGCTTAAACAAAATATATAACTTAAGAATTGCCACCACAAAAAAATATTTCAAAAAACGCGTTTTTTTTTACATTTTTAGCTTTTTTTTCGTGTGTGCTGTATTTTGGATTTTTTTTTTACTTTTAACTTACAGAACTATACATTGTTTAGGTGTAATACTCAAAAAAAATTCAATAATGTCAATAGTTTTTGAGTAAATAAGGAAAAACTGAAACTACTAAATGAATTAAATTTTATATTTACAATAAACCCAAAAAACGAAAAAACGCTTTTTAAGCTGCTTTTTTTAAAAAGCGTAAGCGTTTCTTCGTTTTTTTTACTAAGCCGTTTTTTCCATCTCTAATCAGAAGTATAGCCACCATACAAAGTGAAAATTTTCCATACAAAATTTACTTGGTACTCAAAGGGTTAAAATTAGATAAAAGTCTGCGATTCTTAAAATTTTATAAATGCCAATAATAATCAGTCGTTACTTTTTCAAAATATAACTAAAAAGTTAACCCACCATACAAAGTCCTAGTTTGCATACAAAAGGGTTAAATGACCATCTATAATAATCTAGAATCTAAGTTGCAAAGAAATATTAACATTCAAAACTCATATCAAATGCTTGCCCACAAACAGACACGTGTAAGATCGCGCTTAAAAATGCTGAACTTACTTACAAATTAAAACCAAATCTCAAATGAACATAAAATTTGCAACTTTTGTCGACCTTCCTTAAAAAGGGGTGACATTGACAAAGTGAATTATTTTTTACACTATGGGTGGTCAGCTTTATACCAACCTTTAAGTCAAGGATCTTTCTTGTGTAATTGGGCTTTTTCCAGAGAAGACCAACCTTGCAGAGGGCTCTTGAGGTGTGATTCACACAAAACGGCACTCACCAAACAAATCATCTAAAATATTTTATTCACTTAATAATTTATATGGCTATTTCCATATTGTACGAGTATGCAGGTTGAAAAGAGTCTGCCTCCTCAATTAATATTCCTTTGGAGGAAATAAAGGGATGCATAGTCACGGCTCAGCTTAAATGAACCTGACCTATGGAAAAACTCCCTTCGAAAAAGGAACAATCCTTCTTCACGGTTCAACTGGAGTGAACCGGTCAATTCACTCCTAGGTGAAAATTATAAGATTATGGCCAATAATCTTGATGTATTTGTGTGATCGTCTATTTAGTGGCTATGACCCCAGGTTGTACGCAGTGCCGGCGCTAGGGTTGGGCGCGGTCGGGCGACCGCCCAGGGCGCCGGGTAGGCGCCCCTTTATATTTTTTAGTAATTTTGAAGTTTTTGGGGCATTAAAACTCAAAAATATTTATTTTTCGTAAACAGTAGAAATTGAACCGGTAAAATAATTGTTAGATACATTCTTAGAAAGAGAAATGAAAACAATAATATTTTTATTTTGTTATTGCTAGGTATATTTATTTTTACTTCTTACTTAAAAAAGGTACTTATGTATTTCACGACCTTGTTTTTAATTTCGTTAAATGTTTTGATTATGAATGACTGAAATTATTTTAAGTAAGATGATTTAAGAAATGGACTATCTGAGAAGTATGATTGGAAAAAAAACGAAGTGACAGGGTTAGGAATGGTCTTGTAAGAGAAGAATGTGATGTAAGAGAAAGTGTGAAATTGAAGAATAAAAGAAGTTTGCTAAGATGATTCGGGTATATGGAGAGAATGAGTGATGAAAGACTGACGAAGAAAGTATATGTTGCAAGAACAGATGGATGTAGTGGTAGAGGAAGACCGAGAAAAGTATAGATGGATCAAATTTTTGAAATAGCGAATGAATGGGATTTCCAGAGTCATAATAAAAGGAGGGCTTGTATGAACAAGGTTATGACTCTGGATGAAATGAAAGAAGTATGCAAGGACAGGAAGAAGTGGCGGCTAATCTGCAATTTTTATTTGTAATGTTGGTTTATTAATTTGTTACATTTTTTGGATAGAAAATTATTGACTTTTTTGTATGGATTTCTTTTTAAGGTTTTGTTCTTTTTTTATACTTAAACGTTATTTATTATTTGTATACCTTGACTTATAGGTTGGTATGAGGCTGACCACCCATACTATAAAAAATGGTTCACTTTGTCAATGTCACCCCTGTGTTAGGGAAGGTCGGCAAAAGTTGTAGCGCTTATGTTCTACATTCTACATTCTACTTCGAACTACAGTGTTTGTTTGTGGGCATTTGAATGGTTACAACGATTTTTTTATTTTATTTTTCCGATTACCGCCCCGTAAAATGTGCCAATTGACTAAAAAAAATATTCACGGAGTTTCAGGATCATAAAATAACGGGAAAGCGAGGCTCATCGACGTTATATTTGAGAAATATTAAAAAATCATCGATTTTTCAAATAAAATAAAAAACATTTATTTTATAAACCTTCACTGTATTTTATAAAATGGGAAATGTGATTATATTGACGTTTTATTCCTGCAATTATTTGTATGGAACTTTTAGTTTTGAAGATATTCGTCATTTTATGTAGACTTGACACATTCCTCATCGGCCTGCTTAGAAAAATGAAACACCAACAGAGATAATTTTAAAATTCCATTTTAACTTGTTTTGTCTCCTTTATTTATTTATCCTTTAGCGTAAGTGAGTACCTGAGTAGTACTAACATTATTCTGAACAAAAAAGGTATAGTTTAATTACCAAAGGTCTATTTTTGACAAAATTGACCTTTTAAAAATACCTAATATTCTAAACTATTGTAATTCTTATCTAGGATACATTGTTTTTTTCCCAAGGCTTTGAAAAAAGAAAGATGATGTACTCGTAAGCTAAAGGAAACAGATTTAGTTCACGACTAATTCCCAAACAGTGGACATTATAAAGTTTTTGAAAGTTTTCTATTTAACATCTGTCTTCTAAGGCAGCGGTTCCCAAAATGGTGGTCCGCGAGAAAATTTCGCTGGTCCGCAGAAAAATGTGGAATATACTTACTCATCATGTTAAGTTATGTTTTAAGATGCATTAAAACATGATTCAATTCATAACAATACGTGACAAGTTATAAAAACTATTAACTAGGTACATTTTATGTGTTCTTCGATCACAATTTTTTTTATAAATATATTTAACACTTAAAAAATCCTATTAGTGGTCCGCGGGATTTAAATTATGAATTAACTGGTCCGTGAGGTCAAAAAGTTTGGCGACCGCTGTTCTAAAGCATCGACAAGCCATGCTTATCAGAGTTCAAGTTTGCGATCTAAGCGAAAAAAAAGAATATTTTGCATTTAATTGGCCAAGTGTCGCATCAAATTATTAGTTCTAAGTAACCATCAAATGGCCCGTTATTTTATGATCCTGAAACTCTGTGAATATTTTTTTTTAGTCAATTGGCACATTTTAGGGGGCGGCAATCGTCATTCGAACAAAATTTTTTTTTTCATACATCGAAAAAACCAGTCGAGTGGGCATGCATTCGAGAGCTTTTTAAATTAATATATTATTGCAACTTAGATTAAAGATTAAATATTATTGTAAGAAATATTTTCACACTATTCATTTTAAAAATTGTAAATAATTCAAGTTATAAAGGAAGTTCAAAAATCAATTTTGGTCTCGGCTGATAAGAGTCAAATAACAATGACATTATGTGTCATTGTTAGTTGAGGTTTATTCGCAGTAGCAAAATATTGGAAATTATTTTTCGATGGATGATCCGAATTCGCATTTTTCTTAGCGTGCAAGCTTCACAGTTCTTCTTAATAAATAAAACTCACTGTGATATTTTATTTTAATCTGTTATAATGGACTTTCACAAAGTTACTGCCGAAAATCTTCATAATTCACAGTTCCAGCTAACTAAATACAACGGATTTCGTCTAAGCAACTCGGCCGAGTGGACTCATAAGTTGAATGTCTTCTTCAAATGTGCGGACCTCATTGTTATACTTGCAATATTGAATTCTGTTACATAAATGCATTATCAATGTTGAAAAAATAGACTGTTGAAAAAAAGATTTTTCAAATTGATTTTGAGTGTTCAGCCGTGAGTATTTCCACAAATTTTTATTTGTGGAAATACTCACGGCTGAACACTAATATAATAATAAGTATAAATTTACTAAGTTTGAAAAACACAAATTTTGAAAAGGATTAAGTTAGCAAAAAATAAAGTAATTTCTATAATCTATAATCTATAATCTAAGTTGCAAGCATATATTCATTTAAAGCTCTCAGATGTATGCCCACAAACAAACACGTGTAGTTCGCGCTTACAAATGCTGAATGTGTACTTACAAATAAAATCCAAACTCAAATGAACATAAGCCCTGCAACTCCTGCCGACATTCCCTGAAACAGGGGTGACATTGGCAAAGTGAACCATTTTTTACAGTATGGGTGGTCAGCCTCATACCAACCTATAAGTCAAGGAATACGAGTAATAAATGACATTTAAGTTTACAAAAAAAAAAAACAACAAAACCTTAAAAATAAATCTATACAAAAAAAGTCAAAAATTTCTTATGCAAAAAATGTAGCAAACTAATAAACCAACATTACAAATCAGCATTGCAGATTAGCCGCCACTTCTTCCTGTCCTTGCATACTTCTTTCATTTCATCCAGAGTCATAACCTTTTTCATACAAGCTCTCCTTTTATTATGACTCTGGATATTCCATTTACTCGCTATTTCGAAAATTTGGTCCATCCATACCTTTCTCGGTCTTCCTCTTCCACGACATCCATCTATTCTAGCAACATATACCTACTTTCTTCGTCAATCTTTCATCACTCATTCTCTCCATGTGCCCGAACCATCTTAACATACTTCTTTTAATCTTCACTTTCACACTTTCCCTTACACCACATTCCTCTCTTACAAAATCATTCCTCACCCTGTCACTTCGTTTTTTCCCAATCATACTTCTTAGATAGTCCATTTCTACTGTATGGACTTTACTAATTTCCCTTTCACTCACCGTCCAGGCTTCACTTCCATACATCAAGGTGGGCACTAGTATACCACCGTGCACCGCCAATCTAACATTTTTTGAGAGATTTTGGTTCCTGGCGATGCAAGCGGTCGTACCCAGTACACACCTGCCTTTCATTATTCTTCTTTCAAATTCACCGGACATTCTTCCATCTTTTTCAAACTTACTTCCCAGATATACAAACTCATTTACGACATCAACATTGATTCCATTAATTTTAAATTCATAATTCATACTTTCATCATCTCTTTGAAAAATCAATACTTTCGTCTTACTTGCATTCAACTTCAAATGGTTACCTAACAAAGCTTCATTCAATCTAGAGAGCATTGTTTGCAATTCTACTGCTGAATCAGATACAAGAACTGCATCATCTGCATACAGTAGAACACTCACTTTGCTCTCTCCTATCATCAATCCACAATCATTAAGACTAGCATCTCTGACACACTTGTCCATGACTATGTTAAATAGCCATGGACTCATCACACATCCTTGCCTCACACCCTTATAAACTTCAAACCATTCACTAAATTACAATATTTTAATCTCATATTTCTTATTTTCTTTTTTTACATTCCTACTATATTTTTATTTTACAGTTAATAATTTTCTGTATAGACTTTTTTTCGTTTTCGTTTCTGTTTTGTTTTAAAAAATTTCTTTGTTTAATTTTAGATTTCATATTTTTTATTTAATTTTTTTCTTCAATTTTTACGTTGTAAGACTATTTCTGTCTTTTCCATTTTTTTTTTTATTTGAGCTTTCTAAATATTGAATTTCAAATTATCCTACATTTGTACATTTTTTTATAGTTTCATTTTTTGTATTTTCGTCAAATTTTCATTTTTGTCCATCTTTTATTTTTGATGAAATTTATTAAATAATGTATTATTTTTCAAAATACTTTTTTGGCCTTTTTTGGTTTTTACTCTCTAAGCTTACATTTTCCACCATTAGATAGCTGTCAACTGTATTGTCATATATTTTTTTAATAAATGGTTAGTACATTCCTTTTTTTCGTATGAATTTGAATTTTCGAATGGTGAATAGGGGGGGGGGGGGGGGCGCCTCAAAAAATCTCGCCCAGGGCGCTGGTAGTGCTAAAACCGGCACTGGTTGTACAATAGGTAAAGACAGAATGTTGTGTCATTTTTTTTGTTTTACTGTCTCAAAACCTACCTTTGTAGTGGACCCAAATTCTTTCATGATGGTGAGGATGAAATACAGATGTGCCTAGCTTAATAATATTTTAATGAATTTAATTAACTAACCCAAAGGTTACGATGCCGCATTATGCAAGATTTTGCATTCGCGTAGTAGCGCGTTCGATTTTATTTCTGACAAAATTTTCGCGAGATTCGTTTATTTAATTTTGACGCCAGTTAATGCAGATGAATTTATTTCAAAGACAAGTACAATGATAACAGTTCAATTAAACAGGAGATAATCAAACATCAATTGAATAATAGTTATTTGGTTAGTATTGTTTTAGCAAAATTAAAGAGAAAATGGTTTGATCTTTTCTTCTTCTTCTCTCTCCCTGCGCCGTAGCTCCAACCAGCGGTTGTAAACATTTCTCGCTCCAAGATCACTTACCTTTTGTAGATTCTCTTTGCTGTGGAAGAATTTTCATTAGTGTGTTTAGGAAGGGATTGATTTTAATAACTGGTACGACAAACCGGCCCAGTAGAAGATGACTCCCTTCACCCCAGCTTCCTTGTAAATGGGATTCCTCATTTGCTTGTAAGCAAGAGAGACCCAAAATCGAAGAAAGCTCATCTTCCTCTTTCCTCCAAGAATTTAACAGGTTGGCCCCACGGCCTGGTCCTTTCAGACCACGGGAAGGATATTTTAGAAGGGACTGGCCCTTACCTTACTCCGCGTCATGAAATAACCGAACGCCAAAAAACAATGAATGGAGACTTTTTAAAACTCGATCGCCATGTCGAGGCTCGCACTGTATTTTTGGTGTCAGAATCCAGCAGGAACTAGGTGTTGTGATGTTGGAATGACGTCAGTTGACTCCAGCCCATAACAGAGGAACAATGGAAGCTATATCCAAGTCATGATATAAGTCTGGTAGTAACCTCGTCCCTCGTTCAGTGATGATGTTGAGGACGCAGATAACCATGGCCGAAGGAGAGGTCAAGCTATGAACCAAAGGAAACATAGGACGTGCTCCGGAGCATGGCTCCTTGTCAGTCAACATTGGATTTATAGTTTTGATGGAAAGTTTTGGAAGCCGAAAGCTTTCACCTCCAACACAATGTGAACTCCTTCATAGCAGCACAAAAAACAGTTAGGTTCCGGTATTTCAGATATTAAGCAAACAGCGTTCAATTCTTTCTGACACAGGTGTTTTGTGAGAGAGAAGGTGTGTTTGTTAGTAACTGCAAGGCTGTGGAAAAAGACAACAATTTATAAGCATTTCAGGACATTTGCGTCCCTTGATTGAAAGCTATGTTGAATTCACCCCTTTTGACCTGAAAGAAAACATTTTATTTACAATAGGTACGAAATGTAATTTTTTAAGATCGGAGTATTCAGCAACAGCAGCCCCTCGGACTGAAACATAGGCAACAAATCATTCCAAAATATGAAGATTGAATACATTTTAGAACGCAAGTTAATTAGATTAGTTTAGTGTGTTTACGTATTAAATAATTTAAAATCTCGTTTAAAATAATTTAAAATCTCTCATCCTTCTGCGAAGCAGCTCAGCGAACTATGTGTTTACGCGGATTAATGAATTTGATTATTAAATAATTAAATGCGCCTTCCCATTCAGCAACCACTGGTTTAATTTTATTTTATTCAAAATTTCAATCGGAAGTTATTTTTATGTTCAAAAGTTTGAGAATTACTGCGATTTACGGAATTACATATTTTGCGTACTTTTAGTTTTAGACATCACACATGAAAAATAACACTCCCGGAATATTATGTCGGCAAATATTTTATTATTATTAAAACCACGTAAATACTTATTCTCCCTTAAATTCCGAACGAACGATTCGCTTGAAGCCCGGCGTCTTTATTTAGAGAAAAATCTTTTAGTCTATTTAAATTTTCTTCCGAATTAAAACCCGATTTTAATTTAAATAATTTGTTTCGAATTTGTTTAGCTCAGATTTAAGATACATATAAGCCCGTGCTTCCCGATTGACTGTCTCGACCCGAATCCCTTTCTCCCGGTCGTCCAGGGCTGACTTGCATCCCCCTTCCAGAACTTAAACAATCCCATAGAAAAAAAATACGTATGGACAAGAAAAATCTTCCTACACATGTTTGATACGCCCACATGCATAGGAACTTCAATTATTTTATTTTATTTTTGATGAAAAGCTTGATTCATCACAAGGTACACACCGCGGTGGAATAAAATTGATTTATTATTGAATATATTATATTTTTATTGAAACTACATAAGTTGGTAGATGATTCTAGCTTTACATACGTCATACAGAGGGTTAATTTATGCAAGAAAGTCGAGTGCAGATTCTGTGCAATTTATTTTAATTGTTTTTATTAACATTCCACAGATTTAAATTTGACTCAAGAACTTTTTTCCCAACAGCCAAATGTCATTTTTGTATGGGACTGCAATCCTTGGAAGGCATCTTTAATCTAGTTGTAAGACAATTAAATTCATACGCATAAGTAGACTTGTGCACACATGCTGCATGTGTAAAATACCCCAACCTGCAATTAATTTCAATTCTGCAACTTTTTCCAACCTTCCCTGGAACAGGCGTGACATTGGCAATGTGAACCATTTTTCACAGATTGTTCTTCAGCTTCATATCAATCTATAAGTTATAAAACAACTAATTTTCAAATATAGGTACTTAACATTTATTTAAATGCTTCAAGTTGTAAACACTATATTTGTTAGCCTTTTTCCTAGCAACCTGGTCGAGTGCTGGCACAATTTTGTCTATGTCGATACATGTTCAGAGTCCACTCATAATATTTATGTAGGTAATATATATTTTGTAGCTGACCAAAGTTGATTTCCTGCAGTTGCAGCAATTCCGGCACATTCTTCTCTCCTTCAGGCAGCAGGCAAGGCGGCTCATATGGATGTGTCTGGGCAGAAGACTCCCTGTACAATAAAACATACATTTATTCTAATATTTTTTCAGCAGGTTTACAACAGATGGTGCTGTTTCCAAAGAAGAAAACAAAATAAATTGCACAGAATCTGCACTCGACTTTCTTGCATAAATTAACCCACTGTATGACGTATGTAAAGCTAGAATTATCCACCAGCTTATGCAGTTTCAATGAAAATATAATACGAGGCACGTCCAGAAAGTAAGTGTACTGGTACTCTCACAGCTGTAGGGAATACTTTTTCGACATGTTGGCAACACTGCCGCGTAGTCTGACCTCTCCCCTTCAAAACGAGACCAATCCGAGGTTAGTGTGTTGAAAACTCTTGACGCAGTAGCATCTCTCACGAAAAATGTCGATCATATCTCCCGCCAAGTGCGAGCTCGAGTGCAGAGCTCCAAAGAGTTTTTGGAACGCTACAAACTTGAAGGCGATGATTTTCTCTACTCTTTTGTTACTGGAGACGAAACTTGGGTTGCCCACTACACGCCTGAAACTAAGAGGCAGTCTCAACAATGGCGTCACACCTTTTCACCCTCCGCCAAGAAATTCAAAACCACAATTTCAGCCAAAAATATCATGGCATCCGTGTTTTGGGACCATAAAGGCATAATTTTGATTGAATATCTGCCTCACGGGGAGACCATCAACGCGGCAAGATACTGTGAGACACTAAAAAAACTGAAAAGAGCGATTAAGAATAAAAGGAGGGGCATGCTGACGAAGGGAGTCTGCCTGCTGCACGACAATGCCAGACCTCACACAGCCAACGCCATGAAGCAACTCCTGAACTCTTTTGGATGGGACGTTTTGAACCACCCCCCGTATTCCCCTGACCTGGCCCCTTCAGATTTCCATCTTTTCACTTCCCTTAAGGTGCACATGGGTGGGAACAAGTTTTCAATGGACAAGGAGGTGAAGGGGGAGGTGGAGAAGTGGGTGAAAGAGCTGGCGGGAGACTTCTTCGAGGCAGGCATCAAAAAATTGATCCCGCGGCTCACCACTTGCATCGAGAGGGATGGTGACTACGTCGAAAATTAACTTACATATGTACAAGTGTAACCAAGTATGTTTTTGTTTAATTAATTTTTTTTGAACCCTACATAAATTGAGTACACTTACATTCTGGACGTGCCTTGTATATTGATAATAAATCAATTTTATTCCACCGCGGTGTGTACCTGCATACTTGTACAATATGGAAATAGCCATATTATAAATTCTTAAGTGTATATAAAATATTTGGATGATTTATTTGGTGAGCGCCGTTTTGTGTGAATCACACCTCAAGAGCCCTCTGCGAGGTTGGTCTTCTCTGGAAAAAGCGCCAATTACACAAGAAAGATCCTTGACTTATAGGTTGGTATGAAGCTGACCTCTGTACTGTATCCTGCCGCCGTTCCACTAGGGGTGGCCGGTACCTCCGCAGATGCGCCTCCACTTTTTTCTGTCCTAACAAACCACTTTCATTTCCTCAATATTCATCACCTTTTTCATACATACTCTTCTCTTATTCTCACTCTGCAGATTCCATTCTTTCGCAATCTCACCTTTTTTGGTCTTTCCTCGGCCTTCCCCTTCCGCGCTTTCCTCTGACATTTCCTTTGTACACTTTCTTCGTTAGTTGTTCATCATCCATTCTTTCAAGATGTCCAAACCATCTCATCGTACTTTTTTGTACTTTCATTCTTCTATTCTCTTTTATACCACTCGTTCATCACCCAATCATTCACTCAGTGTCTTTCCAGCCATTGCTCTCAGGTAAGCCATTTCAACCGTACATACTTTACTCAGCTCACATTCATTAAGCCTCACTTCCACCAACCAATATGCCATTGTGGACCGTCGATCTCATATTCTTCGTAAGTTTCCTATTTCTTGCAATTCTTTCAATTGTTCCCATTACACTTCTTCCTCTACTAGCGCGCTTTTCCAATTATTTTGTCAATTTCGCATTCGACTCAAACTTGCTTCCCAGATAATCAAATTCTTTCACGACCTCCACTCTTGTTTCATTCAGTCTTATCTCAATTTCCTCGCATTCCTCAGTCCTCCCAAAGTGTAAAATATAATTTACTTTGTCAATGTCACCCCTGTTTCAAGGAAGGTCGGCAAGAGTTGCAGGTTTTATGTTCATTTGAGATTTGGTTTTAATTTGTAAGTACACATTCAGCATTCATAAGCACGAACTTACACGTGCCTGTTTGTGGGCATGCATTTGATATGAGTTTTGAATGTTTATATTTCATTGCAACTTAGATTCTAGATTATTATAGATGGTCATTGAACCCTTCTGTATGTAAACTAGGATTTGTAATGTGGGTTAACTTTTTAGTTATATTTTGAAAAAGTAACGACTGATTATTATTGGTATTTGTAAAATTTTAAGAATCACAGCCTTTTTTCTAATTATAACCCTTTGACTACCAAGAAAATTACGAAAACATTTTGTATTGTTTTACATTTGTAGTACATTATTTTTTTATTAACCCTCTAACTGCCGAGAATTTTTCCATATTTTTTTTCTTTTATATGGCAACTCCCTTACCCGAGATTATGATGAAGAATTGATTATAATTTTTAGATAGCCCTATTTTATAAATAGATTCACAAAAAAATTAACAAAAATCGTCGGAGCCGTTTTTGAGAAAATCGCATTTTAAATTTTCAGCTCTTTAGAAGCCATCTTGAATTTTCAAAAAAGTATAAAATCTTTGAGGATGAATTAAAGTGATAAAGTTGTTCTTTCTGTCAAGTCTAAAACAAATTTAAATATCATGCATTTTAATGAGTTTTTGTTATATTTTCGTTTTCAAATTTGAGGTCGTGTAAACGGTGCTTTTAAATGTTTTTAAAAAAAAAAAATTTAATTTTGTAGAAATTTGTTGTTTACAATATTGTAGAACATTATATTTTTGTTAACCCTTTAACTTTCGAGAGAATCAAAATCGTTTTTTTTTTTATATGGCAACCCATAGACACAGATTAGTAAGAGTATTGCCATAACTAATTTATTAAATTAAAAATTAATTACTTAGTAGCAATTTTGAAAATTTAAGAAAAATTCTTGGAGCCGTTTTTGAGAAAAGTTCAGTTTTATGTTTTTTTTGTATCGCAGCCATCTTGAATTTTCAAGTTGGTGTAATGCCGTGTTATTCATACTTAATACATGTCCAAAAAAGTTGATGTAACCAAAATTTGATATCTCTAGGTCTAATCCTTTGGAAAGTGACACACAAACACACACACATACACCATAGAGTTATAACTTAGGGACTGGAAAATTTCGCGATCGCGATAAAACGAATTTATTCGCGAATTTTGGGATTTTTACGAAAATAACGCGAAATTTGAGGTTTTACGCAAATAACGCGAAATTTTAGGTTTTACGCAAATATCGCGAATTTTTGTATTTTTTGAAGGAATTGTGCGAAGTTTTACAACATATTTGAACAATCGTACCTAATCTTTGGAATTTTCTTCTTCATTATGCACATTTCTATTGTGATAGAATGACATTTAGGTACAACATTTAGGTGCATTGACATTTAGGTACCTACAATAAAAAAGTCTATGGTTGTTTGGTGTAAGCGTTGCCAACTTCATACCAATCAAACCCGTTGGCCACCTTGACTGCGCAGTTGACAGCTAACATACTCTGTGTTGCTAAACACGTGCTAACCTTAACAACGAATTCGCGAATTACTGAATTTGAGTTACAGTGAGCATTTCATCGATGGAGTTTGTTTGAGTGCCTATTTCAATAATATAGTTTATTGTATTTTTGCTGTGACACGGACCGTAATGCGTTTTTTTCACAATATCGTGACAGGAAACTTTTGGAGTGAATTTTGTTGTGTGGCTGGACATTTAATACGTTTTTTTTTCAATATTGTGACAGGACACTATCTTTGAGTGAATTTTATTGTGTGACAGGACACTTAATACGTTTTTTTTTCAATAGTGTGACAGGACACTATCTTTGAGTGAATTTTATTGTATGACAGGACACTTAATACGTTTTTTTTTCTTCAAATTGTGACAGGACACTATCTTTGAGTGAATTTAATTGTGTGACAGGACACTTAATACGTTTTTATTTAATATTGCGACAGGACACGATCTTTGAGTGAATTTGGTTTTGTGACAGGACACCCAGTTGTATTATTTTGTATTGTGAGAAGACACTTTTTTTTGTGAAAGTATTGTAGTATTTTCAAGATGCCTAAAGTAGAAATATCAGCATACGTTCGGGCTTCACAGTTTACTGTGCATGGTTTTTATGCAGTGGATGACAAAGTTGTCATGTGTCGCTTATGCAACGCAACAGTTTCGTGGGAGAGAAAGGATTCCTGCGAAAAACATGTGCAAGGTGCAAAGCACAGGAAAATGAAAGACAAGCTGAACTGTCCTGGATCATCCAAGCAGACTTCAATCCTGACATCGATGAAGGAAAATACTTCAAGGAGTGAAGCTGTTGCTGGATTGGCCAAGAGCACAGTTGAGGCTTTCATAAAAGCCAACATCCCTTTGGAGAAATTGGATAACCCTCATTTCAGAGACTGGATGCACCAAAATATGCAAGGTATGTACCTACATATATTTTAGCTGGGTTTAAAATACTAGTATTTTCCTCTTCAGTGAATGTATCAAGTTAAAAAATATTTTAAGTATTATATTCAGATGATTCATTTGGTGAGCGCTGTTTATGTGTGTGTCACACCGAAAGAGCCCTCTGCAGGCTAGGTCACCATTATAGAAAGCGCCAATATTCAAGCAAGGACCAGTTGCTGTAAGTCAGGATGGACTTTAAATGACTGGTTTTAGGTAAAGGCAGATGCATTTTTTCAACCCAGCTAATAAAAGCATATTTAAATATAAATGATAAATATTCTGTGCTCCGCTGGGAATGGAACCCATGACCTTGCAATTTCTTTAAACTTGCTATAGTCTGCAGTGTTAACCACTTAACTATGACCTATCTTACTGGTGAGTTATACCCCGGAACTACTATCTCATCGATTAATGTAATTAATACTATGGTGTTGTATGTTTTCCAGGTGCTGGTGACTTGCCGTGCACTAAAACGTTGCGGGAGAAATATGTTGGAGCAGTAGCCGCAGACAGGATCATCCAAGTGAAAAACAAGCTCCTCAACAAGAAGATTGATGTTTACTGTGACGAAACGACGGATGCTGTTGGGCGTTGTGTTTTCGTTATTTTATTTAGATGCATGAATGCAATAAATACATGCACGGAAATCCATGTTGCGGGTGTGCAATTTTTAGAGGCAGCCAATGCCACTAATTGTGTGAGGGCAATTATCGATGCCCTCAAACTATATAATATTGAATACAATAATGTTAGAAGCATTGTTACAGATTCGGCGAGGTATATGACCAAATGTGTTGACACACTAAAAATTGTTGTTGGGGAGCATTTGTCCCATGTACAGTGCTGGGCACATAAGTTAAATTTAGTGGGAAATATATTCATGAAAGAGCTTGCAGAACTCAATAATGCAGTCTGCAAAACAAAATCACTTTTTTTGAATACAAGGAAGAGGAAGCATTTATTCTCTTCCTTTTTAAAACAAAGACGGGGAGTGGACTGCCCCATTTTTCCAGTCCCCGTAATAACCAGGTGGAACTCATGGTTTAAGAGTGCGTTCTACCTGGCAGAATATTTTAGGGACATTATTGAGTTCTGCAAGACTGATGAACTCACAGGAATACATAATTGTGGACTAGAATTTTTTACCGGCCTGACATCGGAAGAAATTCTGATAACAGAATGTCAGGCTACTTTTGTGCTCGAGCACTGTACAAAAATTGTAGAAACAATAAAATATTTGGAAGGGTCCTCATATCCAACCTCGCTCCAGTTGGTTGGCGTACTTGAGGAAATCAAAGGCGGTTTGAGTCACGTCGTAAATGGTGTATTTTACGACAAAACTCAAACCGCCATTAAGAGAGTTAATGATGACTCCCAAGTACGCCTTAAGCAAACTGGGGAGAAGGCCCTTCAAAAAATTAGGGATCTAATCCAAAATGATCCCAATAAAAAAAGTTATGAGGACCTGACAGTTTTGTGTCCACAAGTGGTCATATCCTCAGAAATAACCCCTGCGTTAGTGTCTCAACTAAAATTTATTTTCAACGAATTAAGTGTTGAGACGCTAACAACGGGGTATCATAATTATAAGAAATTAATTGAGAGACAGATTGCTTCGGGAGTCAAAATTGATGTCATCAAGGTGTTTGAATCGCTCAAGGTAACGAACAATGATTTGCAAATCATTGTTTGGAAGCGATTTGGATGCCTTGCTCTAATGTAGACTCCGAGAGGTTCCTCTCTTCGTACAATACTGTGTTAACAGATCGAAGAAGGAACCTCAACGAAGACAATCTGTCAACAATGGCAATTTTTAATTTTGAAAATTAATTTATTTAAGTATGTTGCAGGGTATTTGGTGTAATATTGAAGTATTAAAACTTTTTTAAATCAATGTACTCCTTTTGATTCAGATGTTTTTAATTCTTTGTTTTTGTATGTAAATTTCATTGTTTTTATAATAAATTGTAAATATTAGTAATATCCATTGTTTTACAATTATATCAACCCTCATTTTGATCAAATCAACGCCAAAAAATAACACCGAACTTCCCTGTTTTTGATCAAAAATAACACCGAATTTCCCTGTTTTTGATCAAAAATAACACCGCATTTCTCAAAAAATAACACCGAAATCAGCAAAAAATAACACCGCTATTTTCCAGTCCCTAGTTATAAGGTATAGAGATGAAGTCCAGACCAAAATAATGTCGCCTATTTTTTGGACTGAAGCGCTGAACCTCGATCTGCGTGAAATTGTAATGCTCGGTTTTGCCCTCATTACTTCGTCAGCGCTCAGATCGTTAACATCTCAATAAAAATGGTTTGCTGAGTGAAAGGATGCAAAAATAGGTCCGAAAAAAATAAAAAAGTGGATGGAATCACATTTCACAAGTAATTTTATGTTTTTTATATGCTAATTAACGTTTTATTTAAATTTTGAACGAATTATTAACAGACGCGTGCTAGAGGAGCGCGTTCACTAGATAGATAGTGTTCCAGCGTGTGTAAGAAAGGGACAACAGCGCCCAGGGCTGTACTCGAAATAATGACATGACTAAATAATGACAATGGACATTTTGTGGGTGGACATTATGTCGGGTGAACATTTTGTCCATGGACATTGTATCGGTGGACATTATGTCGGTGGGACATATGTCGGTGGGCATTCTTTCCGTGGACATTCTGTCGGTGGACATTCTGTCGGTTGACATTCTGCCGGTGGACATTTTGTCGGGGGACATGTTTGTCCGTGGACATTGTATCGGTGGACATTGTGTCGATGGACATTCTATTGGGTGGACATTTTGTCCGTGAACATTGTATCGGTGGACATTATGTCGGTGGACATTTTGTTGCGTGGACATTGTATCGGTGGACATTATGTCGGTGGACATTTTGTCGGGTGGACATTCTGTCGGGTGAACATTTTGTCCGTGGATATTGTATCGGTGGACATTATGTCGGTGAGACATATTTCAGTGTACATTCTTTCCGGGGACATTTTGTGGGTGGACATTTTGTCGGGGGACATGTTTGTCCATGGATATTGTATCGGTGGACATTATGTCGGTGAGACATATGTCAGTGGACATTCTTTCCGTGGACATTCTGTCGGGTGGACATTTT
The DNA here is from genome assembly GCA_951799405.1 of Agapetus fuscipes. Classification (NCBI taxonomy): domain Eukaryota; kingdom Metazoa; phylum Arthropoda; class Insecta; order Trichoptera; family Glossosomatidae; genus Agapetus; species Agapetus fuscipes. Next base: position 12,470,221 of record OX637333.1, on the reverse strand, counting down.
GTCCGTGGACATTGTATTTGTTTGGTATTTGGTATTTGCATTGGTGGGCATTATGTCGGTGGACATTTTGTCGCGGGGACATTCTGTCGTGTGAACATTTTGTCCGTGGACATTGTATCGGTGGACATTATGTCGGTGGATATTTTGTCGGGTGGACATTCTGTGGGGTGAACATTTTGTCCGTGGACATTGTATCGGTGGACATTATGTCGGTGAGACATATGTCAGTGTACATTCTTTCCGTGGACATTTTGTGGATGGACATTTTGTCGGGGGACATGTTTGTCCGTGGATATTGTATCGGTGGACATTGTGTCCGTGGACATTCTGTCGGATGGACATTTTATCCGTGGACATTTTGTCGGGTGGACATTTTGTCGGGTGAACATTTTGTCCGTGGACATTGTATCGGTGGACATTATGTCGATGAGACATATGTCAGTGGACATTCTTTCCGTGGACATTTTGTTGGGGGACATGTTTGTCCGTGGATATTGTATTGGTAGACATTGTGTCGGTGGACATTCTGTCGGGTGGACATTTTGTCCGTGGACATTGTATTTGTTTGGTATTTTGTATTTGCATTGGTGGGCATTATGTCGGTGGACATTTTGTCGGGTGGACATTCTGTCGGGTGAACATTTTGTCCGTGGACATTGTATCGGTGGACATTGTGTCGATGGACATTTTGTTGGTGGACATTTTTGTCGGGTGGAAATTTTGTCGGGGGGATATTTTGTCCGTGTACATTATGTCGGTGGACATTCTGTCAATGTACATTTTGTCGTCGCACCGATTAATTTTACTCGTCCCGTAACCAAATACAAGTTATATTTTGATTTTTAATAATTAAATATGAAAATCTTTTTTCTTTTTATTATTTATTCGTACCCTGAATCGGCTCTGGTAATCACTTGTTGCCGAGGGCGCTCTGTGACCGTTTTCTTCGTAAAAGTTCTGTACACGCTGTAATGTTCCCCCCCCTGACGAAGAAGGGGACGGAGGAACTAAGAGGAGACTCGAAAAGAGAAAGCGCGAAAGAGGGATTTTTACCTCCTAAATTAGAAGTGGAGCGATCAGAAGGTCAGGAGAGGATACCCTGGAATCACCAGGATTCAAGTGCAACACACCTTCTCTGAAGGAATAGCACTAGGCTGCTCCGATTCTTTTCCCCCCTTCAGTTTCAGTTGCTGGAAGAGCAATCTACCCCTACCGAGGTAGTAATTATCTTTGGCCAATTATTATGTGATCATCTAGCTAAGGGTAGGACTCCTCGTCGTGTGGAAGATTATGAAACAGAACGTTGTGTTATTTTTTGTTTTACCGTTTCAAAATCTACTTTAGTGGCAAACCCAAGTACTTTTTGGGAGGTGTACCTCTCATACATTTCTACCTTTTTATAAGATTATAACGAGTATTGATTTTGCGTTTACGCGATCAAAGATGAGGTAGTATGAACTACAATTATTTTTAAGGCGACGAGATTTAAGCGTTATTAATTACGGAACGGTCTTAATGTGTGCGAGTTTAATTAATTGGAATATAAGGTAGTCGAAATTATTTTCAGATAAAAACATAAATGACATAAAAATTGCGAGATGAAAGGCAGTTAGGTTTTAGTTTGTTAGTGAAAGTAATTACATGCAAGGCGATCTCTTCTTTGTTGTAATTCTTACCTTTGCGCGTCCACCTGTAAGTTAATAGGTCCATGGCTTTTACAGCATCTTTCTGTGACCACCGGTCATCTGAAAGGCACTGCAAAATGGACCTTTATTAGTTATTTCAAGGAAAGGATTCGGATACACGCGGCGTGAATCTAAGATTTCGACACCCTCGTCGATTAAGTGACTCTAATTAATCATGGCAAATGGCCCCAACGGCCTTGTGGGTACCGCCTTCCTTCCCCAACGTACCCTCCCCCCGCTCCGGATGGTAATCTTTTGCTGCAAAAAACCACGGGACAGGAAGGTTAGTCTGGATTGTGTGTGTTCAGCTACAAGTTACTGCAATAATGTTGGCTCCAAGCAAACTCCAAGTATATATGATCAGAGATCATGGAACATTAATCCAGCTGAGTGAGCCCAGATCATTTCAGGAACTCTCGTTGCGACCAGAGGTCGGGAACATATCCAGTTGTATTTGGCCAGAGGCCGGCTGCCAATTTTCAGGAACTTTGTTGTGATCAGGAACATATAATGACCAAGGTCACTCAGCGGTTTTCAAATTCAACTGCATTAAGTACATCTGCGTTATTCTTTGTGTGTCTCGATATGAGATTGCAGGCATTTCGGCTTCAGCACATACTGCAGAGTTGTTTGTTTATAATTTATTTATGAAATTTGTATTTTATTAGCTTGGCCAACCCCTAGTGTGATGGATGTGTAATGGTGTGATTGGAATACATTTTCACCTTCAGATGGATTACTTTCAGGCCTTACTTATAGGTAATTCATGCAGCATGCAAATCCTTCATAATCATTCTTTCATTCTCACCACCTCAAGGAGAACAGCATTCCGTAATGTGTAAGAGTGATTAGGTAATTCTGCATTGAATGTTATAGTTTTTCAGGAATTTTCCTGAAACTAGGGTCTTCTCGTGACTGTGGAACGTTCAACACCAGACCCACATTTATAAACTACGACAAAAGGTCCCATCATCTTGCAAACCTATGCGATACACTACCCACCGGACAAACTCGTCCAACCGTTTTCCACAACAAGGGAAATTTCAGGAAGGACCATTCGGTAAGGAAATGACATTGGGAACGGCTGGCTTCAGGAATCAGTATATCTCGAATGCAAGCGAACCAAACATTTCTTAATTCAATATAACATTGCAGAATTCCGGCAAGAATCTAAATGAATACAAAATGTCAACGTTGGTGTGTTTGTGTGTGTTGTGTTAGTACATAAATGCAGAATCAAGATAGAAATAGAAAATAATTGCTATGTTGAAATAAGAAGAAAACCTCCCTCCGCTTAGTTAAGTCAATGAATCTCTGAAATAAACTTATAATTAACAAATTATGCATCGATAAGAAAATAAGTAGGAAAATCTTTCCCCCGCACAGGTAAGTCGATGAATCCCTGAAAGTAAATATTTATAACCAAATACACAGCGATAAGAAACTCTGAAAGAAAACCCCAACATGTAGATAAAATAAAGTAATATGTTCAATTAAATTTAGTTAATTTGTTAGTATAATCAAAGGAACTTAGCCCAGGAAAACAGCTCAGGAACAACTCAGTATTATACGTAAATAGTTATTTTAATTTTAAATAATGAAAGGCCGGATCCCAATAAGAAATATAACCACTGCACTTTTCACTCCACGATAATAATGTCAAATTAAATCAAAAGAATGTCCGCGCTTAATATTTATAAAAGTTATTATTTAGATTTCAAGTTCAATAGATGCGTATTCAAAGTTTTGTTGATTAATGTTCCTTTATTTATGAAATATTTTTATTATCTAGAAAATCGGAATGAATATATTATTAAGCTTTGAACCAAAAGACACCCGTATCGACCGCAAGCTGAAATCGAACTCCCGAATTTAATTTAATATTCAAGAACCGAAGTATATATTTTTAGATTTTTGAAGAGTAAGAAAAGAAAACACATGCGTATCGATCGCTATCTGAAATCCAACTCCCTCATCCCTTGCAACGTCAGGGGTGCATCTCATCCCTCCCCTCCCCTTGAGACACTTCCTCTCTTCCCCAAGATCTCAAAGTCAAAGCGATATAATTATTGGTTGAAAAATAGAGAACTCTACAACGCAAATATGGTTTTTAAGCGATGTAATATTATGATTAGTTCAAACCAATGACACCAAAATCCATTAGTTATTTCCATTCGTTCCATAGCATCCATTGGTACATTGTGTCGGCAGAGCAAGACAAAGATATACTTCCTTCGCACACAATGTTAAAAACATCTCTCAGATGGACAATAAAGTATTCAACACAAACGTGCCCGGCTCAAGATGCAAAAAAATATTTTTTTGTGTACTACAAGTGTAGACACTGTGTGACAAATCTTTGAATTTGTCATTTGACCCTTCTAGAGTTGGCTCCGTTTTTCGTCGTTTCTTTTGTATGGAACACATAGTCTATTTATTAATATGTCAATGACATACACGCACACACACACACACATACAGACGGACGTTTTTGAAAGATATTGTTTTTGGCATGTCCTGCACCAGGACAACTCATTTCCGTGAAAACCTCGAAAAAAATATTTCACGCCAAATCAAAACTTTCTTTATAGCCTTCAGCTATAGCAAGAAAGTAAAAACGGCTAACTTCCCTTTAAAAAATCGGAACTAACATTGCAATCTTGTAAAATGACATTTTTGAATTTGAAACGGCTTTGGCTGAATTTATAAGATTTAAGAAGTATCTTATTTTTTCAATAAAATATTGGTTTGTAAGAGCAACAATATAAAGTGTTCACTATTGGTTACCTGAATTCTGTTTGAACCGTTTTGTTTGCCTTGCAGAAAACTCTGGGAGTGGGAGAGCACCTGGTTCCTTCAGCAACTTTTGTCTCCTCAACTGCCATCGTTGCAGGACATAACGTTTTAGGTCTGGAACATTACATAATTTTATCATAGAGTATGTCAAAATAAACCTAGATGTCACACCACAATCAATCACCACGTTTTATACAAGGCAAAGGGGAATGGCAGTCAGGCCAGGGTAACCTGCCATGGTAAAGAGTAGACCGTGCTGCCTGCGGCTCAACGCCGAATGTTGGGCGGCGGTTAATTAACCCAACGCCCCCGGGGACCCAAGTCTCTGGGGTGGGCAATGGGCCCATGGATGGAGGAAATGCCACCAAACCCATTGTGAGGAAGGGCAGCAGCTTCATCACTACTACTCTTGAGCTGATGAGGACACAGTGCCGAAAGGGTCAAGAAGTAGACATACACGGGCGGAGTTGAAGCAACAGAAAGGTCGTGTGACTGCGAAACTCGCCAACCCGCTAGGCAAGCGTGGCGCTTTATTGCCAAACCCCTTCGTATATAACATGTCGAAACAATAAACAAGAGCGGAATTACCCTAGGCGAGTAGAACTAATGGTTCAGAATCTCATGCTGTCCCTACAGGGATAGTCAGCCCCTTGGATTCTGGGGGGGGCAAAAATTCGACTATACCCAAAGACAAGCATAATATTTATATAGCAACATACAATATTCCCACTGTGAGGAACGACGATCACCTAACAGCACTGGAAGAGGAGCTTTCATATATAAAATGGCACGTGCTTGGAATCTGTGAGACTAGAAGAGCAGGAGAAGCTGTCGTCACATTGAGATCAGGCCACCTCCTCTTCCACAGAAATGCAAATACAACCAGGAATGGTGGAGTCGCACTGATGGCAAACAAAAATATAAAATATCTAGTTACCAAAACAATGGCAGTGTCAGACAGAGTAAATTACATGGTTCTTCAACTCAACAAAAGATACAAACTACAGATCATACAAACTTATGCTCCTACTAGTGCAGCGGATGATGAAGAGGTCGAACAATTGTATGAGGACATAGCTACAGCATTAAGTCAGATAAACGCACAGTTTACAATTGTGTTGGGAGATTTCAATGCCAAAATTGGCCAAAAAACTACCTCGGATGATAATATTGGCCAATTCGGATTAGGTCAGAGAAATGATAGAGGACAACTTATACTCGAATTTTTTCAAAGAGAGGATCTGTACTGCATGTCAACATTTTTCAAAAAACCCCCACAGAGGAAATGGACGTGGAAAAGTCCAGATGGTGTTACGAAAAATTAAATAGACTACATTTTATGCTCTAAAAAAGAAATCTGTAATGATGTGTCTGTGCTGAACCGCTTTGACACTGGGAGTGATCACAGAATAGTACGGGCCAAAATCCAGATCAAAACGAAGTTAGAAAGGAAAAAACTGATCTCTTAAGTCATAAGACCATCCGCCTCGGTACTTGAGGAAAGACACGAAGAATACCAAACACACCTCACAAACAAATTGAGATCAGATCTTCGTGGGAATGACCTGAATGACTTATGTGCGTCCATCACTGAAGGAGTATTAACAGCAGCCAAAAAAGTTTGCAATTTGAAACAGAAAGGCGACCCTAAGTTAAAATTAAGTACCTTAGCACTGATAGAAAAGAGAAAACAGACACCCAGGGATTCAAATGATTACGAGACCCTAAACAAACAGATAAAGAAGGCTATCCGAAAAGACTCGAGGTCTCACAAAACGAAAACAATTGAACAAGCTATCCAAGATAATATGAATTTTAAAGTTTTAAGATCAAAGCTGGCAAAGTCACGGGGTAGAATCCATTGTATGAAGGACAGAAACAGTATTATCCACCATGACAAACAGGATATCCTGAATATTGTACAAGAATTTTACTCCACATTGTATAGTGAGTCAGTATACCGAGTCAAATAAACTCAATAGGTACACCAATCAGGAACATGAGTTCAGAAAAAATACCTGAAATAAACAGAGACGAACTTAGAGCACCTATTAAACAACTTAAAAACCGAAAAAGCCCCGGAGAAGACAGGATTACAGCCGAAATGTTGAAAAACGGTGGAATAGTCTTAGAGGATGCACTATGCGCTCTAATCAATCGTTGTCTACAAGAGGAAAGAATACCAGAAAAATGGCGCAATGCTGAAGTTATACTTCTATTCAAAAAAGGAGACGCAGCTAACATTGGAAACTATAGACCCATAAGTCTTCTGAGTGTTTTATTTCAATTATTCACAAAAATTGTCACAAAAAGATTAACACCTAAGTTTGACTTCTATCAACCAAAAGAGCAAGCAGGTTTCCGAAGTGGCTATAGCACCATTGACCACATCCACACGTTGCGTACACTCATAGAGAGATGCACAGAATACAAAATTCCTCTGTACCTAGCTTATGTAGATTATGAAAAAGCTTTTGATTCTCTTGAAGTGTGGGCCGTATTGGAGGCAGTGGCGTGCCTTCGGTTTCTGCCGTACGCATGCTGGATAATTAAAGTTGCGTTTACTAAATCTAAAATCTTAATCTAAGCTGCAAAGATATGTATCAATTAAGATTCATATTAAACGCATTCCCACAAGCAGACATGTATAAGTTCGCGCTAACGTATGCCGCATGTGGACCTACAATATAAAAACCCAATCCAATGACCCATCTCAAATGAATATAAGCCCTGCAACTCTTGCCGACCTTCCCTAAAACAGAGGTGACATTGGCAAAGTGAACCATTTTTTACAGTATGGGTGGTCAGTCGCAAACAATTAATAAGTCAATCATTCTGATATTGGTATGAAACGTGCTAACGCGACAGTGTAGGTATTCAATAATATAAATACAAGATACAATGTAAATATAATATACAATGAGTCATTCATAATATTGTGAACGTGCAAGCGTCTAAAAGGAAAAAGCCATAGCAAAAGCTAAGCATATTTGATAATAATATTTTGTGTATTCGACACATATAATATGTGAATGTATGTGTGTCATATCGAATGAGCAAAGAGCTCTATCGTATATGTGTGTACATCTCCATACAAGCTTTACGACTTTTAGCTTTTTTCATATGTTAGACAAAGACAGGTATATCGCTTGACACATCAATACAGTTTTGTTTGACAATCTATAATCTACTAGGGGCGTTGCCCCTGGCTGCTACGCAGCCCAACCCCTTAACATTTGGTGAATGTGTATATTGCGCAGTTTCCTCGCGTTAAAATGCCTTTGAAAAAGAAAATCGACCACCCATACTTTAAAAAATGTTTCACTTTGCAGATTTCAGCTGTGTTTCAGGGGAGGTTGGCAAGAGTTGCAGGGCTTATGTTCATTAGAGAATGGGTTTTTATGTTGTAAGTCCACATGGGCCATTTGTAAGCGCGAATTTTTACCTGTCTGCTTGTGGGAATGCATTTAATATGAATCTCAAATAGTATGTATCTTTGCAACTTAGATTATAGAACTAAAAAAAAAAATTTCCTTGACTTATAGGTTAGTATGTGGCTGACCACCCATACTGTAAGTAATGGTTCACCATCTAAATCTAATTCTAAATCTAAATCTAAGCTGCAAAGATATGTATCATTTGAGATTCATATTAAATGCATTCCCATAAGCAGACATGCCTAATTTCGCGCTTACACATGCCGCATGTGGACCTACAATATAAAAAACCCAATCTCAAATGAACATAAGCCCTGCAACTCTTGCCGACCTTCCCTGAAGCAGGGGTGACATTGGCAAAGTGAACCATTTTTTACAGTATGGGTGGTCAGTCGCATACCAACCTCATCAGTCAAGGAGTGCAAATTTTATCTCTGTTTGAGGAAAAGTCGGCAAGAGTTGCAGAGCTTATGTTCATTTGAGATTAGGTTTTTATGTTATAAGTCCACATGGGGCATTTGTAAGCGCGAACTTATACCTGTCTGCTTGTGGGAATGCATTTAATATGAATCTCAAATGGTATGTATCTTTGCAACTTAGATTATAGAACTAAACAAAATAATTTCCATGACTAATAGGTTAGTATTTGGCTGACCACCCATACTGTAAGCAATGGTTCACCATGCAAATTTTATCTCTGTTTGAGGAAAAGTCGGCAAGAGTTGCAGGGCTTATGTTCATTTGAGATTAGATTTTTATGTTGTAAGTCCACATGGGGCATTTTTAAGCGCGAACTTGGACCTGTCTGCTTGTGGGAATGCATTTAATATGAATCTCAAATAGTATGTATCTTTGCAACTTAGATTATAGAACTAAACAAAATAATTTCCTTGACTAAAAGGTTAGTATGTGGCTGACCACCCATACTGTAAGCAATGGTTCACCATACAAATTTTATCTCTGTTTGAGGAAAAGTCGGCAAGAGTTGCAGGGCTTATGTTCATTTGAGATTAGGTTTTTATGTTGTAAGTCCACATGGGCCATTTGTAAGCGCGAACTTGTACCTGTCTGCTTGTGGGAATGCATTATATATGAATCGCAAATGGTATGTATATTTGCAACTTAAATTATAGAACTTAACAAAATAATTTCCTTGACTAAAAGGTTAGTATGTGGCTGACCACCCATACTGTAAGCAATGGTTCACCATGCAAATTTTATCTCTGTTTGAGGAAAAGTCGGCAAGAGTTGCAGGGCTTATGTTCATTTGAGATTAGTTTTTTTTATTTTGTAAGTCCACATGGGGCATTTGTGAGCGCGAACTTGTACCTGTCTGCGTGTGGGAATGCATTTAATATGAATCTCAAATGGGATGTATCTTTGCAACTTAGATTATGTAAAGAAATACACAAAATAATTTCGTTGACTTATAGGTTGGTATGAGGCTGACCACCATACTTAAAAAAATGGTTTACTTTGCAAATTTCACCTTTGTTTCAGGGAAGGTTGGCAAGAGTTGCAGGGCTTATGTTCATTTGGAATGGGTTGTTATGTTGTAAGTAGGTACACATGCAGCATATGTAAGCGCGAACTTATACATGTCTGCTTGTAAGAATGCATGTAATATGAATCTCAAATGTTTTATATCTTTGCAACTTAGATTATAGATTTAAATCCATTTTTATTTTGTGTATTTTTTTTTTAATTTGCATGAAATAAAAGAAAATATAAAAAAAACTTTCACGTTTTGCCGCTAGATGTCAATTTATTTCCATACATTTTCAGTATGAACAAACAGGTTTATTGCAAAAAGTTTTCATACATTTTTAAACACAAACGCGAAAGCTCGCAGCATTGCAGCAAATATACAAAAATTAATTTGCCATATATCAGGAATGTGTTTCCTCTGCTGTGATGGCATTAATTTTGAAAATCGATAATGTAAGCGAATGACGACGGTCTGGAGTAATATAATAAAGGATAATCTAAGTTGCAAGGATATATTCATTTAAAGCTCTCAGATGTATGCCCACAAACCAACAAGTGTAGTTCGCGCTTACAAATGCTGAATGTGTACTTACAAATAAAATCCAAACCTCAAATGAACATAAGCCCCACAACTTTTGCCGACCTTCCCTGAAACAGGGGTGACATTGGCAAAGTGAACCATTTTTTACAGTATGGGTGGTCAGCCTCATACCAACCTATAAGTCAAGGAATATGAATAATAAATTACATTTAAATATAAAAAAGAACAAAACCTTACAAAGAAATCTATACAAAAAAAGTCAAAAATTTCCTATGCAAAAAATGTAGCAAATGAATACACCAACATTAGAAATCAACATTGCAGATTAGCCGCCACTTCTTCCTGTCCTTGCATACTTCTTTGACAATGACCAATAATAAAAGCCTAGTACTGTCCCACACAGATGGCAGTAGCATGAATTTTGACAGCGGGAAATTTAAAAAGACGCATGACGATAATATCTTTAATCCACTCAAAAATATTCATTATTTGAATTTGTGAGGGTACGCATGCTCAGCTTTTTAGCTTGTATGATAGTCACGCCACTGATTGGAGGGGATGAAAAGGGCTGGAATAGACTCTAGTTTCATAAATCTTATACAGAATCTTTATGAGAACGCTACATTGCATGTGACTCTGAATGACGATTGGAAGACTAACCTGATACCAGTAAAGAGTGGCGTGAGACAAGGAGATCCAATTTCTCCGAAACTATTTACTTTGGCATTGGAATATGCCTTAAAACATCTACCATGGGACTCCAAAGGCATAATCATAGATGGCACTCTCCTTAATCACCTACGTTTCGCAGACGATATTATTGTCATCAGTAATGACCCTACACAACTGACGGAAATGCTAAAGGAGTTGAACGAAGCATCTAAAAAGTTGGCCTAAAAATGAACCTCACTAAAACCAAGTTGATGACGTCACAACCAGCACAAATTGTACTGGACAATGCCAGCATTGAATCTGTCGATGAGTACATTTATTTGGGTCACAAAATACAGCTCAGGCGAGATAACCAGATAGCAGACCTAAATAGAAGAGTCGGACTAAGCTGGGCAGCATTCAAAAATCTTGGTCACATTTTGAAAAATCCGAAAATACCCATCAACTTAAAAAGGAAAGTATTCAATGCCTGTGTCCTGCCAGTGTTCACTTATGGTATTGAGACAGTCACAATGTCACAAAAAAGTGCCCACAAGCTAAGAGTCACACAGAGAGTAATGGAGAGAGCCATGTTGGGTGTCAGTTTGCGGGACAGACTCAGAAATGAGGACATAAGAGCCAGGACAAAGGTTTCCAATGTCATCAAGATGGCCGCAAGCCTCAAGTGGCGATGGGCAGGACATGTCGCTCGCGATCCAGATGAAAAGTGGACAAAGCGACTGCTGTGCTGGTGCCCAAGGATAGCAAAGCGTGGAGTTGGGCACCCACAGTTGCGTTGGCGCGACGATGTTCAGAGAAGTGCGGGACTTGCCTGGATGCGGATCGCTCAGGATAGAAATGAATGGAAAATGCGAGAGGAGGCCTACGTCCAGGAGTGGACGATCAATACAGGCTGAAGAAGAAGAAAGGGGAATGCATCCTCCTCGAGTAAAAACATTTACACGACCTCCCCTTGATTGCGTTCAATGAAAATGTATGATACAATGGCACTCCTTATAGTGAGTCATTTACTTTTTATACATTTTGTCAATTTAAGCGATCCAGAGGAGTTTGCACAATGCTTTATACCTGGTGTACTGGATACGTACCAAGCATGACCAAACCTCTCAGCATCTTTGAAACAAAATTTCTTTACTGTATTTATGGCCTCATACAGAATAATAACATTTGTCGAAGAAGATGTAACTCTGAAATATGCCACCTATACCAAGACTTCAAAGTAGTCCCGTGAATAAAAGTCAGCAGACTGCATTGATTTGCTAGACTGTATTATCCAGCAAATGGACCGTTAAGGCCTGGAAAAGATGGATGTGATGATGGATCCAAAGGAGTGCAGGACAATGGAAAGAACCAGATTAAAGTGGTTAGACAAAGTGGTGGCAGATCGTCATGCGGGAGGAGTATGGGACTATAGGAAAATGTAAGACAGGTTAATCCAGACACACCACAAATTGAGGGTATGTGGATAAGTATTCCTTACGTGGCAAAGTATCTGAAGCGGTCCTTGCCAGTGATCTGGCTTTGTCTTGTTTGCACTGCGGCAGTCCTGGCTTCCCACACACGAGCCCTATACGATGCATCTACATGTGCCGGCAGACGAGCGTTAGGATGATAAGCTAAAAAAGTAACAATGTAAAGAGGAGTGCTTTCAATTATGTATAACAAAATTAGTAAGATGCTTTGACATATTGTTTTTGAGTTTTTATGGGCAAGACCATGTTATCCAGATGTACATGGCTTTAAATGAAATTAGATGGCTGTTAAAGGAGGGCGCTGTTATGACTTTGAGGTCTTCAAACTCCATGATCAATAAGTATTATTTTGTTTTTCTTCATCAAAATACTTCTTAAATTTTAGTAATTCAACTAACATCACCAGAAACTCAAAAAAGACGTTGCACAATATGGTGATGTTTGTTCCAATTTTCCAGTTTAAGCCATTTAAGCACTGCGTATAACGTGTTTGCGTGCCGTCAGTAAAAAACTCAAAAACAATATGTGATATAACGCTGACCATAAAAGTGAAAGTATAAGACTTAAATTGACCGGTCTGTAGCCTATTGGTTAGCGCTTTGGACTCATAAATGGAAGGGGGGGGGGGGGGGGGTACGAATAAGGACAAAGCACAAAAAATACACCATTTATACTTTAAATATGCTCATCGCTGGGTTGAAAATTCATAATACCTTTACCAACGACTGGTCACCAAAAATCCATCCAACCTTAACTTAACTGGTTGCTTCAAAATTGGTGATTTGTACAGCGACTATCAAGCTCGCAGGCTTGAGGTGTGATTCACTCAAAAACAGTGCTCACCAAAGAAACCATTCTAATATTATGATTATTTTTTAATATGTTCCTTGACTAACAGGTTGGTATGAGGCTGACCCCGCTTGCTTTACAAACTTGGTTCACTTTTGTCAATACCACCCTGGTTTCAGGGAGAGGCATCATTAGTTGCAATGTTTATGTTCGTGAGAGTTTTGGTTTCTTTTGTATGCACATGCATCATGTGTAGTGAAGTGGGAATATTTGTGGAAAGTTCTCAAGGAAATGGGGGTTCCATCCCATTTGATAAAACTCATCCACGGACTTTACACTCCTAGTAAGGCAATCATAAGGATTAATGGCATGAACACAACAAGTTTTCCCACAGAAAAAGGTGTAAGACAGGGATGCATCCTCTCCCCTGACCTGTTTAATATCTATGGGGAATACATAATGCGCAGGGTTCTATACCAATGTGATGGAGGAGTGTCTATTGGTGGCATAAAGCTGTCCAATTTAAGATATGCGGATGACACAACACTTTTGGCCAAAAACCCGAGAGAGATGGCAGATCTCCTTAAACGAGTAGAGACCGAGAGCAAGGCACTGGGACTCGAGATCAACCAGAGTAAAACCAAGATCATGATCATAGATCGATCAAAAAAGTTTGGTGATCTGGGAAACTCATTTCAAGGTTTGGAGATCATAAACGAGTTCCAGTTCCTTGGATCTCAAATTAGTAACGAAGGATCTTGCGAAGGAGAAATTAGACGCCGTATCGCCATTGCCAAAAGTGCCATGTCTAAGCTGGACAAAATATGGAAAGACCGGGGTGTGAGTAACAGCACCAAGATTAAGCTTGTTAGGAGTCTGGTCCACTCTATTTTTCTCTATGCTGCTGAAACATAGACCATAAAAGCAGCAGAAAGAAGAAAAATTGACGCTTTTGAAATGTGGTGCTGGATGCGCATGCTTCGAATCCCATGGACGGCTAGACACACCAATGAGTCCATTCGTCGGGAGCTGCGTTTGGATGGCTTGACTCCGGCCAACATGTGTACACGCCGTATTCTTCAGTTCTTCGGACACGTTGTCCGTGGCAATGAGGATAGCCTGGAACGACTGGTTGTGATCGGTAACTTGGAGGGGAAGAGAGGAAGAGGTAGATCCCCCACACGATGGACCGATCAATGAAGACAGCAGCAGGCACCTCGGTAGTTGGAGCGTTGCGGGCAGCACAGTCGAGGGAGAGCTGGAGAAGATTGGTTGCTTCCACAAGGGTCACAACCCTCAGTAATGAGGAATAGGATTGAGAAGAAGCATCATGTGTAAGCCCGAACATGCACATGCCTGCTTTTGGGCATGCGTTTAATATGAGCCTTGAATACCGATATATTGCACGTTTAATAATAAAGAGAAATAACTCAAAAATTGAGCAAATGGAGATTTTGTAATAATACGCAAGAACAATGCGAGAAGAATAGGTAGAATGCGACAGCCGTTCAATTTGGACGAATATGACCGAGATAAAACATCGGTCGCCTTTTTCATCCATACAAGTTGTAGGTGGTTTTCTGAACTTCAAACGTGATTTCCCAACATTCTTATTTTTTTAGTTATTACTCTTTATTATTAAAAGTGTGATATCTTTACAAATAAGATCATAGATTATACAATGTTCTATTTGATAAGCTCTGTTTTTTTATTTGAATCTGTCCTCAAAATCCCTCTTTGAGCTTGTTTATCACTATAGAAAGTGTCAATTCTCAAGCAAGAACTAATTGCTGGAAGGCCGGATAGACCTTTTGTGTTATGATAAAGGTAGATGAAACTTTCCACTCACTGAAGAGTGAATTTGGAAATTCTATGATACTGGAGTGATGTCTTCCGGGATCTGTTGCCGTGGTCTGTGGGAGCTGGAGCTTCCGGACGTTTCGCCCATTTCTACGATGGGCTTCTTCAGCGTGAAGTATGATGATGATGAAGATCTTGATGAGAACTGTGATGTCAGTGTGTGTGCAATGAGGGTTTATATGTCTACCATCTTGCTTCTACAGTGTGTGTTTGTTGTTTTAAAAGCACCATCTAAACACAAGAACTTTTTTTTAGGAAGGTTTTAGTGAAGTTTTTAATAGGAAGGAAGAAATGACAAGAATCGACAAAGTATGGAATCCAGCTCTACGTCGTTGCACAATCAAGCCCTTGAAGCCTTGTCTTAACACAAATTATGTAGCAAACATTAATGACTGTGGGCTGGAAAACCACTCTCCTCACTCCAATGTTCAGTTGGCCCAAAGAAAATCTAAACGCTTGGCCGAAAAACGGAAGAAGACCAATAATACAGTGGGTGATGATATGTAGAAAAAGTCGTTATATGTGTAATTTCTCTTACATATATTCATAGTTTCGCAATGCAATTCATAGATGGTGCTTTTAAAACAACAAACACACGCTGTAGAAGCAAGATGGTAGACATATAAACCCTCATTGCACATACACTGACATCACAGTTCTCATCAAGATCTTCATCATCATCATACTTCACGCTGAAGAAGCCCATCGTAGAAATGGGCGAAACGTCCGGAAGCTCCAGCTCCCACAGACCACGGCAACAGATCCCGGAAAACATCACTCCAGCATCATCAGCCGGCCGTGTAAGCCTAAAACTCTAATTCTATGATATTTTTTGTGCCCTGCCAAACTAACAAACAGACTACCTTCCGATTACAGGTCCAAAGTGTTCAACACTAGACTACGCTGTTTCATGAGCGAGGAAAATATCCTGCATCAGAAATAAATATGTTGTGTTCTTATCATTGAGGTTGTCACCGAGTACCAATTTCCAAAGTTAGTAAAAAAATAATCTTACCATATTCAACGCTGTTGTAATGTGGCAATTCACAAAACATTTTATCATAAACTGGCATCACAGTCTGCAACAAAATATAAGTAAGTACTTTTTTAAAATTGTATATAATTTCATTTTTTTACTCAGTAATGGAATCAGCATATGATTTGACATAGACAATATTGTGATGCCACCCTGCTGGTTGCGAGGGAAAATTAAAAAAAAAAAATTTTTTTGGTTGCCAAGGATAGCAGTCAGAATACAAGAATGACGCTTGTTCACTGAGAAAAAAGTTTTAAATTCAAAAGAGTCCATTAACAACAAAAAAGTTAAGAATAGGAAAAACGAATGAATGAATGTAAATGAAAGAAACGCAATATGAAAAAGGAGAGAGATATGAATAATTAATGTGGACTTTGTGGAATTTTTGTCGAGCCTGTTGAGAATGGTATGCAAGGATAAAAAGAAGTGAAGGCTCCTACAGAGGTTCCGGCTCACCCTAACAGTATGGCAACAGAGTATCACAAACGGGAGATGGCTTACAAGTTGAGCAGTTGCAATGGCGGCTTTTCTTGCTGCTCTCTGATGATCTTTTTCGCTGGAAAATGCATATTCCTTGTCTGAAACATCAAAATAATCTCTTCAGTTGGGGTAAAAAAATATTTACAAATTTAATATGATGGAATTCCGTGACTTATAGGTTGGTTATTTATACTCCTTGACTTTGTATGAGGCTGACGATCCATGCTGCAAAAAATGGGACACTTTGCTAATGTCACCCTTGTTTCAGGGACGGTCGGCAAAAGTTGTAGGGCTTATGTTTATGTGAGGTATGGATTTTGATTTGTAAGTACACATGCAGCATTTGTAAGCGCGAACTTAAACGTGTTTGCAACAGCATTTTATATAAAATTCAAATGTTTATACATCTTTGCCACTTGAAAAAGTTATCCAAAAAAAAAGTCAAGAAATATGTGTGCAATCCGTGCTCTAATCAAGACAAAGGAATCTGCAAGAAAAACATTGTTACTGTTACCTTTTCCAGGTACTTACCAAAAATGTAATCATGCGCGCGAGACTGTCTAAATTTGGCTCTTCTATTCTGAAACACACCCGACATTTTCTTTTTATTCCCGGTTTGACGTTTTATGCAAGAAAATTTGTTAAATGTGCTGTTAAGGAAAACCATGGAAACTGAATGGAAAAACTGAAACTTGAAAAGAAGTAGGTATAAGGTAGGTAGGTAGTCTTATTTTTTTTACTGGAAACTGTATTTTCTCCTATGGCAGTATTATAAAAAGCCAAATTAGTAATGTCAACCCTACATTAGGGATGAAAAATGAAATAAAAATGATTGAATCGATACTTTCAAATACTATCGAAATATATCGATGAAAATGTAATATTTCGATGGTTAAAAATATCGAAATCTTAATTTCCTAAAAAATATTGATCTTTGGCGGGTAACGACTCAAGTTCATCGAAAATTTTGTCTAAAACATCTGTCGATGGAGGGGAGGGGGGGGGGGAGGGAGGAAGTAGAAACCCGTTTTGGAAGACTGCAAGAAGAGAACTTCTTGAAAAAAAAATCTGAAAAACACTGTCACCGGGGGAGGAGGCATGTATCTTCCAAACACAACCACCTATAAAACGATAGGGGCAAAAACCAACTGCAAAACAATATCGCTTATGACATGGATATATAGAACTGGATGGGTTAAGAAATCAATCCTTTGAGAATTAGAAATACGCTACCCCACTCATCACACAAAAATCCAAATTCAGTCTATCGGTAACAATGATCGGTAACCTTCTAACTATCAACAGGTGTGTTACCTAATTGGGAAAAATCCATATAAATGTCAAACTGTGTATACCATAGTGATTTCATGTTTTCTTGGTGATATGTAAATAGATTGAAGACGGAGAAGAGACACGTTGCTTACATGGAAAATGAGAAAAGCATTTCATATGTAGTGAGCGAGACAGCATTATAAACAATGTATGGTGTCAAAGACGGTGCATCATGTTGATTGGTACTAAATCACATGTACGACCCCTCCATTTAATATTTCCTCCATGGCTTTTGATACTCCAAAAACTATATAGAAAATCGATATTTTTGATGTATCGATATATTTCGCTCATCCCTACACTACATTCTGTGTCTGTGATGTCAACCCACTTAAAATATACGAGGCGTTCGCGCCAGTGAGTAGGCTCTTGGCTGGGGAACCGGAAATACATGAATGGTGGTAAATTTAAATTGGCTGCAAGGCGGTAAATTTAAATTTGGTCACAGTTTGAAAACATTAATCAGTAATCTTAGTATGAAAATCTTGTGGCTTTACTTAAAGCCCTTATTTTAATTGCGGCAAATTTTAATTGGCGGTAGTTTGGTAATAGAATCGTAACATTTTACATCTTTTATCTAAGCACACAATTAAAAGAGCACAAAAATTTGGGAAGGTGACATAAATAATTGACAACTTTTTCCTAACCTCACTTTACACAAAAACATGACTGAAATAAATTGCACAGAATCTGCACTCGACTTTCTTGCAAAAATTAACCCACTGTATGACGTATGTAAAGCTATAATCATCTACCAGCTTATGCAGTTTCAATGAAAATATAATATATCGATAATAAATCAATTTTATTCCACCGCGGTGTGTACCTGCATACCCGTGCGAGTATGGAAATAGCCATATCAATTCTTAAGTAAATAAAAAATATTTGGATGATTTATTTGGTGAGCGCCGTTTTGTGTGAATCACACCTCAAGAGCCCTCTGCGAGGTTGGTCTTCTCTGGAAAAAGCGCCAATTACACAAGAAAGATCCTCGACTCATAGGTTGGTATGAAGCTGACCTCTGTACTGTAGGTATAACTGTACTGTATCCTGCCACCGTTTCATTAGGGGTGGCCGGTACCTCCGCAGATGCGCCTCCACTTTTTGCTGTCATCACCTTTTTCATACATACTCTTCTCTTATTCTCACTCTGCAGGATCCATTCTTTCGCAATCTCACCTATTTGGTCTAACCGCATTCTTTCCTCAGCCTTCCCCTTCCGCGCTTTCCTCTGACATTTCCTTTGTACACTTTCTTCGTTTGTTGTTCATCATCCATTCTTTCAAGATGTCTGAACCATCTCATCGTACTTTTTTGTACTTTCATTCTCATATTCTCTTTTATACCACACTCGTTCATCACTCAAGCATTACCTACGTACTCTATCACTCAGTGTCTTTCCAGCCATTACTCTCAGGTAAGCCATTTCAACCGTACTTACATACTTTACTCAGCTCACATTCATTAAGCCTCACTTCCACCAACCAATATGCCATTGTGGACCACCGATCTCATATTCTTCGTAAGTTTCCTATTCCTTGTAATGCTTCCAATCGTTTCCATTACACTTCTTCCTCTACTAGCGCGCTTTTCCAATTATTTCGTCAATTTCGCATTCGACTCAAACTTGCTTCCCAGATAATCAAATTCTTTCACGACCTCCACTCTTTTTTCATTCAGTCTTATCTCAATTTTCTCGCATTTCTCAGTCCTCCCAAAGTGTAAATAATACTTCACTTTGTTAATGTCACCCCTGTTTCAAGGAAGGTCGGCAAGAGTTGCAGGTTTTATGTTCATTTGAGATTTGGTTTTAATTTGTAAGTACAAATTCAGCATTCGTAAGCGCGAACTTACACGTACCTGTTTGTGGGCATGCATTTCATATTAGTTTTGAATGTTTATATTTCATTGCAACTTATATTCTTGATTATTATAGATGGTCATTGAACCCTTCTGTATGCAAACTAAGTAGGACTTTGTATAGTGGGTAAACTTTTTAGTTATATTTTGAAAAAGTAACGACTGATTATTATTGGTATTTATAAATTTTTAAGAATCGCAGCCTTTTATCTATTTTTAACCCTTTGACTACCAAGAAAATTGCTAATACATTTTTGTATGGAAATTTTTCACTTTTTGGAAAAAATAATGATGGCAATATATAGGTTATTATTATTGTTTTACATTTGTGCTACTTTATTTTTTTATTAACCCTCTAACTGCCGAGAATTTTTCCATTATTTTTTTCTTTTATATGGCAACTCCCTAAACCGAGGTTATGATGAAGAAATGATTATAATTATTAGATAGCACTATTATATAAATGGATTCACAAAAAATTTAAGAAAAATCGTCGGAGCCGTATTTGAGAAAATCGCATTTTAAATTTTCAGCTCTTTGTAAGCTATCTTAAATTTTCAAAAAAGTACAAAAAAAATGATTACGAATTAAAGTGATAAGCTTGTTTTTTCTATCAAATCAAAAACAAATTTAAATATCTTGCATTTTAATAGGTTTTTGTAATATTTTCGATTTAAAATTTCAGGTCGTGTAAACGGTGCTTTATATTTATTTTTTCAAAAAAAATTTTTTGTTAATTTGTAGAAATTTATGTTGTCCATAATATTGTAGAACATTATATTTTTGTTGACCCCTTAACTTTCGAGAAAATCACAATCGTTGGTTTTTTTCATATGGCAGCCCATAGACACAGATTAGTAAGAGTGTTGCCATAACTAATTTATTAAGTTAAAAATTAATTAATGGCAACTCTCAAAATTTAAAAAAAAATCTTGGAGCCGTTTTTGAGAAAAGTGCAATTTTATGTTTTTTTTTGTATGGCAGCCATCTTGAATTTTCAAGTTTTTTATTTTTTTATTTTTTTTTTATTTATTTTACTTACGGACATAATAGTCCAATTACATAGTTATATGAAAAAGTAATTACAGAAAATGACAAAGAAAATAATATAATACAAGAATTAATATTTCATAATAGCATAGACAAAATATAAATACTTATACTTTCCTCAGCAAAACAAAGCTCTACGGAATTCAGATAGGCTCATGCCGCATAAATCTAGATGAGAGGAAGAATTTAAAAGACGACACATTCTGTTAATAGGAGAATAGTATCCTAAATTTGAAGTGTGAAAGTTGAGAGAGAGCAATTCATTTATTCTAAATCTTCGCGTTGGAACATTTAATTTGATACATTGTAAAAGATAAGGTGAGTCGAAAATACTATTAATGATTTTATAAATACATATGAGTTGAGCATGTTGTCGGCGTGTTACTAAAGATGAAATGCCTAGGGTGATCTCTATGTCTTTATAGTCATACTCATCTCTACTTAGACCCAGTTTCCAAGCAACTCGTCTTAGAAAGCGATGCTGTACTGATTCAAGACGGTCAATGTGGGTAGCATAGAATGGAGACCAGATAACACTGGCATACTCAAGGTGTGGGCGAACCAATGAACAGTAAAGGATTTTTAAAGTTTGTACATTATTGAAATCAGAAGTGATTCTAAGGATGAAACCTAGAATCTTAAGTGACTTATTAACAATATTATCAATGTGTTCGCGAAAGGAAAGTTTGATATCCAATGTTAAGCCAAGGTCCTTAATAAGTGTGACCGTTGCCAGGTCAACACCATTTAGTTTGTAGACAAAATTTACAGGTTTTTTTGTTTTATAAAAGGACATAATTTTACATTTATCGATATTCAGCTCCATGCAGTTGGCCTTGCACCAATCATTGAATGAATCAATATCTGATTGAAACAGAGAGCAATCATTGTAAGAGTTAATGGATTTCAGCATTTTGTTGTCATCCGCAAAAAGCCAAAATTGAGTGTCAGAAAAAACATTCAGGTCATTAATAAATATATTGAAAAGAAGAGGAGCAAGATGTGCTCCTTGAGGTACACCAGACGTAACGTCAATTTTATCAGAAATAGAATCATTTATTCTCACTCTTTGTTTTCTTCCAGTTAAGTAAGACTTGAGAAAGGTTAGAAAGGGATCTCTTATACCAATAGCTCTTAGTTTAGCTACAAGGAGTTGATGGTTAACCTTATCGAAGGCCTTAGAGAAGTCAGTGTATAGAACATCAACCTGAGTATTATTCTCAAGGGCCCTGACAATAGTGTCAGTGTAGGAAAGCAAATTAGTAATAGTAGATCTAGAAGATCGGAAGCCATGTTGTTCATCAATCAATAAATTTTTGAAGAGAGGGGAGATTTTTGTAGTTATGATAGACTCAAAGATTTTTGGTATATGGGATAAATTTGATATAGGTCGGTAGTTCTTTATATCAGACTTGATTCCAGATTTAAAAATAGGTCTTAGGTAAGATATTTTCCAAGAGTCAGGAAAAACACCTGAAGACAGAGAAAGGTTAAATAAATGACACAATGGCTTTGACAAGGTAAACTTGCACTTCTTGAGCAAAAGTTGTGGAAAACCATCGGGACCAGTGCCACTATTATCAGACAGAGCCCCCAATGCATTGAAAACATCCACTAGTGATATATTGCATTCATTTAAGTCAACAGTATGTGTGTAGTTGAATAGCGGGACATTAGATGCAGTGTCTGAATATACTGTAGAAAAGTGTTTAGCAAACAATTCTGCAATGGCAGTAGCATTTGTGGCTTGAGTATCATTATAGGTCATATTAGAGGGAAGACCGTTATCTGCACGTTTTTGTGCAACAAAATGCCAAAAATTTTTTGGGTATAAATTTAAGTTAGTCTCGGTATCTTCAATAAAAGATTTATAGCTACTCCTTGATTCCATTTTAGATAATTGTCTTAGATGAGTAAACTTCTGATAGTAAAGTAATTTTCCTGTATCCTTATACATCTTATGCATTTTTTTCTTTTCCAATATTAAATGTTTCAGCTTCAAACTGAACCAATTAGGAAATTTAGGCTGAGAATAGATACCTCTAGGAACAAATTGGAGAATAGAATGTGACAGGTAATCATTGAAAAGAAGTACAGCTTCATTTATATTGTTAAGTGAATAAAAGGAAGACCAGTTAATTTGAGCAAGAAAATAATTCATGTCGGCATAATTGCCATTTTTAAATTTATAGTGATAGGATACCTTATGCTTTAATAGTTCACTACTGAGAAAACTTGAGATGTCAAAAGAAAGAGGAGGATGAAACTTATCAAGGGGTAGCAAATTGTTCGAAGATCTATTTACCTTAACACTAGAGATATCGGTAAAAATTAAATCCAAGCTATAGCCATGTTCATTGGGTATTGAGTTAACTTGATGCATGTTCATAAATGCATAAAAATTGGCTATAATGGAAGCCTGGGGAGAAATATTTTTATATATTTTAACGCCATGGTTGTCATTGAGCCACAATGTTTTCGGCAAATTAAAATCTCCACAGATAAACATTGAGTCAGCATTTAGGGACAATTGTTCAACCATTTCAGTATGCGATTTATATACCTCTATAGAAGAGGAGGGGGGAATGTATATGCATCCAAGTACTAGTTTTTTTGTGCCTACTACTACGGAGAGAAACAGTTGTTCCGAGATTAAATCTGATGTTTTCAGCACAAAACAAGGAAACTTCTTCCTAACACATATCATTACTCTCCCTCCGCGGGTTTTTATAGAGGAAGAAGACCGATCACATCGAAAAATGTTATAGTCGAATAGTCCTAATTCGGCTGATTTTATTTTGTCCGAGAGCCATGTTTCAGTGAGGAAAATATAATCATAATCACTAATGCTGACATTACACCTTAAATCATTCAACTTTGTATTCAAACCCCTGACATTTTGGTAATACGCTGAGGTAAAAGTCACACAATAGCCCCTATCAGGTTTGCTTAGTCTAAAAAATTTATGCGAGATAATTCGCGTTTTTCAGCCGCAATTCGAGCAGGACAGTCTTTTGCGCCAGTTACATGGGTTGCAGTTTTCTTGAAAAAAGTACATGTAGCGCAAGTAGGAGGTTTTTCTTTTTTTGGGCATGCATTGCGGTTGTGACCAGTTTTAGCGCAGTGAGAGCATGTCGGATCCTCCGCCTTGCATCTCGACGCCCTATGGCCATATAATTGGCAGTGCCCACACTTTAGGCTATCAACCCAATCCCTTACTCTATGGAGCTGCCATTCTATCGCTAGCCTAGCTCTTGCAATCAGAGCATGACGTACTGATGGTGGAACATTAAAGATGTGTGTGCAGCTGCCTGATCGGGGACCAGACTTGTGAGAAAATGTTATTGATAACTTTAAGTTTTCCAATGTCAGTTCTGTTTCATCTGAAGTCTGATTATGGATGGCAGCAATCACTTCTTCAGCAGGCATGTCTTGAGGTAGATCATGGATGGCAATACGAGGTTGACGGCCAGGAGCAACAGTAGCCTTTAAGCCTGCTTTGGCAAGAGCTGGAGCATTTGCCAATTTCGATGCCTCTTTTGCAGAACTAGGGTGAACCAGAACTCCACCATTCTTCAGTTCTCGCAAACCCGTGACTCTAATGCCTAGAGTAGAAGGGTTCATGGCTGATTTTAAAGACTTCATCGTATCGCCCGAAGAAGCCGGACTATCGCTTGAAGAATTCGACTGATGAACAAAAACAGATGGGCGAGCAGGTCCCGGAGTAGACTTGTCTCTAGTTATAGGGGGACCAATAGTTTTCCATGGATTTTGCTGAAGACTGTGTGGAGAGTTATTTTCGACCAGAGACAGAATTAATTTATTTTGCTCGGTGACAACATTCTTTAAATTTATCAATTCTGCACTTAAGGCTTGGACTTGCTCATTCAGCTCCTTAAGCAAATCAGTAGAAGCTCGCGTCATCTTGTTGAATTGTAAATATTCAGTGGTATACACTATTCTTCAAAATTAATTTGAATTTAACTGGCGGGAATTTACATGCTATTACTTCACGCTCTGACGTTAGTCTCGAGCACAGAGTATATAGGTCTCGAGTTGTTTTTGTTCCGGGTCGGTAGTCTACGCGATTTGTCTGCGATATTGTGTGAGAAATAATGTGGAAAAATATTCAATAACAAAAGGAAATTGCAACAATCATAGCATGGTAAGTCAGAAATGTCAAAATTGCATTGTTTTCAAAAAGTTTGCAACACTAGAAGCCATTTATTTGAGGTTAAACGTCATGTAAATTCGATATTCAACTTTGCGCGCGTGTACATCAACTTTTGAATTTAGAACATGTTTTTTGGGTGGACGTTTTTAATTTTTGACTAAAAACAAAAGCAGAACTATTTTTTGAAATGTTTTTTGTAATTTGTTTTGTGACGTGAGTTGGTGTAATGCCATGTTATTTATACTTAATACATGTCCAAAAAAGTTGATGTAGCCAAAATTTGGTATCTCTAGGTCTTATACTTTGGAAAGTGACACACACACACACACACATACAGACGGACGTTTTTGAAAGATAGTGTTTTTTGGCATGTCCTGCACCAGGACAACTCATTTCCGTGAAAACCTCGAATTTTTTTTTTCACACCAAATCATAACTTTCTTTATAGCCTTCGGCTATAGCAAGAAAGTAAAAAGTGAAAGACTCACAAAGTATCATCATCATCATCATCATCAAAGTATGTATACAAAGAAAGTGTGAAAGGAATAAGAGGGAAGGGACGACCGAGAAAAGTATGGAGTGGTCAGATTGAGGAGATTGTGAAAGAATGGGATATCCAAAGTGTTATTTATTTATTAAGGATAGTAAAAAATGGAGGCAGCTCTGCAGGGGCTCTGGCCATCCCTAGCGGAATGGCGACAGAGTTACAGTTACATGATATGAGTGTTATGTTTGCGTATTGAATTATTTACTTCAGTTGGTGATTTGTCGCAAAACATTTGCGAATAGTGTAATGCTACATTTCATATTTTGTTATTGGTTGCTAAGGATGGCGGTGATACCCATACAAGACTGACATTTATTCGCCGAGAAAAAGTTTCAAATTAAAAAACGTTCGGACCTCATTGTTCAAGGCTCATGTTTCGACCAGATTATATAAGTGCTTATGCCATGAAACAAAAATAAAATTATACGGTCAGCACGTTAATTAACATTGACAATATTGTGTCATCACCCAGCCGGGTTGCTAGAAAAAAGGCATACAAATACCTTGTATTACTTGCTAAGGATGTCATTCCAATACAATACTGACGTTTGCTTGCCGAGAAAAAAGTTCCAAATTTAAAAATGTTTGGACTTCATTGGCTGATAAAATGTGTGGGGGATTAAAAAAGATTTCGCACATTTCAATTAGAGGGGGGGGGGGATCTATAATAATCTATAATCTAAATTGCAAAGATATATGAACAGTTAAAGCGCATATCAAATGCATGCCCACAAACAAACACGTGTAGTTCGCGCTTACAAATTCTGAATGTGTAGGTACTTACAAATAAAATCCAAACCTCAAAAATATCTTTGCAACTTAGATTATAGATTATTATAGATCCCCTTCCCCCCCCCCCTAGTTGAAATGTGCGAAGTCTTTTTTAATCCCCCACTCCCCCACACATTCTATTAGCCAATGAAGTCCAAACATTTTTAAATTTGGAACTTTTTTCTCGGCGAGCAAACGTCAGTATTGTATTGGAACTATTGGAGTGACATCCTTAGCAAGTAATACAAGGTATTTGTATGCCTTTTTTCTAGCAACCCAGCTGGGTGATGACACGTGCTGACCTTAATATTTTTATTTTTGTTTCATGGCATAAGCACTTATATAATCTGGTCGAAACATGAGCCTTGAACAATGAGTTTCGAACATTTTTTAATTTGTAACTTTTTTCTCGGCAAATAAATGTCAGTCTTGTATGGGTATCACCGCCATCCTTAGCAACCAATAACAAAATATGAAATGTAGCATTACACTATTCGCAAATGTTTTGCGACAAATCACCAACTGAAGTAAATAAGTCAATACGCAAACATAACACTCATATCATGTAACTGTAACTCTGTCGCCATTCCGCTAGGGGTGGCCAGAGCCTCTGCAGAGCTGCCTCCATTTTTTCCTATCCTTAATAAATAAATAACACTTTGGATATCCCATTCTTTCACAATCTCCTCAATCTGATCACTCCATACTTTTCTCGGTCGTCCCTTCCCTCTTTTTCCTTTCACACTTTCTTTATATACATACTTTGATGATGATGATGATGATAATGATGATACTTTGTCAGTCTTTCACTTTTTTCAGTCATGTTTTTGTGTAAAGTGAGGTTAGGAAAAAGTTGTCAATTATTTATGTCACCTTCCCAAATTTTTGTGCTCTTTTAATTGTGTGCTTAGATAAAAGATGTAAAATGTTGCGATTCTATTACCAAACTACCGCCAATTAAAATTTGCCGCATAAAATAAGGGCTTTAAGTAAAGCCACAAGATTTTCATACTAAGATTACTGATAAATGTTTTCAAACTGTGACCAAATTTAAATTTACCGCCTTGCAGCCAATTTAAATTTACCACCATTCATGTATTTCCGGTTCCCTAGCCAAGAGCCTACTGGCGCGAACGCCTCGTCTTAAGGCGTGTTATAAAGCTAAATCTGCCGTTTTTGTTTCTTACACTTTATGGTCTTAGCAAAATAGTTACAGTAATGAAAAAAATCAAGCATGTTAAATATTTCTTTATCTTAATTATAAAGCTTGAAAAAAATATAAAACTTAAGAATTGCTACCACAAAAAAATATTTAAAAAAAAAGGTTTTTTTTACATTTTTAGCTTTTTTTTCGTGTGTGCTGTATTTTGGAATTTTGTTTTTGCTTTTTAATTACAGAACTATACATTGTTTAGGTTTCGTACTCAACATTTTTTTTATAATGTCAACAGTTTTTGAGTAAATATGGAAAAACTGAGACTACTAAATGAATTAAATTTGAATTAAATCAAAGAACACAGTTTTCCATATTTACTCAAAAACTATTGACATTATAAAAAAAATGTTGAGTACGGAACCTGAACAATGTATAGTTCTGTAATTAAAAAGCAAAAAAAAAAATCCAAAATACAACACACACGAGAAAAAAGCTAAAAATTAAAAAAAAACGCGTTTTTAAAATATTTTTTTGTGGTGGCAATTCTTAAGTTATATATTTTGTTCAAGCTTTATAATTAAGATAAAAAATTAATAAACATGCTTGATTTTTTTCATTACTGTTACTATTTTGCTAAGACCATAAAGTGTAAGAAACAAATATGGGCAAATATAGGGCAAGAAACAAATATAGGGCAGCCACATCTAGGCGTGATCACCTATTAGTGAACGGAGTACCACTCTCCATAGGAGGTAAGCTAATCCAGCCTTCTGATTCAGTGAGACTTCTAGGAGTCTTACTCGATCGGAATCTGACACTGGAGAGGCAAATAGATGCCACAATAGCTTCATCTTTTTTTTCACTACGCCAAATTAAGGCTATTAGAAAGTGTTTACCGTCAGATGCAGTCAAGACCCTAGTGGGCGCGTTTGTGATGTCTCGGATTGACTATTGTTCGAAGCTTTATAGTGGTCAGCCAAAGAAGCAGTTCAATCGCTTTCAATCTGTGTTGAATTCGGCAGCAAGACTCATATTCGGGATACCCAAATTCGCTCACATCACTCCGCTGTTAAAAACACTACATTGGCTTCGTTTCCCGGAGAGGGTGGTCTACCGTGTTTGTGTGATGGTATATAAAGCCATCAATGGCTTGGCTCCACCTTATTTGACTGACATGATGTTGCCTGTTGAGATGGGTATAAGGAGGCAGACACTCAGATCCGCGGGCGATGAAGTAGTCAATTTGGTTTAGCCACGCCGTCAGATTCGTACCAATTTCGGAGACCGCGCTTTCCGTGTTGCGGGTCCGGTGGAGTGGAACAGACTGCCACCCGGAGTGAAGAACTCCGAATCTATGGATGTATTTCGCGGAGCACTCAAGACATACCTTTTTAGAAAGTCTTATTCATAATCGGAGAGGGCCCTTGAGGTGTGACACACACAAAAACGGCGCTCTCTTATCATTTGTAATTTAAAATAAATTAGCCTGATATTATTATTATTATGGCAGATTTAACTTTATAACACGCCTTAATATGCTCAGTTTAGACCATAGAGTTAGTACCAGTAGAGAAGACATGTAAAACTCAGTAGGAGAGAGAGTGATGCAACATCATAGCGATGTTTCAGCTAACACGCGGGCGAGTGCACTTGTTTGAAAGAGACGCACATCTGTTAGGTTATATTTGTACGAGGGAACGGGAAACGCCGCAAAATTCTGTTTGGCTTACTAGCTTGAAGCCAAACAAACGAAGCCGCCGCCGGAGATTCGGAGTGATTTATCAAGTTTAAAGTGTTAACAAGTGAATCTTTTAAAGAATAATTACTTAAAAATAAACTGCTGCATTGATGAGTGGTTACATCATCCCAAATTCCCAATTAAAACCCGAAAACAAGGCTGAAAACATTTTGTTCCACAAGTCAGTTCGTGTCAGAAAGTGTTTTAATATTATTTTTTGACAGAGTTTACTTTGTAATCATTGATTTAAATAAAATATATAGATGGAGCATTAGCGTATATATCCGATCCACATCATTGTTGCCCTAAATGATAGTGTACGCCCCATTTGCAATCAGTTGTTTACCAAGCGTCGGCAAGGAAACATCGAGGTACCTACATGTAAATTGAAGACAACTGTCATGCGAAGATAGCCTGACAGTTCCATAAATTTTTGAAATTTCCCCATATAGTAGAAATATGTTATTTAAGTTGATGTAATGAAATAAATGAATCAGTTCTCTTTGAATCAGTTGTCTAGCAACCGTCGGCAAGGAAACATTTAGTTATAATCAAAAACAAACAGCATGCCCAAGTGTGGTGAAAAAATGCCGTAACAGGACCGAAAAAAACAAAACACAGAGAGAAACTAAAAAGAAACGAATAATTCGGCAAAGACGATGGTGGATGATCAAAATTCATAGAAACCGTACCGTACCAGAATGCGCGCGCACAAGTATGTGGGTGCCTGGCATGTGCATGCACAAATTCCCTTTGACTTGCGTCAAAAACCGACACTGGTCGGATCGGCGACAAGCCAAGCCAAGGCGGCACAAACCACGCCCACGGCCGTCCACACGCTTGGCTTGTAATGGCTTGGCAAGCGTGTGGATGCCCCATGACGTATTGTTATGACTATTGCTATGTGTCTGTCTCTTTTGTTCATTACTTCCCTACACAATTTCGACAGGAAGGTTTATATGGTAAAAAAACTCACGGGCTCTATGTTCATATTTCATTTATATCGATGCTTGAATATTATCCATTGAATAAATTATAATATGTATATGTATTGGTTTTCAATTATTTTTCCTTACATTGTGGGAAACGTATGTTGTGAGACATCAGCCCTTAGTTAAGAGTTGCAAGGTCACCTGTCAGGCTTTCTTCACAGAGCGCGGTATTTTTGACGTATTTAACAGGGGCGCATTTAGGATTTCAATATTTTCAGTGACAAAAAAATGACGTTGAAAATGATACAGACAGTCTCAATAAACATTGACGATACGATAGATTGGTTTCTGTGAAAAAGTAATGAATGAAAACAGTGTTGGACCGGTCCGTAGTCCGTACTAGTGGCATCACTTCAGACTCGTAAATGGAAGGTTGTGGATTCGGATCCCGGCGGAGCACAAAAATATACCATTTATATTTCGAATGTGCTCTTCGCTGGGTTGAAAAAATCATAAACCTTTACCAATGACCGGTCACCAAAGGTCCATCCAGCCTTACAGCAACTGAGTCTTGCTTGAGTATTGGCGCTTTGTAGCGACGACCAAGCTCGTACACCTCTGCGGCACTACAACAAGTGTCAAAGATCCCTAGAGTCTTTTGAATCTAGGGAGTCTCCCGCACAGGATTTCTTAAAAAAAAAAGTGTTATTAAAAAATCCAAAACATATCTGAAATTTCTCGGGAAAAAGTTGTGGCGCTTATGTCAATTTTAATTTATTTTTAATGTTAGTGAGCATGCAGCATGCAGCATGTGTTAGCGTCAACTTACAGGTGTCTGCTTGTGGGCATGTATTAAAAATATACCTTAAATAATAATATTTTCTCGCCACTTACGATGATAATTGATGTATTGTAAGAATTATGTAAATATAATATGGCACATTTTTATTCCATTCTCAAGTCTTAACCGAACTGTGAAAAATGTAAGTCGCTGTGATTAAATTATTCATAATTTCAATAAATATACTTTGCTTACAAAAAATAACTTTTATGTATTTTTTAATGTGGCGGCCTGAGTACGGCCCCTAACGTTGTCATGGAGATCATGAAAGAGACGGAAACATAACAGAATTTATAATGTTTCTTTCTCTTTCTTTCATTATGTGCCTACAATTTTTTGGCACAACCGTTTGTATAGAAAAA